>CM042019.1:100451843-101651843 GCA_023525975.1 Smallanthus sonchifolius
GGTCAACCATAATGCCGTTCGGGTTAATGACGTGACCAAGGAATTGGACTTCCCTAAGCCAGAACGCGCATTTGGAGAACTTAGGATACAACTTTTCCTTCTTCAGAGCTTCCAACACCTCCTTTAAGTGACATGCGTGATCACCCTCATTCTTGGAGTAGATGAGGATATCATCGATGAACACAATTACCGATCGGTCTAGCATCGGTTGACACACCCTATTCATCAAATCCATGAATGCTACGGGGGCGTTCGTCAATGCAAAAGACATTACGCGGAACTCGAAATGTCCATAACGCGTGCGGAATGCAGTTTTCGGTATGTCTTCTTCCCTTACCTTCAACTGATGGTACCCGGATCGAAGGTCGATTTTTTAGAACCAACTTGCGCCTTGCAATTAATTGAACAGGTCATCGATCCTTGGTAAAGGGTACTTGTTCTTCACCGTTCATTTGTTCAACTCGCTAATCAATACACATTCTCATCGAACCGTCCTTCTTCTTCACAAACAACACCGGAGCACCCCAAGGCGAGATGCTCGGTTGTATAAATCCCTTCTCAAGTAGTTCGTCTAATTGGGCCATAAGTTCTTTCATTTCCACATGTGCTAGTCGATATGGAGCCTTAGCCAAGGGCTGGGCATCTGGTACTAAGTCGATTCGAAATTCAATCTCTCTATCGGGTCCCAGGCAAATCCTCTGGAAACACCTCCGGGTACTCGCGTACCACGGGTACATCGTCTAGTTCCTTCACTTCTTTACACTTGTCAATAACGTACACCAGATAAGTCTCGTATCTGCGCCTCAAGTAATTTGTTGCCTTAATCATCGAGATGACGTTTGGCATCGGGGCGTCACGATCTCTAAAGACCTCGACTTTGCTACCATCCGGAGCCTTGAGTCGGATTATCTTTCGTTTACATATGATTTGTGCTTTGTTGGCAATTAACCAATCCATACCTAACACGACATCAAACCCTCCCAAAACCATAACAAACAATCTGACAGGGAACCTATGACCTTCTATTTTTATCGTGGAGTTGTCAACTACATCGGTCACTCTCGCAGTTCTACCCTCAGCGGTTTCTACGCTAAAGGCCCTTTCTAGCTGACTGACAGTGCATTTCACTCGTTTACAAAAAGTCGCAGATATAAAACTCTTACTGGCACCCGAATCAAATAACACAGAAACAAAAGTGTTGTCAAGGATGAACGTACCTGACACCACATCGGGGTCTGCCCTGGCATGGTCTTGCGTCAGCACGTACACACGAGTCTTTGCTCGGGGCCTCTCTTCTCTCTTCTCCGGGCCTTTCCCTTTCCCGGCTTCACCCATTCTGGGCTTGGTGCATTCCTGGCTCATATGACCACTCTCCCAACAGTTGTAGCATTTGAATAGCTGGGGACATTCACGTGCGTAGTGTCCGGTTATGCCGCATTTAAAGCATAGATTTGACCCTAACCGACATTCTCCCACATGTCTTACACCACATCTTCCACAGACTGCCGTCTCGCCTACCCAGGCCTGTTTTTCCCGAGCCCCAAACGACTTCCCAGCCGATCGCTGAGCGGGGAAACTCGACTTCTTCTTAGGCTCTTCAATGGAAACGAAATCCAGCGCCAAATCATCGAATACCACGCCGCTCGGTTCTACTACCAAATCATAGGTCGTAAGGGCGTTTGCCTTAACATAGGTGCGGACCTGGTCCGGCAGCCCTTGAATGTAACAGGAAATCTTTCTTTCCTCAGTCGTGATAAGGTGTGGCACCAGACGTGCAAGTTCATTGAACCGTGTGGTGTCCTGCCGGTGCGTCATGCACCCGGCCTTAATCCCCAGAAATTCCCTTTCTACCTTTTCAATCTCATTCCTTGGACAGAAATTCTTGATCACCAAAGTTTTCAAATCAGACCACATCATTGCATCCACAGTCTCATCCCCTTTGGCTTGACGTACACCTTCCCACCAATGGGTTGCTTCCTCTCTCAAGGAGTTAGCAGCAAATTTCATAACTTGATTTGCTCGACACTCGCTCAGACGGATGGCGGCTTCCATACGTATCACCTAGTCAAAAGTAGCCACCGCGTCCTTCTTCCCAGTCAGGACCAGTGGGTCACATGCCTTAAAGGACTTATAGTCGCAACCACGGTTAGGCGGTGCGTTGATTGTCTCAGTGTTCGGGGTACCAACCGTCGTGCTAGACCCACCTGTCTCACTAGCCTTCTTTAACGCTTCTGCCAACAGTCATGGCAGGGAAACCTTCATCAACTCAGTGAACTCGCATGCCAGAGCCGCTCTCACTTCTGGTTCAAAAGTGAATTGTTGTTCTCCGACATGAGTCGGCTCAATCCCGTGCGCACTAACTTCTGGCTCAGTGTGAACACTTCCTTCTTCACTGTACTCCTGGCGTACAGGGGTCCTGTCGCGACCGCCGTTACGACCACCGTTACGGCCCCCACCACGCCTTCCATTTCCTCTTCCTTCCATTTCGTTCTGTAAGACAAGAATCCAATGTCATCACGCTAGTTAACAAATAAAATTCAACAAGCACTGTAAGATGTTAATATACACTGGCCATCTGCAATTAACCATTACACTACCTTTCGATTTCTATTTGACCACCTTTGTGATTCCATCAGAACACAAGTCCTTACCTAACCCTTTCTAAGGCATACTATATATGTAAATATATACTACCTTCATACCTGATGTTGTGGCTCGAGTTACCTGTACTGGCATCCGCTCTCGGTCTCATTCACAGTTTAAGTTCAGACACTGGGAGTGTCCGAATCTCTCAAAATATTGCTCTGATACCAACTTATAAGGCCCCAACCTGGGAGGCCTCACTTGTTGGATTTACTCATTCACAAACAGTTATTAAACTTGAATATCAAATAACGCAGCGGAAAATTTCATTAAAACATACTCATAACATTGTTCAACATGCGGAAGCGTAACATAGTCTAATACATAAACATAACATAAACTAATCATAACGGGATGCCAGTCTTCATGATCAACCGGGTAACTCTTTTCGCTTGCCAAGCATCACCGCCCATCATCATAACCTGCCCTTAACCTGAATGTGTATACTAAAAAGTCAGCTACGCTGGTGAGTTCCTGTTTTTCATTCGATTAAGAAATGGTTCATCATTCAATAATTCATTAGAGTTTAACATCATGTATAAGAAAACAGGGCCTTTCGTTCATCACTAAAACATTCAAACATTTATCATCATCGTAAACACGTTGAACGGATCGTTCGTGTAAAACATTTAACATTCATTTAAGTCACACATTACTATCTAAATCTGTGTTACCATTCGTTCCGTCATTTAGTATTGTATTGCCCCTAAGGCTTAACTGCACGAAGACCGATAATACAATACATTCCGTCAATTTCCTTTTGTATTGCCCCCAAGGCTTAACTGCACGAGGACCGACAATACCCATTTAGTTGCCCCTATGGCTCTCATGTCCATAAACCGACAACTTCCATCGAAGATTATGGCTCACGGCCATAACACCGTCGGATCATAATTTAACCTTCATAGGGTCACGTTAACCCCTGAGTAGCCGTCGTTACTCCCATACCAGTTGTACAACATCATAACCATTGGCAGGCCACCAAGACACTGCCCCTGTTGTTCTTATGGCAACTATGGCTCGCTGTCCATAATCTACCACAAGGTTGGGAATTACATTCCCAGACTTCATTCGTCAATTCCATTCATTCGACAGATTAGATTTGTAATGACTTCTTTAAAACCTTTGCCCTTTTCTTTTATTTTCATAAAACATTTCATTCATTTTCAAAACCCTTTACCTTCAGTTTAAACCATTTCTTTATAAACATTCCGTTCGTAAATATTCCATTCATAGAACTTTCTTTCCATAAACCGTTCATTCCAAATCATTTCATTTCGTAAACATAGTTTCATAAACATTATTTCGTAAAACTTCATTTCGTATGTATGCACACCAGCCCGAAAATATTATTTAAAACATTTAAAAGGGGGCTTCTAGAACTCACCTGATAAGCTAATCTGGGTTTTCCTAAACAAAGGTCCCACAACGTCACTTCCGATCTGAATTGATTAGTTAAATACACATCAGACCAACTCCCGACTCTAACGGTTTAACCTTCTAAACATACTGACTTTACCTAAACAGCCTGATGCGCAGGGCCTTTCTCTTGCGTACTTAATAAGTGCGCAAACCTCGCTTCATGCGTACTTGATAAGTATGCATGATCCTCTTCCTGCGTACTTGATAAGTACGCAGGACCCTCTTCCTGCGTACTTGATAAGTACGCAGGATCTGCTTCCCCGCAAAAACCCTAACTTTCGCATTCGGGTCTGATCACGTCAAGATCCCGAACTTGTTTACATTCAAAACGTTTGCTTTTCATTAGGGAGCTCAAAAATATGTTTTTCTTCCAGTTTCATCCGTAAAAACGTCACATTTTCATCCAAAACCCGAACAACCCAAAAACGAACAAAAAATCAGATCTAGGTTGGATCGTTACCTGTATCAAGCTTCTAATTCGGAGGTTCCTCTCACGAGCTATGGAGCAACGCACTTCTTCAATCTTGGGCTGATCCGCTGACTTTCTCTCTCTACAGTTTCTCTCTCTAGAACTTGCAAATGAGAGAAATGTGGTGACTTAGGCTATTTATAGGGGAACCTCCCCTATGTTCACCCCTTCAAGCCCGTCGGCCCATCCGGCCCGGCCCGTCATGCCTCATTCGTTTATTCCATTATTATAATTGTCGTTTTATATTTTGGGATGTTACAACACATGTGTATTCTGTTGAAACGTGGTAGTGTTGATGTTGTTGGTTACATTATGATATACTGCATATGTGTAGACTCTTGAAATATGTAGTCTGTTGAAAAGTGGTAGTGTTGATGTTGTTGGTTACATTCTGATATACTACATTTGTGTAGGTTCATGAAACATATAGTGTGTATGTGTAGCCTGTTGAAATGTGGTAGAGTTAATGTTGTTGGTTACATTCTAATATACTACATATGTGTAGACTCTTGAAATATGTAGTGTGTATGTATAGTCTGTTGAAACGTGGTAGTGTTGATGTTGTTGGTTACATTCTGATATACTACATATGTGTAGACTCTTGAAATATGTAGTGTGTATGTGCAGTCTGTTGAAAAGTGGTAGTGTTGATGTTGTTGGTTACATTCTGATATACTACATATGTGTAGGTTCTTGAAACATATAGTGTGTATGTGTAGTCTGTTGAAATGTGGTAGGGTTAATGTTGTTGGTTACATTCTAATATACTACATATGTGTAGGTTCTTGAATAATGCATATATGTAATATCTTGCATTTAATATTTTGTTCATCTTTTTTCAGAATTAAAGAGGCTAAATAAGATGAAAACTAGTAAGACTATTTTAATACAAATGTGTATGAACATAAATTATAAATATTACAACCTATTACTTGAGTTTTAATGAACATATTTCATTTGCAGGAAGAAAAAGCAGTAGAATTGCTCAAAGAATATCTTTTAGCAAGTTTACAAACAAACAATTTGATCCACTGATGGTTAATGATAGTGAAGATGAGCAAAATGCTCAAACTGGTTAGATTATTATGACATTTACAACATAAAAACCGGTTAAATTTATTCTGTTTTGACATGAAGTTCTATACGTATAGGTGTGAAAAAAATAAAAATTGTTTATCGACTAGAAAATGAAGATAAAGTTGTATCTAAAAAGAAAAAACGAGACGATGATGAAGAATTTGGTAAGTTATGTTTTGTAATTGCGTTTTAAAATATATATTTAATTTTAACATTTTTGAAACAGATATGGAGATGAGAAAGAAAATATCAAAAAACCCAAAGGTAGGGAAAAAAAGAAAGGATGAGGATTCAGAGGATATTCTTACAGGTATGCTTTTGTTCATTATTGATTATTTATTTTTATTGGTTACATATATGTAGGACATTTAATATTATAAGAATTTCTAAAACAGATCTTGAGTTGAAAACTAAATTAGAAAAAATACAAAAGAAATCCAAGTCAAAGGAAATGACTGATGAAAAAAATGTGAAATCTGAAGGGAGAGTTAAAGGTATGATTTAGATCAATTTTGTGATGTATTTGGATTCATTTAAGTATACTGCATATATGAAGTCTCTTTGAAACGTGAAAATGTTTATGTATGCTGCATATATGCTATATATTGAAAGAATATAATGTTAATGTTGTCGCATATGATTATGTATGCTGCATATGTGTAGTCTATTGAAAGGTTGCAATGATAATGTTGCATATGTATTTTACTACATATATGTAGCACAGTTACATATATGTAGTTTAGTTGATTAGTATTTTTGATTAGCTGTTATTGCACATATTTAATAATGCATTTTACTACATATATGTAGCACTGTTAGTCATATATGTGTGTATATATAAATATATTAAAAAAACTAATTGAATAATTAAAATATTTTTTAAAACAGGTGCTGAGATAAAAAGCAAGCCACTGAAAAAACGAAAAGGTATAAAGACAAAAAAGAAGAGCAAAAAAAAGAAAGAATGGTTTGGATTACGCTCTCGTTCAACCCCCCCCCCCCCATCAACTGTGTTTGGGACTAGATATACTTTCAAAGAAACAAAGAGATGTTGTTAGAAGTATGAGATTTGGAAAATTGTTATCCCTCAAAGTCGATGGCATTCCTGCAAAAATTGGTCACTATGTAGTTGACAAGTTTGACCCAGAAAGAATGGAAATAAACTTAGGAAATGTTCAAATTAAGGTGGATAATGAGTCAGTGCACCAACTACTAGGCATACCAAATGGTGGAAAAGAATTGACATCACTGACCTATAAGAAGAAACCAGAAGGAAATGTTAAGTCATGGAGAAATTTATATGAAGAAAAGTATGTGGCACCACCTGATATAGTAAAGAGAATTAGTCAGTCTAGTGATGATGATGATGATAGCATTTTATTCAAGTTAGATTTTTTGGTGTTGTTCATGAGCACAATGGTGAAAATTAAAAAACATGGAAAGTGTAAGCTTGATTTTATTCACTACATCACCGATGATACTGACCTTGGAGGTATTGACTGGTGTTCTTATATAATCAATTCGATGAAGAAATGCAAAGAAGGTTGGGAAAGATGCAATGTTAATTCTAAATTCACGGGTGCCTTGACTATTCTTACGGTATGAATTGTTTTTTACTCTCGTTGAATTATTTTAAATATGTTAAACTATACTTGTATTATTGTATGTATGTAATACTTTTATTACATATATGTAGCACTATTATTATATGTATGTAATACTATTACTACATATATGTAATAATTAAAAAATGTTACTAATGTCTATAAGTTTTTCATATTGCAGCTTCTGTATGTGGACAAAGTTAATTGTCCATCATAAAATGTAGAACGTAAAATGCGACCAATTCAGTTTTGGACTATGAATGCTCTACATTCTAGAGAGGAGATTTGGATTGGGTGAGTTACGGGAACTCTATATGAAAGTGATGTGGATGAGAAATGCAATGAGAAAGAACCCAACATGGAAAATCTATCTGATGACTTCTTTCAAACCAGACAACTTGACGGTATAATTTATTATTTAATATATGTAGTATTTATTAATCACTTGTCTTTTAGGTATATTACATATACTGCATATATGTAATCTCTTTGGAGATCAAAAATTTAATGTTGCTACATATGTTTATGTATGCTGCACATATGTAATCTCTTTTGAAAATGGAAATTTAATGTTGATGCATATGTTTATGTATGCTGCATATGTGTAGGCTTTTGAAAATGGAAATGTTAATTTTGCTGCATACGTGTAGTCTATTGCAAGGTGGCAATGATAATGTTGTTCAATATTTTTAGGTGTACTGCATATATGTCGTCTACTTAATTAGTAATTTTGTTTAGCTGTTATTGCACATATGTAAAAGAGTATTATGTGTGTAACTATTTGGCTGAATATTTGAATATTCTTAAATAGGGCCATCTTTCAAAATGGATGCTATGTTTGATATCACAGTTGGAGATAAAAAGATATTTGAAAGAGCTTTATGTGAGGCATATTCACTTTACCCAGAAAAAATAGAGGTAAAAGAATTTGTGGAGAAATACAAATTTGTATACAAAGAAATCATAGATGTTGAGAAAGATGTAGCAGATATTGAGAAAGATGAAGCAGATACTGAGAAAGATGTTGAGAAAGATGTAGCAACAGATACTGAGAAAGATGTTGAGAAAGATGTAGCATATAATGAGAAAGATGTAGCAGATACTAACTGGACTCAATTTTTTAATAATAATCTTGAGGAGATTATAATATGTGAAAATGCTAAAAAAGTGGGCACTAAAGGGAAGGAGAAGGATGGTATTGACACTGAAGTGAAGGAGAAGGAGAGTATTGACGCTGAAGTGAAGGAGAAGGAGAGTGATACTATTAACACTGAAGTGAAGGTGGAGGAGATTATTGACACTTAAAAGAAGGAGAAGGAGATTATTGAGCCAACACTTCCAAACTTCAGCTTTAAACTTTCACAAAGTACACAAGAGTCGGAGAAAGAATCAAAAGTTGATGAACCAACTGAAAAAACAAAGGAGTTGTTGAAGGATGGTAAGAAAAAAGCTAGTACACCTGAGAATAAATATGTAAGAAAGAATGAAAAGCGTTTGAAAACTGTGACTGAGCCATTACGATCTCCATATATTGTACGAGCGGTGGATGCTAAAAAAGGAGTCAATGCTCAAGAGCGTCTAATTTGGGAATACTTGACATGCGGACTACGTGATGAAGAGTAAGTTAGTTTGTATTATTATTTAAACTTTTGTTTGATTGATTGTAAGTTTATTAGTTTAAACTATTTGAATGCAGAGAAGAAGAATTAGAGAAACTAGAAAAAGATGAACAAGAGGAAGTTTAAAACAGTTTTATGTAAGTATAAACATTTAATTTTGATTATGTTACATGTATTTAATATTGTTATCACATATTTAATTATGAAAAATGACATTTATGATGTTCTTGCATACATTTAAGTGTACTGCATAAGTGTAGTCTCTTGAAACATGTCATTGTTGATGTTGTTGAATACATTTAGTTGTACTGCATATGTGTAGTCTCTTGAAAAATGAAATTTATGATGTTCTTGCATACATTTAAGTGTACTGCATAGGTGTAGTCTCTTGAAACATGTCACTGTTGATGTTGTTGAATATATTTAGTTGTACTGCATATGTGTAGTCTCTTGAAACATATATGATTTCATGTATATAGTAATGAAATTATAGTAAGTATGACATTTTTTTAATATGTTTTGTATAGGAATGATATTTTTGGAATAGGTTATGGTTTGGAATCAAAGAAATTTCTTTTGGCAAGCTTAAATCTGGGGGTCAAACTATATGGAAATGTAATTGACTGTTGGGCAGCAGTTTTGAATTATGAAGAAAAATTTCGTAACCCAGAATCACTGAATCGTCTATTCTATTACGCATCAACAATTGTAAGTTTCAATATCTGTTACTAATTTAGTAATAATAAGTTTTTTAGTAATGTTAGTTGACTGTGTCATTTTTTAATTTAACAGTTCGAATGGATGATTACCAAAAATGAAAAACAAAGCAAACAAATGGAAGCTTTTGCAAAGAATATGTTGGCAGTGGTGGAAGGTTTTGAAGTTAAGTTGGATCTAAAATCATATGACTTGGTGTTCTACCCAGTTCTTGAAAAACGCCACTTTTATTTGATATGTTTCAATTTGAAATTCCCAGCTATTTCAGTAATTGACAACATGCACCCAAATGAAAGCTTAGTTAAAATGAAAGATAGCAACAAGTACATTTCAAAGAGCACGCCCTTTAAAGTGGTAAGTTACATGTTGGATGATGAGCATTTGACTTATGGATGCATGCTTCAAATTATGTTTGCAAAATGATAATTGATATTTAATTTTTTTTTAAAGAAACACATGTTTGTCAGTTATTTAAAGAGTGTTAAACATCCAAAGTCTAAAGAAATTGAAGCAGCAAAACCAGAGAAGGTAAAGATAGACTGGGCGACAATAGATAACACTACAGATTGTGGTGTTTTTGTAATGAGGCATATAGAAACATTCATGGGTGACAACAAAAACTGGGATTGTGGTTTCAGCAATGTTGAGAGCACAAAGGAATCTCAAATTAACACACTTAGGTTAAAATATGCAACCATAATTCTACTTTCTGAAGCAAACATATACAAGAAAAAGGTGTTGGATGAAGCACGGGAATGGGAAAAAAAGTCAAAGTTAGCAAGTGAAGGAGAACAAGTTTCGAAGAAAGGAAATGAACAGGAAAACAAGTTGAACGAATGAAATCAAATTCGCAAGTAGAAACTGATTCTATTTTGATAATATAAGAATTTATTTTGTTCAAGTATTTCAATGTTTGAAAACACAGTTAACTTGTTAATATTATGGTACTTTGAATTTCAAAAGTTTAGAATGTTTGATTTTACTTTTATAAATGACATGTCTTGGATGCAGTTGATTACAGGTTGCTACAAATATTATATGTTTTAACTATATTTTTTTCAAACATTATTTAAGTATACTACATATATGTAGTATAAAGTGTAAATATAAATAGGGGTGAGGGATGTAAATAACACAAGCTGAGCTTACAAACGTGAGCTACATATATGTAATAAGTTTGATAAAAAAAACATATATAAATAGTATAATTGCATTGACACAGAAACACATATATAATTTATAATATAAAAAATATGACTTATTTATCTACATATATGCAATATGAAGTTTCATATAGTTTAAATTATTTTTTAACTTATACAGAAGCTCTACTTAGTTATTTATAAACACATTACAACATGTAAATATAAATGTTTCATATAATTACTATATGTAATATGTCATACTACGCATATGTAATATGTCATACTACACACATGTAGTAGTCTAGCTAAAAAACATATCATAAGCACAAAATGCATTAACCGGTTATAGAAACATTGTAATATGCTTGAAGTATCTTGATGATAAAATCTGAAGTATCTTATTATTAAAACTTGAAAACTCAAAACATGTAAAATACGTAAAATGAAAAATTGTTGTAACATGACTTATAAACCAATAGAGCTATTAAGTTTTGAAGTTGCATGAATCATGAACAAGCAGCACTGGCATCATCAGCATGGGTCAGCAGCACCTGGATCAGCAGCACCTGGATCAGTAGCAGGGTCAGCAGCAGCAGCAGCAACAACAACAACAGTAACAGCAGCATCATATTTTTTCTTCTTCTCTAAGCAGTTACGTGAATCATGATCAGTTACCCATTTAAAACAAGTACGACATAACCTTGGGTTTTTTTTTTTGCTTTTCTCCACAGCCTTTTCACCGGGTCCAATAAGTCGTCTGCTCATCCCACAACCTTTGTTCCGAATACCTTGAGGTGCAGTATATAAAATATTCCCCGGTTGAGATTGTCCAATCAAGTCTCCTATCACAGATATTTTTTTGTTATAATCTGGCTCATTTGGGTATTCTTCAAAGATGTGATTCTTTAACAACCTAATTTGCTCACCAAATGCAGAAAGTTTCTCCGTTTTGCATCTTAAACGATCTGCTCATTGAGCAACTAATTCCAGAATCTCATTCCTAAGTATAGAATCTTCACTGGTGTCAATGGAATACCTATTTGAAATACTATACACACTTTTTGGTAGTACATTTTTTCTCCATCGGGTAGGTAGGTATTGGTTCAGAATTCTTTGAATTTGGTTGAATCTAAAAACAAAAAAAACATGTCTACAAAGGTAGCCAATACGTGTAATCCCCACGCACGAACAAGACACCGATTTATCATGCAAATCAAGGGTGACCTACACAAAATAAATATATAAATGTATTACATATATGTTGTAAAACAACTAAACAACAAGAATATATATGTATTCACATATTTATACCATATGTGTTACAAATAAATAATAATAATAAAACTACATATATGTAATAATAGTTGAGAAGAGTTGAAATATAAAAAGGTTTACCTTAAATTCATTGACAACCTCAAACCTTCTGTTGGTGTGGCCAACTGTATAAACTTTGTTCCCGTCCACTTCTACAGTATTTGCTATTAAACATCTATTCTTACCTTTGAATATCTCTTTTTGTACCTCTAAAAAGATGTTCCAGGTGTATATTTCTGATGCTTGCCTTTCTATAGGTAGATCAGTGAGCAATAATGGTGTTGTTGTGTTACTTTCGAATTCAAGTTTCCGTTGATTGTACCATTGTCCATCAATTGCAGTGTTAAAGCACAACAAGAACTGAACAAATGTGTTGGCTCCACTAGAATTGATTTTAAAAAGAGCATTAGAGCTCTCACACCTTGATGTAGTCTTCATCAACAACACAATGGTATGTCCATAAAATAACAGGGAACCCATTGCTCCCTAATAGCATACATGTCTTTCAACCAAGCATGATCATCCAAATCGTACTCGTCAATAAGCAACTTCTAGTTTTCTTCAAACATAGATGATGTAATAAACAAATTCCACACCAACTTATGTATAGATGACCTCAAATTTGTATTATCCAACAAATCACTTGAAATCTGAAAATCATAAATAATATTCCTTAACAAACAGTTTACAAAGTCATAAATAATGTTCCTTAGCAAATTGATACAAAAATAATAATAAGACTCCACAAATGTAATAACATACCCGAATATATATAATAACAGTATTACACAAATGTAAGACGGATATGACATAAAATATAACATTAATACTACGTATATGTAATATTATGATGATAGTAGATAGATCTAAGAACAGTGTAAATATGTACAATAAAAAACATACATTTACATATGAACAGTATTACATATATGTAGTCTATTCGCAGATGGTAATGTTCATGTTGTTGAATATAATCAAGTATACTGCATATATGTATTCTATTAAAAGCATGGTAATATTTACATTATTACATATATTTAGGTATACTGCATATATGTAGTTAAATGAAATATTTGTGAACATGAGAATTTTAAAAATCTAATATACCTTAGAAGGAAGCTTCTTCATGATATGCCACATACAAAGTCGATGAATTGATTCATGAAAAACAATAGCAATAGCCTGTTTCATGGAAGCATCTTGATCAGTTAAGACTAACTTAGGTTGCTTCTTATGGGCTTTAAGAAAACATTCAAGTAACCATTTGTATGATTCCACTGTTTCGTTGTACAAAAGCCCTGCACCAAATGTTACGCATCTTTTATGATGATCAACACCGGTAAATGGGCCAAAAATCATATTGTACCTGAAACATAAATATAAAACATTAGTTTGATGAAATAAAATAAATATAAAATGCAAGTTTGATAAAATAGCTTACTTGTTGGTATTGTACGTTGCATCAAATGCTAAAACATCACCAAACTCAATATAATTCAACTTCGAAACATCATCAGCCCAAAATAAAGATCTCAGTTCACCACTAATAACAGTAAACTCAAAAAAGAAATTTTGCAAATTGACAGTACGAGCTTCAATGTGTCTACAATCATTTGAGCATCTCTTTCACCAATAAAGAGACGTATATCCCTACTGAAGTTTTTATAATCTGTTTTTGTACCATGAACATTGTGATGACCGCCCTTCAATGAAGACTGTAGCTTATGGGCAACAGCTAGACCAATTCTATTCAAACTAAGTTTATGAATAAACTGTTGATTAGAAAAACTTAGCTTCCGCCATTTCCTTGTAAGATCCATATTATGCTTATCAACAAGACCATGATTATGACATTCACCAAATTCCTATACTATAAAACTTGAAGTGCCTGGAACAGCCTTCAATTTAGTATGTACTCCGTAATCTGATACTTTAAAGGTGCTACGACGAGAAGTAGAAACTGAAGAAATATCCATTGAGTTGAAGTTTTGAGACTTTGGTTTACCAGCTCTAGTACACATCATGTACCTATGAGTAATAACATCATTCAATTTCTTCATTGCGCCTAAATGAGTAGAAAACCCAGCCTTCTTAGCATATGACTCATACATAGTCACAACATCCTCCCACTTATAAAAAATCATCCCCAAGGTTTATCCACAATGCATACATCATGAGTCCAATATTTTGTACCATTTGGTGATCGGTAAACATTACTAGTAATACCTTCTACATTATGAAAGAAAACTACAAACATGAGAAAAACATAAAATAATTTGCATTTAGTTAGCAATATAATAATAGAATTTAATCATAGGAAAACTAAATATGTGTAATCTGTTTAAAAACAATTATAAATAATATAATAAAAATATATAATAACAGGAACACGTCACATGAAATGCATAATATGTTAATTTGAGAAATACTACAGATATGCAGCACAAAATTACAGATCAATTATGTTAGTGTTTGTTTAAATTTTCATACTACATATGTGTAGTCTGTTGAAACATGAAACATATGTGTAGCCTCTTGAAACTTGTAATAACAGGAACACAACACATTAAATGCATAATGTGTTAATTTGACAAATACTACACATATGCAGCACAAAATTACACATAAATAAGCTCATGAATCCGATTTTACCTTGATGCTCAACACCAATGAATTCCAAACGAGAGTGAACTATTAAACATAAATAAGCTCATGAATCCGATTTACCTTGATGCTCAATACCAATGAATTCCAAACGAGAGTGAACTGAATTGTTAGAAGTTGAACTAACATCACCAGATGAACTCGCATTCGGAGTTTGCTTTGTAAGTTGATTAACATCAAATTCGGTCGTAGAATGGACTACTTCGGCAATCACTATAGCATCTTCAACAATATTTGTTGTAGAATTTTCAGAAGAAGCCATTCCTAAGCGATTCAACAAAAAAAACACAAAAAATTGACAAAAATCAGAATCAGAAACAACGAAGGAACGAGTTCATCTGGTGAAGAAAAAGTTGGGAGAAATACCTAATGAATGTTTGAAATTGAACTCCTGGTCGAATGGATTAACAATTATATTTACAAACGATCGCTAATTCAAAGCGAGAATTATGGAAAGGATAATCAAATCTTCAAATAGAACCGCCAAATTCGTTGATGAAGATTACGATTTGGAGAAGATTAGGTCGATCGGAAGAAACCGTTTTCAAAAGAGTAAAATTACAATGATACCCCTTGGGATATTGAGTTTTTTGGTTTTCTCCTCAACATTGAGTTTTCTTATGATCCTTCCCCTATATATATATATATATATATATATATATATATATATATATATATATATATATAGTTGGGTTAAACTAAAAAGGAGATTTTTTCCTAAAAAGTATAAAAATGAATGTTTATACATGGTGTTCATTTATTTTAGGCATGGTGTTTTTTAATTTTTAAATATGTTCACAAAAATAAAACATGACACCATGTCTAAAATAAATGAACACCATGCCTAAATGTGGACTTTTTAGATTTTTTAGGAAAAATCTCCTTTTTAGTATAACTCACCTCTATCTATACTATATAATAAATAAAGGTTTTTCATGCCACGTGTCGCATCCATATTCATTCTTATTATTTTTTTCCCGCCTCTGTCTCTTATTAAATACACTTTATCTTTTAATAATAATATATTTTTAAAGAAAATACTAGTCTTTATATTGATAAATCTCTGGACATATTTTGGCAAGTCTATGTGTTAACAGATTATATTTTATTTCACGGGTTTATTTAACCCGTGTAATACACAAGTTTTTAAAAAATAATTTTTTTATTACATAATATATAATATTATATTTATTCAACCCGTGTAATATACGAGATTCTAACCTAGTATATATATATATTTATTATATTAGATTTAATTACACGGATGGCCCCTGTAGTATGCCCTGATTTCACGTTTAGCCCCTAACTTTGAGAAACTACAAAGATGGTCCATAACCTTTTATTTTGTTTCATCGTTGACCCCCGAAATGGATGAATGTTAAGTTCGACTGTTAAGTAGATGCAAAATGACTAAAATATCCCTTACATATCATAAAAAAATAAAAATTAAAAGCATAGATGGCCCCACCTTCCACCCATTACATTACATACACAACATTTTGGATGGTCGGTTACCACAGTTTATCATAGGCAAATTGATTTGTCCACGATTACTTATAAATGACGTCATATGATATGAGTGTCTCCACCTTCCACCTTCCATCTTCCACTCTTCCTACACCTTTTCGTATGAAGACAAATTTCCACCTTCTATAAAGGTTTTAAAATTGCATGATATAATTTGATAATTTGATATAGAATCTTTTAATTGTGTTAAACTAATTTTAAATGATTATTTTTTTCGTGAGAACCACAATGTTTTATACTTTCGTTAAAAAAATATTTTTATTTTCATTTATTCAACGTGATTTTTTCGTGCTTTTTTAAAATATCGCCGCTAAATGCTTTCTTTTCCACTTTTTACGTTTGAAACCGATCTGACTTAACGCGTATGCCACATCCCACCGGTATCTTTTTTATTAAAGTTTGCGTCTACATTTCCGTTTAAATTCTCCAGCGTGTTAACGTTATTTTTAAAAATCAGCCTATGCCCCGCCGCGAAGCGCGGGTGAAACTTGATTGGTACACGTTGCAATTTACATATGATGAGGCTTGTCGTACAAGATGGAGAAGGGCAGCTTTGTTTTATTTTTTCTTGATTTCCAGGTTTCTTTTCTGTGGTTATAAATTACTGTATGGAAAAATTTAACAAAGTAATGGTTTGGTCCAATCGTTAGTTCCCTTCTTCCTAAACAATTCTCCCCAACCCTCTTTCTTATTTCTTTATTTTTTCCTATTGTTTTGTTTTTAAATTTTCTTCACACAAAGATTTCGTCTTTCTGGTCCCCCAGCTTTTGTACTTTTTTAATAATAGCACTTAGCAGAATTTTACCGTATAAAATAACCAGGGGTGTTCAAAACCGGAAAAATAACCAGGGTGTTTAAAACCGGATATTCGAAATTTCGGATAGTGGATTTTACTATCCGAAATTCGGATTCGGAATTTCGGATAATTCGGGTTCGGAATCGGATTCGGATATTTTTGAACACCCCTAAAAATAACATCATCACTGTCACATAACCATGATGGCAGGCATGCAGCTTTCAAAAAAATATAATAATTTAATTATATTTTATTTTGGATATCGGATTTTTTTTATATTATACTTTTCTTTAAAACCGGGACACGGTAACCTAATGCGTTTTGCGTTTCAAACTTTTTTAAACTTTCGACGACGTCAATTTTTCTACGGTTTAATGCCCCGCAACGCGGGCATTTTACTGGTTTAAAACAAAATACAAACGAACTAAATCAAATACAGTACTAAATTAGCATGGCCCCACCTCCATCATCACTTCAGTTTCTCTCTTTCTCTTCTCTCATCTCCAGCAAGACCTACAAAAATGGCGACCTCCAACTACCGCCATAGCCACCACTACAGATTTGCAAATCGGCCTCCATCTCCACTGCTGATCTACCACCATCGAGGTTCATTAGGGACATGCTTCGATTTTTCGTTCGCCATCACCATATAGGGCGACTTCGTTTTTCCGATCTCAAGTTGACCAGATGATATAATCTAAAATCAAATTGAACTCTTTTCCGACAATCAGCCCTTGCGGTGGTTTGGGGTCAGCTTCACAAATTCAGGTGAAGGTTGTGGTGGTCTTGATCAGTATCGGCGGTGGTAATCACTACCGCCGGTGAGCCCGAGTTGCAAGTCAGAACAGAGAGGTGCGTGAGTGAGAAAGAAACCGAAACAGAGAGGGCTTCATCTAGCATAGCGGTCGTCGGATACGTAGGTCTTGTCGGATCTGTACATGGAGGGCTTCGACGGATTTGTAGGCCATGTTAGATCTGTACATGGACGGCCACAACCACCACCACCATTGATGATTGGCGGACTTCCATGGTGCCGTCAAGTTTAGGGTTGGCCGGCAGTCATGGGTTTAGTTTTAAAGCTTTTCTCCATTTTTTTGCTGGCTTGAACTGACATGTGAAGGGGGTCTCATCTGCAAATGGATAGAGTGAAGAAGAATGGTAGAGGTGAAGAAGAAATGGTAGGGGTGGTGGGTCCCCGTAGTTATTTTTTTTAAATATAAGTGGTCCCATTATTTTATTTTTAATATTTTAAGGGGTAATTTAGTCATTTTTTAAAAAACTTAACGTCATCCATTTTGGGGGCCAATGATGAAACAAAATAAAAAGTTATGGACCATCCTTGTAATTTCTCAAAGTTAGGGGCCAAAAGTGATATCAGAGCATACCACGGGAGGCATCTGATGTGTCGTTTTGTTTAATATAAAAATATATATAAATATATTAAGTTTTCACGAGATCGAGTTTTAAATTTATAAAATGCTGAATACTTAAACTCAAAACACACACAATAGATAAGCGTGTCTATCGCAGCGTAATATAGTTTAGGTAAAAACAAAGTATCGAACCAATGGACACGGTCGAGTTTCAATACTCAACGTTTGTTATCGTTTTGCCGGTTTAATTCGTGAGTGAGTTTTGTGTGCTTGTGAAGCGAAAAAGTAAATGACTAGAAAAGTAAATGTCAAGTAAGTAAATGACAGAAATGTAAATGGCGGTAAAGTAAATAACAGAGAATGTAAAATATGCGTGAAGTGTGTAACAGGAATGCAAATAACAGAAAAGTAAAAAAGCAGAAATGTAAATAGCTCGAGAATAATCAGATCACAACAAGTATTGCTTTAGGCTTTGAATCCGCTTGGTATATGATAATGTTAAGTTAACTAGCCCGATGGTATGACTAATACAAATGTGTGAACGGTACACCGCTAGAGCCTCATTTTCACAACATTTGGTTCATTAATTATGTTCTTTAATAATAAAATGGTAAGGCTCCCAGCTGGGGACACCATTACCCTCAACTCTTTAATAGATCTGTACATTCGTATGCTTAAGATCTATCTCCGAGTTGGTTTAAAACATCAAACTTAAATACCATTATGTTTATTAATGGAGTGATTAAACTTTGTTCACCGGGATGCGGTGCAACAATGGGACCATGTATAAATACGTATTGTTCCCAACATGAGTTCACCAATTCTTGCTTTCATGACAAAGCTCGTATAAAGACATACAATTCTACAATATCAACCAAGTGTTGGCTTATCAAAATCCGCTTGTATAAAGATGTACAAGTTTCAAGAGAAGTTTGATTAAAAATGTTTTACGGTCTTACACGTTAAAATCAAGAACACTCACAAGTTTAAAGACTGGTTTAGATAAAGATAAAAAGTCCACCATGAAGGTGGTTTTAAGAGATAATGATTAAAGAACATAAACATACCATTACACTAATAAGTTAAACATTAACATACACCAAACTTCATCTTCACCTAAGCAATACAAAGGGTTTACCCACGAATGGCCATATGGACAAGCATAGAGCTAAATTCCGTAGGCTCCCCTATTGCGAACAAAGCGGAAGAGCCTCTCTACTCTCTATCCTACTCTACAACTACATAAACGGACTATAGGAGTGTAAATTTATCTCTGGAATGGTGTGTGAAATGAGTAGCCCATGCATCCTATTTATAGGCCCCAAAATAGGCAATGCATGGTCGTGCATTGGGTTGCACGGTCGTGCAAACACCCAGAAGTACGTAGGTACAAATGGCAGGGTACTAGAGTATCTTGGGACATACGGAAGACTGATGCACTGCATCCCCTTTTTCCTTCCTCCTTTTGTCTTTTGATGATTGTTGACTTGTGTTGACCTTGGTTGAATTCTTGGAGGGTCAAAGCACGGGTGTTTTCCTTCCAAAAGTTTGATTTCTTGATGCTTTTGAGTTGGTTTTGCTTCGTTTCTCTCGGGACATCGTTTAACCTGCAATTATGAAATATAAACGATTTAAGTATCAATTGCAAGGTTTTTTATTTAATTACTACCACAATATAGGGATTATTATGTATGCAAAACATTATAATTCAGTGCATATCACCATCCGTGTAATTAACTCTATCTATTATAATAAATAAAAATAATCTGGGATACGTGTCACTCTCTGGTGCCTCCTTACCTTTTTTTTCGCCTCTCTCCTATTAAATAAGGAGACACGTGTCACTCTATGGTGCCTCATCACCGTTATTTAATATAAATGTAATTATGGATAATTATTATATCATTAACTAAATGATTTTAATATAAAATTAATTATGGATGGTAATAATTTATGATGTTACTTATCAATTTTTGAAATATAAATTCATATTATGGATAGTTATTATACAATCAAGACTGTTTTTACATTTTAATAAACTCCGTTGTTTTAACTAGATTAATAATTCGTTTAAGTTTTTTTTCAATTTTATCTATAAAATTTTTAAATTCATAATTTTGTTTATCATCAATTAATTATTTTTATCATCAATTATTATTACCATATATATTGCATTTCTTTTATTTTGAAGTGTATATATTTTGACACTTGCTACAATGATATCCTTCCATTCTTATATAATATTTTATACTTAATAAATAAGTAATTGGTTACACTACATGTCACAATTAGGTAAGCTCAAGATTATTTTTCTAGTTTATTTTTAATTCTTTTAATATTTTCTAAATCTTCATTACCAACTATTTAATCTTCCTAAGATTCTTTTAAATGCTTTTAATTTCTAACTCTTTTTTACTAACTGTTAAATATTTTATTTATTCAACTCATGTAATACACATGGTTCTAACCTAGTGTGTGTGTGTGTATATATATATATATATATATATATTTGTTAATACAAAGAACATGTTGGAAAATATGAGTTTATTGTAAAAATAAACATGGTGTAATAATGTATTTAAAATATTACATATTAAAAAGAGTTAATTACACGGATGGTCTATGTGGTTTGCACATATTGCAAGTTTGGTCCGCAAGTTTCAGAAACTATATGTATGTTCTATTTGTTTGCCAAACTGTAACACGGGTGGTCCTTGACATGGATGGACGTTAAGTTTTGTTGTTAAATGGGTGTGAAATGACCAAAATACCCCTCTATTTAAAAAGAAAGTAAAAACCAAGAATTAATTACTCAGATGGCCCATGTGGTTTACATGGATTTCACCTATGGCCCATAGGATTGGGAAATTACACCTTTTTCCAATAATTTTCTAAAACATAACACAATTGGCCCCTGAGTTGGATGGACGTTAACTTTGACCGTTAAATTTTTTTAAATGACTAAAATACATCTCAATAGTAAATTCTATATCACCCCACCCGCATCTTCATCTTCATCTCTCTTTCTCACAGTTACAAAAGAAGTGAATGGAAAGTGTGAATCTGAGATTTGATTTGAATATTTCCTAAATCCAAACCCATGCCATTAACGCCGGTGTCACCTTCCTCGACACCTCTGATGTTTATGGCCCCAAAACCAACGAAATCCTTCTCCGCAAGGTAACATAATTCTTTCGATTCAGGAATTAGGGTTTGTTTCGTGTGTTAGTTGACAACTTGATCCCTGCCCCTAATCAAACTCCAGCAAAATTGACGCCAATAATGACAACATCGGCCATCACAATTGACACCAACAACGGCATCAAAATCGACACAAACAACGCCATCGTTAATACCGTCATTCTGGTCCTCCTTCCCTCCCTAATTCCGGTCGAAGATTCGATAACCGACGCCAACAACGCGACGCCCCGAGCAGCGATCCGATCACAGAACGATGAGGGTTGGGTGATGAAGATAAAGATGAGGGTAAAGGGTTGCAGGTTCAGTACCAGACGTTGACGGTGACGGTTATGACGATCATCGAACCTCGGATCGCTGCAACCCTTTACCCTCATCGTTGTGAACCCTTTAAAGCTCATGATTAAATTAAACTAGCAATTTCCTTATCGAATCTTCAATTTCAATGACGGTAACGGTGTTCGGGATTGCAGCCCTTTACCCTCATCGTTTTGAACTTGCAACCCTTTAACAATAACAAAAGTGGGGTGGGGAAGTGGGCGGGGGGGATTACACATTCTTAGGGCATTTTGGACATTTCACACGTATTTAACAGAGTAATTTAACATCCATCCAACTCAAGGGACAATTGTGTTATGTTTTAGCAAACTATTGGACCAAAGGTGTAATTTCCCAATCCTAGGGGCCATAGGTGAAATTCGTGTAAACCACAGGGGACATCTGTGTAATTAATTCTAAAACAAATTAAATACTAAAAAGATGGGACCCACATTTTAACTAAAAACAAAATAAAATATAAAACCCTAAAAAATTACTCCCCCCTCATCTTCTTCCCGACCCTCCATCGTCATTCCCGTTGGCCACTCCACCTCCACCACCACCATCTCCTTCCATTGCCGCCACCAGTGACCACCACCATCTGATCTCAATCCACCATAGCCACCCACCATCTCCAGCAACCCACCCCACCCCTAAACGTTTCTTCTCTGGAGAGTTTGGTCCCCCCATCCCCGTCGTCGTTACCCCACCAAGATCTGATAGCTTGCACACCAATCCAATTATCCCCCTCCCCACAACCGATCAATTCTCTTCACCGTCGTCGTCAATCGTCCCATTCCACACCACCACAACCGTCATCATCTTTGCTAA
The DNA here is from genome assembly GCA_023525975.1 of Smallanthus sonchifolius. NCBI lineage: Eukaryota > Viridiplantae > Streptophyta > Magnoliopsida > Asterales > Asteraceae > Smallanthus > Smallanthus sonchifolius. Next base: position 100,474,561 of record CM042019.1, read on the forward strand.
TTTTGCTTCCATTGGTAATTTTGCTTCCATCCCCTTTCCAGTAATGACTGTTGATTTTGATTTCATTGACAAAATGGACAACTGGTTTTGATTTTTGGGTTCCATCAAGAGCTTCAGTGGTGACGTCTATGTTTTCGATTAAAATCAAGACCCAAACAAACAAAGGAGACAACAACGTTCTGGTCGAGGGTGGTTTCCTTTAGTTGCTTTGTTCCTTCGTGATTTACCGTGATAGCAGCAACCAGAAACAGGGATTAAAGAGAATTTCCAATAAGAGGATTTATGTGATTGAGAGGCTTAAGGAATAAGGATTTCAAAATACTTAGCAATAAATTCATAGGTTTGCGCAATGGCCAATGATTTTGCTTAGATTCACGCGGTTCCATCTGGTTGGCATCAAGAAGAGGGACTTAGCAAAAGGTGGATGTTTTGCCGGAGACACAGGTATCGTCGGAGATGTCGGGGGAGGCTTGTCGTGGGAAGGGGAATGTGGGCGGGTCCCACCATTTTAAGTGTTCATATATGTTTTCAATTTTTTTAATATAAAGGATATTTTGGTTTTTTTATAAAAATTTAACAAAAAACTTAACGGTCATCCACTCCAAGGACCACCCGTATAACACCTCGAAAATCCAAGAAACTAGAGTACAAGGACTAGAATAATATGTAGCCCAAACTTCAGGGAGTGGTGAAAAGTGAAAATCTCCCTGTGACTGATCGACACCGTTGGTAACGGTCCGTTTTGAACATAACGAACCATCACCGCGGTGGTAACAGGATGGAACCGCATGAATCTAAGCAAGATCATTTCTCTACACTGCCGTCGTCGATCGTCCCATTCCACACCACCACAACCGTCATCATCTCTGCTAATTTTGCTTCCATTGGTAACTTTGCTTCCATCCCCCTTCTAGTAATGACTGTTGATTTTGATTTCATTGACAAAATGAACCATCACCGCGGTGGTAACGGTCCGTGCCGCAAAAGTCAGAGGCGGTCTAGGGTTTGCCGAGGATGTGATGCGTAGCTCATGACAGACCGTCACGAGCACCGTAACGGTCCATTACGTGGCGAGGAAGTGCATGAACGATAAGGGCTCCGTGACAAACCGTCACCACCCCCGTAACGGTCTGTCAACCACATGAAAATTTGCCTATAAAAGGAAATCATATGTGAGTTCAATTTCATTCCAACAAACACACACTACACCTACATACACACACTGAGAAGCTAGCTAAGTCCTCGGTACGCGCCGCAAGTGTGATTAACCAGCAATCCGACCACAAATGCAGTAGATAGTCTTGATGTAAGGTTCTGACCAAACGTTTAAGGTTCACTTATTTACCACTAAGTCATGTATATTTACCTAGGAAATATTTATATGATCTAGGACAATTGTTGAGGTGGTTGTGCTATTTTAATGGGACAGATTTAAAATACCATTTGAGGTGAGTTCCTCTAAATTGGGATGTGTACTCCATTTTATTTACAACATTGGGTATCTTGAAACATTGTGGCCCCTTTTACTCAATTGAGCATAATTCACTATTCCATGTATATACAACGCATAATAAGCGCTTAATACTGATCCTCCCATTTTGCTGTGTCGTCGTTTCCAATTGTGGAAAAGTCACCAATTATGTATATAACAGCTCATAAGTGTTCTATGGGTAGGAAATGGGGAATTACATTATACTTCATGTCACACCCCGCCCCAGGTACCCCCTGGACATGTGCGAGCCCGATTGGTATCATCTTTGAACTTTGATTTCAGAGTTTTTATAACTACAGCGGAAGTCTTTTTTAAAAGGATCGTTTCAACATTCTTTCAACCTTAAGGGTTGGATTTGTAAATATCAAAACTCAGTTGGAAGACAAAAGTTATATATTTGCTTTACAAGCATAGGGATTTAAACACCATTTTCATTTTGATTATAAAACAGAGTTTGAAATCAAATACATCAACAGCTACCGGAAATAGTACTATCCAGGGTTGATCAATCCCCCGGTCCTATCTCCTTTTGTTTAGGATTTTCTATACACGAGGCCTGAGAATCCAATGTGCAAGTTATCCTTTTTCATAGGTCAGATCTGATGTCTGCCTCTCACATTTTCCTTTCTTGGGTCAGATCTGATGTCCGCCCATACCCCATTCTTATTTCAATTTATTCATTTCCTAAAAACATTTTGAAAATAAAACATCAGCGCTAACACCAGTGAATACAATTATCTTGACATTTAAAATCATTTGGCACAAACAAGTATTAATTTCATAATCACAACTTTATGTTCAATCCACACATTCAGCAGGCCCATCCTGTTCAATCGCACCACAGTATACACTGGCGTCATGTCTTAAAACAAGTGACATGTTTCCCTCCGAAGTTGTTATAAGACAAGCACCAGCCGTAATCCGGTAATTTCACCCGAGTCCCGTGTATCCCTTGCTAGTTTTACGCATACCTATGGCCTGAATGTTTTGTTCGTAGAAGAACGTTGAGCATTATTCCCTTAACATTTATTTGGCCATTTTCGTAAAAGTAAATATTTGACACAAGTTTTGAAAGAGATAAAGTATTCACCTTGATTTATAAGAATGAGCCTCTAAGTTGAAAGCTTATAGACTATATTCTTAACTAGATTTTTCTAGCGTCTTCACCTTTCTACGAGCGTTTCTTCCTACACCGGGCACTACAATGAGCGGGAGTTGGACCGGGATCGTTGGGAGTGGGCTATTGAAGCTCTGGGATAAGAAATGATAGAGAAGATCAAGTATGGGATGAGAGAATGGACTGAACTCGATCAACTGTTTATAGGGCAACTTATGAACCCGTGACAGACCGTTACGGGTGGTGACAGTCCGTCACTAGATTAGGATTCGCGAGTCATCAGACACGTGTCGCCCTCTGGTCATTTTATGTCGTGACAGACCGTTACCAGGCGTGACGGTCCGTTACGGAGTTGATACGTGGCGCACCCGGGTGAATCTGGGGCTGTGACTGACCGTTACCAGGCGTGACGGTCCGTTATAGGGTTTCCACGCGTCAAAATTTGTCCCTTAGTCGTCGGACACGTGGCGCGTCATCAGGGTTCGCGTGCCCAGCCCGTAACGGATTGTTACCGTCCGTGACGGTCCGTTACCGTCTGTGACGGTCCGTTACCGTTGAATTTTCATGTTTTCTAGTTTTTGAACCTTGATCTATAGGTTATTTACACTTATAGTCCTTGTGGTTTGTATCTTAGTCAAATCTTGGACATTTTTGTGGCAGGTGTTACATCCTCCCCAACTTGTTTTTATCTCGTCCTCGAGATCATTCGAACAAGTGAGGATATTTATTTTTCATTTCAAACTCCAGTTCCCACGTGGCCACGTCTGGAGTTCCATTTCACTTTCACGATTATCAATTTCAATTTCTTTTCCTACCTATACTCGATTTGCAGAGGTGTTCCACGAATCTTAATTTTTCATCTACCTCTACATCTTGTAGGGGCATTACCAGAGATTCATCTACCAAACACTTGCGTAGATTTGACACATGCAATAAATCGTGTATCCCATTCATTTCTTCTAGTAATTCGAGTTGATAGGCCACAGGCCCAACTCTTTTCAGGATTTTGAATGGTCCTACGAATCTAGGACTTAATTTCCCTTTCTTCCCTAATCTTACAACACCTTTCCATGGTGAAACTTTCAACAGAACGTTATCACCGACGTTGAATTCTAACGGCTTTTGTCTCTTATGAGCATAACTCTTTTGACAATCACGAGCCGCTTTCAATCTATCTTTTATTTGAGTAACTTTCTCAGTCGTTTCCATGACTATTTCATGTCCGGATAACTGATTTTCTCCTATTTAGGACCAACAGATCGGATTTCGACATTTACGATCGTATAAGGCTTCAAAAGGAGCGACCTGTATACTCGTATGATAGCTATTATTCTAGGAGAATTCCATTAGAGGTAAGTGGTCATCCCAGCTTCCTCCAAGATCATTAACACAAGCCCTTAACATGTCTTCAAGGGTTTGAATGATTCTTTCACTCTGCCTGTCTGTTTGAGGATGGTAGGCAGTGCTAAGATTCAATTTTGTACCTAGAGCTTTTTGAAAACTTTGCCAAAATTGAGAAGTAAATCTACTATCTCTATCTGACACGATAGATAGTGGCACACCATGTAATGATACAATTTCGTTAATGTGTAACTGTGCCAGCTTATTCATGCTGAATGTTTCTTTTATAGGAAGAAAATGAGCAGACTTAGTAAGTCTGTCAACAATAACCCAGATTGTGTCATTCCCATGACTGGTTCGGGGAAGTTTAGTAATGAAATCCATGGTCATCATTTCCCAATTCCAGACAGGAATTTCAAGTTGCTGTAACAAGCTAGACGGCTTTTGATGTTCAGCTTTAACTTGAGAACAGGTTAAACATTTTTCAACGTAGATAGCGATATGTTTCTTCATTCCTATCCACCAATAATTGGTTTTTTAGGTCTTTGTACATTTTATCGCTTCCAGGATGCATGGTGTATTTGGATTTGTGGGCTTCATCAAGAATTTCTTCACGTACGTTTCCATAGATAGGAACCCAAATTCTTTTATTAATTCTAAGAATTCCATCATTACCCTTGACCAATTGGTCAATCATTCCTCCCAATCCTTCCTTCTCAAGGTTGGGTTCTTGCAAAGCAAGTTTTTGAGATTCCTTAATACGAGTAATAAAATCGATTTGGAGATCGAGTCTTAAAGCACGAACTCATTTAGATTTCTCATGTTCTTTTCTACTTAAGGCGTCAGCTACAACATTAGCTTTTCCTTCATGATAACATATTTCGCAATCGTAATCATTTAGGACTTCCATCCAACGTCTTTGCCTCATATTTAGTTCTTTCTGTCTCAATATATACTTTAGGCTTTTATGATCAGTGAACACGGTAAATTTGACTCCATATAGATAGTGCCTGCATAATTTCAATTCGAAGATTATGGCGCCCAATTCTAAATCATGAGTAGTATAATTCTTTTCGTGAGTTTTTAATTGACGGGAAGCATAAGCAATAACTTTGCTTCCTTGTATTAACACACAACCAAAGCCGGTGTGTGAAGCATGTATGGGTGCTTGTGTCAGTTTCTGTTTTAGAGTTTCAAAAGCTTCAGATTGTGTAGGTCCCCATTCATACTTAACTGATTTACGAGTCAGAGAAGTTAATGGAGCAACAATTCGAGAAAAATATTGGATAAATCTTCGATAGTAACCAGCCAAACAGAGAAAACTATGAATTTCGGTTGGTGACTTCGGGATTTCCCATTTAGATATAGCCTCAATATTAATCGGGTCAACTTGGATACCATCAGTGTTAATGATATGTCCAAGGAACTGAACTTCTGATAACCAGAACTCGCATTTTGAGAATTTAGCATAAAGCTTTTCGTTTCTCAAGAGTTCAAACAAGATTTTCAGATGATTAGCATGATCTTCCTTACTCTTGGAGTAGATAAGGATATCTTCAATAAATACGATAATGAATTTGTCTAAGTAAGGTTTGCAAACTCGATTCATCATATCCATGAAAGCTGCTCGTGCATTAGTAAGTCCAAACGACATTACCGTGAACTCATAATGACCATACCGAGTTCTGAAGGCAGTTTTGGGAATATCTTCTTCCTGGACTTTCAATTGATGATAGCTAAAATGAAGGTCGATCTTTAAAAAGCATCGAGCTCCCTAGAGTTGATCAAAGAGATCAGCGATTCTGGGGAGTGGACAACGGTTCTTAATCGTCACTTTATTCAGTTCATGATAGTCGATACACATGCGCATCGAACCGTCTTTCTTTTTAACGAACAAGACCGGAGCTCCCTAAGGCGACGAGCTTGGTCTTATGAATCCTTTTTCGAGCAATTCATCCAACTGTTTCTTTAATTCTGCCATCTCCGTTGGAGCTAATCTGTACAGGGCTTTGGCAATTGGTGTCGTACCGGGTACTAGATTAATTCTGAATTCCACTTCTTTTTCAGGTGGAATTCCAGGCAGTTCATCGGGAAAAACATCAGGAAACTCAGCTACAACCGGTACATCTTTGATCTTATTTCTAGTGTTGGTGGTTACAGATATGAGGTATGCTAAGCATCCTTTTCATAAATACTTTGTGGCTTTTAACATGGAAATTATTCCAACAGAGCTGGATAATTTATCGCCATGTATAGTCAAGATATTACCCTTTGAACGAAGTTCTATAGCTTTCTTATCACATAGGGTATGGGCTTGGTTAGAGGCTAACCAATCCATTCCTAGAACAATGTCAAAACCTGCCAAAGTCATTGCCAACAGTTGTGCAGGAATAATATGTCCTGATAGTGTGATATTACAATCATTTAGGATTTCAGAGATTTGTACTAGCTCCCCGTTGGCAGTTTCCACCACGTATTTCTTGTCTAATTTAGCTAGAGTTTTATTTAACAGTCTACAAAATCTATGATCTATAAAACTTTGGTTTGTACCAGAGTAAAACAAAACTCGAGTGTAAATATCATTGACAAGAAATGTACCCGTAATGACATCGGGCATACCTGCTGCTTCATGAGTATGGAGAACGAATGCTCGCGCATTCTTCTTTACTCTATCTTGTCACAACCCATTCAGCGGCGGAATCACCGAACGTGACGTGTAGGATTGTTCAAAGGCATCGTGGCACTATTGTTGAAATATAAATTTAACCGATTTCATTAAACTAAGAATTTCAAATACAATTGTTTCAATTAAAGGAAATACATTGATTAAAAAAAGACAAAAATATTTAAATTGGATATCTAAGGCAAAGTCCCTAGATTCCGTTTCCATGGTAGCATCAAACATCTCCTGAAAACATGTAAAATAATATTTGATCAACAATAAAGTTGGTGAGTTCATACAAGTTTTATACATATAATAATCATGTTTAAAGCAACAATTCACATGCATAGACATACTTCACTAATGTTCATACAATTTGTAATGATATAGTTCAAACCTATTGTTGACAGAGCATACCTAGCATCCAAAGAATACTAGTCGAATAAATAACATAACAAGATCGGGGGCTCCATAAAGGTAACGAAAAGCCGACGGGTGTCAATCCTATAGCGCTACACTTGTTAAGTGCGGTTTTGCAAGAATTAATGAACTATTGTATTAACAAGTTGTATTTAAGCATGTAGTCAAGTTGTTGTCACATGAGCATGTTAATGAATTGTGTTTGAATAAAGTGTGAATCTTGTAGTGTATGTGTTTTGAATATCTACATGTTTTCAAGTCCCAAAGTGCAAAAATGTAAAAGGGGCAAGTATGAAACTCACGGTTTGGCGTGGTAACGAAAGGATGAACGGGAAGGTGAAGAGTCGGGAATGTCGGTTAACCTAAAAGGTAACGTAGGCATAAGTTCGGTGGAGAAGAAATAATAAATAATATATATATGTATAATAGTATCAAGTTGGTCATGCATCGCCGACGGCGGACCGAAACACAAACCCCTAACTTAGTTAGGAATTCGGATGGTCAAAAGTTAGTATAGTTAGTAATATACCACTTGAAGTGGCCAAGAGAAAGGTTGGGAAATCCACAAACCTTGTTAGATTTATTTATAATATTTATGTATAGGATTTGAACACCTTGTGGCTATTGGATGTCTTATGGTAGATGAACCTATGTTCATCTACTTCATCCAAATACCTTAGCACAAGGCTTCCATCATAGAATTTTGATGGAGGCTTGGTTTGGTTTTACCACAACTAGATGTAAAATATCCAAACAAGAACATGAAGAAGAAGAAATGTTAGTTGAAAGACCACAACTTGGATCTCAATTGGGACTTATCTTAGATGTTTACCAAGGTAAACAAATGATAAGATCCTAGAGGTTTATCCAAGAGGGTGAAGGAAGAATTGTTAAGAAAAAAAAGGAAGAAACTTGAAGAAAAATAAGGTTTTTACCTTATAAAATTATGCCAAAAATCTTGGAAGAAATGGAGCACTTGGAGAGATTTGTGAGAGAATTTGGAGGGTGTAAGGGTGGAGGAGTGAAAGGGAGTGGGTATTTATAAGTGTGGATTAGGGTTTGGGGTATTAAATGAGTTAGTTGGGAGTTGGTGGTTGAAAGGGAGGTGATTCTTTTTTTAAAAAGAAAAAAAATGAAATAATAATAATAATAGTACTAATGATAATAATACTACTACTACTAATAATAATAAACCGAGCGTGTATGGACGTGAAACGAGAATATAAATGTAAAAAAAAGTGAAACGCGTGTTTGTAATATATAATTTTGTAATATTGCACGTATGATGTTGTCTTGCATATGTATAAATGTAATGTATGTTGTAAACATGTAATTGAATAAATCTAATAAATTCATTGATCATAAGTATCGGGTTACAATGGATTCAAAAATGAAAGTATAAGGGTACAAAATGTAAATAAACGATGATGTGGAAAGTACGGATATTACAGTCTCCCAGACTTTAGAAAATTTCGTCCCGAAATTTCTTTCATGAGGAAGACTCTGAAAAAAGATGCGGGTACTTGGCTTTCATTTGGTCTTCACGTTCCCAAGTGAATTCTGCACCACGTTTTCCTTCCCAACGTACCTTAATGATTGGAATACGACTACGCTTGAGTTGTTTGACTTCACGATCCATTATCTCAACAGGTTTCTCGACAAAGTGCATTGTTGGGTCGATCTGAACGTCTTCAAATGGAACTTGGAGATCTTCATTTGATAAGCACTTTCTCAAGTTAGAGACGTGGAAGGTGGGGTGGATGTTGCTAAGCTCGGTAGGGAGATCAAGTTTGTATGCAACAGAACCGACTTTCTCGAAAATCTTGAAAGGACCAACATAACGTGGGGATAGTTTTCCTCGCTTCCCGAAGCGAAAGACTCCTTTCCAAGGTGAAACCTTAAGGAAAACAAAATCTCCAACTTCGAAAGTAACCGCGTTGCGCTTTCGGTCGGCGTAACTCTTTTGTCGACTCCGAGCAGTACGTAGGTTGTCGCGAATTTTGAGGATCTTGTCTGTGGTCTCTTGGATTAACTCGGGTCCGGTAATTTGTGTTTCGCCGATCTCGGTCCAACAAACGGGTGACCGACATTTTCGACCATAAAGTGCCTCAAATGGAGCCATGCCGATGCTGGTATGGTAACTATTGTTGTAAGAGAACTCGATCAAAGGCAAGTGCACGTCCCAATTACCACCGAAATCAATGACACACGATCGAAGCATATCCTCGAGAGTTTGGATAGTACGTTCAGTCTGACCATCCGTCTGAGGGTGGTAAGCCGTACTAAGATTGAGTTGAGTACTCATGGCTTCATTGATGGATTCCCAAAACGGGAGGTGAAACGACTGTCACGATCGGATATGATGTCCAAAGGAACACCATGACGACTAACGATTTCCGCGATGTAGATTTGAGCTAGCCTTGCAACGGGGTAGCTCTCGCGGATGGGAATGAAGTGAGCAGATTTGGTGAGACGATCGATGATAACCCAAACGGAATCATGACGAGAGGATGTCAATGGGAGTTTGGTAATGAAATCCATAGCAATGCTCTCCCATTTCCAAACTGGAATCTCCGGTTGCACGAGCAAATCGGATGGACGTTGGTGCTCGGCTTTCACTCTAACGCAAGTATTACACTTCAACACATAGAGCGCGATATCCTTTTTCATACCGGGCCACCAGTAGATAGAACGCAGATCCCTGTACATTTTGTCCGTACCAGGGTGGACCGAATACCGAGACTTGTGAGCCTCATGCATGATGGAAGAACGAAGATCGGAACAATTGGAAACCCAAACACGATTCATGAAATAAAGTAAACCGTTGGGTTTGGTCTCGAGTTGGAGTTCGGCACTACAAGACATTTCGTTGTACATGTCGCCTTCGGTGACCGAAAGATGTTGGGCTTCACAAATACGGACATGGATGTCGGATTGCATACGAGCACAAAGGAACTTCACATGGTGCTTTCGGCTGAGGGAATCGGCAACGACGTTCGCTTTACCAGGATGGTAGCGAATTTCGCATTCGTAATCTTTGATTGTTTCAATCCCTCGGCGTTGGCGCATGTTTAGATCCTTTTGGTTATGAAGATGTTGGAGACTCTTGTGATCTGTGAAGACCACGCATTTGGTACCGTAAAGGTAGTGTCTCCAAAGCTTGAGAGCAAAGACGACGGCGGTGAGTTCAAGATCATGAGTCATGTAATTCTTCTCATGGATCTTGAGTTGACGGGATGCGTAAGCGATGACCTTGCCTCATTGCATGAGAACACAACCGAGACCAATGTTAGAGGCGTCGCAATACACCACTAAGTCATCGTTTCCGTCAGGAAGAGTAAGGATCGGAGCATTGCAAAGCTTATCCTTAAGTGTTTGGAAAGCTTCCTCTTCATTAGGGCCCCACTCGTAGGGTTTCCCTTTTTGAGTTAATGCGGTGAGAGGAACGGAGATCTTGGAAAAGTTGGAGATGAAACGACGGTAATAGCCCGCAAGACCAAGGAATGAGCGGACTTCGGTAGCAGATTTTGGAGCAATCCAGTTCTTGGCTGCTTCGATTTTGGCTGGATCCACATGGATACCCTTATCACTAATAATGTGTCCCAAAAATTGGACTTCCTTAAGCCAAAATTCACACTTGGAGAATTTGGCGTAAAATTGTTCTTTTCTTAGTAACTCCAATATTAAGCGAAGGTGTTCCTCGTGGGCGGATCGGGATTTGGAATAGATGAGAATGTCATCAATGAAGACGATTACGCATTTGTCCAAATACGGTTTGCACACTCGATTCATGAGATCCATGAAAACCGTGGGTGCATTGGTTAGCCCGAAAGGCATCACCATAAATTCGTAGTGTCCGTATCGGGTTCGAAATGCGGTTTTGGGAATGTCGTCCTCATGAACACGAAGTTGATGATATCCCGAACGGAGATCGATCTTGGAAAAACAAGACACACCTTGGAGTTGGTCGAAAAGATCGTCGATGCGAGGCAAAGGATACCGATTCTTGATAGTGAGTTTGTTAAGCTCATGATAATCGATGCACATGCGGAACGATCCGTCTTTCTTTTTAACGAATAAAACGGGAGCGCCCCACAGGGATGAACTCGGACGAATGAAATCCTTGTCGGCTAACTCTTGAAGTTGACCGGCAAGTTCTTGCATCTCGGAGGGTGCAAGGCGGTAAGGAGCTTTGGCAATCGGAGTCATACCGGGAATGAGATCAATTAGGAATTCGACCTCACGGGATGGAGGAAGACCGGGTAGGTCCTCGGGAAAGACTTCGGGGAAATCGCAAATGATGGGAATGTCTTTTACACCTTTGCCCTTTTCTTTCTTTTTCACTACTTGGGCCAAAAAGGCAACGTAGTTCGTTAGTAAATATTTTTGGGCTTTGGTGCAGGACATGAGTTTGAGTCCACCGGATGGCCTTTCGCCATGGATTTGCAAAACTTGACTGGATAGAAGGGGAATACGGATGAATTTCTCAAAGCAAACGACTTCGGCATGGTTCTTGGCAAGCCAATCCATGCCTACTATGACATCAAAACTCCCCAATTGCATGGGTATGAGATCGATCGAGAAGGGATGACCATTAAGGTCGAGAGTACAATCGAGGATAATCGTGTCACAAAAGGTGGATTTTTTCGTCCGCGATTTCGACAGTGAAGGAGTTCTCTAACTTAGATCGGGTCTTAGCTAACATAAGTTCAAATTCTAGCGATACGAAACTTTTATCCGCACCGGTATCAAATAAAACAGAAGCATACCGACCATTGATAGGAAACATACCGTTCACCACGTCATTATCAGTTTGTGCCTACGCCGCATTGATGTTGTAAGCATGGCCTCTTGGGTTTGTGGGTTGGTTTTGGTTGGGTGGTTGGTTGCGGTTGTTGTTGTTGGTGGGGTTGTTGTTGTGGTAGTGTTGGTTTTGGTTTTGTGGGCATTGTGGGCTCATGTGGTTTGGATCACCACAACGGTAGCAAGCCCGACCATTTATGATGGCCGGTGGGTTTCGGTTTGGTGGGGGAGCTTGGGTGTTTTGGGGTTGTTGTGGGTTGCGGCATAGGTTGGCAAGGTGTCCGAATTTGCCACACGAGGTGCATTTTCGGCATGGGAGGTTGTTTGGGTGGTGGTATTGGCAAGTGTTGCATAATGGGTAAGATCCACCATACGGTTTCTTTTGAGGTGTCGGGTCTTGGTTCATCGGCACTTGGTTAACGGGGGTGACAACCGCATAGTTCCAGGCTTGGGACTTGCGCTTTTTGTTGTTTTGGTGAGTAGGGGTTTTGGCGGGTTTTGGTTCGGTGACTTTGGGTTCGGTGGGCTCAATGGTGGCTTGGGTGGCGTGCTTCTTGGTGCCCCGAATGGTTAAAGTACCATCCTGAACACGGTTTCAGGAGAAAGCGGCCGCAAGGCGCATGGCCTTGGCGAGGTTGGTGGGTTCGGCGGCGGCGACCGTGTCCTTGATGACGGACGGGAGGCCTTGTATGTACTTGGCCACGGATCGCTCTATGGTGTCAACTTGGCGAGGCGCAAGGACGGAGAGTTGTTGGAAGCGGAGGTTGTAGGCAGCATTGTCACCGCTGTCCTGTTTGAGGGTGAAAAACTCCTCCTCGAGTGCTTGCAACTAGTGGGGAGGGCAGTACTCCTCGCGCATAAGCGCTTTGAGTTCCTTCCAAGACAGGGTGACGATCTCCTCTTCGAGCTCCATCTCGCTATCCCACCAAGCGAGAGCTTGCTCTTTGAAAAGGCTAGCGGCGTAGCGAGTCCGAAGGTGGTCCGGGGTCTCGCTTACCGAGAAGGTGTTTTCCATGCTCGCAAACCAGCTAAGGAGCTTGGTTGCACCTTCGAGTCCCGTGAAAGATTCGGGACGACAAGCAAGGAAGATTCGGTAGTGTTGGGCATGGGAGTTGGGAGTTTCGGTGTCGGATTCGACCGATCCGTTGGGGGTGAGGTTCTGGATGAGGCCAGGGAAGACTTGGGCCATTTGCTTGGCCACGAGTTCAGCCAAACGCTTGTCCCTCTTGTTGTTCCTGGCGGTAGCAGAGTGGCGAGATGAAGACTGTGACACCCAGCATTTCCAGGTCAATACTCGTACATAATTTAAACACGCTTATGTAATTCATGTTTACTGATTTGACCTAATTGCATGCATTAGGTCATTAAGTCTAGCAAATGTCACAAGTTAGTTCAAATTCATACTTTGGTAATTTTAGGAATTACCAAGACACGTATATGTATAACCCGACCAATACGAACGTTGGTGACTAACCTAAATGCCCAAATTATTGTCCAAAGATCAATAATACATGAAATATACGTTTATGCATTCAAATATATAATTTAAAGTCCACATTTTGTAAAACAACTCGTAACGACGTAAATCGAAAGTTTTATCGCGCACCGGCAACCCTAAACGTAACTTAACGCAATAAATCATATCTAAAACCATACAATACATAAATTAAGTGTTTTCACTAAACTAGTCATAAACTAGTTAACTATAATTTAAGATGTCATTAAAGAACATAAAATCGAGTTAAATCACCGTTTCGAACCCTAATCGAGATTAATACGCCTAATGACCTAAATAACTACACCAATTAACCATTTAATCACTTAACTACCCCAAAACTACCCCCCTTTGACCTCTTGGCCGTGATTTTCTAGTGGGCTCCACCTCACACCACATTTTTCTTTCCACTTGATTTTGTTCAAGACAACACTCCACCTTTCCATACCACATTGCTTTCTTTGCTTACAAAAGGACTCCCTAATCCATTCCCTTGTCATTCACCACCCAACACATCAACACTCAATCTTCTTCTCCCTCTTCTTTCCTTTATCAAGGCAACAACACCATCTTTATCATCATTCTAGCTTCAAGTCTTCCTCCAAGAACCTAAGGAGTTTAGGTGCTTTCAAGAAGATCTAGTGGTGCAAAAGCTCAACTTGGAACTACCTTCTATCTCTTCACTTTGCTTGCTTAAGGTGAAGCTCCTTTATCTTCTTATTTCTTCATTCTTTCAAGGAAAATACAAGGATCATCATGTAAAAGTCACCATCCAAGAGTTTATGCTTAAAAGTAACTAAATCCATAGTCTAAATCTTTTGAACACAAGATTTCTTTAAAAACTCAATGATCAAGGGGTTTTAATGATCAAATCTGGACAAATGGACTTTAGAACATATCATATCTAACTTAAACATCAACAATTTGGTAAACAAGAGTCAAAACAAGTACAAAATTTGAATAGTTGTTGAAATTGAGTGTTATAGAACCAAAACAGTGAGCTGGCAGAATTTTAAACCGACTTTACCATGCCATAACTCGGTCCATGCTCACCCAAACTTGTCTAATCTTAGGTCTAAAATCAAGTACAAAGAGTCAAGAGTCCAACCCAAGTGGTTTCATGAAATTTCGTTGAGTTTTGATACCCCAAAATGGTCATACAAGAAAGTGTGTCAAGGCTGTCGTTTTCGACAGAATTTTAGCATCACTTGTGAGAGTCATAATTTGGTCATAACAAGTATAAATAACCTGATTCCACTTTCTAAAGTTAGTATTTTATGTACATAGTAAAATTTGTAGGGTCTTGGGTCATGAAAATGGGTCTAGGTCGGTCAATTAAAAAGGAATCCCCAAGACACTCCAGAACCGAATGATGCTGCCCTCTCTTGTCCGAATAAATATTTAAAAATACTTCAACATGTCAAAAGTTGTTGATTAATACATCCCTGTAACCCTAAGACATGTAGGTATCTTGGTATAAATTTTCATGACTAAACGAGTTCATTTGGTTAATCAAAATGGCGACACACGGACAACTTAAAATTCAGGAAAATATCTATAGACTAGGGTTACCTTAATATTGTAGTTTGAAGTGAATAACTACCAAAACCCTAACATAATGTATATACAACAACCAATGGATAAGCATCTATTTGTATAACATAAATAATGTATATATGTGTGAATAAATACGAACACGCATCATGAAATTCAATGACAAGTCACCAACGGTTCGTCGGGTCACATTTTCTAAACATGACACTTACGTTTTTTAGTCTAACATATTGGATGGACTTTGTACATGACCGACTTGTATGATGACACTCAATATTAAGTTCATAAGATAACCGTCACTATTTAGGTCACGGTTAGGACAGTCTTGCATACACATCGGCCTTGCTAGCACTTAAACATTGAAAGCTCATCAGGTGAGTTCACGGCCCCCTTTCGTTTTTTAATGTTTTGTAAACTGCAGGGGAGAAACATACTTACTGGCTATGTTTTGAAAACATGAAATACAATTGCTTATACGTTTGACAATATGAACATTCTGGTTTAACTCGTTGTGAGTTTCACAGCCCCCTTTAGACTTTTAAATGTTTTAGAAACACCGGGGGGAAAACATACTTGCTTACAAGTTTGAAAACATGAGACATCATTGTTTACTACATTTGGGAACATCATTGCCTGATACATTCGGGAAAACATAAAACGTACTTACAAACATTTTCATATGGTAGCAAGAAAACAAGACCCGACCTTTATGTTTGCATGAGTTAACACATATAGAGCGCTGGAAGTCCCCTGACCATCATATTTACAACCATTAGCTATAGGTTAGCCTGGGATTCTATGGATAGTACTATTGGGATTGACACCCCCGGTCATGGTTAGTCGCGCTAACCATGGGTCCCTCTAGCCAAATGACCGCATAGTGTTCAAACATTGCTCGTGAGGTACGAGCGAGGGGCAAAACACCTGTGTCATGGTTTGGTTATGCCTCATTGTCACACCCCGCCAAGGCGGAAACGCGAGGCGCAACGTTCATGGTTTCCAAAGCATATGATTACCGCAAACACATACATGATAAATGGATACATTAACAAGTTTAATGTTTTACATTACAAAACATAATCTGAGTTTACAAAACATTAAGATTTCACAAATATAACTCAATTCAATGAGTTATACAAGGGAAATCCTCCTTGAGTAGTATCCATCGTGCATGCATGTAATCTACATTGCTAACCTTGAAATCACGTTCAGTTACCTGAAAAACATACTTAAAATCGTCAACACGAGGTTGGTGAGTTCACAGGTTTAATCAAATTGTTCTTTGTAAACTTCATTTGTTCATAAATAATTCAGTTGCATGAGATAAGCAGAATAAGAATTGTTGACCCATTTGTAAACTAGCTAGGAATACAAATAATATGTTCATACATGAGGCGTAACCAAACCATGACATGTGTGAGCCCCTATTAAGCGTTATCAGATTCTATGCGGCCATAAATCCTCCAGATTGTGGTTAGCGCGACTAACCATGACCGGGAGACGTCACTCTCCATAGTACTATTCATAGGACCCTAGGCTACAGTTAATGGTTACTATGTTGTTCCAGGGGACTTTAGCGGCCTCCAATGTGTTGTTCTCATCCCATGTAAACATAAAGTCGTGTCTTATTCTCTTGTTATCCCATAAAATAGTTGAAGTATGTTCTTCCCCCAAATATTAGAAAACAGTAAAAAGAAAGGGGCCGTGAAACTCACCTTGTGTTTGTGTATATACTTGTAATAATATTTGTTGTAGTCAACCTTGACTGTTTGTACCCTAGATACCAAGGGTAAATTGTTGTTAAGACCAACGTCTTAATTGTAAATTGTTCACCGACCTTGTAAATCTGATTATGTTTGTTTAAATATCGTTTTAGTTTTCCAACACATGTTTTGTTATAAATTAGTTTTGAGTTACTGCCCAACTGGGACTGTTGTACAGGTGTCGAAACTTCTTAGTTTCGATTGGGTATATGTGTGTCGAAACTACTTAGTTTCGATGGAGTGGTCAGGAGTCGAAACAACCTAGTTTCGATTGAGTAAAAGGTATCGAAACTCCTAGTTTCGATTGACCAACAGGTATCGAAACTCCTAGTTTCGATTGAGAAACAGGTATCGAAACTCCTAGTTCCGATTGAGCAACAGGTATCGAAACTCCTAGTTTCGATTGAGAAACAGGTATCGAAACTCCTAGTTTCGATTGAGAAACAGGTATCGAAACTTCTAGTTTCGATTGAGCAACAGGTATCGAAACTCCTAGTTTCGATTGAGAAACAGGTATCGAAACTTCTAGTTTCGATTGAGAGACAGGTATCGAAACTTCTAGTTTCGATTGAGCAACAGGTATCGAAACTCCTAGTTTCGATTGAGAAACAGGTATCGAAACTTCTAGTTTCGATTGAGAGACAGGTATCGAAACTTCTAGTTTCGATTGAACAACAGGTATCGAAACTCCTAGTTTCGATTGAGAAACAGTCGAAACTCCTAGTTTCGATTGCTGGACTTCTGTTTTGACAGAATCAGTCCGGCATATTTTGATGTTTTAAACTTGAATTCGACACACTCTTCTTGTTATCTTTCTTGCGTTTAACTAAGATGTAAGTTTAGTTACGGTTTTAAAGAACATAATATGAAAAATATCGAGTTTTTACCTTAAAAACAGTGATGAAGATGATGAGAGAAAACAGAGAATGGTCTCGAATCTTCTGTTGAACTTTCTTTAGAAACACTTGAAATCTTCTTAAAACACTAGATTGTGGTGGATTTTTACCTTAAAACTTGGCTTCGATTTTGAAGAGAAATGAGAAGATATTCGTACGAAAATGAGAGAGATAAAAGGTTTGTGAGAGTTTTGAGTGAAAGGGTATGGGTTATATCTGAAAATATGGTAAAATGGGACGTGAGAATGGGGGGGAAATGGTTTTCTCTGTATTTCGGCCGAATAGTCAAGGGTGGGTGGTTTGGGTCAAATTAAATCAAACAATTTGTTTTTTTTTTTTTTTACCACTAATTTATTAATGGTATTAACATCTATTAGAGTTTTAAAGGGGTAGTTTAATTCGGTTTATTTTCCCCACAGTATTATAATTTTATTCTAAAAATAATTTATTGACCAACTTAAAATTTGTGTAATTTATATATGCCTGGATATTTAATTTATCCACTATTGTTCGAATTTGTCGGTGTATATAACACGTGATCCGGTAACTCCTAGAATTACCAAATGTGACTGAGACAATGCTCGGTTTTTGTTAGACTTTAAAGTCCTTGCTTGTGAAATTAAATAAATCACAAAATAATTATTATGTAAACTTGTTTATAATGTGTACGGATATTGACCTGAAATGTCGGGTTGTCACATTCTCCCCATGTTAACAGAATTTCGTCCCGAAATTCAATTCGTGTCCTCTTGAACTGGGGCATCCTCAAACAAGGATGGGTATTTTGTTTTCATTTGGTCCTCTCGTTCCCATGTATACTCAGGACCACGCTTTGAGTTCCAACGTACTTTAACCAGTTTGATTCGACTACGTCTCAGCTTTTGAACCTTCCAATCTGATATCTCAATTGGTTGCTCGATGAAATGAAGTTTATCGTCAATGTGAATTTCATCAGGCGGTATGATCAAAGTCTCGTCTGATAGACACTTTTTGAGATTTGACACATGAAATGTATTGTGTACATTGTTTAGTTCTTGTGGTAGCTTGAGTTTGTAAGCTACAGGGCCAACCCTAGCCAGTATTTCGAACGGACCAACGTATCTAGGGTTGAGCTTACCACGGTTGCCAAACCTTGCAACGCCTTTCCATGGTGAGACTTTTAACATTACCCGGTCACCAATTTGAAATTCTAATGGTTTTCGTCTGTTGTCAGCGTAGCTCTTTTGTCTATCTCGGGCCGCTTTCAAACGGTCCTTAATTTTGAAAATCTTATCAGTGGTTTCCTGGACAATCTCAGGGCCTGTCAAATGTTTTTCACCAACTTCCGCCCAACATAGCGGTGAGCGGCATTTACGACCATATAAAGCTTCAAACGGTGCTGCTTTAATGCTCGTATGGTAGCTGTTATTATAGGAAAACTCAGCTAATGGTAAATGAGTATCCCAATTTCCTCCGAAATCAATTACACATGCACGGAGCATATCTTCTAATGTCTGAATGGTCCTTTCGCTTTGACCATCTGTTTGTGGGTGATATGCCGTGCTCATGTCAAGACGTGTGCCCATTGCTTCTTGTAATGATTTCCAGATCCTAGACACGAATCTGCTGTCTCTATCGGAGATAATAGAAATTGGCACTCCATGCCTAGCCACAATTTCCTTGATATAAAGCTTTGCAAGTTTCTCGGTTTTGTCAGTTTCTTTCATTGGCAGAAAGTGAGCAGATTTGGTTAATCGGTCGACAATAACCCATATAGTATCATAACCACTGGAAGTCCTGGGTAATTTTGTAATGAAATCCATAGAAATCTGTTCCCATTTCCATTGGGGAATTTCAGGTTGTTGTAACAAACCAGACGGTTTCTGATGTTCGGCTTTTACTTTTGAACACGTTAAGCATTTACTGACATATGTGGCAATATCTCCTTTTATATTGGGCCACCAATATAATTCTTTTAGATCTTTATACATTTTATCTGAACCCGGGTGAATGGAGTACCTGGACTTGTGGGCTTCGTCCATAACTAACTCCCGTAAGTTACCAAAACGTGTCACCCAAATTCTATTCATGAAGTATAAAGTGTCATCTGACTTTGGCTCCAATTGCTTTATCATTCCTCGTAAAGCTTCATTCTGAATGTTTTCTTCTTTGATTGCCTCATGTTGTGCCATCCGAATTTGAGTAGTAAGATTCGTATGAATTGTCAATTCTAAGGCACGAACACGAAGAGTTTTAACTCGTTCTTTGCGACTTAAAGCGTCCGCTACGACATTGGCTTTCCCGGGATGGTACTTGATATCACAATCATAATCGTTTAGTAGTTCTACCCAACGACGTTGTCTCATGTTAAGTTCCTTTTGATCAAAGATATGCTGGAGACTCTTGTGATCAGTAAAGATA
This sequence comes from Smallanthus sonchifolius, assembly GCA_023525975.1. Classification (NCBI taxonomy): domain Eukaryota; kingdom Viridiplantae; phylum Streptophyta; class Magnoliopsida; order Asterales; family Asteraceae; genus Smallanthus; species Smallanthus sonchifolius. The sequence goes on from CM042019.1 coordinate 100,494,504, forward strand.
GTACATCTTGTACCGTAAAGGTAATGTCTCCAAATTTTGAGCGCAAACACAACTGCACCCAATTCCAAGTCGTGGGTCGTATAATTCTTTTCGTGCACTTTTAGTTGTCGTGAGGCATATGCGATGACTTTGTCTCTTTGCATTAACACACAACCCAGTCCTTGGTGTGATGCATCGCAGTATACGACAAAATTGTCGATTCCCTCAGGAAGGGATAGAATTGGTGCACTACACAGCTTCTGCTTTAGTATTTGAAAAGCTGACTCTTGCTTGTCATTCCAATCATACTTATTTTCTTTCTGGGTTAATTTGGTTAAAGGCAGGGCTATTTTTGAAAAATTCTCGATGAATCGTCTGTAATAGCCGGCCAAACCTAAAAATTGACGTACTTCTGTCGGAGTCTTTGGTGCTTCCCAGTTTTTGATCGCTTCAATTTTAGATGGATCAACGTGAATTCCTTCCTTGTTGATGACATGTCCAAGAAAATGCACTTCTTGGATCCAAAACTCACACTTAGAGAATTTAGCGTAAAGTTTCTCGTTTCTGAGTAGTTCTAAGATTAATTTAAGATGATGTTCATGATCCTCCTTGGTTCGTGAATATATTAATATGTCATCGATAAACACAATCACGAATTTATCCAAGTATGGTTTGCACACACGGTTCATGAGATCCATGAAAATAGCTGGTGCGTTTGTCAAACCAAATGGCATAACTAGGAATTCGTAGTGACCATAACGAGTCCTAAATGCTGTCTTTGGTACATCTTCATCTTGGATTCTTAGTTGATGATACCCTGACCGTAGATCGATCTTAGAGTAGAAGCTAGAACCTTGTAGTTGATCGAACAAATCATCTATTCGAGGTAGTGGGTATCGGTTTTTGATTGTAAGCTTGTTTAATTCTCGGTAATCTATACACATCCTAAAGGTTCCATCCCTTTTCTTTACGAATAAGACCGGAGCTCCCCAAGGTGAGAAACTCGGTCTTATGAAACCTTTATCAAGCAACTCCTGTAGTTGATTTGATAACTCTTGCATTTCAGAAGGTGCTAATCGATACGGCGATCGCGCAATCGGTGCGGATCCTGGTACCAAATCGATTCGGAATTCGACTTGCCTCGGTGGTGGTAATCCAGGTAAGTCTTCAGGGAAAACTTCAGGATAATCCTTAACGATTGGTATATCCTCAAGTCGACGTTCCTCGGGTTTCTTCTCGACGACGTGAGCCAGGAATACGCAATAGCCTTTACGTAGATACTTACGAGTTTTCATGCAGTTTATCATCCTTAATGTTACTCCACTCTTCTCACCTTGAATCGAAAGAACTTCTCCGTTTGGGAGTGGGATTTGGACAATTTTCTCAAAACAAACAATCTCGGCGTGATTCTTCGACAACCAATCCATGCCAATAACAACGTCAAAGCTTCCTAAATCAACGGGTAACAGATCTATACTAAATGTGTGGTTTTTAAGACATAAGGTACAACCCTGAATGACTTCTTCGGTATTAATTAATTTTCCGTTCGCTAATTCAATTGTATACTTTTGGTCTAGTTTACTGGGCTTAATACCGAGTAGGGACTTAAAGTCATTTGACACAAAACTCAAATCAGCACCCGTATCGAAAAGTATAGAGGCATAGTGATTATTTATCGGGAACGTACCAGTGACAATGTTTGGATCTTGTCGTGCGTCACCAGCCCCCATCACAAATGCTCTTCCACGGGCCTGATTGTCGTTTCGGTTCTTCAACTTTGGACAGTCTTTTCTGAAGTGCTTTGGATCTCCACACTCAAAGCATCCTTGATTCATCCTTTCTGTTCCTGGGTTGACTTTTCCTGCTACTTGATTTATCTTGTTAGGGTTCGCATTGCTCCTACAGTCAAGGGCTAGATGTCCATACTTTTTACATTTTCCACATTGGGTACACTTCCCACTGTGATGATATCCACAATTGTCACACCTTGGTCGTGCTCCAAGGTATCCTTTTTGTTCCACAGTGTTGGCGACAAAGGCTTTCATAGTTTCAGGTCTCTTGTAAATTTGATTCTTGTTTTGATTAATTGGTTTTCCAAACCATTTCCTCTTTTCCCCAGATTTCCCTCCTTCGGTCTCCTTCTTCTCAAACAAACCATCACGTACAGCATTATCCCTTAGCTTGAAAGCCAGAGTTATGGCGCTCTTGGCATCCATAGGGTTCGATGAAGTCACCAGACCTCGGATTTGAGGTGCGAGACCCCACAAGTATCTTTCAACCTTCTTGTATTCTGGGGTGACCATGTGTGGAACCAAGATTGCTAACTCATTGAATCGGTCAGTGTAGCCAGCAACATCATCTCCTGTCATTTGTAAATTCCACATTTCAGATTCGATCTTTTGCAACTCATTTCGAGGACAGTATTCCTCGATCATCATGGCTTTTAAGTCTTCCCATGACAACTCATATGATGTTTGCCTTCCCAAAGTCTTTACTTGTGAATTCCACCAGGTTAAAGCTTTATCAGTGAGTGAGCATGTAGAATACTTCACCATGCAGTCAGCGGTGCATTCACTAATATCAATCACCGATTCCATCTTCTCTATCCATCTCATTAGTCCAACTGCACCCTCGGTGCCATTGAAGTTACGGGGTTTGCAAGACAGAAAGGTCTTGTAGGAGCACTTTCTAATTGGAGCATCTGTAGAATTACAAGTCATAACGTCATTAATTCGAATCATGACTATATGTTATGGCTTATTTATTTTATTACCTCCGGAACCTCCAGCTGTACCGCTACCTCCTGCACCTCCGGAACCTCCAGCTGTACCGCTACCTCCTACACCTCCTCCACTATTTCGATTGGCTTCATACTGCTCCATGGCAGCAGCTACTCGTTGTGCTATAAGTTGTTCCACATTTGGGGAAATCGCCTCGTTGTTGTCACCAGTAGTGTTACGGGTTGTCCTACGCTTAGGTGCCATGACGTTCTTTCTAACATATCAATTAAAAAGAAACAACATTATATGACAATAATGATAGCTCATGACATAAGGGTACAACAACGTCAAATGTAAACAACCATTATCACAACATAAACCATTACATACATAGTCAAAACATTCATAGTACATTGTTCCAAAAGACAAGGATACAAAAGAGATGGGTTCACAGGACCTCATCAGTACTAAAGTTTTAAACTACTTAATGTACTACGGGCACAACCCGCCCGTAATAGGTTTAAAAGAAGAAGTGAGAGTACAATCCAATCATCATGGCAAGTCCTGCCATGACAAAACTAGCTCTCGCCACAAATTCTGCAGCCAACGTCCTTTCTTCCAGAGCCTCCACCATGTCTCGGACCGTAACAGTGAACTGCCAATCCATGTCAGCTCTCAACTCTAGATAGTTAGTGGCATCCTGTATGTTTCGGGTGCGGTCATCTAGAGTCTGAACTCGAGATCCGAGTCCTTGACGAAGTCGCGTGGCTGCCTCCCCCTGTGCCCGGATGTCATCTAGGAGATCATCAAGACGCTCCTCATGTGTACGAACGCGAGCTACCAAGGTAGGCACAGTGAGCTCTATGGCTTCCCCAGTGTGGGGTAGGGGTGTTGGGGAGTTAGAAGACTCTCCAAGCTCAAAGGTAGATGGAATGCTCTCCATCTCCCTCCAACGTGCCAGGGTACGAGGCATCCAACGGATGGTTCCCACAGTAGGGTGGTAGCAGGGTCTTTGCCTAGGTGGTTCTTCACCAGCCACCAAGTCTTCTGGGTCACGGGCTGCTAGATTCCTTTTGCGTGGAAGTCGAACCTTCTTCCTAGCGCTTTGCACCTTAACTGGTCCTCCGCTTTTCTTTCGGTAGACGATAGGCGGTTTTCCCAAGGCGACTTTAGGTGGTGTGGAGCTACGGGTTTGTACTTGATTTTTGGGACGTGAGGCGGAAAATTCCTCATTTGATTCAGTGTCAGAGACGGGATCAGAATGTGAATGTGACGACATGCTTGTGACTACAATATCCATATGACAAAATGACTGGTCATGCAATGCTTATGCTATGAAAACGTTTTAGTGAGTCATTTAGATTATAGACTAGGTTCCAATTTAGATTCCTAGTTCACTATAATCAATGGCTCTGATACCAGTTCTGTCACACCCCGCCAAGGCGGAAACGCGAGGCGCAACGTTCATGGTTTCCAAAGCATATGATTACCGCAAACACATACATGATAAATGGATACATTAACAAGTTTAATGTTTTACATTACAAAACATAATCTGAGTTTACAAAACATTAAGATTTCACAAATATAACTCAATTCAATGAGTTATACAAGGGAAATCCTCCTTGAGTAGTATCCATCGTGCATGCATGTAATCTACATTGCTAACCTTGAAATCACGTTCAGTTACCTGAAAAACATACTTAAAATCGTCAACACGAGGTTGGTGAGTTCACAGGTTTAATCAAATTGTTCTTTGTAAACTTCATTTGTTCATAAATAATTCAGTTGCATGAGATAAGCAGAATAAGAATTGTTGACCCATTTGTAAACTAGCTAGGAATACAAATAATATGTTCATACATGAGGCGTAACCAAACCATGACATGTGTGAGCCCCTATTAAGCGTTATCAGATTCTATGCGGCCATAAATCCTCCAGATTGTGGTTAGCGCGACTAACCATGACCGGGAGACGTCACTCTCCATAGTACTATTCATAGGACCCTAGGCTACAGTTAATGGTTACTATGTTGTTCCAGGGGACTTTAGCGGCCTCCAATGTGTTGTTCTCATCCCATGTAAACATAAAGTCGTGTCTTATTCTCTTGTTATCCCATAAAATAGTTGAAGTATGTTCTTCCCCCAAATATTAGAAAACAGTAAAAAGAAAGGGGCCGTGAAACTCACCTTGTGTTTGTGTATATACTTGTAATAATATTTGTTGTAGTCAACCTTGACTGTTTGTACCCTAGATACCAAGGGTAAATTGTTGTTAAGACCAACGTCTTAATTGTAAATTGTTCACCGACCTTGTAAATCTGATTATGTTTGTTTAAATATCGTTTTAGTTTTCCAACACATGTTTTGTTATAAATTAGTTTTGAGTTACTGCCCAACTGGGACTGTTGTACAGGTGTCGAAACTTCTTAGTTTCGATTGGGTATATGTGTGTCGAAACTACTTAGTTTCGATGGAGTGGTCAGGAGTCGAAACAACCTAGTTTCGATTGAGTAAAAGGTATCGAAACTCCTAGTTTCGATTGACCAACAGGTATCGAAACTCCTAGTTTCGATTGAGAAACAGGTATCGAAACTCCTAGTTCCGATTGAGCAACAGGTATCGAAACTCCTAGTTTCGATTGAGAAACAGGTATCGAAACTCCTAGTTTCGATTGAGAAACAGGTATCGAAACTTCTAGTTTCGATTGAGCAACAGGTATCGAAACTCCTAGTTTCGATTGAGAAACAGGTATCGAAACTTCTAGTTTCGATTGAGAGACAGGTATCGAAACTTCTAGTTTCGATTGAGCAACAGGTATCGAAACTCCTAGTTTCGATTGAGAAACAGGTATCGAAACTTCTAGTTTCGATTGAGAGACAGGTATCGAAACTTCTAGTTTCGATTGAACAACAGGTATCGAAACTCCTAGTTTCGATTGAGAAACAGTCGAAACTCCTAGTTTCGATTGCTGGACTTCTGTTTTGACAGAATCAGTCCGGCATATTTTGATGTTTTAAACTTGAATTCGACACACTCTTCTTGTTATCTTTCTTGCGTTTAACTAAGATGTAAGTTTAGTTACGGTTTTAAAGAACATAATATGAAAAATATCGAGTTTTTACCTTAAAAACAGTGATGAAGATGATGAGAGAAAACAGAGAATGGTCTCGAATCTTCTGTTGAACTTTCTTTAGAAACACTTGAAATCTTCTTAAAACACTAGATTGTGGTGGATTTTTACCTTAAAACTTGGCTTCGATTTTGAAGAGAAATGAGAAGATATTCGTACGAAAATGAGAGAGATAAAAGGTTTGTGAGAGTTTTGAGTGAAAGGGTATGGGTTATATCTGAAAATATGGTAAAATGGGACGTGAGAATGGGGGGGGAAATGGTTTTCTCTGTATTTCGGCCGAATAGTCAAGGGTGGGTGGTTTGGGTCAAATTAAATCAAACAATTTGTTTTTTTTTTTTTTTTACCACTAATTTATTAATGGTATTAACATCTATTAGAGTTTTAAAGGGGTAGTTTAATTCGGTTTATTTTCCCCACAGTATTATAATTTTATTCTAAAAATAATTTATTGACCAACTTAAAATTTGTGTAATTTATATATGCCTGGATATTTAATTTATCCACTATTGTTCGAATTTGTCGGTGTATATAACACGTGATCCGGTAACTCCTAGAATTACCAAATGTGACTGAGACAATGCTCGGTTTTTGTTAGACTTTAAAGTCCTTGCTTGTGAAATTAAATAAATCACAAAATAATTATTATGTAAACTTGTTTATAATGTGTACGGATATTGACCTGAAATGTCGGGTTGTCACACTCATGTATGTACATATTATTTGTATTCCTAGCTACTCTACAAATGGGTCAACATTACTTGTTTTGTTTATCATATTCATCGAAACATTTTCGTGCAGATGGATCTGCCAATCACTTTTACACCAATGGTTTTGCCATTTGTTTACGTGGAAATGTTTTTATCAATGTTTTCAAGGAACACAGTTTCATATTATGGCCATGTACACAGTATCAATGTTTTCAGGAAAAACGACTTATTTTATGACTATGACGTTATCACATGTTTTCATTGGGAAAACTACTCGTTTTATGACTATGAAGTCATCACATGTTTTCATTGGGAAAACTACTCGTTTTATGACTATGAAGTCATCACATGTTTTCATTGGGAAAACTACTCGTTTTATGACTATGAAGTCATCACATGTTTTCGAGGAAAACAACCTTACATTAAACCCGTGTACATATTTTCAATGTTTTCAAGGAAAACAGTTTCATATTATGGCCATGTACACAATATCAATGTTTTCAAGGAAAATCACTTTACATTGCAACAATCAAACCTGTGAACTCACCAACCTTTGTGTTGACATTTTTAAGTATGTTTTTCAGGTAATTCATAGCCATGGCACGGTTGGAATAGGCTAGCTATAATTGGATAAATTCCTACTAGCTGGAAGGACATAGATTATCCGGCCTCCAGTCTGTCGTTGATCTAAAAGAACTTAGATCATTGTATTACTTAGTCTTAGTATTTGTGTATGTATTCAAGTCTTAGAAATCACTATTACAGCTTCCGCTATCGTGTAATGAACCAATCGTTACAACCTGTATTTATTTATTTATTCATTAAGTAAATAAATTTGGAGGTGTGACAGATTGGTATCAGAGCCAATGGTTTTAGCGAATTAGGTTTCCTTAGTGACACCTAGGCTCTAACCAGACTCATTTAGGGACCAAGATTTCTAAGACTTACATCACATTAAGAACACCCAAGCCTTGAGTATAGAAATTCCAACCGTTGCCGAACAACTTGAGTAGACCATTCGTGTATGTAGTTACACTAGGGTATCATTAGCTACACTAATACTTAATATAATTACATGTCACACGTAACAAACATCTAACACGTATAACAATGTGGAAATAATAAACATCGACAACACACTGTAACTCTAGAAGATCGGGTTACGAGCTGAGCTTGGGCGACAACGGTAGTAATCGCCAGTTACCGATCTTGGTATCTCAACAGTCTAAACCCGTACCTGAATCTGTACCAGTACCTGTACCACACCTACACCTACCCCAGCTGAGGAGTCAGTTTTCTTTTCTAACATATGTAGTCTTCATTCGGTGTGGTATGTATACTCTCTTCTGTGAATTGCTGGATTGGATGAAAAAAAAAATTTATTTGCCATAAGATATGACAGACGAAACTGCCCTATCAGAAGGGAACCCGAGGTGAATATTCATGACTAAACGGGAGAGAACTCTGCATGTCAGGAGATTCATAGACACATTTGGATCATGTGGATCCACACGCACATACGTACTTGGAGCATGAGTTGCTCGAAACTGATTTCAGGATCTTTGCCCTAACATAGTGCCTGACTCCCACCATACATATTCGGTTATTAGAAGACACCGGTTGTGTCTCTCTACCATTAACTCCATCCAGCAATAGCCTTAGTCGACAAATTCCTAGGTATTGGTACACATGACTAAGAGTAATCCAACATAACATATACACTTGTACGCGAGAGTGCAACACGATGATACGATCTAATGAACATTTTTGCTTCCTTTTTAGCTGATAGCTTGGGATAGAGAAAACACTAGAATGACCATGCAAAGTAAATTATCGTTACGGGTGCACACGTAATCATAATTTACAGCGCATGAGAAGTCTAGTGAGTCTTACTGTCTGAGCTAATGTTCATAATTAATCCGTATTCCTATTTTCAATTCCCAGTCACTCGATTAATGATCGAAATTACCATAACCAAAGTGTTGAGCCAAAAGGCATCAGATGATGCGATGGGCTAAATGACGCGAAAATGCACATCATCACCTTCATCTTCGAATTCTAATGAATCAAAAAATTTTACCGAGACTTCATTGGCATGACAATTTTAACCAAACCTTGAAGAGATCTATTCTTTGTAATTTGACCTCGATATTTGGACAAAATTTAGAAATTCCTTGGAAAATACTACTTCAACTTTTGAGATTACGCTATAGGTTGTCTCTTTTCGATTTCGTTTTTATCGATCAATGCATGTGACCAATCTTCTGTCTAGCATGAATCAGACTTTAACAGTGTGGACTCCTCAATTAGATATTCATGACACATTCTCGCAGTTCGAAAGAAATGAGAGAAACTTAAATTTGATGTACCCGATTCTTAATGGATCTGGAACAACGAAGATCTCCCTCATCCATTTGTACTTACTAAAGCATATCCTCTTGAAACACGTAAATTCTAGGATGCTCCTTGCAACGATCAACACTTACAGTAATTGTACAACTATTGTTGGAGATTACAACATAATCTCATGGTCCATGTTACAATTAGTATCACACTTACTTGAAGTTTACATCGGAAGTGTTATGCACTAACTCCTTTAATGGGATGGAAATTTATTCTGACTCTTTTACACATGACACCTATAAGGTATTGTGGAAACCCGACTTGAGACAAGTGGATAATATTACATCATTTTGTACTTACATTTCTCTAAGGATCATTTTGTTGGACGATTCTTTGATCTTAGACCACAGGAGAGACGTGTTCACATCTTATACTCCCAACCTTCTATAGTTAGAGAGCTCTAGAGCACCTACTGTTATGAAACGACTTCCTAACACATGCTTAGGAAAAATACAGAACTTTGACATTTAACACTCATTATCGCAACTTTATGGCTTAAACCCTTGTGCTAAGGACTTTAAGGCTATAACCGACATGAGTGAAATACATAATGGTAAGTCACGATAATATCATTTGAATGTCAGGAAAGTTGTAGATAGACTGTAATATCAGTTGTTGACGAGTTCTGAAAACTCCTGATCCTATCCAACCGACCTTAGTGGGAAATTAAGGACCAAGTTGAAAGTTGAGAACCTTATCACTTGAAAGATGCGTTCCACAATCATAGAAATGCAAGTTTAAGAATCTATTGCAGTGTTCCACAGTGGTTAACCGTTCTAAGCTGTATGCTACCAGGAAGGTGAACAAAGGATGAATCATATCTTACCTTGCTCTTTAGGAGGTCTAAACATATACATTTCTTTCTACTTCTAAACTTCTTTCAACTTTTATATTCACTCTTCTCCAAGATCTTTTCGGATGCCTATTCGTTATCTTTAAGAAACCTAAGGACACGACATCCTCACGTTTGATAAAATCCCTGATTCTGGTATTACTTTCTGACATCTAATTTAAGCGATCAAGCCCCAAACTAAATTGAAAATGATATCCTATCACAGCCTACCAACTTAATGGGTTGGCAAACCCAAAGTAAATTTCGAAGGACACAATTTCTATGAGACTATTTCCACGGTCCCACTGTTTAGTTCCTCGCCTAAACGAACTATGGCTAACCTATATGAATTTAAAACTTCTTGAGACTTATCTGTCTTATAGACATGATAGTCAAGTCATGAATCTACAAATCATGACAGAACAATCTAAATACTAGACTGTAGTAGAAGTGTAGTGCAAACAATGGTTAATGAAGTATTAAACCCAATCTTCACCAGCAAAAGCTTATAAGGAATCTTGAAATCTTTAATCTATTGCGGCCAATGTAAATGGAAGATTCATTTACCTTTAATAACTGTTGAGCAAAATCAAATCTATGATTCTCTAATACTCTAACATTTCCTCTTTCCTCATCTAGATTCACCCTCATCTATAGATGAACCACAGAAATCTACACGATTCAATGTTAATGTGAGATTTTCGTTGTCTCGAGTTGTGATTCGACATCTATTTCATTAGGAGATCAATCTAAACCAAGTTATGAATAATATTCATGATAGAATTACTCGTGATGAGATTTGATAAGACCAAGGTCAACCTCAGGAGATCATATATTCATGAAACTTTATTCCATACCTTAGTTGTCTAATTCGCTACCTAGACAACTACTAACGGCTCCTCTAAATCATTCCGGCTTATTTAAGAGAAATAGCATACGAGGATGTTATTTCCTGGAACTCAATTGAACCAGTTTAACCTACGTACTGATTTAACAGATGAAATGCCAGTTCGAATCTTTTGCTCTAGAAAGATTGAATGCATCAAGGCATTGACCGGTTGCAAGAAACAGTCTGGTACCTGATTTTGAACTAAGGCCTGAACATCCCATCAAACCATCTGACATATCTTACTGCACTTTCGATATTTAATTTTCGTGCGTTAAGACACGTATATGAATACAAAGTATGTGCCCACATACATTCAAAATTTCACGTGCTCGAATGCACCAAAGTATGTGCCCACATACATTCAAAATTTCACATGCTCGAATGCACCTTTTCCTTTCATTACCAATGCTGATTATTATACAGTTCCGCTCTGGTGAGAGTGAGCACGCAATGAAATTCTTTGACGTCGAATCCAGGATTATTTAACTTGGTGCGTGAATTGTCCATTTGGTTTGTAAAAAAAAAAACCCATTATTTTAATTCACATCGATCAGAGAACCTCTTAAAGACTCACTCATTACATGGAGGTGACCTCACTAATTGTAATCCCTTTTGTTCATGGGACATTAGCGATGATTTTATCACTACAGGGTATAACCGACGCCGTTCTCTTGTCAATATATTCAAAGAACGTTCCTAAATCCACTTGTTTGATATAATAAGTGTTCAAGGATGTCGTTGCACTGTTACATTGTACTATGATATCTCAACTCCTTACACATCCAACATCGTTAGCCGGTGAGGTGTTCGCTTTACCTTCAAATACCGACTACTAAGTGGATAAAAAAAAAGGAAATATCCCTATGATCTAGGAATACGAAACACTCATCTGAATAGAGTAAACCAATCCTAGAGGATAACTTAAACTAAGTTTCGAGGACGAAACTTCTTTAACAAGTGGAGAATGTGACACCCAGCATTTCCAGGTCAATACGTACATAATTTAAACACGCTTATGTAATTCATGTTTACTGATTTGACCTAATTGCATGCATTAGGTCATTAAGTCTAGCAAATGTCACAAGTTAGTTCAAATTCATACTTTGGTAATTTTAGGAATTACCAAGACACGTATATGTATAACCCGACCAATACGAACGTTGGTGACTAACCTAAATGCCCAAATTATTGTCCAAAGATCAATAATACATGAAATATACGTTTATGCATTCAAATATATAATTTAAAGTCCACATTTTGTAAAACAACTCGTAACGACGTAAATCGAAGGATTTATCGCGCACCGGCAACCCTAAACGTAACTTAACGCAATAAATCATATCTAAAACCCATACAATACATAAATTAAGTGTTTTCACTAAACTAGTCATAAACTAGTTAACTATAATTTAAGATGTCATTAAAGAACATAAAATCGAGTTAAATCACCGTTTCGAACCCTAATCGAGATTAATACGCCTAATGACCTAAATAACTACACCAATTAACCATTTAATCACTTAACTACCCCAAAACTACCCCCCTTTGACCTCTTGGCCGTGATTTTCTAGTGGGCTCCACCTCACACCACATTTTTCTTTCCACTTGATTTTGTTCAAGACAACACTCCACCTTTCCATACCACATTGCTTTCTTTGCTTACAAAAGGACTCCCTAATCCATTCCCTTGTCATTCACCACCCAACACATCAACACTCAATCTTCTTCTCCCTCTTCTTTCCTTTATCAAGGCAACAACACCATCTTTATCATCATTCTAGCTTCAAGTCTTCCTCCAAGAACCTAAGGAGTTTAGGTGCTTTCAAGAAGATCTAGTGGTGCAAAAGCTCAACTTGGAACTACCTTCTATCTCTTCACTTTGCTTGCTTAAGGTGAAGCTCCTTTATCTTCTTATTTCTTCATTCTTTCAAGGAAAATACAAGGATCATCATGTAAAAGTCACCATCCAAGAGTTTATGCTTAAAAGTAACTAAATACATAGTCTAAATCTTTTGAACACAAGATTTCTTTAAAAACTCAATGATCAAGGGGTTTTAATGATCAAATCTGGACAAATGGACTTTAGAACATATCATATCTAACTTAAACATCAACAATTTGGTAAACAAGAGTCAAAACAAGTACAAAATTTGAATAGTTGTTGAAATTGAGTGTTATAGAACCAAAACAGTGAGCTGGCAGAATTTTAAACCGACTTTACCATGCCATAACTCGGTCCATGCTCACCCAAACTTGTCGAATCTTAGGTCTAAAATCAAGTACAAAGAGTCAAGAGTCCAACCCAAGTGGTTTCATGAAATTTCGTTGAGTTTTGATACCCCAAAATGGTCATACAAGAAAGTGTGTCAAGGCTGTCGTTTTCGACAGAATTTTAGCATCACTTGTGAGAGTCATAATTTGGTCATAACAAGTATAAATAACCTGATTCCACTTTCTAAAGTTAGTATTTTATGTACATAGTAAAATTTGTAGGGTCTTGGGTCATGAAAATGGGTCTAGGTCGGTCAATTAAAAAGGAATCCCCAAGACACTCCAGAACCGAATGCTGCTCCCCTCTCTTGTCCGAATAAATATTTAAAAATACTTAAACATGTCAAAAGTTGTTGATTAATACATCCCTGTAACCCTAAGACATGTAGGTATCTTGGTATAAATTTTCATGACTAAACGAGTTCATTTGGTTAATCAAAATGGCGACACACGGACAACTTAAAATTCAGGAAAATATCTATAGACTAGGGTTACCTCAATATTGTAGTTTGAAGTGAATAACTACCAAAACCCTAACATAATGTATATACAACAACCTATGGATAAGCATCTGTTTGTATAACATAAATAATGTATATATGTGTGAATAAATACGAACACGCATCATGAAATTCAATGACAAGTCACCAACGGTTCGTCGGGTCACATTTTCTAAACATGACACTTACGTTTTTGAGTCTAACATATTGGATGGACTTTGTACATGACCGACTTGTATGATGACACTCAATATTAAGGTCATAAGATAACCGTCACTATTTAGGTCACGGTTAGGACAGTCTTGCATACACATCGGCCTTGCTAGCACTTAAACATTGAAAGCTCATCAGGTGAGTTCACGGCCCCCTTTCGCTTTTTAATGTTTTGTAAACTGCGGGGGAGAAACATACTTACTGGCTATGTTTTGAAAACTAAGATTTTAATATTCTCTTCAACGAGCCATAAACTGGTTAAAATTATAATACCGTGAAGAATCTAAACCGAATTAAATTACCCCTTTAAAACTCTAATTGATACTAATACCATTAATAAATTAACACTTAAATCTAATTATTTGATTTAATTAACTCTAAACCCAATCATCATATCGGCAGAGACAAGTGGGTTTTCCCCCTCAATTTTCTTGACTTTCTTAACCAAAATTCAGAGAGAAACCATACCCTAATCGTGAGAATTATGATATAAACCATACCTCTTCAATCACTTTTCTCACAACCCCTTTTATCTTCCTCTTTTCTCACGGCAATCTTCCCAGTTTTATACAATTCGAAGTCAAGTTTAAAGCAAAATCCACCATATTTCGGTGCTATAAAAAGAGTTCCAAGTATTTTTCTCAAGAATCAAGCTAAGGAGCTCAAGATCATTCTCTGTTTCTCTCAAAATCATCATTCTCTGTTCATAGGTAAAAACTCGATACCATCCATATTATTTGCTTTAAAACCGTAGCTAAACATACAAATCGTTCAAACGCAAGTAAGATAACAAGAAAAGTGTGTCAAATTCAAGATTAAAACATAAAAATATACAGGACTGATTCTGTCAATCAAAATTTCAGTAATCGAAACTAGGAGTTTCGATACCTGTGTACAATCGAAACTAGGAGTTTCGATACCTGTGTACAATCGAAACTAGGAGTTTCGATACCTGTGTACAATCGAAACTAGGAGTTTCGATATCTGTGTTCAATCGAAACTAGGAGTTTCGATACCTATTGCCCAATCGAAACTAGGTAGTTTCGATACAAATTCTGCCAATCGAAACTAGGTAGTTTCGATACCCAATTTACTCAATCGAAACTAAGTAGTTTAGACATCTGTTCTGTTCAATCGAAACTAAGAAAGTTTCGATACCTGTTCATCAGCCCCATGGAGCAGTAACTTAGAACTATTTTATAACGAAACAAGTGTTGAAAAACTAAAAAGATATTTAATCAAAAGTAAACAGATCTGCTAAGTCGAGTGAACAACTTGCGTTTAAGACGGGTAGTCTTAACGTGTATGTTATCCTTGTGTAATTAGGATACGGATAGGCGAGTCTGCTGTTATCCAAATATTTGCTAGCATTCATACTGTCGAGGTGAGTTTCACTAATTCCCCTTTTTCTAAAGTTTTGAAATGATTTGGGGTGGAAACATACTTGTAAAAGACTTTTGTGTATAAATGAATTGAACTAATGATCTGACCGTATGTGTGTATTGAGGGAAAAGTAAAGCGCTTAAAGTCCTCTGAATAAATTAGTAACCATTAGCTATGGACTTAGCCCGGGATTATAGGAATAGTACTATTGGGGGTGACGCCTCCGGTCATGGTTAGTCACGCTAACCAGGGGTCAAAATGGCCGAATGACCGCATATTGTCTTACTCGCAGAAAGGCGAGGGGAGGAACAGAATGTTGGGGTTTGGTTACGGTCTCGTACATTACATACTATTTTGTATTCCTTGCAAGCTTACAAATGGGGTCAATAGATCGGATTAGTATTCATATTCATTGGTAATACATACAAAAGAGTTCTGATCAGGCTAAAGTGATCAGGTTTTACACAAAAGAGTTCTGATCAGGCTAAAGTGATCAGGTTTTAAACAAAAGAGTTCTGATCAGGCTAAAGTGATCATGTTTTAAAGAAAAGAGTTCTGATCAGGTTAAAGTGATCAGGTTTAAACAAAAGAGTTCTGATCAGGTTTAACAAGGAGTTTTGATCGAAAAATGATCAGATTTAAACATTGGGTTTATGATAACTCTTTATAATAACTTGTGAACTCACCAACCTCGTGTTGACAGTTTTAAGTATGTTTTCAGGAAATTGAACGTGGCCATCAGGTTAGCAATGTAGGATACAAGCATGCACGTGGATACGGCTTCTGGAGGATTTCTCTTGTATAACTCATGGTCTTGAGTCATATTTGCGAAATCTTAAACTTTTGTAAACTCAAGTTAATATTTTATGATGTAAATATTTTAAACTCGATTATGTATCCAATTACGTGTATGTGTTTGCGGTAATCATATGCTTTGGAAACAAGTGAACGTCGCGCCTCGCGTTTCCGCCTTGGCGGG
Organism: Smallanthus sonchifolius; assembly: GCA_023525975.1. Lineage (NCBI taxonomy): Eukaryota > Viridiplantae > Streptophyta > Magnoliopsida > Asterales > Asteraceae > Smallanthus > Smallanthus sonchifolius. The sequence goes on from CM042019.1 coordinate 100,510,515, forward strand.
GTGTGACAGAACTTGGTATCAGAGCCATTGATTATAGCGAACTAGGTGTCTAAAACGGAACCTAGTCTATAATTTGAATGACTCACTAAAATGTTTTCATTGCATAAGCATTGCATAACCAGTCGTCATGTCATATGGATATTGTAGTCACAAGCATGTCGTCACATTCACACTCTGACCCTGTCTCTGACCCTGAATCCAACGAGGAACTTTCCGCCACACGTCCCAAAAATCGAATGCAAGTTCGCAGCTCCACACCACCCGATGTTGCCCTGGGAGAACCGCCTATCGTCTACCGAAAGAAAAGCGGAGGACCAGTTATGGTAAAGAGTGCTAGGAAGAAAGTCCGACTTCCACGTAAAAGAACTCTAGCAGCCCGTGACCCGGAAGACTTGGAAACTGATGAGGAACCACCTAGGCGACGACTTTATTACCACCCTACGGTGGGGACTATCCGTTGGATGCCCCGTACCCTGGCACGATGGAGGGAGATGGAGAGCATTCCCTCTACCTTTGAGCGGGGAGTCCTCCAACTCCCCAACACCCCTACCCCACACTGGGGAAGCCATGGAGCTCACAGTGCCTACATTAGTAGCACGTGTTCATACGCACGAAGAGCGTCTTGATGATCTCATAGATGATATTCGGGCACATGGGGATGCAGCCATGCGCTTACGTCAAAGGCTCGGATCTCGAGTACAGACTTTGGAGGATAGCACCCGAGACATACAGGGTGCCACTGACTATCTAGAGTTGAGAGCTGACATGGACTAGCAGTTCACTCTCACGGTCCGAGACATGGTGGAGGCGCTAGAAGGAAGGACTTTGGCTGTAGAATTTGTGGCTAGGGCTAGCCTTGTCATGGCAGGACTTGCCATGATGTTTGGGTTGTACTCCCACTTCTTCTTTTAAACCTATTATGGGCGGGTTGTGCCCATAGCACATTATGTAGTTTAAAATTTTAGTACTGATGTGGTCATGAGAACCCATCTTTTTTTTTGTATCCTGGTCTTTTGGGAACAATGTACTATGTATGTTTTAACTATGTATGTGATGGTTTATGTTGTAATGATGGTTGTTTACGTTTGATGTTGTTGTATCCCTATGTCATGATCTATCATTATTGTTATATAATGTTGTTTCTTTTTAATTGATATGTTAGAAAGAACGTCATGGCACCTAAACGTGGTACACCCCGTAACACTACTTGTGACAACAACGAGACGATTTCCCCAAACATAGAACAACTCATAGCACAGCGAGTAGCCGCCGCCATAGAGCAGTATGAAGCAAATCGAAATAGTGGCGGAGGAAACGGCAGCGGTACCGACGGAGGAGGTGCAGGAGGTAGCGGTACAGCAGGAGGTTCCGGAGGTTCCGGAGGTAATAAAAATAAATAAGCCATAACACATAGTCAGGATCCGAATTAATGACGTTATGACTTGTGATTCTACAGATGCTCCAAATAGGAAGTGCACCTACAATGCCTTCCTATCCTGCAATCCCCGCAGTTTCAATGGCACCGAGGGTGCAGTAGGTCTAATGAGATGGATAGAAAGGATGGAGTCGGTGATTGATATTAGTGAATGCACCGCTGACTGCATGGTGAAGTATTCTACATGCATGCTCACTGATAAAACTTTAACTTGGTGGAATACTCAAATGAAGACTTTGGGGAGAGAGACAGCGTATCAATTGTCTTGGGAAGACTTGAAAAACATGAAGATTGAGGAATATTGTCCTCGAAACGAATTGCAAAAGATTGAAACTGAGATGTGGAATCTACAGATGATAGGAGATGATGTGGCAGGATACACCGACCGTTTCAATGAATTGGCGATTCTAGTACCGCATATGGTCACACCAGAACATAAGCGCGTTGAGAGGTATCTGTGGGGCCTTGCACCTCAAATTCGTAGCATGGTAACATCATCTAATCCAGTAGATGCCAAGAGTGCTACAACTTTAGCATTCAAGCTAAGGGATGATGCGGTACATAATGAATTGTTTGTGAGGAAGGAGAACGAGGAAGGTAAATCTGGGGAGAAAAGGAAATGGATGGGAAATTCAAGTAACAAGTCTGAGAAGCAAGGGTTTAAGAAACAAGGAACTATGAAAGCTTTTGCAGTCAACACAGTGGAAAGAAAGGAGTATGATAGGCGCCTACCGAGATGTAAGAAGTGTGGAAACCATCATGCCGGTGTATGCATCAAGTGTGGAAAATGTGACAAGTTTGGTCACACCACACAAGCTTGTCGAACTAACAACCGAATGTGGAAAATTAAACCGGGATGTTTCATATGTGGTGACCTGAAGCACTTCAAGAGGGATTATCCCAAGTGGAAGAATCAGAACAACGCTCAGGCACCAGGGAGGGCATTTGTGATGGGTGCAAGGGACGCACGCCGGGACCCGAACATCGTTACTGGTACGTTCCCGATAAATAATCACTATGCCTCTGTACTTTTTGATTCGGGTGCGGATATGAGTTTTGTGTCGAATGATTTTAAATCCTTACTCGGTATTAAGGCCAGTAAACTAGATCAAAGTTATACAATTGAATTAGCAAATGGGAAATTAATAGAAACCGGAGAGGTCATTAAGGGTTGTACTTTATGTTTAGAAAACCATACATTCAGTATAGACCTTCTACCCGTCGAACTAGGGAGTTTTGATATTGTTATTGGCATGGACTGGCTATCAAAGAATCGTGCCGAGATTGTATGCTTCGAGAAGATTGTACGTATTCCCCTACCAAGCGGAGAAATTCTTTCCATTCAAGGCGAAAGGTGTAGAATAATGTTGAAGACGATAAACTGCATGAAAGCTCATAAGTATCTACGCAAGGGTTATTGTACATTCCTGGCTCACATCGTCGAGAAGAAACCCGAAGAACGTCGACTTGAGGACATACCAATCGTCAGAGATTACTCGGAAATATTTCCCGAGGACTTACTAGGAATACCACCATCAAGACAAGTCGAGTTTCGGATCGACCTAGTACCAGGAGCCGCACCAGTTGCACGATCGCCGTATCGTTTAGCCCCTTCCGAGATGCAGGAACTGTCGAGCCAATTACAAGAATTACTTGACAAAGGTTTCATAAGACCGAGTTTCTCACCATGGGGAGCTCTGGTCCTATTTGTAAAGAAAAAGGATGGAACCTTTAGAATGTGCATTGATTATCGGGAATTAAACAAACTAACAATCAAAAATCGGTATCCTCTTCCTCGAATAGACGATTTGTTTGATCAACTTCAAGGTTCTAGTTTCTATTCTAAAATTGATCTACGATCAGGGTATCATCAACTGAAAATTCAGGAAGAAGATATACCAAAAACGACTTTTAGGACTCGTTACGGTCACTACGAGTTCCTAGTTATGCCATTTGGCTTGACTAATGCACCGGCCGTCTTCATGGATCTCATGAACCGCGTGTGCAAGCCGTACTTGGATAAGTTCGTGATTGTGTTTATCGATGACATATTGATATATTCACGAACCAAGGATGAACATGAACATCATTTGAAATTAATCTTGGAACTACTCAGGAATGAGAAGCTTTATGCTAAATTCTCTAAGTGTGAATTTTGGATCCGAGAGGTTCACTTTCTCGGACACGTCATCAATAAGAATGGTATCCATGTGGATCCATCCAAGATTGAAGCCATCAAAAACTGGGAAGCACCAAAAACTCCGACTGAGGTGCGTCAATTTCTGGGTTTGGCAGGATATTACAGGCGATTTATCGAGAATTTTTCAAAGATAGCCTTACCTATGACCACGTTAACTCAGAAGGACAAAAAGTTTGATTGGACTGATAAACAAGAATCAGCTTTTCAATTGCTGAAGCAAAAACTTTGCAGTGCACCAATCCTATCCCTTCCCGAAGGAACTGACAATTTCATCGTGTACTGCGACGCATCACACCAAGGTCTGGGATGTGTATTGATGCAGAGAGAAAAAGTCACAGCGTATGCATCCAGACAGCTAAAAGTACATGAGAAAAATTATATGACTCATGATCTGGAATTGGGTGCTGTCATGTTTGCACTCAAGATTTGGAGACATTACTTATACGGTACAAAATGTACTATTTTTACAGATCACAAGAGTCTCCAGCACATCTTTAATCAGAAAGAACTCAACATGAGGCAACGTCGTTGGGTAGAATTACTGAACGATTACGACTGTGATATCAAGTATCACCCGGGTAAGGCCAACGTCGTAGCAGATGCCTTGAGTCATAAAGAACAGGTTAAAACACTCCGTGTTCGTGCCCTAGAATTGACAATTCATACGAGTCTCACGACTCAAATCCGGATGGCACAACAAGAGGCAATTAAGGAAGAAAACATTCAGAGTGAAGCTTTACGAGGAATGATAAAGCAGTTGGAACCAAAATCAGATGATACTTTATACTTCATGCATAGAATTTGGGTGCCATATTTTGGTAACATACGGGAGTTGGTTATGGACGAAGCCCACAAGTCCAGGTACTCCATTCACCCAGGTTCGGATAAAATGTATAAGGATCTGAAAGAACTCTACTGGTGGCCGAACATGAAAGGAGAAATTGCTATTTATGTCGGTAAATGCCTGACATGTTCAAAAGTAAAGGCAGAACATCAGAAACCGTCGGGATTGTTACAACAACCCGAGATACCTCAATGGAAATGGGAACAGATTTCCATGGATTTCATCACAAAGTTACCCAAGACGTCGAGTGGGTATGACACTATATGGGTAATTGTCGATCGTTTGACGAAATCAGCTCATTTTCTACCCATCAAAGAGACGGATAAAACCGAGAAACTTGCAAGGCTTTATATTAAGGAAATTGTGGCTAGGCATGGAGTGCCAATTTCTATTATCTCTGATAGAGACAGCAGATTCGTGTCTAGAATCTGGAAATCATTACAAGAAGCCATGGGCACACGTCTTGACATGAGCACGGCATATCACCCACAAACAGATGGTCAAAGTGAAAGGACCATTCAAACTTTAGAGGATATGCTACGTGCGTGTGCAATTGATTTCGGTGGAAATTGGGATACTCATTTGCCGCTAGCTGAGTTTTCATACAATAATAGTTACCACACCAGCATCAAAGCCGCTCCGTTTGAGGCTTTGTATGGTCGAAAATGTCGTTCACCACTATGTTGGGCAGAAGTTGGTGACAAGCATTTAACCGGTCCTGAAGTTATTCAAGAGACCACGGACAAGATTTTCAAAATCAAGGATCATCTGAAAGCCGCCCGTGACAGACAAAAGAGTTACGCGGATAACAGGCGAAGACCTTTAGAATTCCAAGTGGGAGACAAAGTCATGTTAAAGGTCTCACCTTGGAAAGGAGTTGCAAGATTTGGCAACCGTGGCAAGCGTAATCCTAGGTACATTGGACCGTTTGAAATATTGGCTAGGGTTGGCCCTGTAACTTACAAGCTCAAGTTGCCACAAGAACTAAGCAATGTACATGATACGTTTCATGTATCAAATCTCAAGAAGTGTTTATCAGACGAGACATTAATTATACCGCCTGATGAGATTCACATAGACGACAAGTTGCACTTCATTGAGGAACCTATGGAAGTCACAGATTGGAAGGTTCAGAGAACAAGGCGCAGCCGTGTTAAGCTGGTCAAAGTACGTTGGAATTCAAAGCGCGGCCCCGAGTATACGTGGGAGCGGGAAGATAAAATGAAATCCAAGTACCCGTCCTTGTTTACAAACACTCCAAGTCAGAATGACAAGAACTGAATTTCGGGACGAAATTCTCTGTAACATGGGGAGAATGTGACACCCAGCATTTCAGGTCAATATCCATATTACATAAATGCACGTTCATACTTATTATTTCCTGATATTTTATTTTGACTAAGTAAAGTCAAGAAGTCTAGCAAAGAAGTTTATTCCAAGTCTAGTAAATCTTAAAGAATTACTAGAAAAAGTAAGCAGTATAACCCGACTAAATACGAACGTTAATGGTTAAATAAAATAACCAGAAAGATATATATATATATATATATTACACAAAATTTACGTTGAACTAAGATTTTAATATTCTCTTCAACGAGCCATAAACTGGTTAAAATTATAATACCGTGAAGAATCTAAACCGAATTAAATTACCCCTTTAAAACTCTAATTGATACTAATACCATTAATAAATTAACACTTAAATCTAATTATTTGATTTAATTAACTCTAAACCCAATCATCATATCGGCAGAGACAAGTGGGTTTTCCCCCTCAATTTCCTTGACTTTCTTAACCAAAATTCAGAGAGAAACCATACCCTAATCGTGAGAATTATGATATAAACCATACCTCTTCAATCACTTTTCTCACAACCCCTTTTATCTTCCTCTTTTCTCACGGCAATCTTCCCAGTTTTATACAATTTGAAGTCAAGTTTAAAGCAAAATCCACCATATTTCGGTGCTATAAAAAGAGTTCCAAGTATTTTTCTCAAGAATCAAGCTAAGGAGCTCAAGATCATTCTCTGTTTCTCTCAAAATCATCATTCTCTGTTCATAGGTAAAAACTCGATACCATCCATATTATTTGCTTTAAAACCGTAGCTAAACATACAAATCGTTCAAACGCAAGTAAGATAACAAGAAAAGTGTGTCAAATTCAAGATTAAAACATAAAAATATACAAGACTGATTCTGTCAATCAAAATTTCAGTAATCGAAACTAGGAGTTTCGATACCTGTGTACAATCGAAACTAGGAGTTTCGATACCTGTGTACAATCGAAACTAGGAGTTTCGATATCTGTGTTCAATCGAAACTAGGAGTTTCGATACCTATTGCCCAATCGAAACTAGGTAGTTTCGATACAAATTCTGCCAATCGAAACTAGGTAGTTTCGATACCCAATTTACTCAATCGAAACTAAGTAGTTTCGACATCTGTTCTGTTCAATCGAAACTAAGAAAGTTTCGATACCTGTTCATCAGCCCCATGGAGCAGTAACTTAGAACTATTTTATAACGAAACAAGTGTTGAAAAACTAAAAAGATATTTAATCAAAAGTAAACAGATCTGCTAAGTCGAGTGAACAACTTGCGTTTAAGACGGGTAGTCTTAACGTGTATGTTATCCTTGTGTAATTAGGATACGGATAGGCGAGTCTGCTGTTATCCAAATATTTGCTAGCATTCATACTGTCGAGGTGAGTTTCACTAATTCCCCTTTTTCTAAAGTTTTGAAATGATTTGGGGTGGAAACATACTTGTAAAAGACTTTTGTGTATAAATGAATTGAACTAATGATCTGACCGTATGTGTGTATTGAGGGAAAAGTAAAGCGCTTAAAGTCCTCTGAATAAATTAGTAACCATTAGCTATGGACTTAGCCCGGGATTATATGAATAGTACTATTGGGGGTGACGCCTCCGGTCATGGTTAGTCACGCTAACCAGGGGTCAAAATGGCCGAATGACCGCATATTGTCTTACTCGCAGAAAGGCGAGGGGAGGAACAGAATGTTGGGGTTTGGTTACGGTCTCGTACATTACATACTATTTTGTATTCCTTGCAAGCTTACAAATGGGGTCAATAGATCGGATTAGTATTCATATTCATTGGTAATACATACAAAAGAGTTCTGATCAGGCTAAAGTGATCAGGTTTTACACAAAAGAGTTCTGATCAGGCTAAAGTGATCAGGTTTTAAACAAAAGAGTTCTGATCAGGCTAAAGTGATCATGTTTTAAAGAAAAGAGTTCTGATCAGGTTAAAGTGATCAGGTTTAAACAAAAGAGTTCTGATCAGGTTTAACAAGGAGTTTTGATCGAAAAATGATCAGATTTAAACATTGGGTTTATGATAACTCTTTATAATAACTTGTGAACTCACTAACCTCGTGTTGACAGTTTTAAGTATGTTTTCAGGAAATTGAACGTGGCCATCAGGTTAGCAATGTAGGATACAAGCATGCACGTGGATACGGCTTCTGGAGGATTTCTCTTGTATAACTCATGGTCTTGAGTCATATTTGCGAAATCTTAAACTTTTGTAAACTCAAGTTAATATTTTATGATGTAAATATTTTAAACTCGATTATGTATCCAATTACGTGTATGTGTTTGCGGTAATCATATGCTTTGGAAACAAGTGAACGTCGCGCCTCGCGTTTCTGCCTTGGCTGGGTGTGACAACATTACTTGTTTTGTTTATCATATTCATCGAAACATTTTCGTGCAGATGGATCTGCCAATCACTTTTACACCAATGGTTTTGCCATTTGTTTACGTGGAAATGTTTTTATCAATGTTTTCAAGGAACACAGTTTCATATTATGGCCATGTACACAGTATCAATGTTTTCAGGAAAAACGACTTATTTTATGACTATGACTTTATCACATGTTTTCATTGGGAAAACTACTCGTTTTATGACTATGAAGTCATCACATGTTTTCATTGGGAAAACTACTCGTTTTATGACTATGAAGTCATCACATGTTTTCATTGGGAAAACTACTCGTTTTATGACTATGAAGTCATCACATGTTTTCGAGGAAAACAACCTTACATTAAACCCGTGTACATATTTTCAATGTTTTCAAGGAAAACAGTTTCATATTATGGCCATGTACACAATATCAATGTTTTCAAGGAAAATCACTTTACATTGCAACAATCAAACCTGTGAACTCACCAACCTTTGTGTTGACATTTTTAAGTATGTTTTTTAGGTAATTCATAGCCATGGCACGGTTGGAATAGGCTAGCTATAATTGGATAAATTCCTACTAGCTGGAAGGACATAGATTATCTGTCCTCCAGTCTGTCGTTGATCTAGAAGAACTTAGATCATTGTATTACTTAGTCTTAGTATTTGTGTATGTATTCAAGTCTTAGAAATCACTATTACAGCTTCCGCTATCGTGTAATGAACCAATCGTTACAACCTGTATTTATTTATTTATTCATTAAGTAAATAAATTTGGGGGTGTGACAAAGACATCTACAAAAGGGGGTTGTGAGACTTAGATCAATGGTTTTGCATAAAAATTGTTGTCATATGAGTATGTAAATTTCACGTATGGCACAAGTAATCAAGTAATTTCATGTAATAGCACGTTTGGTCATGTGAATCATGTATGGAAATAGTGTATATAACAAACATGTGACGATGAAAGAGCATAAATTTAATTGGTTCTCGAATGTATTAGCGTTTTGAAGTTAGTAAGGCGAGTAGCGAAAAGCGAGCGTCCACGAGATCGAACCAAGTTAGTATAATAATAGTAGTGAAAATAGTTTATATATAAAAGAGAGGCTTGTTTGTAAAAAGTTGGAGTGTCTCGTTAGCTCGGCTCTTGAACTAACGAAAACGTCGACTAACCCAAGTGGTCAAACCTTCTATTGAGTTCGGGAAACACGTTTTGGCCTAATAGATAAAATACTCTCGCCGGTAATTCGGTTAACGATATTTTACCCTTCCGGTTACTACATGTCCCTAGTCAATAGCAAAGCCGAGACTTTGGCGAGATTGAAAATTTTAAGAGTGGAACAAATCACCAAATTGTGGATTTCACTCCTAGTTTGGTGGTGTCGTTCCGTTTTGTATAGGGTTGGTGCCATAACCGTTTGAGATAGGAAATCACTCCTAACTTTAACGGTAAGGTTTCCCAATAGCGTTTGTGAATGGAATTCTTTTACCGTCAAGGTGAGGTTTTCACACCTAACTTGATGGTAAATTCCTAAGTCTTAGGCGGAGTGAAACTTATCACCGAATGAGGAATTACCCTCTTTTGGTGAGTTCGTTTCTTTGGTGAAATATGAGTGTCTTGATATCTTGAAATCCATGACGGTGTATTTAGTCCAAAGAATAAGTAAGAAGCAAAGGTGGTAGAACAAGCGTATTAAGAGTCATAAGGAATGGTCTAAAATGGGTCCTTAGTTATAGGCTAGGTCAAATAAGCAATTTTCCTAATTCCCTATAACCACGGCTCTGATACCAATCTGTCACAACCCATTCGGCGGCGGAATCACTGAACGTGACGTGTAGGATTGTTCAAAGGCATCGTGGCACTATTGTTGAAATATAAATTTAACCGATTTCATTAAACTAAGAATTTCAAATACAATTGTTTCAATTAAAGGAAATACATTGATAAACAAAAGACAAAAATATTTAAATTGGATATCTAAGGCAAAGTCCCTAGATTCCATTTCCATAGTAGCATCAAACATCTCCTGAAAACATGTAAAATAATATTTGATCAACAATAAAGTTGGTGAGTTCATACAAGTTTCATATATATAATAATCATGTTTAAAGCAACAATTCACATGCATAGACATACTTCACTAATGTTCATACAATTTGTAATGATATAGTTCAAACCTATTGTTGACATAGCATACCTAGCATCCAAAGAATACTAGTCGAATAAATAACATAACAAGATCGGGGGCTCCATAAAGGTAACGAAAAGCCGACGGGTGTCAATCCTATAGCGCTACACTTGTTAAGTGCGGTTTTGCAAGAATTAATGAACTATTGTATTAACAAGTTGTATTTAAGCATGTAGTCAAGTTGTTGTCATATGAGCATGTTAATGAATTGTGTTTGAATAAAGTGTGAATCTTGTAGTGTATGTGTTTTGAATATCTACATGTTTTCAAGTCCCAAAGTGCAAAAATGTAAAAGGGGCAAGTATGAAACTCACGGTTTGGCGTGGTAACGAAAGGATGAACGGGAAGGTGAAGAGTCGGGAATGCCGGTTAACCTAAAAGGTAACGTAGGCATAAGTTCGGTGGAGAAGAAATAATAAATAATATATATATGTATAATAGTATCAAGTTGGTCATGCATCGCCGACGGCGGACCGAAACACAAACCCCTAACTTAGTTAGGAATTCGGATGGTCAAAAGTTAGTATAGTTAGTAATATACCACTTGAAGTGGCCAAGAGAAAGGTTGGGAAATCCACAAACCTTGTTAGATTTATTTATAATATTTATGTATAGGATTTGAACACCTTGTGGCTATGGATGTCTTCATCTACTTCATCCAAATACCTTAGCACAAGGCTTCCATCATAGAATTTTGATGGAGGCTTGGTTTGGTTTTACCACAACTAGATGTAAAATATCCAAACAAGAACATGAAGAAGAAGAAATGTTAGTTGAAAGACCACAACTTGGACCTCAAATGGTGACTTATCTTAGATGTTTACCAAGGTAAACAAATGATAAGATCCTAGAGGTTTATCCAAGAGGGTGAAGGAAGAATTGTTAAGAAAAAAAAGGAAGAAACTTGAAGAAAAATAAGGTTTTTACCTTATAAAATTCTGCCAAAAATCTTGGAAGAAATGGAGCACTTGGAGAGATTTGTGAGAGAATTTGGAGGGTGTAAGGGTGGAGGAGTGAAAGAGAGTGGGTATTTATAAGTGTGGATTAGGGTTTGGGTATTAAATGAGTTAGTTAGGAGTTGGTGGTTGAAAGGGAGGTGATTCTTTTTTTAAAAAGAAAAAAAATGAAATAATAATAATAATAGTACTAATGATAATAATACTACTACTAATAATAATAATAATAAACCGAGCGTGTATGGACGTGAAACGAGAATATAAATGTAAAAAAAAAGTGAAACGCGTGTTTGTAATATATAATTTTGTAATATTGCACATATGATGTTGTCTTGCATATGTATAAATGTAATGTATGTTGTAAACATGTAATTGAATAAATCCAATAAATTCATTGATCATAAGTCTCGGGTTACAATGGATTCAAAAATGAAAGTACAAGGGTACAAAATGTAAATAAACGATGATGTGGAAAGTACGGATATTACATATCTGCAGGTTTTGGACCAGTCCCATCAGGTTTCTTTAGCTTGGGACAATTGATTTTGATGTTGCCGGTTTCACCACACTCAAAACAAGTGATTTGCTTCTTCTTGAAACAATTCTCTGTTTTATGACCGAACATCTTGCAAAAGTTGCAGAAAAGTCCAGTACGACATTGTCCTAAGTGCCTCTTTTTGCACTTGGGACATTCCGGAATAGAAGAGTTGTTGTTTCGGGGAGTAAAATTGGATTTCTTCGATCCACTTGGGCCTTGCCCAAATTCCTTCTTCTTCCTTCCCTCCTCCTGGTTTCTAATCAAACTGCTGGTTAGTGATGCTCCTAGATCCATAACATCATCAAGATTTTCACAATTTGTGACTTTAACCATGTCGCAAATTTCTCCAATCAAACCCCAAATACAATGCTTTATCAGGTTTGATTCTGGGGTGGCAAGATGTGGAACTATTCTAGCATATTCAAGGAGTTTGGTGGAATACTCCTGATGATTTGTTCCTATCATCTTAAGACTTAAGAATTTTCCTTCTATCTGTTCCCTCTCATTCTAGGGAACGTATTTCTTTTCTACTCGGGTTTTGAAAGCATTCCAGCCCATTGCATAGGCTGCTTCTCTTGCTTTGGCAGCAACAATGTTGTTCCACCATTCTAATGCTTGGTCCTTGAATAAATTCGAGGCATAAAGAACTTTGTCTTTTTCAGCACATTTGCTGATAGCCAGTACGGATTCAGCCTTTTCTATCCACCTCAATGTGGCAATTCCTCCTTCTCTCCTAGAGAAGTTATATGGCTTGCAGTCCTGAAACATCTTGTATGTACAGCCAACCACTTTCCTCTTCTTTTCTATATGACCATAGTTATTACCCATACTCTCATTTTCAGAAGAGCCATGGTAATATTCTTCTTTCCTAGTCTTCTTGGTCTTATGAGTTGCGGAACCTTTATGTTTCAGAGTAACTGGCTGGGACTGAGTAATAGTTTGGGTATGCTGGGTTAAAGGTTGAGAATTGACAGATTTTTGATTTGATGGATGTGCCGATACTTTATCAGCTTGCCTTTTCTCCATTTCAATAAAGATCATAGGAAGGGAATCCTTGATTCCTTCTACAATCATCTTTTGGAGTTCCTTTCGGGATTCAGTAACAGTATTTTCAAATGTTGTCTGTTTATTCTTTCCCCTGGTGTGATATGAAGGTCCGGTATTTTTCAAAATACTATATAGAAATGAGATTTGAATTAAAACAAAAACCTTTTTAATGATAAGAATATATTACAGAAGATGATACATATAGAATTTATTGTTCCTAGAAATTTCTAAAATTCTTTTCTTCAAAAGCTTGTATTAGCAAAGCATTCCGAGTTTCAACTTCAGCTTTCTCTCGTTCCAATTCAGCTATTATGTTCAGCAACATTCGTTTCCTTTCACTTCCCGATGCATTCTTATTTATATGAGGAGCATGGATGGGAATCGTCTCATAGTATGGAACGTAAGGTATATTAGAGTCAGCATGTTCTTCTTTTTCAGGATTATTTTCTTAAGGCATATCGACATATCCCTCATGAAAATTTCAGGAATATCTAGGAGTGACATTATAACTTCCAGCGGAATGAAAACTTATAGAAGGATTATAGGGAACACTAGGGATTCCAATTTCTCCGAGACTTCTAAAAGTTACACTTTCAGTTTCCTCATTATTTTCTATAGTTGTTTCATTGGTTTTTCGTTCATGATAACTAGCTGGAGCAAATTTACGAATAAAGCTAGGACCCTTGCCTTTTTCAACCATTTTGAAAAATAAACAAAATGATATTTTATTATTATAGAAATATATTACAAAATACAATAAAAGTGATTATAATCTTTCATAAGTTCTTTTCCAAGAGTCATCAAGTCCTCTCCATATTCGTAGACTTGTTTTCCATAGAATTTGGTTCTTACTTTGTCCATTATCTTCTTTCTTGTTACTTCGTTCGTTTGGTGTAACGAACAGTCTAAACATTCAATAGGTGAAGAGGGCATACTTTTTGCATAACCATATTTGGGAGGGGGCTTACGGAGTCCCATCATAATATTGTTATAAGCATTTTGGTATTCCGAAGGAACTTGGAAATACTCTTTGAAAGGGCCATCATATGGAGGTTCAGGAAACATTTAGGGGTCATATAAAAAAGGAGTTTCAGAATTATAAGATTGATAGTCGGAACTATTTGAAATAGGATTATTGAATGGATAGTCTTTCGGGTTTTCAGAAGCAGGTTCATATTGGTGGGATTCCTCATATGGATCCTCTTCTGTTGAATTATTCTGCTGGATATAACTTGATTCAGCTTCATTGTTTCCTTGCGGTTGTTGGTTATTTATATTCCAGTTGCTGAAGTTAGAACCAGCCTCCATCCATTGACTAGAAGAGTTATAAGATTGATGGTGGTATTCGGGAGAGTTGTTAGTAGGGAGAAGGGCAAATGGATCATTATAGTAGGATGAATAGATAGGGTTCATTTGAGATCCTAAGGTATGATACTCGAGTGACTCTTGTTTAATTGGACGATTGGGGTCATAATAAACAGGTATAGAATTATCTTCAGACATCTGCAATCTTAAAATATTAGTACTTATCTTATTTTGGTCAAGACTTAGATACTAAAGCCAGTATCCTTATCTTAACTAAAGCTCTACAAGAGTAGTACCTCCAACAGATATGTTCTCAGGTAAGAGCGACGGGTCTAGGAGAGATTTATACACCGCTTTTTCCTTAGACAGAACATTCCGTTTGTCAGATAACTACATACCGGTCAGAAGGTTACCTTGTTTTCTTATCTTAATTTTTAAGTAATAGATAAACTTATGGTTAAAGCCTAGATACCAGATCCAAGTATCTAATTCGCGAGTCATCAGACACGTGTCACCCTCCGGACATTTTGTGTCGTGACGGACCGTTACCAGGCGTGACGGTCTGTTACAAAGTTGATACGTGGCGCACCCGGGTGAATCTGGGGCTGTGACGGACCGTTACCAGGCGTGACGGTTCGTTATAGGGTTTCCACGTGTCAGAATTTGTCCCTTAGTCACCGGACACGTGACGCGTCATCAGGGTTCGCGTGCCCAGCCGTAAAGGACCGTTACCGTCCGTGACGGTCCATTACCATCTGTGACGGTCCGTTACCGTCCCTGACGGTCCGTTACCGTTGAATTTTCATGTTTTCTACTTTTTGAACCTTGATCTGTAGGCTATTTACACTTATAGTCCTTGTGGTTTGTACCTTAGTCAAATCTTGGACATTTTTGTGGCAGGTGTTACACTCCATATGGGTTTTAAGATACAATGGGTTTTAATGCAAACTTAAACATTGTTTTGTTTATGAACTCACCAACTTATGTTGACCTAGTTTCTTTTAAATCTTTTGAGCATACATCTCAGGTGGTTATTAGTGAGGATAGTTGGCATTCGAGGTTGAGACTGTTTTGTGCAGGCAAAGGCGTATGCTTAATGATCGAAGGCATATTTATAAGTCCTGTTATTATATAGTTCCTTGTTGGGAACTAGAAACATGATGTAAAGTCTTTTCATTTTGGGAAGGTCAACATTTAGTTATTATAGAAAGACTTATGGTTTTAGTTTGCACTGTGTGTTTCTATACCAACCGTCATGACTAACTAGTGCTTGGAACTGGATGTGACAACCCGTGTTACAGTTTGGCAATCAAATGGACCATACATGTAGTTTTTTGGAACTTAGGACCAAACTTGTAATATATGCAGACCACAGGGACCATCCGTGTAATTAAATCTATTAAAAGTTAACACAGCCAACAATGTCCCATTTCCATTGAAAGAAAAAAAAAACTTGTTTCTTTTTGTTCTTTCATCTAAAAAAATGACACTAACTCCATAAATAAACCTATAACCATATATTTATTACCTCTTCTTATTTCTCTTTAAAAACACAAAAGTTGTTAGATTATCACATATATTTTTAGGTTAGAATATAGATTAGAGTAGTTTTTTTTAATTTTTAAGGCCCTTAAAATTTGAGGGTCTAAAGCGGTTGCTTTAGTTATTTGTACTGTAGAGCCGCACTAGGCTTCCGGTAGGTGATTTTAGTGGTGTCTTTGGCCCCGTAAGTGTTTGTACTGTAAAGCAAGGGGTATACTCCCGTTATTTACCCGCGTAGAATGGGACTTACGGGAGGGACTGGTCCTCCCATTTTGCTGTGCTGTCGTTGCCAATTGTGGAAAAGTCACCAATTATGTATATAAAAGCTCATAAGTGTTCTATGGGTAGGAAATGGGGAATTACATTGTACTCCATATGGGTTGCAAGATACATACGGTTTTAATGCAAACTTAAACATTGTTTTGCTTATGAACTCACCAACTTATGTTAACCTAGTTTCTTTTAAATCTTTTGAGCAAACATCTCAGGTGATCATTAGTGAGGATAGTCGGCATTCGAGGTTGAGACTATTTTGTGCAGGCAAAGGCGTATGCTTAATGATCGAAGGCATATTTATAAGTCCTGTTGTTATATAGTTCCTTGTTGGGAACTAGAAACATGATGTAAAGTCTTTTTATTTTGAATTGGGAAGGTAAACATTTGAGTTATTATAGAAAGACTTATGGTTTTAGTTTGCGCTGTGTGTTTCTGTACCAACCGCCATGACTAACTAGTGATTGGAAATGGGTGTGACAACTCATGTTACAGTTTGGAAAACAATTGGACCATACATGTAGTTTTTGGAACTTGGGACCAAACTTGTAATATGTGCAGACCACAGGGACCATCCGTGTAATTAAATCTATTTAAAGTTAACACAGCCAACAACGTCCCATTTCCATTCAAAGAAAAAAAACTTGTTTCTTTTTGTTCTTTCATCTAAAAAATGACACTAACCCCATAAATAAACCTACAACCATATATTTATTACATCTTCTTATTTCTCTTTAAAAACACAAAAGTTGTTAGATTATCACATATATTTTTAGATTAGAATATAGATTAGAGTAGTTTTTTTTTTAATTTTTAAGGCCCTTAAAATTTGGGGAGCGGTTGCTTTATTTATTTGTAATGTAGAGCCACACTGGGCTTCCGGTAGGTGATTTTAGTGGTGTCTTTGGCCCCATAGGTGTTTGTACTGTAAAGCAAGGGGTATACTCCCGTTATTTGCCTGCGCGAGTCGCGTGAGTGGTGTGATACCCGTGAAACACCGCCCCCTCGTCGGCGTGAGGCCCTCGCGTGAAAAAGGTCACGGGCAAAAAAAATTTTACCGTTTCAATTGTGCCGTTCAACAGCTACTTTTTTTAATTTTTTTTTTTCAGAATTAACACTATAAATATAACCTTTTAACCATAATTTTTACTCACAATTTCTAAACTCTCACATCTCAATTTACACTCTCAAATCATACTTTATTTTTTATATCATTTTGAAAATGAATCCCAACGATCCAAACATTCCGATGTTTTGGATGCATTATGCATAACAACAAAACGCGTTCAACGTACGCCCTCAACAAGCGAACACGTTCAACCAACTACTCCCATTCAACCAACCGGGGTACATACTACATACGCCTAACCCAACCACCCCTAGCAGCACTTTGTTCCCGAAACACAAGTGATGTCGGAATCTGTTGCCGAAACACAAGCAACACCTAGCCAAAGGTCCCGCAAAAAGAAATCAACACAAACAACAAACGTGCGGACCGTGAGGAAGTGGGAGCCGGATGGGAGTTGAATTTGGCAAGGGCGTTTATCGATGTGTTGGAGGATCCCGTGATCGGTATTTATTTTTAGTTATTACATATTTAGTAGTTAGTTATTAATACTTTATTATACTAATTGTATAAAATTTGTAGGTAACGCTCAAACATCCCAAGCCTAATGGTCCCGTATAAGTGTAAAATTTCATAATCTAATGGGCGAACCTGAGTACCGAAGGTTGGACCAACTAAGTTCTAAATGGAGCCATATAAACAAAAAGGTTCTAAAGTTTAACAGGATCTATCAACAATGTGAGAGGAGCAGGCGAAGAGGTTGTAATGATATCGACGTTTTGATACAAACAACAACCCACTTTCAAGACAATCATGGCGGTCAGGCTCCAATATCAATTTGGGAAGTTTTGAGGAATTTGCCAAAATGACAATCATTGTACGTTACCTCAAGTGGTGGATCATAAAAAAAACGATCCTCGACTGAGATGAACGATAGTCTGGTTGGATCCGATGGAAGAACTTTCTATGATCTCAACCAAGACATAGTGGATGATGTGGAAGAGATAACAGGCCGGGTCGGAAAGAAAAATACAAAAGTCAAAGCATCCGGCTCGGCTTCCACTCACATCGATATCGATCAACAAATGGTCGAGCAAATGAGAGAATTTAACATGAGTCAAAGAGAGAGGATGGAGTGGAAGATAGAAAGGGAAGAGTTCAAAATTCTCTCGCTTAACCTTCGTTATCTTCATGGAGTGGAGCGAACATATATCGAGAACAAACAAAAAGCTATCAAGGAAAAATATAATATTGTGTAATTTTATTTATGTTTATTTTTAATTTTTGTAATTTTATTTATGCTTATTTTAATTTATTTATTTTTATTTTTAATTAACATTAATTAACTTATGTTTATTTTTAATTAATATTAATTTACAAAAATAATTAATGCTTACATCACCCTCACTCACTTGGGTATACCCTTTATCAAGTGAAGGCGGTGTGAAAGTTGTAGGAGGTGAGGTGGCGCCACGTAGCATGCACTTTTTTCTTCACTTCGCCCTTACTCACTTTGGTATACCATATGCCCTAAGGGTGTTTGTCCTCCACAAAAGTGACGTGAGTTCAAATCTTTACGAATGCAATGTTAAACGGTATTTAGATGTAAAAAGTTGCCGTGCTTATCTAACAAAACCTTGTGGTTCAATAAGATATTAGTTTTAGGTAAAATAAATTAGCTCTAAGCTCTTTAGAAGAAAAGGCACCTACCTATACAAGTAGTATGAGTTATTATAAAATATAAACTCTCCTACTTAAACATGGATATGTGAGACTAACCGTTTCACAAGAAAAAAAGTTATATATCTTAAGAGGGAACCATGCATCCCTACACTTCACATACAGAAGGAAGCTGCATCATATGTAAACTAAAATCCTTTATCAATCTATACTAAAGTCACTTCTTAGTCTTAAGTTTAAGTTTGAGGGCAAACTGAATAAGCTTGTCCATCTCGTTCTCATCGATGTACCCGTCTTCATCGGTATCTGCATTCACAAGTGCACGATCCGTAGTCCACCTGACCCAACTCACACCAAGCTCACTAAAAGCTCGTTTCAACTCGTCCCATGAAAGCCTCTTGTCTTTATTCACATCGTGTTTCTTGAAGAAAGCCAACATGTCTTGCTCGTCGATTTTGAAGGAGACATTCTCAATATTACGTGTAGTTGTAACTCGTTTATTTAAAACGAAGTCAATCACGTCTAAAGAGATTGAAATGTTCTTACCTGGCTTTTGACGCATGCTTATTTTCTTGGTGATTAGAGTAAAGATTGGTGTTGAATGATGAACATACATATGTTTTACTTATTTATAATGTTTATTCATTGTACAAGTGTACATTATGCATTATTCTTGAAATCTTTTTAAGAGGGTATCTAATACTAAGTATCTTGGAAGAAAATAGTGGTTATGAATAGAGGATAAAATGAAGAATATATCTAATTATTCAAGATTTGGAGTGTGAATCACACGGTCAATGGAAGATTGAGTTCCTAATTATCATGTCACTTTTTATAAGTAAACAGTTAATGCTAAAGTATACGTTGTCTAAAAATATATTCATTGGTATATCAAACATGAGTTGTTATGACTTGGACCTGTTAACTCAACCTGTTTTAACTCGTCTAAAAGTTTATATGTTTTAAGCAATGGTATTATAACCGGACCAATTATCGGCCACACTTGCGGCTAAGCTTGTAATTTTTTTATTCAGGG
The DNA here is from genome assembly GCA_023525975.1 of Smallanthus sonchifolius. Classification (NCBI taxonomy): domain Eukaryota; kingdom Viridiplantae; phylum Streptophyta; class Magnoliopsida; order Asterales; family Asteraceae; genus Smallanthus; species Smallanthus sonchifolius. The sequence continues at coordinate 100,530,332 of CM042019.1, forward strand.
AGGTCAAATATGCCCTCACATAGAATGCATGTGATGTTACTTAATTTCAAAAACATACGACGTTAACGTTGGAGGCTAAACGTGCAACCGCTAATAAAAGTTTGGACTAAGTGTGTAATTTTTCATTGATGGGAGCCAAACATGCAATTTGATCAAACCACATGGGTCATTTGTGCAATCAACTCTGTGCGTATGTGTGCCTCTGTGTAGGAGAGAGTTCTCAAGTTCAAATCTCATTATTTAAAAATAAATTATTTTTATTAAAGAGTTTTTATGAATTAAAAGATTTTTTAATTTAAATATACGTAAATATAGAGGGAGGTTCATTGGAGAATAACAAAAAAATAAGGAACCGAAGAACCATGTGTTTTACATCTGAAAAACTCATAAAAAATTTGTTTTCATATGTGAAAACTCATTTACATTATTTTCTTCAGAGTTTTTTTTGCATATAAACACATGAAGATACCGTCCTAACAAAAAAAAGTAGTTTCTGCAAAAAAAATTATTTTTTCAACTTTTTTTTATTTTTTTAACTTTTTTTTTATTTTTTATTAGAATGGCTTATAAATGTGTTTATATGCAATAACTTCGAAGAAAATTACATAAAAATAAGTTTTTCACACGTGAAAATGAGTTTTTTTATAAGTTTTTCACATATGAAACACATGATTCCCTGGTTCCCTATATTTTTGTGGTTCCCCAAAGAATCTTTCCCCATAAATATAAACCAACATCACTCTAATGTATATAATACAAGTCTTAAAAGTTAAACTTTTAAAGGAAAATTGATCCAAAACAGATCCAACAACTAGGGGTTCAACCCAATAGAATTAAACCAACGAGTGATTCGATTTTCGGTTACTGGTCCAACCGATCATGTTTTATGAACCTATTTTGACGGTTATACAATCTACCGACTTCTTCTACTACCTATAAAAATAATCATTGCGAATTACTTGAAGTTGTTTTTATTTTGCATAGTAGTGCATTAAACAAATTTAATTAGGTAGGTATGTGTAGTATTAGTCATCCATTATCATTTTGTTCTTATACCTTCTTCTTGAATCACATCACATCACATCTTTGAAAAAGATATTGTTTGCATATATTCGGTTGTTAAAGATAGGTTTTCAAATGATGCTTCATCGAATAAAAAGATAAGAAGGCATTCAACATATAGTAGTTGCATCAGAATTATTAAAGTGGCTACCCTTAAAGAAAATGATGGATTTTTATTTTGTTCAAACTATGTGTTAAGTGTATGGATGTTAGGGTATAGCGTCTCTTTCTTGGATGTTCTTTTGATATGAGGTGCTTGTTGTAACAACGATCCTACGAGTAGGTCTTGATTGTGAGGTGGAGTCTTGGTCGTATTAATCACCGAATCTACGAACATAGAAAATCCAATAGAAATGAATCTGACTTTAGCGTTAGAGACTACACACTGACGATCAAGTAGTACCGTAATACCGTTGTCATGTTTTTATATATACAAGTGGATGTATAATAAGAAAAATACATAGTTATGTGAAAACTAAGAAAACCAATTTTAATCAATCACATAATTTATAATTATTTATGAATTTTTTTTATTAAAATAACTTTTAGAGTAAACTGCCATTTTCGTCCCTGTGGTTTGGTCAAAATTGTCACTTTCATCCAATAGTTTGTTTTTTTGTATCTGGGTCCTCGTGGTTTTAAAATATTGCCATTTTCATCCTCGTGGTTTTAAAATATTGCCACTTTCATCCAGTCAGCTAACACCGTCCATTTTTCTCAATTAAATGAGGGGTATTTCAGTCCTTTTACATATTTGTTTTATTTCTTCATCTTTTTTACTCTCACTTTTTAATCATAGAAACAAGCGACGGAGGTGTTCCAGGGGTGCTCGTCGGAAACTGGTCAGGAAAAGAGGAAGAAGGCCAGCAGGTGGATGATTAAATTAGAGGTTAAATTGGGGATGATTAAAAAGTGAGAGTAAAAAAGATGAAAAAATAAAACAAATAAGTAAAAGGACTGAAATACCCCTCATTTAACTGAGAAAAACGGACGGTGTTAGCTGACTGGATGAAAGTGGCAATATTTTAAAACCACGAGGATGAAAATGGCAATATTTTAAAACCATGAGGACCCAGATACAAAAAAACAAACTATTGGATGAAAGTGGCAATTTTGACCAAACCACAGGGACGAAAATGACAGTTTACTCTAACTTTTATGTAAAACTTGGAAATGTCCTTGTGCGTTGCAGCGGGCGTATCGTCTTATTTTGTTATTGGGTGTATGAACGTGGCAGCATAAACGTCTATTACTAACTGTTGAAATATATCTTTCTCGATTGTTATTAATTCAATTCAATTACTATTACTAAGTTATGTGTGTTTATTTTGTTGGATTGCCCGGATGTGGGCTTTGCTGTTGGATATGGGCTCCTGGATGCGGATAAGGAGCTAAAGAATGATGTTCATTTGATCTTGGTTCGGATCCTCTTTAGACCCGTTTGTTTTCTAATAAACACGCGGGTCTATAGGTGACCCATATTAATCCGGTGTTGTATAAAAGGATGAAAGAGTGAAAGAATCTAATCTCTCTCTTTTTCTCACTCACCGCACATTTTTATTCTCTTATTAGGGTTTGTTGAAATCTTCACTCTGACGATCTTAGATTGAGTCTATTTCAGTTGTATTCACACTCAGATTATTATATTGATAATCTGAGAGATTCTTTTATTCGATTGTGTTTGGATGATTTAGAAGAATCTAATCTATTTTGAGATTTGAGTTGAGATTCATATTTGTTACATTCAGATCTAGTTTCGCTGACATGGTATCAGAGACATGCTAGCTTTGATCGAGTGTTTTCTCTTCGATTCTGGTTATTTCCGCTGTTATATTCATCGTAGGGTTTCTAGATCTGAAATCTGAGTGTTCTTGTTACTGGTCTTTTCACAAAGACGTTGTGTTCTTACGAGATCTATCTTAATCTTGAGGATATTGGTAATTTAGGGTTTACTCATATCTCATACCGGAGTCTGTGATTGATTATCTTTGACTTAGGGTTTCGATTAAAGAAACCCTAGCTTCTACTTCTGGCTTGAGGTGACTTGCAGCTGTATATTCCTGATTTAGGGTTTCGATGATGAAACCCTATGTACGATTGCTAGTTTGGAGTGATTTGCAGTTGTTTTACTTGGATTTTTCCTCTTGGGGCTTTGGAGTACCTTAACTTGGGCGCTCCTGGGTGAGATCGTTTCATCTTATTCTTTTAAGTTTCTGTCACACGAATACTGTGATTAGGACATATTTGGCTGGGTTGTGGAGACCAGAGTGTTGGTTTATATCCAGGGAGAGACATACCCTGTGTTGTATCTGATATTTGTTTGTGTTGTATATGATATTTGCAAATTATTTTCTTCTGCATTGTTTGTGTGCATCACTTGTGTGAGATTTGACTATTGTGTGTTGCATACAACCTTGATTAATCCTTGATCTACCACTAAAAGTGGTGTGAAAACCTGGCTCTGATCTGGGCTGTTTTTTCTGTGTGTGCTCGAGTGGTCCTCACTTCTTGACTTTTTTTTGATTGTATTCAATATGGCCGATGATGATGCTTTGATTATTAATGAAACCTTAATTAGTAAATTGGATACTAGTAATCCTTTGTATCTACATGCTAGTGACACAACTATCATCAATATAAAACTAAAAGGTACTGAAAATTACACTGTATGGTCTAGTTCAATGAAATATGCTTTACAAGTTAAGAACAAGTTTGGTTTTATTGATGGTACTTGTGCGAGATCTAATGAAAATGAAATTCTTGCTAGACAGTGGGATAGATGTAATTCAGTTGTGGTTACTTGGATTCTTAATTCTATGTCTGATGAATTGTACATGGGTCAAGTATATTCTCAATGTGCTTCTGGAGTATGGAAAGATTTAAAAGAAACTTATGATAAGATAGATGGGTCTGTAGTGTTTGATATGTATCAAAAAATTAATTCATTAACTCATAATGGATTCTCTGTCTCTGAATATTATCAAAGGCTTAATACAATGTGGAAACAACTTGATCAAATGTTGCAGCTTCCTTCTTGTACATGTCGGGCTTCAAAGGAATTCAATGACTTTAATCATTTAATAAAACATATGCAATTCCTTATGGGCCTTAATAGTGTTTATCAACCAGTCCGTACAAATATGTTAATTAAGGATCCTCTTCGTACTGTGAAGGAAGCTTTTTCTCTTATATCTAGTGAAGAATCTCATAGAGCTTCTAATGTTCCTGTTAAAGGTCAAAGTGTTGGTTTTGTTTCAAAGTCAAGTCAGTTTGTTAATAACAAGAGGAGATTTACAAGATATCCTAATCCAAACCTAAAATGTACACACTGTAATAAAATAGTACACACTGTTGAGAGATGTTTTGAGATTGTTAGATATCCTCCTACTTCTCACAGTTGTCAATAGCGAATAGCGGTAAATAGCGACAAGCCACCTATACGCTACGTAGCGAATAGCGGGCGCTATTTCACGTTTAGCGATACACTAGTAGAAAGTTTTAGAAATACATTTAGTCAACTATTGTAGCAATTACCATCAAAATAGCTAAAATACACTATCACCAATCATCTAAATCTTCATAAAACAGTCACCCTAGCGCTTTTTATATTAAAAAAAATTTAAATTTGCTATATTCCCGCTATGTCGTAGCTATACACTAGATAGCGGGCATAATCCGAAACGCTACATAGCGTGCTATAGCGCCCGCTATGATCGCTATTGACAACTATGCTACTTCTACAAAAAAAACAATCAGTCCTTTAAAATTAATGTGCAAATAATTATGTTGAAAGTAAATTTGATCCTGCTGTGGCTACTATTGTTAATTCTCTTACTGGTGATCAGATATCTAAACTGTTAGGTCTATTAAATGATAAAAACAAGTGATGTTGTGCCAAATTCTAATCTTGCTGGTAGTTTCTTTGGTCCTTTTGTTCCAATAGATATTATAGTCGTATATTTTGTTTTTCTACTGGTGTTCCATCTTTAAATTCTAATCTGGTTGGGTTATTGATTATAGGGCAAATCAACATATGGTTAAATCTGAAAAGGGAATGTTAAATCAAATTGATGTTTCTAAATTTGACATTTAAGTTAAACATCCAAGTGGAACTTCTGCTACTATTACAAAAATTGGTAATATTAAACCGAGGGATAAAGTAATGATGTATGCTGTGTTTGTTGTCCCAGATTATTATGTAAATCGTGTTTTTGTTTACAAGCTTGCTAAAGATAGTAAATTAAAGGTGTCATTTGATGAAAATAATTGTTATATTCAGGATTTACTGATAAAGAGCAACCTGGTGACTGGTAGTCAACTTGAGGGTATATTTCTATGGTAATGTTTCTCAATCTACTAAAGTGTGTTACAATAGTTCTGATGGTGTGAGTTTATGGCATGGCAGGTTAGGACATCCTTCTAATCAGGTTTTAAGTGTTTTAAAAGATAAACAGAAAATACAATCATTCAATAAAGAGTATATTAAAAGATGTTAGTTTTCCAAGTTTGAGGACAAACTTTTTCGAACACGGAGAGAATGTTAGCAACTTCACGGGAGATTCAAATTCACTAACCCTTAGAAACACAACAGGGTCGAAAGGAGGAAACGGGTCAGTAAACCGTTTTCTTCTTTGAGTTCACGTGCCATGTTATTCCCACACCTCCATGCAAGTTCCTTTTTTATTTTTATTTTACCTACTTGTTGCACGTTTTTAGTTTTAATTCAGATTTTAAATTATGTTATTTGAAACTAAAATATCTTGTAAATGCTTTACTTAAAGCTTGACGGAATGAAAAAATAGGCAGAGTTATATTTTGAGATAAGTGTTTTGTTAGTTTCTCTCAAGTGTGTGTGAGTGAAATTAATTTTCCATTGCTAGTTCAAGCTTGGCATGCTTGGATGGTGTTCTTTGGAATCTAATCACAAGTTTAGGTGGTGATTTCTGTATCCTAAACTTGTATTAGACTGCCATACGGTTTGACCGGGTGGTGTTTCTGTATCTCGAGTGACCCTTATCCTATCCGTTTTTATTTGAGAAGTTTCCGATCAAAGCCGTTATCGTATACGGGTGCCTTTCAGTATCCTTATGAGATTTTTCATAAGGCTAAGCAACATATAACTACCTTTCCTTTGAGTTATCATAGTTCAAAAAAATTAGGAGAATTGGTTCATTTAGATGTTTGGGTCCGTATAAAATAAATAGTAAGGAAGGATACAAATATTTTTTGACCATTGTTGATTACTACTCTAGGATTGTGTGGGTATATATAATGAAATACAAAGATGAAGTTTTTTCCAACATTAAAAGTTTTGTTGAACTTATTAAAAAACAATTTGAAATAAGTATAAAAACTTTTAGAAGTGATAATGACACTGAGTTTGTTAATAATCAAATGAATAGTTTGATTAATAATGGAATTCAACATCAAACTACTTGTGTGTATACCCCCACATTAGAATGGAATTGTTGAGTGAAAACATAGACATATTTTTAATGTTGCTAGATCTTTGTGTTGGACTTATATGCCTGTGTAACGACATTTGACAACACGACCATCGAGATAAGATTCAAAGAGTTACATCATGAATAACAATATATATTAAAGGTCGTTTAAAGAGTTAAACGAGCCTTACAAGAAACTAAACCAAAAGTCAAATGATTATTTATGAAATAATCATCAAGATTATCAGGGATAATCATCAAGATTATCAGGGATAATCAATAGCTTATATTTAATTCAAGTATTTGGTTGATTGTGATTATTAGATAATCATAAGGATTAAATGTGTGATTAGTAGAAACCTTAAAACCCTAATTTAGGAATTAAGTTTCCTAATTACCTATAAATACAAATGGTGGGTTAGGGTTTTAGAGTGACCATTAATTAGCAATCGGAGGCTAATTATAAAACCCTAATCTCTCCCCCTCTCTCTTGTTTTGTGTCGTCGCCAGGTGATCACCGTCGCCGCTCCTCCTCTGCCGGAGCCGCCGTCCGCCAACACAGCCGCAAGGGCTGGTCCACCGCGGCCTTGCCGCCGTCATCATGAGCCGATGCCGCCTTGTAGCCGTTATGAACCTCCTACGCGTCGCTGTGGTTCTTTGTGGGCTGTGTAAGTCGTGTCACGCGTCATCACCGTTGCGGAACAAATCATCGTGTTCTATTTGATGGTGACATCGGGTGACCAGAAGGAGAAAAATGAACCGGGTTTCGTTTCTGGAGTTCGGGAGTATTGGAGATAAATCGGATAGAGATCCGGGTTTGTACGGGTGGATTAAAGTTGGGGGTTTAGTTCGTGTAGCCGAATCTAGGGACCGGGTTGTTCACACGTGCTGTTACATCCTGGTTGTCATCTCCTACTCGCGAAAGGTATAACCCTAAACCCCCTTATGGTTGTGTATTGAATATTTGGTTTGCATCTGGACTCCTGGTGGAGCGATTTAGGTTTTGGTCTAGATCGGTTCGTGCTTGTTTTTTCGCTGCGCGTTTTATAATAATTTTGAAACCCTAGCATAAAACCCCAACAGTGGTATCAGAGCCACTTATGCGAACAAATAGTTTAGTATTTATTTAATTGCAATTGGGTTTTATTTTGTCAAAAGTTTTATTTGACAAAAGATTGCATCCTTACGTTTCTTGTGATTGTGTTGATTGGTGAATCGAGCCCTAGACCCGTGGTTGTTTGTTTGGTTTGGTTTTGTATCTTAATTCATCTTGTATTTCTTTCCACTGTTTTGGAAGCCTTGTAATAAATTAGGCTTTGTCAATTTTATTTTATTGTAAAATATTATAAATTGTAACTAGAACATGAAAGATAAGGAGTTAAAGACGAAGAAACCAAAGGCGACCCAGAGTACAAGATGTAGATCTTGAAGCAAGTGGGAGAAGTCAAGACAAAGAAGACTGCATGTTTGATTGTCTATCCCATTTTGACCTGTTCGGTTCATCCCATTGGCTCGGGAAAAGCCGAACACTTTAGTGGCTTGATTCACGCTTTGTTTGGTTGTGTTTGTTGCATATTTAAACTTTTAGGATAACGCTTTTTCAAATGACAACCAAATAAGTTTTAAAACGGTTTTAAAACGACACAATTGAACATGAAGATTTTAAAATAGAGATTTTAGTTATCTCGTAAAAGGTTATTTAAAATAAAAAGTTATTTTTAAAAGTAAAACCCGGAGTTTTGGATATAAATTAAATAGAGATTTAATTTTTCGAAACTCATACTAATTATTAATAAAAGAGTTTATTAAAAGTTAATAAATTTTGATTCGCAATTGTATGACTCGTTTAAATTAATATAGGATATTAAAAGTAAGCGTCTCGAGAGATAAAAGGAGTTTTATCGCAATCTCGAACCAAAATAGAGGTGGTTTTGTCCGTTCATGGTCACTTGGTGGCCTTCCTTACATTTTTCATCATTGGGGCTTCTTGGTTATGGACAAGTCGTTCATCCACATGAACGTAGTTTTGTGCGGGTGACTAGGTCGGGTGGGTGGGCTAGGATAAATTAAAAAAATATATACATTTGTATAAATATATACATATATATTGTTATAAAAATAGTTTTAAGTGTTTTTGGGTCTCGTTATTATGAATGCTTGATGATGAATGAGACCATGTAGATGAATAATAACATGACACAACATGCTAATGTATGATACTAGTTTGATAGATAATATTTCAATAGCTTGTTATTTTCTGTCAATTACACAACATGATAATGTATGATACTAGTTTGAATGATTTACAAGTATTCTTTGCTTTGCTGATGTCAACAGCTGCTTCATTCTCTCATATCACAATTTCAAAGTTTTGGGAATTGTACCTGATATATACTCACTTTATTGTTATTATTTTAAGATAAATAATCAAAACAAATTTATATGTAGAGTTTTTGCTCACACATTCACCCACGAGAGTTCTTTATTTTAATACATGGGAAAATGTATAATCTTCGAGAAAGGTTAGTAAATAATCTACTAAATTATTTATACTTCTCCTGAGACAGTTATTTATTTTATTTTTTTTTTCACTGCCCAACACATGTTCTTTTCTTTTTTTTTCTTTGTTTTGAGTTTAAAAGGACAAACTAAAATTTTATTTATTTATTATCTTTTTATAGAGAATAGTTTTTGTTAAGTCTTTTTTTCCTTATTAACTTTTAGTATGGAAAATAGTTTTGTTAGTGTAATTAAAATTAAAATTCTTTTATAAATTAGAGAGAGATTATAAATTTATGACTCATTAAATTCTTTCATAAATTAGAGAGAGATTATAAATTTGTTAAATTTATGAAAAATTTATAGATTATAAAATTCTTTTAGTATGCGTTAAGAAACCAATCTGAACACGCGTTTCATAATCGAACCGCCGTTACACGAGCCCGTTCTTTTTTAACTTTTTTTGGTAATTTTTGTGTTCATCCTGTCACGTTAACTTTATGTTTACATTGCAACTACATTTCTATTTAAATTTGGTTAAAAATTGGGCCGCCTCGCCGCAGAGCGCAGAAAATAAAAATGTAAAAAAAATTATTCGTTAATTTTTTTCAAAATACGGAGTGCGTGGCTGTTTGTAGTTTTTTTTGTTAACGTCCTGATATATAATTTTTTTTAAACGGAGTTGTATTCAAAATCGAGTTTTTTTATCGTTGCCTATAACGAGTGTCGTTACCGTTATGGTACCATTACGAGCCGAACCTATTATGGGCAAACTACATCATTGTCGATATTGGTATTATCGGAATCCGTATCGGTATTCATCCTATGGTTTTCGACGACCCGAGCCGGTATTTTTTTCCCTTTTTTTATTATTTAGTTTTATGTTTCCTTTCTATTAACATTATTTTTACCGTTGCACCTACGTTTTTGTTTAAATTTTATTAACGATGGGCCTGACACCGTTTTCTATGATAACTATCGTTCGTTAAGTTTTTTTAAATAACGGAATGGTCGTTTTCTTAAAAAAAAAATTCTCAACGTTCTGGTTTAAATTTTTTTAAAGACCAAGTTCTATTCAAATTCGAGTGTTTTTTTGATATCGTACGCTATAACGAGTCTGCGATTCGATATAAGTTTTATCCAGACAAACCAACCCGCCACGAAGCGCGGGGGTAAAAACTAGTTATTTTATAATTTTGATTTTCAATATTTAATATATTTAAATATTTTAATAATAGAATATTTATTTTTTGACGGTTCAATAGATATTAGCTCTTAGGCTGATGCACTTGGGTTTTACCCACGCCGATTCAGGGTTCGAGCCTCGGCTCTCCCTCAAGCCCAGAAGGGGCCGTATTGGGTGGGATTTTTCCTTGGATGCTCTCCAATTCTGACGTCAAGTGGGCCCGGTTAAGACAACATATTAGCCGGAGTTGGACGAGACTCTCCCATATGACAGAGGGTGCGACGTGACAACATTCAATGTTCGCCGTTCAAAAAAAAGATATTTGCCACATGTAAAAAACTGTTGAATAAATTATAGCAGCAAGCTGACCTCTAGCTCGGCCTTATACCATTTACAATGGGACTTGATACTTTTTTTTATGTAGCTTTGTTATTATTTAATGTAACTCTCAATGATGTTCAGTTAAAGTGGTTGAGGTGAGGTAACCAAAACTTTGTTAAATGGGGAAGTCTTGGTTTCAAGTCTCATTTGTGATAAAAAATGGGTTCCAGGTTGGGTTAGGGGTTTACTCACCTATGTGGGTTTCCTTCTGAGAATGATGGAGATGATCGGGTGGGCCAGTGGCCGTGAATGATCCAAATTGTTGTTCCAAAAAATTTAATGTAACTTGACTACAACAATTAAAATACTAATCTTAAATTTAATATTTCAGTGACTTGCTATTTTCTATCAATAATTTTATAATTTTGATTTTTAATATTTTAACTAATGGATTTACCCTTCGCGCGTTGGGCCGGGAATTCCGCGTGTGTGCTATGATGACAACTCGATCCCAAATTTGAAAACGTAAATAAAAAAAAGTTGTCTAGCGTTTTTAATTGTGTTTATAATGTGATGTGGTTCTCAATTCTCAAAGATATCTCCTTAAAAATCGGTTCTCAATGATATCTCTTTAAAAATCATTTTGCATTTAATGATTTTAATGATTTTGTACCAACATAACTTGAAAATTAAATTTAGAGTAAACTTCGGTTTTAGTCCCTATGGTTTGGGTTAATTTCCTATTTTAGTTCATTAGTTTTAATTTCTCTTTTTTAGTTACTCTGGTTTTATTTTTGTTTCAATTAAAGCCAAATGGTTAATACCGTTAAAGTTTTCTGTTAACTTTTTATGAAAAGACAAAAATACCCCTAGTAAAATAAATGTGTATATATTAAAGAACATTCTCTCTCTACCCTCACCCCTTTTTCCACCACTCCCACCATCACCCCTGAAACCACCACCCCCTTTTCCACCACCACCACTACCACCAGCAGCAGAAACCCTAAACCACCACCATCAGACGGGTTGGTGTTGTAGCGATTCCTGCAAAATAGGGTTGGTGTTCTAGAAGTGGAGCAGGGAGTCGAAGACGACGGCGGTAGTGAAGGTGGTTCTGAACAGCCGCCGAGGCGGCGATCCCGTTTTTCCGATGAACCCACAGGCGGAGTGTGGCGACGGCCCTGGCCTTCTAGCGATTGTTCAGACGAGTAGGGGTGGCGGCGCTAGGGTTCTGGCGAGACTCAAGAGCCCCTTGGTGAGTTTCCTTCTCGATCTCGTCTTTTCGGGTTAGATCTACCCACGAAATAGGGTTGGTGGCTGCTGGGTATTAATTTTTTTGTGGTTCATAAAACCGGTATTAATTTTTCTTACTAGCTTTCGTGGTTTATTGGGAGATTTGACTTTGAAAGATTCATTTGGAGATGGACGGGTGTGATTTCAAGCTGAGTGATGTTTGTGCTGCCACGACTGCAGCTGACGGACCCACCAAAACGGCGATGGCGATGGTGGTTGGTGGAGGTGGAGGTGGAGGGAGGTGGTGGAGGTGGAGGTGAATTTTAGGGTTTTATGAAGAAGAAAGATATTAGTTGTGGGCCATAAAGGGCATTTTTGTCTTTTCACATAAAACTTAACAGAAAAATTTAGCTGTGTTAGACGTCTGGAGTTAATTGAGACAAAAAGGAAACCACAATGACTAAAAAGGCAAATTAAAACTATTGAATTAAAAGAGAGAATTGGACCAAACCACATGGACTAAAACCGGAGTTTCCTCTTAAATTTATGCACGGAGAGATAGGAGAGTGGCATTATGGTGATTTTAGAGGAGCCCAAAGGGTTAAACGGTAAACATAAAGAGCTATTTTTTTTTCGAAAGGCATAAAAAGCTATTTCTAATTCGTAGAATCAACACATAGGGTAGCTTCCTCCTCAATTATTCTGAGTATATTAGTTTATCCGTAACACTGGCGTGAGAAGGGGTGGCGTGAGCCACATCACACTTTCACGCCTCTGAACACCGGCCCCCTAGGCGTGAAAGAGGCGTGAAGGGGGGGCATTTCACGGGCAAAATTGGGTTGGTTAATGTGGGGTCAGTCAAACTAGCCGTTAGGCTATCCGTTGAATAAAAGAAAAATTAATTAATTATTTTATGTTTACTCTATATATATATATATATCCTATTTTCAACCAATAACCTCACCCATTTTCATATTTTCAACCAATAAACTCACACATTCTCATATTTTCATCCAATATCCTCACTCATTCTCATATTTTCTAAATAGAATGGTCTTCTACGTCGTCGGCTTCAATGGAAGAAGATGAAGTCATTGCTGATGCGATTTGTTATGCGTACGACCTACTCGAAGAAGCCGAGAGTTCATAGAGGGTAACACGATGAGTTCAAGTGATGCGGGATCGGGAAGCAGATAATGAACGTCTAATACGTGATTACTTTTGTGCCACTCCAATGTATGATAAAAAAAAATTCCAATATGTTTTCGTATGAGACGAGAACTTTTCGTGCGAATATTTGGTGATTTAGAAAGAGAGTACCAATATTTTCAACAAAGGGAAGATGCGAGACGCAAGATTGGATTTACTGCTTTACAAAAATGCATGTGTGCAGTTCGACAGCTAGCGTATGGTACGACTAGTGATTCATGGGATGAGTAGCTAAATATGTTTGAAAAAACCGCATGAGATACTCTACATATGTTTTATGAATGTATTATTATTATTAGTTTAATTATTATTATTATATGTTCTTAGGTATGATTAATCTCTACGGCAAGAGATATTTAAGGAGACCGACGTTTAGTAACATTCAACAAATATATGAGGTGCATGAAGCCGTACATGAATTTCCCGGGATGCTTTGTAGCATCGACTACACACATTGGGAATGGACAAATTGATCGGCTGCTTGGCAAGATCAACACCAACGAGGGGACCATCCACATCCGACGTTAATGCTTGAAGCTGTTGCTTCATATGATATTTGGATTTGGCATGCATTATTTGGTGTTGCGGGGGCAAACAACGATATAAATGTTTTGGATCAATCGCCTATATTCGATGATATCATAGACGGAGTCGCACCTGGTTTTTCATTCATTGTTAATGATGTCGAATACGAGCACGGGTATTATCTTGCCGACGGTATATATCCGGAGTATGCCACATTTGTCAAATCATATACTAGCCCAATTGGTGAGAAAAGAGAACTTTTCAAAAAAGCACATGAATCGGCACAAAAGGATATCGAGCGTGCTTTTGGAGTTTTAAAGAAAAAATGGGCTATGATTAAAAATCTATGACGTATTTGGACCAAAGAAAAAAGAAGGAATATTATGTACACTTGCATAATATTACATAACATGATATTGGAAGACAAGGGGCTAGCCATTTGCCAAAACTATGATGATAACCCGCAGACGACGCCAGCACAACTAAGCTCGGAAGAGAAACACATAATTCGTAACGCATTACGCGACAGGGATACACATCTAAGCCTACGTGGTGATTTGACAGAGCATATTTGGACTAATCGTACGAGTGACGATTGATTTATTTGTATTTTAATATGTTTGTTTTTTAATTAAATAAATTTGTATTTTGTTATCTTTATATTTTAAATAAATTTATTTGTATTTTAGTTAAATGATTAAAAATTAAATGCGAGACGTGAAACCACTACGCACCTTAGTGAAAATGAACAGTGAAAATCTCTGTGCTGATGTGGCGCTGACATGGAGGAGCGTGAAATAGAGGGGCGTGAAACCACTACGAATAACCTTATTATGAGTATATGGTGGACTGCACCTAGCATCTAGTTTGCTGAGTTAAGATGTGAATTCCGGATCATAGATTTAAATTTAATCAAGTAATCCTTAATTTTAAAAGTATTATTGAATATTTACACCACCGTACACGTGTTTTAATATTTAAAACTAAATAAAATTGCTTTAATTTCATCTTTAAATTTTAGTTACAAATTACCACACATTTTATTTAGAGTTAAATACGGTTTTAGTACCTGTGTTTTGATAAAAATAACTGTTTCAGTTTAAAAGTTTAAATTTGACTTTTTTAGTCCAATAGTTTCACTTTTGTTACAATTACAGTCCGGTCCACTAACTCCATCCAAATTTTTCTGTTAAGTGTTTATAAAATGACAAAAGTGCCCTTCTATTAAAAAATTAAAAAAAAAATATTTACACAAAAACACCCTTTTATCACACCCTTTTATCTACTCTCACTGTTCTTTCTTTCTCCCTCTCTCTACCCAAGCCACCCCTTTCACAAGACAAATCTCTAGCCACCTCAATCACAGGCGTCCATCTTCCGAAACCTAGCTGGCCTCGTCAACCATCATCATCCCCTGACGTCAATTGATAGCAACAGATCTTGATTTCGTCCCCCACTGAACCAGATCTTGATTTGGTAACAACAAGAACGCCACCATCACCACGATTTCATCCCCTGTTAAACCAGATTTCGTTTTGGGTGGTGGGTTTGTAGGGAGATCGAGAAAGAAGAAGAGAGATCTAGGGAGGCGGTGGTTTGTCACACCCCGGCCGGCGGCGGATTAAACGCCGGGGCTGACGCGGTTGTTCATAAGCACATGATCATCTATTAAATATGATAATATTTATTATTCAAATTAAAAGCATCCGTTACATAGGAAAATGAAACGTTCAAAACATAAATTAAATTAAACTAGGTCCAAGTCCTAGGTGAGCAAGTGGTCCTCAAACAGGTGCACCTGAAACATGTAAGTAACTGTCAACTACAAGTAGTTGGTGAGATACATAGGTTTTGACACCCAAAAGAATTAGTATAGATTACAATTCAATATGTTCAAAGCATGTCTAAAGCATATATGTGAGAACACACAAGGTTCCAAGCGTACAATTCAAGCCTAATATTAGAAAACTAGGTACGCATTCCCACTGATTGCCATTTTAAAAAAAAGGGAGCAAGCGGATACTCCAAGTTATAGTTGATACCCAACAAAACCCGCCAAGGTCTTGTGGTAAGTTATAGGTTCAGTTTCCCATATAAATGATCATGTTAGGTACTACCTTAGGCTTGGGCTGCAAGTTAATGAATGTATCATGAAACACATGCAATGGTCACCAAGTAGTTCAAATATAAAGCATAAAGATCAAGCACAAGAACATAGACATTGAATTGTTTAAATAAATAAAGTTGATAACATGTTTCACCCCAAAAGCAAAAACAGTAAAAAGGGGCTATGTAAACTCACCTGAATCAAATGTGTAGCTAACACGAGACTCTAGGTAGCAAAGTGATCCTTGTAACGCACAACGTTAACCTAGAGTGTATTGCGTATGAAGATGAATTAATAAAATATCTAAATCTAATTCTAGGGCTTCGAAGGATGTGAGTATAGGGAATTGTGTAATGAGTTCGTGTCGGATTATGTAAAAGGATTGCGTTGCGTTTTATTCTTGGATAATTGTTTTATAACTATTAAAGTCGGGATATAGTGTTCCTAAAATAATGATTTAGAGTTTGGGGTTAATTAACTAAATAAATTAGATTTATTTATTTAAAACGTAGCATGAAATTATATTGTTTTAGATATAAACAAAATAAATAAGTCTATCCTTATGTAGTTATTTAGTCATGAAAATGCGTTGAATTTAGGTGAATATATATTAGTTTATAAAAACTAGCGTTACATACCATTTAACACTAAGTGAGTTGAAATTGTAACTTATATGAATAATAAACATATCTATTTTTATTCGGGGATATAAACGTGAGTATCTAATATATTATTTACAAATTACTAAAATTTTATTTATTTATTATCTTTTTATAGAGAATAGTTTTTGTTAAGTCTTTTTTTTCCTTATTAACTTTTAGTATGGAAAATAGTTTTGTTAGTGTAATTAAAATTAAAATTCTTTTATAAATTAGAGATAGATTATAAATTTATGAAAAATTTATGACTCGTTAAATTCTTTCATAAATTAGAGAGAGATTATAAATTTGTTAAATTTATGAAAAATTTATAGATTATAAAATTCTTTTAGTATGCGTTAAGAAACCAATTTGAACATGCGTTTCATAATCGAACCGCCGTTACACGAGCCCGTTCTTTTTTAACTTTTTTTTGGTAATTTTTGTGTTTATCCTGCCACGTTAACTTTATGTTTATATTGCGACTACATTTCTATTTAAATTTTGTTAAAAATTGGGCCGCCTCGCCGCAAAGCGCAGAAAATAAAAATGTAAAAAAAAATTATTCGTTAACTTTTTTCAAAATACTGAGTGCGTGGCTGTTTGTAGTTTTTTTGTCAACGTCCCGATATATATTTTTTTAAATGGAGTTGTATTCAAAATCGAGTTTTTTTATCGTTGCCTATAACGAGTGTCGTTACCGTTGTGGTACCATTACGAGCCGAACCTATTATGGGCGAACAACATCATTGTCGATATTGGTATTATCGGAATCCGTATCGGTATTCATCTTATGGTTTTCGACGACCCGAGCGCTATAATGGATTTACACTTCGCGCGTTGGGCCGGGAATTCCGCGTGTGTGCTGTGATGACAGTTCGATCCCAAATTTGAAAACGTAAATAAAAAAAAGCTAAGTGTTTTCTAGCGTTTTTAATTGCGTGTATAATGTGACGTGGTTCTCCATTCTCAAAGATATCTCCTTAAAAATCGGTTCTCAATGATATCTCTTTAAAAATCATTTTGCATTTAATGATTTTAATGATTTTGTACCAACATAACTTGAAAATTAAATTTAGAGTAAACTTCGGTTTTAGTCCCTGTGGTTTGGGTCAATTCCTTATTTTAGTTTATTAGTTTTAATTTCTCCTTTTTAGTTACTGTAATTTTATTTTTGTTTCAATTAAAGCCAAATGGTTAATACCGTTAAAATTTTCTGTTAACTTTTTATGAAAAGACAAAAATACCCCTAGTAAAATAAATGTGTATATATTAAAGAACATTCTCTCTCTACCCTCACCCCCTTTTCCACCACTCCCACCAGCAGCCCTGAAACCACCACCCCCTTTCCCACCACCACCAGCAGCAGAAACCCTGAACCACCACCATCAGACGGGTTGGTGTTGTAGCGATTCCTACGAAATAGGGTTGGTGTTCTGGAAGTGGAGCAGGGAGTCGAAGACGACGACGGTAGTGAAGGTGGTTCTGAACAGCCGCCGAATCGACGATCCCGTTTTTTCGATGAACCCACAGGCGGAGTGTGGTGACGGCCCTGGCCTTCTAGCGATTGTTCAGACGAGCAGGGGTGGCAGCGCTAGGGTTCTGGCGAGACTCAAGAGCCCTTTGGTGAGTTTCCTTCTCGATCTCGTCTTTTCGGGTTAGATCTACCCATGAAATAGGGTTGGTGTCTGCTGGGTATTAATTTTTTTATGGTTCATAAAACCGGTATTAATTTTTCTTGCTAGCTTTCGTGGTTCATTTGGAGATGGACGGGTGTGATTTCAAGCTGAGTGATGTTTTTGCTGCCACGACTGCGGCTGACGGACCCACCAAAACGGCGATGGCGATGGTGGTTGGTGGAGGTGGAGGTGGGGGTGGAGGTGGAGGGAGGTGGTGGAGGTGAATTTTAGGGTTTTATAAAGAACAAAGATATTGGTTGTGGGCTATAAGGGCAATTTTGTCTTTTCACATAAAACTTAACAGAAAAATTTAACTGTGTTAGGCGTCTGAAGTTAATTGAGACAAAAAGGAAACCACGGTGACTAAAAAAGGCAAATTAAAACAATTGGATTAAAAGAGAGAATTGGACCAAACCACAGGGACTAAAACCATAGTTTACTCTTAAATTTATGCACCGAGAGATAGGAGAGTGGCATTATGGTGATTTTAATGAAGCCCAAAGGGTTAAACGGTAAACATAAAGAGCTATTTTTTTTATTTTTTTTCGAAAGGCATAAAGAGCCATTTCTAATTTGTAGAATCAACACATAGGGTAGCTTCCTCCTCAATTATTCTGAGTATATTAGTTTATCCATAACACTGGCGTGAGAAGGGGTGGCGTGAGCCACATCACACTTTCACGCCTCTGAACACCGCCCCCTAGGCGTGAGGCGTGAGGGGGGGGGGGGGGGCATGGGGCATTTCACTGGCAAAATTGGGTTGGTTAATGTGGGGCCAGTCAAACTAGCCGTTAGGCTATCCGTTGAATAAAAGAAAAATTAATTAATTATTTTATTTTACTCTCTCTCTATATATATATATATATATATCCCATTTTCAACCAATAATCTCACCCATTTTCATATTTTCAACCAATAAACTCACACATTCTCATATTTTCATCCAATATCTTCACCCATTCTCATATTTTCTAAATGGAATGGTCTTCTACGTCGTCGGGTTCAACAGAAGAAGATGAAGTCATTGCTGATGCGATTTGTTACGTGTACGACCTACTCGAAGAAGCCGAGAGTTCATAGAGGGTAACACGACGAGTTCAAGTGATGCGGGATCGGGAAGCAGCTAATGAACGTCTAATACGTGATTACTTTAGTGACACTCCAATGTATGATGAAAAAAAAAATTCGAATACGTTTTCGTATGAGACGAGAACTTTTCGTGCGAATATGTGGTGATTTAGAAAGAGAGTACCAATATTTTCAACAAAGGGAAGACGTGAGACGCAAGCTTAGATTTACTGCTTTACAAAAATGCACGTGTGTAGTTCGACAGCTAGCGTATGGTACGACTAGTGATTCATGGGATGAGTATTTAAAGATGTCTGAAAAACCGCACGAGATACTCTACATATGTTTTGTGAATGTATTATTATTATTATTATTAGTTTTATTATTATTATTAGTTTAATTATTATTATTATATGTTCTTAGGTGTGATTAATCACTACGGCAAGAGATATTTAAGGAGACCGACGTTTAGTAACATTCCACAAATATATGAGGTGCATGAAACCGTACATGGATTTCCCGAGAAGCTTGGTAGCATCGACTACACACATTGGGAATGAACAAATTGTCCGACTGCTTGGCGAGGTCAACACCAACGAGGGGACCATCCACATTCGACGTTAATGCTTGAAGCCGTTGCGTCATATAATCTTTGGATTTGGCATGCATTCTTTGGTGTTGCGGGGGCAAACAACGATATAAATGTTTTGGATCTATCGCCTATATTCGATGACATCATAGACGGAGTCGCACCTGGTTCTTCATTCATTGTTAATGATGTCGAATACGAGCACGGATATTATCTTGACGACGGTATATATCCGGACTATGCCACGTTTGTCAAATCATATACTAGCCTAATTGGGGAGAAAATAGAACTTTTCAAAAAAGCACATGAATCGGCACAAAAGGATATCGAACGTGCTTTTGGAGTTTTAAAGAAAAAATGGGATATGATTAAAAATCCGTGCCGTATTTGGACCAAAGAAAAAATAAGGAATGTTATGTACACTTGCATAATATTACATAACATGATATTGGAAGACAAGGGGCTAGCTAGTTGCCAAAACTATGATGATAACTGACAAACGACGCCAGCACAACTAACGTGGTAGTGTTGATGTTGTTGGTTACATTCTGATATACTACATATTTGTAGACTCTTGAAATATGTAGTGTGTATGTGTAGTCTGTTGAAAAGTGGTAGTGTTGATGTTGTTGGTTACATTCTGATATACTACATATGTGTAGGTTCTTGAAACATATAGTGTGTATGTGTAGTCTGTTGAAATGTGGTAGGGTTAATGTTGTTGGTTACATTCTAATATACTACATATGTGTAGGTTCTTGAATAATGCATATATGTAATATCTTGCATTTAATATTTTGTTCATCTTTTTTCAGAATTAAAGAGGCTAAATAAGATGAAAACTAGTAAGACTATTTTAATACAAATGTGTATGAACATAAATTATAAATATTACAACCTATTACTTGAGTTTTAATGAACATATTTCATTTGCAGGAAGAAAAAGCAATAGAATTGCTCAAAGAATATCTTTTAGCAAGTTTACAAGCAAACAATCTGATCCACTGATGGTTAATGATAGTGAAGATGAGCAAAATGCTCAAACTGGTTAGATTATTATGACATTTACAACATAAAAACCGGTTAAATTTATTCTGTTTTGACATGAAGTTCTATACATATAGGTGTGAAAAAAATAAAAATTGTTTATCGACCAGAAAATGAAGATAAAGTTGTATCTAAAAAGAAAAAACGAGACGATGATGAAGAATTTGGTAAGTTATGTTTTGTAATTGAGTTTTAAAATATATATTTAATTTTAACACTTTTTGAAACATATATGGAGATGAGAAAGAAAATATCAAAAAAATCGAAGGTAGGGAAAAAAAGAAAGGATGAGGATTCAGAGGATATTCTTACAGGTATGCTTTTGTTCATTATTGATTATTTATTTTTATTGGTTACATATATGTAGGACATTTAATATTATAAGAATTTCTAAAACAGATCCTGAGTTGAAAACTAAATTAGAAAAAATACAAAAGAAATCCAAGTCAAAGAAAATGACTGATGAAAAAAATGTGAAATCTGAAGGGAGAGTTAAAGGTATGATTTAGATCAATTTTGTGATGTATTTGGATTCATTTAAGTATACTGCATATATGAAGTCTCTTTGAAACGTGGAAATGTTTATGTATGCTCCATATATGCTATATATTGAAAGAATATAATGTTAATATTGTCGCATATGATTATGTATGCTGCATATGTGTAGTCTATTGAAAGGTTGCAATGATAATGTTGCATATGTATTTTACTACATATATGTAGCACAGTTACATATATGTAGTCTAGTTGATTAGTATTTTTGATTAGCCGTTATTGCACATATTTAATAATGCATTTTACTACATATATGTAGCACTGTTAGTCATATATGTGTGTATATATAAATATATTAAAAAACTAATTGAATAATTAAAATATTTTTTAAAACAGGTGCTGAGATAAAAAGCAAGCCATTGAAAAAACGAAAAGGTATAAAGACAAAAAAGAAGAGCAAAAAAAAGAAAGAATGGTTTGGATTACGCTCTCGTTCAACCCCCCCCCCCCATCAACTGTTTTTGGGAATAGATATACTTTCAAAGAAACAAAGAGATGCTGTTAGAAGTATGGGATTTGGAAAATTGTTATCCCTCAAAGTCGATGGCATTCCTGCAAAAATTGGTCACTATGTAGTTGACAAGTTTGACCCAGAAAGAATGGAAATAAACTTAGGAAATGTTCAAATTAAGGTGGATAATGAGTCAGTGCACCAACTACTAGGCATACCAAATGGTGGAAAAGAATTGACATCACTGACCTATAAGAAGAAACTAGAAGGAAATGTTAAGTCATGGAGAAATTTATATGAAGAAAAGTATGTGGCACCACCTGATATAGTAAAGAGAATTAGTCAGTCTAGTGATGATGATAGCATTTTATTCAAGTTAGATTTTTTGGTGTTGTTCATGAGCACAATGGTGAAAATTCAAAAGCATGGAAAGTGTAAGCTTTATTTTATTCACTACATCACCGATGATACTGACCTTGGAGGTATTGACTGGTGTTCTTATATAATCAATTCGATGAAGAAATGCAAAGAAGGTTGGGAAAGATGCAATGTTAATTCTAAATTCACGGGTGCCTTGACTATTCTTACGGTATGAATTGTTTTTTACTCTCATTGAATTATTTTAAATATGTTAAACTATACTTGTATTATTGTATGTATGTAATACTTTTATTACATATATGTAGCACTATTATTATATGTATGTAATACTATTATTACATATATGTAATAATTAAAAATTGTTACTAATGTCTATAAGTTTTTCATATTGCAGCTTATGTATGTGGACAAAGTTAATTGTCCATCAGAAAATGTAGAACGTAAAATGCGACCAATTCATTTTTGGACTATGAATGCTCTACGTTCTAGAGAGGAATGCGAGATAAATAATGGCGGATTTGGATTGGGTGAGTTACGGGAACTCTATATGAAAGTGATGTGGATGAGAAGTGCAATGAGAAAGAACCCAACATGGAAAATCTATCTGATGACTTCTTTCAACCAGACAACTTGAAGGTATAATTTATTATTTAATATATGTAGTATTTATTAATCACTTGTCTTTTAAGGAATATATTACATATACTGCATATATGTAATCTCTTTGGAGATCAAAAATTTAATGTTGCTGCATATGTTTATGTATGCTGCACATATGTAATCTCTTTTGAAAATGGAAATTTAATGTTGATGCATATGTTTATGTATGCTGCATATGTGTAGGCTTTTGAAAATGGAAATGTTAATTTTGCTGCATACATGTAGTCTATTGCAAGGTGGCAATGATAATGTTGTTCAATATTTTTAGGTGTACTGCATATATGTTGTCTACTTAATTAGTAATTTTGTTTAGATGTTATTGCACATATGTAAAAAAGTATTATGTGTGTAACTATTTGGCTGAATATTTGAATATTCTTAAATAGGGCCATCTTTCAAAATTGGATGCTATGTTTGATATCACAGTTGGAGATAAAAAGATATTTGAAAGTGCTTTATGTGAGGCATATTCACTTTACCCAGAAAACAAAGAGGTAAAAGAATTTATGGAGAAATACAAATCTGTATACAAAGAAATCATAGATGTTGAGAAAGATGTAGCAAATATTGAGAAAGATGAAGCAGATACTGAGAAAGATGTTGAGAAAGATGTAGCAGCAGATACTGAGAAAGATGTAGCATATAATGAGAAAGATGTTGAGAAAGATGTAGTAGATACTAACTGGACTTAATTTTTTAATAATAATCTTGAGGAGATTATAATATGTGAAAATGCTAAAAAAGTGGGCACTAAAGAGAAGGAGAAGGAGGGTATTGACACTGAAGTGAAGGAGAAGGAGAGTATTGACACTGAAGTGAAGGAGAAGGAGAGTATTGACACCGAAGTGAAGGAGAAGGAGAGTGATACTATTGACACTGAAGTGAAGGTGGAGGAGATTATTGACACTGAAAAGAAGGAGAAGGAGATTATTGAGCCAACACTTCCAAACTTCAGCTTTAAACTTTCACAAAGTACACAAGAGTCGAAGAAAGAATCAAAAGTTGATGAACCAACTGAAAAAACAAAGGAGTTGTTGAAGGGTGGTAAGAAAAAAGCTAGTACACCTGAGAATAAATATGTAAGAAAGAATGAAAAGCGTTTGAAAACTGTGACTGAGCCATTACGATCTCCATATATTGTACGAGCGGTGGATGCTAAAAAAGGAGTCAATGCTCAAGAGCGTCTAATTTGGGAATACTTGACATGCGGACTACGTGATGAAGAGTAAGTTAGTTTGTATTATTATTTAAACTTTTGTTTGATTGATTGTAAGTTTATTAGTTTAAACTATTTGAATGCAGAGAAGAAGAATTAGAGAAACTAGAAAAGGATGAACAAGAGGAAGTTGAAAACAGTTTTATGTAAGTATAAACATTTAATTTTGATTATGTTACATGTATGTAATATTGTTATCACATATTTAATCCTGAAAAATGACATTTATGATGTTCTTGCATACATTTAAGTGTACTGCATAAGTGTAGTCTCTTGAAACATGTCATTGTTGATGTTGTTGAATACATTTAGTTGTACTGCATATGTGTAGTCTCTTGAAAAATGACATTTATGATGTTCTTGCATACATTTAGGTGTACTGCATAAGTGTAGTCTCTTGAAACATGTCACTGTTGATGTTGTTGAATATATTTAGTTGTACTGCATATGTGTAGTCTCTTGAAACATATATGATTTCATGTATATAGTAATGAAATTATAGTAAGTATGACATTGTTGTAATATGTTTTGTATAGGAGTGATATTTTTGGAATAGGTTATGGTTTGGAATCAAATAAATTTCTTTTGGCAAGCTTAAATCCGGGGGTCGAACTATATGGAAAAGTAATTGACTGTTGGGCAGCAGTTTTGAATTATGAAGAAAAATTGCGTAACCCAGAATCACCGAATCGTCTATTCTATTATGCATCAACAATAAGTTTCAATATATGTTACTAATTTAGTAATAATAAGTTTTTAGTAATGTTCGTTGACTGTGTCATTTTTTAATTTAATAGTTCGAATGGATGATTACCAAAAATGAAAAACAAAGCAAACGAATGGAAGCTTTTGCAAAGAATATGTTGGCAGTGGTGGAAGGTTTTGAAGTTAAGTTGGATCTAAAATCATATGACTTGGTGTTCTCCCCAGTTCTTGAAAAATGCCACTTTTATTTGATATGTTTCAATTTGAAATTCCCAGCTATTTCAGTAATTGACAACATGCACCCAAATGAAAGCTTGGTTAAAATGAAAGATAGCAACAAGTACATTTCAAAGAGCACGCCCTTTAAAGTGGTAAGTTACATGTTGGATAATGAGCATTTGACTTATGGATGCATGCTTCAAATTATGTTTGCAAAATGATAATTGATATTATTTTTTTTAAAGAAACACATGTTTGTCAGTTATTTAAAGAGTGTTAAACATCCAAAGTCTAAAGAAATTGAAGCATCAAAACCAGAGAAGGTAAAGATAGACTGGGCGACAATAGATAAGACTACAGATTGTGGTGTTTTTGTAATGAGGCATATGGAAACATTCATGGGTGACAACAAAAACTGGGATTGTGGTTTCAGCAATGTTGAGAGCACAAAGGAATCTCAAATTAACACACTTAGGTTAAAATATGCAACCATAATTCTACTTTCTGAAGCAAACATATACAAGAAAAAGGTGTTGGATGAAGCACGAGAATGGGAAAAAAATTCAAAGTTAGCAAGTGAAGGAGAACAAGTTTCGAAGAAAGGAAATGAACAGGAAAACAAGTTGAACGAATGAAATCAAATTTGCAAGTAGAAACTGATTCTATTTTGATAATATAACAATTTATTTTGTTCAAGTATTTCAATGTTTGAAAACACAGTTGACTTGTTAATATTATGGTACTTTGAATTTCAAAAGTTTATAATGTTTGATTTTACTTGTATGAATGACATGTCTTGGATGCAGTTGATTACAGGTTGCTACAAATATTATATGTTTTAACTATATTTTTTTCAAACATTATTTAAGTATACTACATATATGTAGTATAAAGTGTAAATATAAATAGGGGTGAGGGATGTAAACAACACAAGCTGGGCTTACAAACGTGAGCTACATATATGTAATAAGTTTGATAAAAAAACATATACAAATAGTATAAATGCATTGACACAGAAACACATATATAATTTATAGTATAAAAAATATGACTTATTTATCTACATATATGCAATATGAAGTTTCATATAGTTTAAATTATTTTTTAACTTATACAGAAGCTCTACTTAGTTATTTATAAACACATTACAACATGCAAATATAAATGTTTCATATAATTACTATATGTAATATGTCATACTACGCATATGTAATATGTCATACTACATACATGTAGTAGTCTAGCTAAAAAACATATCATAAGCACAAAATGAATTAACCGGTTATAGAAACATTGTAATATGCTTGAAGTATCTCGATGATAAAATCTGAAGTATCTTATTATTAAAACTTGAAAACTCAAAACATGTAAAATACATAAAATGAAAAATTGTTGTAACATGACTTATAAACCAATAGAGCTATTAAGTTTTGAAGTTGCATGAATCATGAACAAGCAGCACTGGCATCATCAGCATGGGTCAGCAGCACCTGGATCAGCAGCAGGGTCAGCAGCAGCAACAACAACAACAGTAACAGCAGCATCAGATTTTTTCTTCTTCTCTGAGCAGTTACGTGAATCATGATCAGTTACCCATTTAAAACAAGTACGACATAACCTTGGGTTTTTTTTTGCTTTTCTCCACAGCCTTTTCACCAGGTCCAATAAGTCGTCGGCTCGTCCCACAACCTTTGTTCCGAATACCTTGAGGTGCAGTAAATAAAATATTCCCCGGTTGAGATTGTCCAATCAAGTCTCCTGTCACATATATTTTTTTGTTATAATCTGGCTCATTTGGGTATTCTTCAAAGATGTGATTCTTTAACACCCTAATTTGCTCAGCAAATGTAGAAAGTTTCTCCGTTTTGCATCTTAAACAATCTGTGCATTGAGCAACTAATTCCAGAATCTCATTCCTAAGTATAGAATCTTCACTGGTGTCAATGGAATACCTATTTGAAATACTATACATACTTTTTGGTAGTACATTTTTTCTCCATCGGGTAGGTAGGTATTGGCTCGGAATTCTTTGAATTTGTTTGAATCTAAAAACAAAAAAACATGTCTACAAAGGTAGCCAATACGTGTAAACCCCATGCACGAACAAGACACCGATTTATCACGCAAATCAAGGGTGACCTACACAAAAGAAATATATAAATGTATTACATATATGTTGTAAAACAACTAAACAACAAGAATATATATGTATTCACATATTTATACCATATGTGTTACAAATAAATAATAATAAAACTACATATATGTAATAATAGTTGAAAAGAGTTGAAATATAAAAAGGTTTACCTTAAATTCATTGACAACCTCAAACCTTCTGTTGGTGTGGCCAACTGTATAAACTTTGTTCCCGTCCACTTCTACAGTATTTGCTATTAAACATCTATTCTTACCTTTGAATATCTCTTTTTGTACCTCTAAAAAGATGTTCCAGGTGTATATTTCCGATGCTTGCCTTTCTATAGGTAGATCAGTGAGCAATAATGGTGTTGTTGTGTTACTTTCGAATTCAAGTTTCCGTTGATTGTACCATTGTCCATCAATTGCAGTGTCAAAGCACAATAAGAACTGAACAAATGTGTTGGCTCCATTAGAATTGATTTTAAAAAGAGCATTAGAGCTCTCACACCTTGATGTAGTCTTCATCAAACAACACAATGGTATGTCCCTAAAATAACAGGGAACCCATTGCTCCCTAATAGCATACATGTCTTTCAACCAAGCATGATCATCCAAATCGTACTCGTCAATAAGCAACTTCCAGTTTTCTTCAAACATAGATGATGTAATAAACAAATTCCATACCAACTTATGTATAGATGATCTCAAATTTGTATTATCCAACAAATCACTTGAAATCTGAAAATCATAAATAATATTCCTTAGCAAACAGTTTACAAAGTCATAAATAATGTTCCTTAGCAAATTGATACAAAAATAACAATAAGACTCCACAAATGTTATAACATACCCGAATATATATAATAACAGTATTACACAAATGTAAGACGGATATGACACAAAATATAACATTAATACTACGTATATGTAATATTATGATGATAGTAGATAGATCTAAGAATAGTGTAAATATGTACAATAAAAAACATACATTTACATATGAACAGTATTACATATATGTAGTCTATTCGCAGATGGTAATGTTCATGTTGTTGAATATAATCAAGTATACTGCATATATGTAGTCTATTAAAAGCATGGTAATATTTACATTATTACATATATTTAGGTATACTGCATATATGTAGTTAAATGAAATATTTGTGAACATGAGAATTTTAAAAATCTAATATACCTTAGAAGGAAGCTTCTTCATGATATGCCACATACAAAGTCGATGAATTGATTCATGAAAAACAATAGCAACAGCCTGTTTCATGGAAGCATCTTGATCAGTTAAGACTAACTTAGGTTGCTTCTTATGGGCTTTAAGAAAACATTCAAGCAACCATTTGTATGATTCCACTGTTTCGTTGTATAAAAGCCCTGCACCAAATGTTACGCATCTTTTATGATGATCAACACCGGTAAATGGGACAAAAATCATATTGTACCTGAAACATAAATATAAAACATTAGTTTGATGAAATAAAATAATTATAAAATGCAAGTTTGATAAAATAGCTTACTTGTTGGTATTGTACGTTGCATCAAACGCTATAACATCACCAAACTCAATATAATTCAACTTCGAAACATCATCAGCCCAAAATAAAGATCTCAGTTCACCACTAATAACAGTAAACTCAAAAAAGAAATTTTGCAAATTGACAGTACGAGCTTCCAATGTGTCTACAATCATTTAAGCATCTCTTTCACCAATAAAGAGACGTATATCCCTACTGAAGTTTTTATAATCTGTTTTTGTACCATGAACATTGTGATGACCGCCCTTCAATGAAGACTGCAGCTTATGGGCAACAGCTGGACCAATTCTATTCAAACTAAGTTTATGAATAAACTGTTGATCAGAAAAACTTAGCTTCCGCCGTTTCCTTGTAAGATCCATATTATGCTTATCAACAAGACCATGATTATGACTTTCAACAAATTCATATACTATAAAACTTGAATTGCCTGGAACAGCCTTCAATTTAATATGTGCTCCGCAATCTGATACTTTAAAGGTGCTACGACGAGAAGTAGAAACTGAAGAAATATCCATTGAGTTGAAGTTTTGAGACTTTGGTTTACAACTGGAATTGCCTTCTCTATCCACTGGTACTCAGCTCTAGTACACATCATGTACCTATGAGTAATAACATCATTCAATTTCTTCATTGCGCCTAAATGAGTAGAAAACCCAGCCTTCTTAGCATATGACTCATACATAGTCACAACATCCTCCCACTTATCAAAAATCATCCCCAAAACAGGTTTATCCTCAATGCATACATCATGAGTCCAATATTTTGTACCATTTGGTGATCGGTAAACATTACTAGTAATACCTTCTACACTATGAAAGAAAAATACAAACATGAGAAAAACATAAAATAATTTGCATTTAGTTAACAATATAATAATAGAATTAAATCATAGAAAAACTAAATATGTGTAATCTGTTTAAAAACGATTATAAATAATATAATAAAAATATATAATAACAGGAACACATCACATGAAATGCATAATATGTTAATTTGAGAAATACTACAGATATGCAGCACAAAATTACAGATCAATTATGTTAGTGTTTGTTTAAATTTTCATACTACATATGTATAGTCTGTTGAAACATGAAACATATGTGTAGCCTCTTGAAACTTGTAATAACAGAAACACAACACATTAAATGCATAATGTGTTAATTTGACAAATACTACACATATGCAACACAAAATTACACATAAATAAGCTCATGAATCCGATTTTACCTTGATGCTCAACACCAATGAATTCCAAACGAGAGTGAACTATTAAACATAAATAAGCTCATGAATCCGATTTACCTTGATGCTCAACACCAATGAATTCCAAACGAGAGTTAACTAAATTGTTAGAAGTTGAACTAACATCACCATATGAACTCGCATTCGGAGTTTGCTTTGTAAGTTGATTAACATCAAATTTGGCTGTAGAATGGACTACTTCGGCAATCACTATAGCATCTTTAGCAATATTAGTTGTAGAATTTTCAGAAGAAGCCATTCCTAAGCGATTCAACAAAAAAACACAAAAAATCGACAAAAATCAGAATCAGAAACAACGAAGAACGAGTTCATCTGGTGAAGAAAAAGTCGGGAGAAATACCTAATGAATGTTTGAAATTGAACTCCTGATCGAATGGATTAACAATTATATATACAAACGATCGCCAATTCAAAGCGAGAATTATGGAAAGGATAATCAAATCTTCAAATAGAACCGCCAAATTCGTTGATGAAGATTACGATTTGGAGAAGATTAGGTCGATCGGAAGAAACCGTTTTCAAAAGAGTAAAATTACAACGATACCCCTTGGGATATCGAGTTTTTTGGTTTTCTCCTCAACATTGAGTTTTCTTATGATCCTTCCCCTATATATATATATATATATATATATAGTTGGGTTAAACTAAAAAGGAGATTTTTTCTTAAAAAGTCTAAAAAATGAATGTTTATACATGGTGTTTATTTATTTTAGACATGGTGTTTTTTAATTTTTAAATATGTTCACAAAAATAAAACATGACATCATGTCTAAAATAAATGAATACCATGCCTAAATATGGACTTTTTAGACTTTTTAGGAAAAATCTACTTTTTAGTATAACTCACCTCTATTTTTACTATATAATAAATAAAAGTTTTTCATGCCACGTGTCGTATCCATATTCATTCTTATCATTTTTTTCCCGCCTCTGTCTCTTATAAAATATACTTTATCTTTTAATAATAATATATTTTTAAAGAAAATACTAATCTTTATATTAATAAATCTCTGGACATATTTTGGCGAGTCTATGTGTTAACAGATTATATTTTATTTCACGGGTTTATTCAATCCGTGTAATACACAAGTTTTTAAAAAATAATTTTTTTATTACTTAATATATAATATTATATTTATTCAACCCGTGTAATACACGGGATTCTAACCTAGTATATATATATATATATATATTATATTAGATTTAATTACACGGATGGCCCCTGTAGTATGCCCTGATTTCACGTTTAGCCCCTAACTTTGAGAAACTACAAGGATGGTCCATAACCTTTTATTTTGTTTCATCGTTGACCCCCGAAATGAATGAATGTTAAGTTTGACTGTTAAGTAGATGTAAAATGACTAAAATATCCCTTACATATCACAAAAAATAAAAATTAAAAGCATAGATCACCTTCCACCCCATTACATTACATACATAACATTTTGGAAGGTCGATTACCACTGTTCATCATAGGCAAATTGATTGGTCCACGATTACTTATAAATAACGTCATATGAGTGCCTCCACCATCCACCTTCCATTCTTCCTACACCTTTTCGTATGAAGACAAATTTCCACCTTCTATAAAGGTTTTAAAATTGCATGATATAATTTGATAATTTGCTATAGAATCTTTTAATTGTGTTAAACTAATTTTAAATGATTATTTTTTTCGTGAGGACCCAATGTTTTATACTTTCGTTAAAAAAATATTTTTATTTTCATTTATTCAACGTGATTTTTTCGTGCCTTTTTAAAATATCGCCGCTAAATGCTTTCTTTTCTACTTTTTATGTTTGAAACTGATCTGACTTAACGCGTACGCCACATCCCACCGGTATCTTTTTTATTAAAGTTTGCGTCTACGTTTCCGTTTAAATTTTCCAGCGTGTTAACGTTATTTTTAAAAATCGGCCTATGCCCCAACGCGAAGCGTGGGTGAAACTTGATTGGTACACGTTGCAATTTACATATGATGAGGCTTGTCGTACAAGATGGAGAAGGGCATCTTTGTTTTGTTTTTTCTTGATTTCCAGGTTTCTTTTCTGTGGTTATAAATTACTGTATGGAAAAATTTAACAAAGTAATGGTTTGGTCAAATGGTTAGTGCCCTTCTTCCTAAACAATTTTCCTTGGTTCGAGACCTTTCCCCAACCCTCTTTCTTATTTCTTCATTTTTTCCTATTGTTTTGTTTTTAAATTTTCTTCACCCAAAGATTTCGTCTTTCTGGTCCCCCAGCTTTCACTCTTTTAAATATTAACTAATGTACTTTTTTAATAATAGTACTTAGCATAATTTTACCATATAAAATAACCAGGGGTGTTCAAAACCGGAAAAATAACCAGGGTGTTCAAAACCAGATATCCGAAATTTCGGATATCCGAAAATTTCGGATAGTAGATTTTACTATCCGAATTCGTATCCAAAATTTCGGATAATTCGGGTTCGGAATCGGATTCAGATATTTTTGAACACCCCTAAAAATAACATTACTGTCACATAAGCATGATGGCAGGCATGCAGCTTTCAAAAAAATATAATAATTTAATTATATTTTATTTTGGATATCAGATTTTTTTTATATTATACTGTTCTTTAAAACCGGGACACGGTAACCTAATGCGTTTTGCGATTCAAACTTTTTTAAACTTTCGACGACGTCAATTTTTCTACGGTTTAACGCCCCGCAACGCGGCATTTTACTAGTTTAAAACAAAATACAAACGAACTAAATCAAATACACCACTAAATTAGCATGGCCCCACTTCCCATCATCACTTCAGTTTCTCTCTCTCTTCTCTCATCTCCAGCAAGACCTACAAAAATGGCGACCTCCAACCACCGCCATAGCCACCACTACAGATTTGCAAATCGGCCTCCATCTCCACTGCTGATCTACTACCATCGAGGTTAATTAGGGACATGCTTCGATTTTTCGTTCGCCATCACCATATATGGCGACTTCGTTTTTCCGGTCTCAAGTTGACCAGATGATATAATCTAAAATCAAATTGAACTCTTTTTCGACAATCAGCCCTTGCGGTGGTTTGGGGTCAGCTTCACAAATTCAGGTGAAGGTTATGGTGGTCTTGATCGGTATCGGCGGTGGTAATCACTACCGCCGGTGAGCCCGAGTTGCAAGTCAGAACAGAGAGGTGCGTGAGTGAGAAAGAAACCAAAACAGAGAGGGCTTCATCTAGCATAGCGGTCGTCGGATACGTAGGTCTTGTCGGATCTGCACATGGAGGGCTTCGACGGATTTGTAGGCCATGTTAGATCTGTACATGGACGGCCACAACCACCACCACCATTGATGACCGGCGGACTTTCATGGTGCCGTCAAGTTTAGGGTTGGCCGGCAGTTATGGGTTTAGTTTTAAAGCTTTTCTCCATTTTTTTTGCTGGCTTGAACTGATATGTGAAGGGGGTCTCATCTGCAAATGGATAGAGTGAAGAAGAATGGTAGAGGCGAAGAAGAAATGGTAGGGGTGGTGGGTCCCTGTAGTTATTTTTTTTAAATATAAGTGGTCCCATTATTTTATTTTTAATATTTTAAGGGGTATTCTAGTCATTTTTTAAAAAAGTTAACGGAAAACTTAACGTCATCCATTTTGGGGGCCAATGATGAAACAAAATGAAAAGTTATGGACGATCCTTGTAATTTCTCAAAGTTAGGGGCCAAAAGTGATATCAGAGCATACCACAGGGGGCATTTGATGTGTCGTTTTGTTTAATATAAAAATATATATAAATATATTAAGTTTCACGAGATCGGGTTTTAAATTTATAAAATGATGAATACTTAAACTCAAAACACACACAATAGGTAAGCGTGTCTATCGCAGCGTAATATAGTTTAGGTAAGAACCAAGTATCGAACCAATGGACACGGTCGAGTTTCAATACTCAACGTTTGTTATCGTTTTGCCGGTTTAATTCGTGAGTGGGTTTTGTGTGCTTGTGGAGCGGAAAAGTAAATGACTAGAAAAGTAAATGACAGAAATGTAAATGACGGTAAAGTAAATAACAGAGAATGTAAAATGTGTGTGAAGTGTGTAACAGGAATGCAAATAACAGAAAAGTAAAAAAACAGAAATGTAAGTAGCTCGAGAATAATCAGATCACAACAAGTATTGCTTTAGGCTTTGAATCCGCTTGATATATGATAATGTTAAGTTAACTAGCCCGATGGTATGACTAATACAAATGTGTGAACGGTACACCGCTAGAGCCTCATTTTCACAACATTTGGTTCATTAATTATGTTCTTTAATAATAAAATGGTAAGGCTCCTAGCTGGGGACACCATTACCCTCAACTCTTTAATAGATCTGTACATTCGTATGCTTAAGATCTACCTTAGAGTTGGTTTAAAACATCAAACTTAAATACCATTATGTTTATTAAAGGAGTGATTAAACTTTGTTTACCGGGATGCAGTGCAACAATGGGACCATGTATAAATACGTACAGTTCCCAACATGAGTTCACGAATTCTTGCTTTCATGATAAAGCTCGTATAAAGACATACGATTCTACAATATCAACCAAGTGTTGGCTTATCAAAATCCGCTTGTATAAAGATGTACAAGTTTCAAGAGAAGTTTGATTAAAAATGTTTTGCGGTCTTACACTTTAAAATCAAGAACACTCACAAGTTTAAAGACTGGTTTAGATAAAGATAAAAAGTCCACCATGAAGGTGGTTTTAAGAGATAATGATTAAAGAACATAAAATACCATTAGACTAATAAGTTAAACATTAACATACACCAAATTTCATCTTCACCTAAGCAATACAAAGGGTTTAGCCACGAATGGCCATACGGACAAGCATAGAGCTAAATTCCGTAGGCTCCCCTATTGCGAACAAAGCGGAAGAGCCTCTCTACTCTCTATCCTACTCTGCAACTACATAAACGGACTATAGGAGTGTAAGTTTATCTCTGGAATGGTGTGTGAAATGAGTAGCCCATGCATCCTATTTATAGGCCCCAAAATGGGCAATGCATGGTCGTGCATTGGGTTGCACGGTCGTGCAAACACCCAGAAGTACGTAGGTACAAATGGCAGGGTACTAGAGTATCTTGGGACACACGGAAGATTGATGCACGGTCGTGCAATGGGATGCACGACCATGCATCCCCTTTTTCCTTCCTCCTTTTGTCTTTTGATGATTGTTGACTTGTGTTGACCTTGGTTGAATTCTTGGAGGGTCAAAACACGGGTGTTTTCCTTCTAAAAGCTTGATTTCTTGATGCTTTTGAGTTGGTTTTGCTTCGTTTCTCTCGGGACATCGTTTAACCTGCAATTATGAAATATAAACGATTTAAGTATCAATTGCAAGGTTTTTATTCAATTAGTACCACAATATAAGGATTATTATGTATGCAAAACAATATAATTTAGTGCATATCACCATCCGTGTAATTAACTCTATCTATTATAATAAATAAAAATATTCTGGGATACGTGTCACACTCTGGTGCCTCCTTACCTTTTTTTCGCCTCTCTCTCCTATTAAATAAGGAGACACATGTCACTCTATGATGCCTCATCACCGTTATTTAATATAAATGTAATTATGGATAATTATTATATCATTAACTAAATGAATTTAATATAAAATTAATTATGGATGGTAATAATTTCTGGTGTTACTTATCAATTTTCGAAATATAAATTCATATTATGGATAGTTATTATACAATCAAGACGGTTTTTACATTTTAATCAACTCCGTTATTTTAACTAGATTAATAATTCGTTTAAGTTTTTTTCAATTTTATCTATAAAATTTTTAAATTCATAATTTTGTTTATTATCAATTAATTATTTTTATTATCAATTAATTATTTTTATCATCAATTATTATTACCATATATTTTGACACTTGCTACAATGATATCCTTCCATATTTATACAATATTTTATACTTAATAAATAAGTAACTGATTACACTACATGTCACAATTAGGTAAGCTCAAGATTATTTTTCTAGTTTATTTTTAATTCTTTTAATATTTTCTAAATCTTCATTACCAACTATTTAATCTTCCTAAGATTCTTTTAAATGCTTTTAATTTCTAACTCTTTATTACTAACTGTTGAATATTTCATTTATTCAACTCATGTAATACACATGGTTCTAACCTAGTGTGTGTATGTGTGTATATATATATATATATATGTTAATACAAAGAACATGTTGGAAAATATGAGTTTGTTGTAAAAATAAACATGGTGTAATAATGTATTTAAAATATTACATATTAAAAAGAGTTAATTACACGGATGGTCTATGTGGTTTGCACATATTACAAGTTTGGTCCGTAAGTTTCAGAAACTATATGTATGTTCCATTTGTTTGCCAAACTGTAACACGGGTGGTCCTTGACATGGATGGACGTTAAGTTTTGTTGTTAAATGGGTGTGAAATGATCAAATTACCCCTCTATTTAAAAAGAAAGTAAAAACCAAGAATTAATTACACAGATGGCCCGTGTGGTTTACACGGATTTCACCTATGGCCCCTAGGATTGGGAAATTACACCTTTTTCCAATAATTTTCTAAAACATAACACAATTGGCCCCTGAGTTGGATGGACATTAACTTTGACCGTTAAATTTTTTTAAATGACTAAAATACATCTCAATAATAAATTCTATATCACCCCACCCGCATCTTCATCTTCATATCTCTTTCTCACAGTTACAAAAGAAATAAATGGCAAGTGTGAATCTGAGATTTGATTTGAATATTTCCTAAATCCAAACCTATGCCATTAACGCTGGTGTCACCTTCCTCGACACCTCTGATGTTTATGGCCCCAAAACCAACGAAATCCTTCTCGGCAAGGTAACATCATTCTTTCGATTCAGGAATTAGGGTTTGTTTCGTGTGTTAGTTGACAACTTGATCCTTGCCCCTAATCAAACTCCAGCAAAATCGACGCCAACAACGGCAACATCAGCCATCACAATTGACACCAACAACGGCATCAAAATCGACACAAACAACGCCATCGTCAACACCGTCATTCCGGTCCTCCTTCCCTCCCTAATTCTGGTCGAAGATTCGATAACCGACACCAACAACGCGACGCCCCGAGCAGCGATCCGATCACAGAACGATGAGGGTTGGGTGATGAAGATAAAGATGAGGGTAAAGGGTTGCAGGTTCAGTACCAGAAGTTGACGGTGACGGTTATGACGATCATCGAACCTCGGATCGCTGCAACTTTTTACCCTCCTCATTGTGAACCCTTTAAAGCTCATGATTAAATTAAACTAGTAATTTCCTTCTCGAATCTTCGATTTCAATGACGGTAACGGTGTTCGGGGTTGCAGCCCTTTACCCTCATCGTTTTGAACTTGCAACCCTTTAACAATAACAAAAGTGGGGTGGGGAAGTGGGGGGATTACACATTCTTTTGGACATTTCACACGTATTTAATAGAGTAATTTAACATCCATCTAACTCAAGGGACAATTATGTTATGTTTTAGCAAACTATTGGACCAAAGGTGTAATTTCCCAATCCTAGGGGCCATAGGTGAAATCCGTGTAAACCACAGGGGCCATCTGTGTAATTAATTCTAAAAACAAATTAAATACTAAAAAGATGGGACCCACATTTTAACTAAAAAACAAAATAAAATATAAAACCCTAAAAAATTACTCCCCCCCTCATCTTCTTCCCAACCCTCCACCGTCATTCCCGTTGGCCACTCCACCGCCACCACCACCACCACCATCTCCTTCCACCGCCGCCACCGGTGACCACCACCATCTGATCTCAATCCACCATAGCCACCCACCATCTCCTGCAACCCACCCCACCCCCAAACGTTTCTTCTCTGGAGATTTTGGTCCCCCCATCCTCGCCGTCGTTACCCCACCAAGATCTGACAGCTTGCACACCAATCCGATTATCCCCCTCCCCACCACCGATCAATTCTCTTCACCGTCGTCGTCAATCGTCCCATTCCACACCACCACAACCTTCATCATCTCTGCTAATTTTGCTTCCATTGGTAATTTTGCTTCCATCCCCTTTCCGGTAATGACTGTTGATTTTGATTTCATTGACAAAATGGACAACTGGTTTTGATTTTTGGGTTCCATCAAGAGCTTCAGTGGTGACGTCTACGTTTTCGATTAAAATCAAGACCCAAAACAGACAAAGGAGACAACAACGTTCTGGTCGAGGGCGGTTTCCTTTAGTTGCTTTGTTCCTTCGTGATTTACCGTGATAGCAGCAACCAGAAACAGGGATTAGAGAGAATTTCCAATAAGAGGATTTGTGTGATTGAGAGGCTTAAGGGAAAGGATTTCAAAAGACTTACCAAACGTCTAAGGTTCGCTTATTTACCACTAAGTCATGTATATTTACCTAGGAAATATTTATATGATCTAGGACAATTGTTGTGGTGGTTGTGCTATTTTAGTGGGACAGATTTAAAATACCATTTGAGGTGAGTTCTTCTAAACTGGGATGTGTACTCCATTTTATTTTCAACATTGGGTATCTTGAAACATTTTAGCCCCTTTTACTCAATTGGGCATAATTCACTATTCCATGTATATATAACGCATAATAAGCGCTTAATACTGATCCTCCCATTTTGCTGTGTCATCGTTTCCAATTGTGGAAAAGTCACCAATTATGTATATAACAGCTCATAAGTGTTCTATGGGTAGGTAATGGGGAATTACATTGTACTTCATGTCACACCCCGCCCCAGGCACCCCCTGGACATGTACGAGCCTGATTGGTATCATCTTTGAACTTTGATTTCAGAGTTTTTATAAATACAGCGGAAGTCTTTTTCAAAAGGATCGTTTCAACATTCTTTCAACCTCAAGGGTTGGATTTGTAAATATCAAAACTCAGTTGGAAGACAAAAGTTATATATTTACTTTATAAACACAGGGATTTAAACACCCTTTTCATTTTGATTACAAAACAGAGATTGAAATCAAATACATCAACATCAACCGGAAATAGTACTATCCAGGATTGATCAATCCCCCGGTCCTATCTCCTTTTGTTTAGGATTTTCTATACACGAGGCCTGAGAATCCAATGTGCAAGTTATCCTTTTTCATAGGTCGGATCTGATGTCTGCCTCTCACATTTTCCTTTCTTGGGTCAGATCTAATGTCTGCCCATACCCCATTCTTATTTTAATTTATTCATTTCCTAAAAACATTTTGAAAATAAAACGTCAGCGCTAACGCCAGTGAATACAATTATCTTGACATTTAAAATCATTTGGCACAAACAAGTATTAATTTCATAATCACAACTTTATGTTCAATCCACACATTCAGCAGGCCCATCCTGTTCAATCGCACCACATTATACACGGGCGTCATGTCTTAAAACAAGGGACATGTTTGCCTCCGAAGTTGTTATAAGACAAGCACCAGCCGCAATCCGGTAATTTCACCCAAGATCCGTGTATCCCTTGCAAGTTTTACGCATACCTATGGCCTGAATGCTTTGTTTGTAGAAGAACGTTGAACATTATTCCCTTAACATTTATTTGGCCATTTTCGTAAAAGTAAATATTTGACACAAGTTTTGAAAGAGATAAAGTATTCACCTTGATTTATAGGAATGAGCCTCTAAGTTGAAAGCTTATAGACTATCTTCTTAACTATATTTTTCTAGTGTCTTGACCTTTCTACGAGCGTTTCTTCCTACACCGGGCACTACAATGAGCGGGAGTTGGTCCGAGATCGTTGGGAGTGGGCTATGGAAGCTCTGGGATAAGAAATGATAGAGAAGATCAAGTATGGGATGAGAGGATGGACTGAACTCGATCAACTGTTTATAGAGCAACTTATGAACCCGTGACAGACCGTTACGTGTGGTGACGGTCCGTCACCAGGTTAGGGTTCGCGAGTCATCAGACACGTGTCACCCTCTGGTCATTTTGTGTCGTGACGGACCATTACCAGGCGTGACGGTCCGTTACGGAGTTGATACATGGCGCACCCGGGTGAATATGGGGCTGTGACGGACCGTTACCAGGCGTGACGGTCCGTTATAGGGTTTCCACGCGTCAAAATCTGTCCCTTAGTCGCCGGACACGTGGCACGTCATCAGGGTTCGCGTGCCCAGCCTGTAACGGATCGTTACCGTCCGTGACGGTCCGTTACCGTCTGTGATGGTCCGTTACCGTTGAATTTTCATGTTTTCTATTTTTTGAACCTTGATCTATAGGTTATTTACACTTATAGTCCTTGTGGTTTGTACCTTAGTCAAATCTTGGACATTTTTGTGGCAGGTGTTACATCCCCCCCAACTTGTTTTTATCTCGTCCTCGAGATCATTCGAACAAGTGAGGATATTTATTTTTCATTTCAGACTCCAGTTCCCACGTGTACTCAGGGCCACGTCTGGAGTTCCATTTCACTTTCACGATTATCAATTTCAATTTCTTTTCCTGCCTGTACTTGATTTGCAGAGGTGTTCCACGAATGTTAATTTTTCATCTACCTCTACATCTTGTAGGGGCATTACCAGAGATTCATCTACCAAACACTTGCGTAGATTTGACACATGCAATAAATCTTGTATCCCATTCATTTCTTCTAGTAATTCGAGTTGATAGGCCACATGCCCAACTCTTTTCAGGATTTTGAATGGTCCTACGAATCTAGGACTTAATTTCCCTTTATTCCCTAATCTTACAACACCTTTTCCATGGTGAAACTTTCAACAGAACGTTATCACCGGCGTTGAATTCTAACGGCTTTTGTCTCTTATGAGCATAACTCTTTTGACGATCACGAGCCGCTTTCAATCTATCTTTTATTTGAGTAACTTTCTCAGTCGTTTCCATGACTATTTCATGTCCAGATAACTGATTTTCTCCTATTTCAAACCAACAGATCGGAGTTCGACATTTACGATCGTATAAGGCTTCAAAAGGAGCGGCCTGTATACTCGTATGATAGCTATTATTCTAGGAGAATTCCATTAGAGGTAAGTGGTCATCCCAGCTTCCTCCAAGATCAATAACACAAGCCCTTAACATGTCCTCAAGGGTTTGAATGATTCTTTAACTCTGCCCGTCTGTTTGAGGATGGTAGGCAGTGCTAAGATTCAATTTTGTACCTAGAGCTTTTTGAAAACTTTGCTAAAATTGAGAAGTAAATCTACTATCTCTATCTGACACGATAGATAGTGGCACACCATGTAATGATACAATTTCGTTAACGTGTAACTTGCCAGCTTATCCATGCTGAATGTTTCTTTTATAGGAAGAAAATGAGCAGACTTAGTAAGTCTATCAACAATAACCCAGATTGTATCATTCACATGACTAGTTCGGGGAAGTTTAGTAATGAAATCCATGGTCATCATTTCCCAATTCTAGACAGGAATTTCAAGTTGCTGTAACAAGCTAGACGGCTTTTGATGTTCAGCTTTAACTTGAGAACGGGTTAAACATTTTGCAACGTAGATAGCGATATGTTTCTTCATTCTTATCCACCAATAATTGGTTTTTTAGGTCTTTGTACATTTTATCGCTTCCAGGATGCATGGTGTATTTGGATTTATGGGCTTCTTCAAGGATTTCTTCACGTACGTTTCCATAGATAGGAACCCAAATTCTTTTATTCATTCTAAGAATTCCATCATTACCCTTGACTAATTGGTCGATCATTCCTCCCAATCCTTCCTTCTCAAGGTTGGGTTCTTGCAAAGCAAGTTTTTGAGATTCCTTAATTCGAGTGATAAAATCGATTTGGAGATCGAGTCTTAAAGCACGAACTCATTTAGATTTCTCATGTTCTTTTCTACTTAAGGCATCAGCTACAACATTAGTTTTTCCTTCATGATAACATATTTCGCAATCGTAATCATTTAGGACTTCCATCCAACGTCTTTGCCTCATATTTAGTTCTTTCTGTCTCAATATATACTTTAGGCTTTTATGATCAGTGAACACGGTAAATTTGACTCCATATAGATAGTGCCTCCATAATTTCAATTTGAAGATTATGGCGCCCAATTCTAAATCATGAGTAGTATAATTCTTTTCATAAGTTTTTAATTGACAGGAAGCATAAGCAATAACTTTGCTTCCTTGTATTAACACACAACCAAAGCCGGTGTGTGAAGCATGTATGGGTGCTTGTGTCAGTTTCTGTTTCAGAGTTTCAAAAGCTTCAGATTGTGTAGGTCCCCATTCATACTTAACTGATTTGCGAGTCAGAGAAGTTAATGGAACAAACAATTCGAGAAAAATCTTGGATAAATCTTCGATAGTAACCGGCCAAACCGAGAAAACTATGAATTTCGGTTGGTGACTTCGGGATTTCCCATTTAGATATAGCCTCAATTTTAATCGGGTCAACTTGGATACCATCAGTGTTAATGATATGTCCAAGGAACTGAACTTCTGATAACCAGAACTCGCATTTTGAGAATTTAGCATAAAGCTTTTCGTTTCTCAAGAGTTCAAGCAAGATTTTCAGATGATTACATTATCTTCCTTAATATTGGAGTAGATAAGGATATTTTCAATAAATACGATAATGAATTTGTCTAAGTAAGGTTTGCAAACTCGATTCATCATATCCATGAAAGTTGCTCGTGCATTAGTAAGTCCAAACGGCATTACCGTGAACTCATAATGACCATACCGAGTTCTGAAGGCAGTTTTGGGAATATCTTCTTACTGGACTTTCAATTGATGATAGCCAGAACGAAGGTCGATCTTTGAAAAACATCGAGCGCCCTAGAGTTGATCAAAGAGATCATTGATTCTGGGGAGTGGACAACGGTTCTTAATCGTCACTTTATTCAGTTCACGATAGTTGATACACATGCGCATCGAATCGTCTTTCTTTTTTGAGTGGTCTTATGAATCCTTTTTTGAGCAATTCATCCAATTGTTTCTTTAATTCTGCCATCTCCGTTAGAGCTAATCTGTACAGGGCTTTGGCAATTGGTGCCGTACCGGGTACTAGATTAATTCTGAATTCCACTTCTCTTTCAGGTGGAATTCCATGCAGTTCATCGGGAAAAACATCAGGAAACTCAGCTACAACCGGCACATCTTTGATCTTCTTTCTAGTGGTGGTGGTTACAGATACGAGGTATGCTAAGCACCCTTTTAGTAAATACTTTGTGGCTTTTAACATAGAAATTATTCCAACAGAGCTGGATAATTTATCGTCATGTATAGTCAAGATATTGCCCTTTGAACGAAGTTCTATAGTTTTCTTATCACATAGGGTATGGGCTTGGTTAGAGGCTAACCAATCCATTCCTAGAACAATATCAAAACCTGCCAAAGTCATTGGAAACAGTTGTGCAGGAATAACATGCCTCTTTCTGCACTTGGGACATTCCGGAATAGAAGAGTTGTTTCGGGGAGTAAAATTGGATTTCTTCGATCCACTTGGGCCTTGCCCAAATTCCTTCTTCTTCCTTCCCTCCTCCTGGTTTCTAATCAAACTGCTGGTTAGTGATGCTCCTAGATCCATAGCATCATCAAGATTTTCACAATTTGTGACTTTAACCATGTCACAAATTTCTACAATCAAACCCCAAATACAATGCTTTATCAGATTTGATTCTGGGGTGGCAAGATGTGGAACTATTCTAGCATATTCACGGAGTTTGGTGGAATACTCCTGGTGATTTGTTCATATCATCTTAAGACTTAAGAATTTTCCTTCTATTTGTTCCCTCTCATTCTGGGAACGTTTTTCTTTTCTACTCGGGTTTTGAAAGCATTCCAGCCCATTGCATAGGCTGCTTCTCTTCCTTTGGCAGCAACAATGTTGTTCCATCATTCTAATGCTTGGTCCTTGAATAAATTCGAGGCATAAAGAACTTTGTCTTTTTCAGCACATTTGCTGATAGCCAGTATGGATTCAGTCATTTCTATCCACCTCAATGTGGCAATTCCTCCTGCTCTCCTAGAGAAGTTATATGGCTTGCAGTCCTGAAACATCTTGTATGTACAGCCAACCACTTTCCTCTTCTTTTCTATATGACCATAGTTATTACCCATACTCTCATGTTCAGAAGAGTCTTGGTAATATTCTTCTTTCCTAGTCTTCTTGGTCTTATGAGTTGCGGAACCTTTATGTTTCAGAGTAACTGGCTGGGACTGAGTGATAGTTTGGGTATGCTGGGTTAAAGGTTGAGAATTGACAGATTTTTGATTTGATGGAGTGCCGATAGTTTATCAGCTTGCCTTTTCTCCATTTCAGTAAAGATCATAGGAAGGGAATACTTGATTCCTTTTACAATCATCTTTTGGAGTTCCTTTCGTGATTCAGTAACAGCATTTTCAACTGTTGTCTGTTTCTTCTTTCCCCTGGTGTGATATGAAGGTTCGGTATTTTTTGACATACTATATAGAAATGAGATTTGAATTAAAACAAAAACCTTTTTATTGATAAGAATATATTACAGAAGATGATACATATAGAATTTATTGTTCCTAGAAATTTCTAAAATTCTTTTCTTCAAAAGCTTGTATTAGCAAAGCATTCCGAGTTTCAACTTCAGCTTTCTCTCGTTCCAATTCAGCTATTCTGTTCAGCAACATTCGTTTCCTTTCACTTCCTGATGCATTCTTATTTATATGAGGAGCATGGATGGGAATCGTCTCATAGTATGGAACGTAATGTATATTAGAGTCAACATGTTCTTCTTTTTCAGGATTATTTTCTTAAGGCATATCAGCATATCCCTCATGAAAATTTCGGGAATATCTAGGAGTGACATTATAACTTCCAGCGTTAGGAGCGGAATGAAAACTTATAGAAGGTTTATAGGGAACACTAGGGTTTCTTATTTCTTCGAGGCTTCTAAAAGTTAAACTTTCAGTTTCCTCATTATTTTCTGTAGTTGTTTCATTGGTTTTTCGTTTATGATAACTAGTTGGAGCAAATTTACGAATAAAGCTAGGACCCTTGCCTTTTTCGACCATTTTGAAAAATAAACAAAATGATATTTTATTATTATAGAAATATATTACA
Source organism: Smallanthus sonchifolius (assembly GCA_023525975.1). NCBI lineage: Eukaryota > Viridiplantae > Streptophyta > Magnoliopsida > Asterales > Asteraceae > Smallanthus > Smallanthus sonchifolius. The sequence goes on from CM042019.1 coordinate 100,575,102, forward strand.
AAATACAATAAAAATGATTATAATCTTTCATAAGCTCTTTTCCAAGAGTCATCAAGTCCTCTCCATATTCGTATACTTGTTTTCCATAGAATTTGGTTCTTGCTTTGTCCATTATCTTCTTTCTTGTTACTTCGTCCGTTTGGCGTAACGAACGGTCTAAACATTCAATAGGTGAAGAGGGCATACTTTTTGCATAAGCATATTTGGGAGGGGGCTTACGGAGTCCCATCATAATATTGTTATAAGCATTTTGGTATTCCGGAGGAACTTGGAAATACTCTTTGAAAGGGTCATCATATGGAGGTTCAGGAAACATTTAGGGGTCATATAAAAAAGGAGTTTCAGAATTATAAGATTGATAGTCGGAACTATTTGAAATAGGATTATTGAATGGATAGTCTTTCGGGTTTTTAGAAGCAGGTTCATATTGGTGGGATTCCTCACATGGATCCTCTTCTGTTGAATTATTCTGCTGGATATAACTTGATACAGCTTCATTGTTTCCTTGCAGTTGTTGGTTATTTATATTCCAGTTGCTGAAGTTAGAACCAGCCTCCATCCATTGACTAGAAGAGTTATAAGATTGAGGGTGGTATTCGGGAGAGTTGTTAGTAGGGAGAAGGGCAAATGGATCATTATAGTAGGACGAAGAGATAGGGTTCATTTGAGATCCTAAGGTATGATACTCGAGTGACTCTTGTTTAATTGGACGATTGGGGTCATAATAAACAGGTACAGAATTATCTCCAGATATCTGCAATCTTAAAATATTAGTACTTATCTTATTTTGGTCAAGACTTAGATACTAAAGCCAGTATCCTTATCTTAACTAAAGCTCTACAAGAGTAGTACCTCCACAGATATGTTCCCAGGTAAGAGCGACGAGTCTAGGAGAGATTTATACACCGCTCTTTCCTTAGACAGAATATTCCGTTTGTCAGATAAACTACATACCGGTCAGAAGGTTACCTTGTTTTCTTATCTTAATTTTTAAGTAATAGATAAACTTGTAGTTAAAGCCTGGATCTACATCCAAGTATCTAATTAGCGAGTCATCAGACACGTGTCACCCTCTGGCCATTTTGTGTCGTGACGGACCGTTACCAGGCGTGACGGTCTGTTACAAAGTTGATACGTGGCGCACCCGGGTGAATCTGGGGTTGTGACGGACCGTTACCAGGCGTGACGGTCCGTTATAGGGTTTCCACGTGTCATAATTTGTCCCTTAGTCACCGGACATGTGACGCGTCATCAGGGTTCACGTGCCCAACCCATAAAGGACCGTTACCGTCTGTGACGATTCGTTACCATCGGTGACGGTCCGTTACCGTCCTTGTGGTTTGTACCTTATTCAAATCTTGGACATTTTTGTGACAGGTGTTACACTCCATATGGGTTTTAAGATACATTAGGTTTTAATGCAAACTTAAACATTGTTTTGTTTATGAACTCACCAACTTATGTTGACCTAGTTTCTTTTAAATCTTTTGAGCATACATCTCAGGTGATTATTAGTGAGGATAGTTGGCATTCGAGGTTGCGACTGTTTTGTGCAGGCAAAGGCGTATGCTTAATGATCAAAGGCATATTTATAAGTCCTGTTGTTATATAGTTCCTTGTTGGGAACTAGAAACATGATGTAAAGTCTTTTCATTTTGGGAAGGTCAACATTTAGTTATTATAGAAAGACTTATGGTTTTAGTTTGCACTGTGTGTTTTCTGTACCAACCGTCATGACTAACTAGTGCTTGGAACTAGATGTGACAACCCGTGTTACAGTTTGGCAAACAAATGGACCATACATGTAGTTTTTGGATCTTGGGACCAAACTTGTAATATATGTAGACCACAGGGACCATCCATGTAATTAAATCTATTAAAAGCTAACACAGCCAACAATGTCCCATTTCCATTGAAAGAAAAAAAACTTGTTTCTTTTTGTTCTTTCATCTAAAAAAATGACACTAACTCCATAAATAAACCTATAACCATATATTAATTACCTCTTCTTATTTCTTTTTAAAAACACAAAAGTTATTAGATTATCACATATATTTTTAGGTTAGAATATCGATTAGAGTAGTTTTTTTCAATTTTTAAGGCCCTTAAAATTTGAGGGTCTAAAGCGGTTGCTTTAGTTATTTATACTGTAGAGCCGCACTAGGCTTCCGGTAGGTGATTTAGTGGTGTCTTTGGCCCCGTAGGTGTTTGTACTGTAAAGCAAGGGGTATACTCTCGTTATTTACCCGCGTAGAATGGGACTTTCGGAAGGGACTGGTCCTCCATTTTGCTGTGCCGTCGTTGCCAATTGCGGAAAAGTCACCAATTATGTATATAAAAGCTCATAAGTGTTCTATGGGTAGGAAATGGGGAATTACATTGTACTCCATATGGGTTGCAAGATACATAGGGTTTTAATGCAAACTTAAACATTGTTTTGCTTATGAACTCACCAACTTATGTTAACCTAGTTTCTTTTAAATATTTTGAGCAAACATCTCAGGTGATCATTAGTGAGGATAGTCGGCATTCGAGGTTGAGACTGTTTTGTGCAGGCAAACGCGTATGCTTAATGATCGAAGGCATATTTATAAGTCCTATTGTTATATAGTTCCTTGTTGGGAACTAGAAACATGATGTAAAGTCTTTTCATTTTGAATTAGGAAGGTAAACATTTGAGTTATTATAGAAAGACTTATGGTTTTAGTTTGCGCTGTATGTTTCTATACCAACCGCCATGACTAACTAGTGATTGGAAATGGGTGTGACAACTCATGTTACAGTTTGGCAAACAATTGGACCATACATGTAGTTTTTGGAACTTGGGACCAAACTTATAATATGTGCAGACCACAGGGACCATCCGTGTAATTAAATCTATTTAAAGTTAACACAGCCAACAACGTCCCATTTTCATTCAAAGAAAAAAAAACTTGTTTCTTTTTGTTCTTTCATCTAAAAAAATGACACTAACCCCATAAATAAACCTACAACCATATATTTATTACCTCTTCTTATTTCTCTATAAAAACACAAAAGTTGTTAGATTATCACATATATTTTTAGATTAGAATATAGATTAAAGTAGTTTTTTTTTAATTTTTAAGGCCCTTAAAATTTGGGGGTCTAAAGCGGTTGCTTTATTTATTTGTAATGTAGAGCCACAATGGGCTTCCGGTGAGTGATTTTAGTGGTGTCTTTGGCCCCATAGGTGTTTGTACTGTAAAGCAAGGGGTATACTCCCGTTGTTTTCCCTCGCGAGTCGCGTGAGTGGTGTGATACCCGTGAAACACCGCCCCCTCGTCGGCGTGAGGCCCTCGCGTGAGAAAGGTCACGGGTAAAAAAAATTTTACCGTTTCAATTGTGCCGTTCAACAGCTACTTTTTTTGAATTTTTTTTTTAGAATTAACACTATAAATATAACCTTTTAACCATAATTTTTTACTCACAATTTCTAAACTCACAACTCAATTTACACTCTCAAATCATACTTTATTTTTTATATCATTTTGAAAATGAATCCCAACGATCCAAACAATCCAATGTTTTGGATGCATTATGCACAACAACAAAACGCGTTCAACGTACGCCCTCAACAAGCGAACACGTTCAACCAACCACTCCCATTCAACCAACTGGGGTACATACTACATTCGCCTAACCCAACCACCCCTAGCAGCACTTTGTTCCCGAAACACAAGTGATGTCGGAATCTGTTGCCGAAACACAAGTGATGTCGGAATCTGGTCCCGCAAAAAGAAATCAACACAAACAACAAACGTGCGGACCGTGAGGAAGTGGGAGCCGGATGAGGAGTTGAATTTGGCAAGGGCGTTTATCGATGTGTTGGAGGATCCCGTGATCGGTATTTATTTTTAGTTATTACATATTTAGTAGTTAATTATTAATACTTTATTATATTAATTGTATAAAATTTATAGGTAACGCTCAAACATCCCAAGCCTAATGGTCCCGTATAAGTGTAAAACTTCATAATCTAATGGGTGAACCTGAGTACCGAAGGTTGGACCAACTAAGTTCTAAATGGAGCCATATAAACAAAAAGGTTCTAAAGTTTAACAGGATCTATCAACAATGTGAGAGGAGCCGCCGAAGAGGTTGTAATGATATCGACGTTTTGATACAAACAACAACCCATTTTCAAGACGATCATGGCGGTCAAGCTCCAATATCAATTTGGGAAGTTTTGAGGAATTTGCCAAAATGACAATCATTGTACGTTACCTCAAGTGGTGGATTATAAAAAAAAGATTCTTGACCGAGATGAACGATAGTCTGGTTGGATCCGATGGAAGAACCTTCTATGATCTCAACCAAGACATAGTGGATGATGTGGAAGAGATAACAGGTCGGGTCGGAAAGAAAAATACAAAAGTCAAAGCATCCGGCTCGGCTTCCACTCACATCGATATCGATCAACAAATGGTCGAGCAAATGAGAGAATTTAACATGAGTCAAAGAGAGAGGATGGAGTGGAAGAGAGAAAGGGAAGAGTTAAAAATTCTCTCGCTTAACCTTCGTCGTCTTCATGGAGTAGAGCGAACATATATCGATAACAAACAAAAAGCTATCAAGGAAAAATATAATATTGTGTAATTTTATTTATGTTTATTTTTAATTTTTGTAATTTTATTTATGCTTATTTTAATTTATTTATTTTTATTTTTAATTAACATTAATTAACTTATGTTTATTTTTAATTAATATTAATTTACAAAAATAATTAATGCTCACATCACCCTCACTCACTTGGGTATACCCTTTGTCAAGTGAAGGCGGTGTGAAAGTTGTAGGAGGTGAGGTGACGCCACGTAGCATGGACTTTTTCCTTCACTTCGCCCTTACTCACTTTGGTATACCACATGCCCTAAGGGTGTTTGTCCTCCACAAAAGTGACGTGAGTTCAAATCTTTACAAATGCAATGTTAAACGGTATTTAGATGTAAAAAATTGCCGTGCTTATCTAACAAAACCTTGTGGTTCAATAAGATATTAGTTTTAGGTAAAATAAATTAGCTCTAAGCTCTTCAGAAGAAAAAGCACCTACCTATACAAGTAGTATGAGTTATTATAAAATATAAACTCTCCTACTTAAACATGGATATATGAGACTAACCGTTTCACAAGAAAAAAAGTTATATATCTTAAGAGGGAACCATGCATCCCTACATTTCACATACAGAAGGAAGCTGCATCATATGTAAACTAAAATCCTTTATCAATCTATACTAAAGTCACTTCTTAGTCTTAAGTTTAAGTTTGAGGGCAAACTGAATAAGCTTGTCCATCTCGTTCTCATCGATGTACCCGTCTTCATCGGTATCTGCATTCACAAGTGCACGATCCGTAGTCCACCTGACCCAACTCACACCAAGCTCACTAAAAGCTTGTTTCAACTCGTCCCATGAAAGCCTCTTGTCTTTATTCACATCGTGTTTCTTGAAGAAAGCCAACATGTCTTGCTCGTCTATTTTGAAGGGGACATTCTCAATATTACGTGTAGTTGTAACTCGTTTATTTAAAACGAAGTCAATCACGTCTAAAGAGATTGAAATGTTCTTACCTGGCTTTTGACGCATGCTTATTTTCTTGGTGATTAGAGTAAAGATTGGTGTTGAATGATGAACATACATATGTTTTACTTATTTATAATGTTTATTCATTGTACAAGTGTACATTATGCATTATTCTTGAAATCTTTTTAAGAGGGTATCTAATACTAAGTATCTTGGAAGAAAATAGTGGTTATGAATAGAGGATAAAATGAAGAATATATCTAATTATTCAAGATTTGGAGTGTGTATCACACGGTCAATGGAAGATTGAGTTCCTAATTATCATGTCACTTTTTATAAATAAACAGTTAATGCTAAAGTATACGTTGTCTAAAAATATATTCAATGGTATATCAAACATGAGTTGTTTTGACTTGGACTTGTTAACTCAACCTGTTTTAACTCGTCTAAAAGTTTATATGTTTTAAGCAATGGTATTATAACCGGACCAATTATCATATCAGCCACACTTGCGGCTAAGCTTGTAATTTTTTATTCAGGGAGGTCAAATATGCAATTTGATCAAACCACAGTGGCAATTAACTAATGAAAGAGAAAATATAAAATTACAAATATGCCCTCACATAAAATGCATGTGATGTTACTTAATTCCAAAAACATACAACGTTAACGTTGGAGGCTAAACGTGCAACCGCTAATAAAAGTTTGGACTAAGTATGTAATTTTTCATTGATGGGAGCCAAACATGCAATTTGATCAAACCACATGGGTCATTTGTGCAATCAACTCTGTGAGTATGTGTGCCTCTGTGTAGGAGAGAGTTCTCAAGTTCAAATCTCATTATTTAAAAATAAATTATTTTTATTAAAGAGTTTTTATGAATTAGAAGATTTTTTAATTTAAATATACATAAATATAGAGGGAGGTTCATTGGGGAATAACAAAAAAATAAGGAACCGGGGAACCATGTGTTTCACATGTGAAAAACTCATAAAAAGCTTGTTTTCATATGTGAAAACTCATTTACGTTATTTTCTTCAGAGTTTTTTGCATATAAACACATGAATGCCGTCCTAACAAAAAAAAGTAGTTTCTGCAAAAAAAAATTATTTTTTTTTAACTTTTTTTTATTTTTTTTATTAGAATGACTTATAAATGTGTTTATATGCAAAAGCTCCGAAGAAAATTACATAAAAATAAGTTTTTCACACGTGAAAATGAGTTTTTTTTATAAGTTTTTCATATATGAAACACATGATTCCTCGATTCCCTGTATTTTTGTTGTTCCCCAAAGAATCTTTCCCCATAAATATAAACCAACATCACTCTAACGTATATAATACAAGTCTTAAAAGTTAAACTTTTAAAGGAAAATTGATCCAAAACAGATCCAACAACTAGCGGTTCAACCCAATAGAATTAAACCAACGAGTGATTCGATTTTCGGTTACTAGTCCAACCGGTCATGTTTTATGAACCTATTTTGACGGTTATACAATCTACCGACTTCTTCTACTACCTATAAAAATAATCATTGCGAATTGCTTGAAGTTGTTTTTATTTTGCATAGTAGTGCATTAAACAAATTTAATTAGGTAGGTATGTGTAGTATTAGTCATCCATTATCATTTTGTTCTTATACCTTCTTCTTGAATCACATCACATCTTTGAAAAAGATATTGTTTGCATATATTCGGTTGTTAAAGATAGGTTTTCAAATGATGCTTCATCGAATAAAAAGATAAGAAGGCATTCAACATATAGTAGTTGCATCAGAATTATTAAAGTGGCTACCCTTAAAGAAAATGATGGATTTTTATTTTGTTCAAACTATGTGTTAAGTGTATGGATGTTAGGGTATAGCGTCTCTTTCTTGGATGTTCTTTTGATATGAGGTGCTTGTTGTAACAACGATCCTACGAGTAGGTCTTGATTGTGAGGTGGAGTCTTGGTCGTATTAATCACCGAATCTACGAACATAGAAAATCCAATAGAAATGAATCTGACTTTAGCGTTAGAGACCACACACTGACGATCAAGTAGTACCGTTGTCATGTTTTTATATATACAAGTGGATGTATAATAAGAAAACTACATAGTTATGTGAAAACTAAGAAAACCAATTTTAATCAATCACACAATTTATAATTATTTATGAATTTTTTTTAATAAAATAACTTTTATGTAAAACTAGGAAACGTCCTTGTGCGTTGCGGCGGGCGTATCGTCTTATTTTGTTATTGGGTGTATGAACGTGGCAGCATAAACGTCTATTACTAACTGTTGAAATATATCTCTCGATTGTTATTAATTCAATTCAATTACTATTACTAAGTTATGTGTGTTTATTTTGTTGGATTGCTCGGATGTGGGCTTTGCTGTTGAATACACCGGATGTGGGCTTTGCTGCTGGATATGGGCTCCTGGATGCGGATAAGGAGCTAAAGAATGATGTTCATTTGATCTTGGTTCGGATCCTCTTTAGACCCGTTTGTTTTCTAATAAACACGCGGGTGACCCATATTAATCCGGTGTTGTATCCGCCATGCTTGCTTTGATCGAGTGTTTTCTCTTTGATTCTGGTTATTTATAATGGATTCTCTGTCTCTGAATATTAATTCATTAACTCATAATGGATTCTTCAGATGTAGTGTTTGATCTGTATCAAAAAATTAATTCATTAACTCATAATGGATTCTCTGTCTCTGAATATTATCAAAGGCTTAATACAATGTGGAAACAACTTGATCAAATGTTGCAGCTTCCTTCTTGTACATGTCGGGCTTCAAAGGAATTCAATGACTTTAATCATTTAATAAAACATATGCAATTCCTTATGGGCCTTAATAGTGTTTATCAACCAGTCCGTACAAATATGTTAATTAAGGATCCTCTTCATACTGTGAAGGAAGCTTTTTCTCTTATATCTAGTGCAGAATCCCATAGAGCTTCTAATGTTCCTGTTAAATGCACACACTGTAATAAAATAGTACACACTCTTGAGAGATGTTTTGAGATTGTTAGATATCCTCCTACTTCTACAGAAAAAACAATCAGTCCTTTAAAATTAATGTGCAAATAATTATGTTGAAAGTAAATTTGATCCTGCTGTGGCTACTATTATTAATTCTCTTACTGGTGATCAGATATCTAAACTGTTAGGTCTATTAAATGATAAAAACAAGTGATGTGCCAAATTCTAATCTTGCAGGTAGTTTCTAGGGCAAATCAACATATGGTTAAATCTGAAAAGGGAATGTTAAATCAAATTGATGTTTCTAAATTTGACATTTAAGTTAAACATCCAAGTGGAACTTCTGCTACTATTACAAAAATTGGTAAATATTAAACCGAGGGATAAAGTAATGATGTATGCTGTGTTTGTTATCCCAGATTATTATGTAAATCGTGTTTCTGTTTACAAGCTTGCTAAAGTTAGTAAATTAAAGGTGTCATTTGATGAAAATAATTGTTATATTCAAGATTTACTGATAAAACGACACAATTGAGCATGAAGATTTTAAAATAGAGATTTTAGTTATCTCGTAAAAGGTTATTTAAAATAAAAAGTTATTTTTAATAGTAAAACCCGGAGTTTTGGATATAAATCAAATAGAGATTTAATTTTTCGAAACTCATACTAATTATTAATAAAAGAGTTTATTAAAAGTTAATAAATTTTGATTCGCGATTGTATCGACTCGTTTAAATTAATATAGGATATTAAAAGTAAGCGTCTCGAGAGATAAAAGGAGTTTTATCGCAACCTCGAACCAAAATAGAGGTGGTTTTGTCCGTTCATGGTCACTTGGTGGCCTTCCTTACATTTTTCACCATTGGGGCTTCTCGGTTATGGACAAGTCGTTCATCCACATGAACGTAGTTTTGTGCGGGTGGCTAGGTCGGGTGGGTGGGCTAGGATAAATTAAAAATATATATATATATATTTGTATAAATATATACATATATATTGTTATAAAAATAATTTTAAGTGTTTTTAGGTCTCGTTATTATGGATGCTTGATGATATGTATGAGACCATGTAGATGAATAATAACATGACATAACATGATAATGTATGAGACTAGTTAGATAGATAATGACATGAACATGATATCTTATCAAATATTATATTTTCAAAAATAAAGAGTTTAAACTCAAATAAAATAAGACTATGAAAGCCAAAATTTTAATAAGCAACGTTGCTCGAACAACCTATGTGTTATTGACTACCATCCAACGGTTCATCAAGCAACCTTGCTCAACCTAATTCAGGGCTTTGAACATAATTTTAATTCTGAACCTATTTCCTAAAATGATTTAGCATAACAACCATCTCCTTATCCACATTTTTTACAAACAATATTAAAACAACATAATTTATAATAAAACAAATATATAGTTTAGAAGAAATTTATTCTTGACACAAATAGTTTTATAATTTTTTAATAAACCTTTAAAATGTTGTCACATTATAATACATATTAAAAATCAACCAGTGATAAACAGTGACAATTCACTAGATATTTGCCACGTGTAAAAGAATGTTAAATAAATTACAGCGACATAAAATTAGCAAGCTGGCCTAGTGGCTTGGCTTAATACCATTTACAACGGCCACCAGGGTTCGAGCCTTATCGAGAGTGGAGCTTATTTAGTATAATTTGACTACCACAATTAAATACTAAGTTTGAACTTAATATTTCAATGGCTTGTTATTTTCTACCAACTACGTTACTTACAAAAAGGGAAAGTTGAAAGCAGTTATGAATGATATATTTTAAGATATATTTCAATGATTTACAAGTATTCTTTGCTTTGCTGATGTCAACAGCTGCTTCATTCTCTCATATCACAATTTCAAAGTTTTGAGAATTGTACCTGATATATACTCACTTTATTGTTATTATTTTAAGATAAATAATCAAAACAAATTTATATGTAGAGTTTTTGCTCACACATTCACCCACGAGAGTTCTTTATTTTAATAGATGGGAAAATGTATAATCTCCGAGAAAGATTAGTAAATAATCTACTAAATTATTTATATTTCTCCTGAGACAAAGTTATTTATTTTCTTTTTTTCTTCACTGCCCAACACATGTTCTTTTTTTTTTTTTTGAGTTTAAAAGAATAAACTAAAATTTTATTTATTTATTATCTAGAGAATAGTTTTTGTTAAGTAAAGTCTTTTTTTTTTTCTTATTAACTTTTAGTATGGAAAATAGTTTTGTTAGTGTAATTAAAATTAAAATTCTTTTATAAATTAGAGATAGATTATAAATTTATGAAAAATTTATGACTTGTTAAATTCTTTCATAAATTAGAGAGAGATTATAAATTTGTTAAATTTATGAAAAATTTATAGATTATAAAATTCTTTTAGTATGCGTTAAGAAACCAATTTGAACATGCGTTTCATAATCGAACCGCCGTTACACGAGCCTGTTCTTTTTTAACTTATTTTTGGTAATTTTTGTGTTCATCCTGTCACGTTAACTTTATTTTTACATTGCGACTACATTTCTATTTAAATTTTATTAAAAATCGGGCAGACCCGCCGCAGAGCGAAGAAAATAAAAATGTAAAAAAAAATTATTCGTTAACTTTTTTTCAAAATACGGAGTGCGTGGCTGTTTGTAGTTTTTTTTGTCAACATTCCGATATATATTTTTTTAAACGGAGTTGTATTCAAAATCGAGTTTTTTTATCGTTGCCTATAACGAGTATCGTTACCGTTGTGGTACCGTTACGAGCCGAACATATTACAGGCGAACAACATCATTGTCGATATTGGTATTATAGGAATCCGTATCGGTATTCGTCTTACGGTTTTTGACGACCCGAGCCGGTAATTTTTTTTCCCTTTTTTATTATTTAGTTTTATGTTTCCTTTCTATTAATATTATTTTTACCGTTGCACCTACGTTTTGTTTAAATTTTATTAACGATGGGCCCGACACCGTTTTCTATAACTATCGTTCGTTAAATTTTTTTAAATAACGGAATGGTCGTTTTCTTAAATTTTTTTCTTCTCAACGTTCTGGTTTAAATTTTATTGAAGAATAAGTTCTATTCAAATTCAAGTGTTTTCTTGGTATCGTACGCTATAACGAGTCTGCGATTCGATATAAGTTTTATCCAGACAAACCAACCCGCCGCGAAGCGCGGGGTAAAAACTAGTTATTTTATAATTTTGTTTTTCAATATTTAATATATTTAAATATTTTAATAATAAAATATTCATTTTTTGACAGTTCAATAGATATTAGCTCTTAGGCTGATGCACTTGGGTTTTACTCACGCCGATTCAGGGTTCGAGCCTCGGCTCTCCCTCAAGCCCGGAAGAGGCCGTATTGGGTGGGATTTTTCCTTGGATGCTCTCCAACTCTGACGCCAAGTGGGCCCGGTTAAGACAACATATTAGCCGGAGTTGGACGAGTCTCTACCATGTGACGAGGTTTGCGACGTTACAACATTCAATGTTCGCCGTTCAAAAAAAAGATACTTGCCACATGTAAAAAACTGTTGAATAAATTACAGCAGCAAGCTGACCTCTAGCTCGGCCTTATACCATTTACAATGGGGCTTGATACTTTTTTTTATGTAGCTTTGTTATTATTTAATGTAACGGTCAATGATATTCAGCCGAAGTGGTTGAGGTGAGGTAATCAAAACTTTGTTAAATGGGGAAGTCTTGATTTCAAGTCCCACTTGTGATAAAAAATGGGTTTCAGGTTTGGTTAGGGGGTTTACTCACCTATGTGGGTTTCTTTCTGAGAATAGTGAAGATGATCGGGTGGACCAGTGACTCGTCAATGATCTAAATTATTGTTCAAAAAAATTTAATGTAACTTGACTACAACATTTAAAATACTAATCTTAAATTTAATATTTCAGTGACTTGCTATTTTCTATCAATAATTTTATAATTTTGATTTTTAATATTTTAACTAATGGATTTACCCTCCGCGCGTTGGGCCGGGAATTCCGCGTGTGTGCCGTGATGACAGCTCGATCCCAAATCTGAAAACGTAAATAAAAAAAAGCAAGTCATTTCGTCAGTTGTCTAGCGTTTTTAATTGTGTTTATAATGTGACGTGGTTCTCAATTCTCAAAGATATCTCCTTAAAAATCGGTTCTCAATGATATCTCTTTAAAAATCATTTTGCATTTAATGATTTTAATGATTTTGTACCAACATAACTTGAAAATTAAATTTAGAGTAAACTTCGGTTTTAGTCCCTGTGATTTGGATCAATTCTTTATTTTAGTCCACTAGTTTTAATTTCTTTTTTTTAGTTACTGTGGTTTTGTTTTTGTTTCAATTAAAACCAAATGTTTAACACCGTTAAAATTTTTTGTTAACTTTTTTTATGAAAAGACAAAAATACCTCTAGTAAAATAAATGTGTATATATTAAAGAACATTCTCTCTCTACCCTCACCCTCTTTTCCACCACCCCCACTAGCAGCCCTGAAACCACCACCCCCTTTTCCTCCACCACCAGCAGCGAAACCCTGAACCACCACCAACAGACGGATTGGTGTTGTAGCGATTCCCGCGAAATAGGGTTGGTGTTCTGGAAGCGGAGCAGGGAGTCGAAGACGACGGCGGTAGTGAAGGTGGTTCTGAACAGCCGTCGAGGCGACGACCCTGGCCTTCTAGCGATTGTTCAGACGAGCAGGGGTGGCGGCGCTAGGGTTCTGGCGAGACTCAAGAGCCCCTCGGTGAGTTTCCTTCTCGATCTCGTCTTTTTGGGTTAGATCTACCCACGAAATAGGGTTGGTGGCTGCTGGGTATTAATTTTTTTGTGGTTCATAAAACCGGTATTAATTTTTCTTGCTAGCTTTCGTGGTTCATTTGGAGATTTGAGTTTGAAAGATTCATTTGGAGATGGACGGGTGTGATTTCAAGCTGAGTGATGTTTGTACTGCCACGACTGCAGCTGACGGACCCACCAAAACGGCGATGGCGATGGTGGTTGGTGGAGGTTGGAGGTGGAGGTGAATTTTAGGGTTTTATGAAGAAGAAAGATATTGGTTGTGAGCCCTAAAGGCATTTTTGTCTTTTCACATAAAACTTAACAGAAAAATTTAACCGTGTTAGGCGTCTGGAGTTAATTGAGACAAAAAAGAAACCACAGTGACTAAAAAAGGCAAATTAAAACTATTAGACTAAAAGCGAGAATTGGACCAAACCACAGGGACTAAAACCGGAGTTTACTCTTAAATTTATGCACCGAGAGATAGGAGAGTGGCATTATGGTGATTTTAGAGAAGCCCAAAGGGTTAAACGGTAAACATAAAGAGCTATTTTTTTTTTCGAAAGGCATAAAGAGCTATTTCTAATTTGTAGAATCAACACATAGGGTAGCTTCGTCCTAAATTATTCTGAGTATATTAGTTTATCCATAACACTGGCGTGAGAAGGGGTGGCGTGAGCCACATCACACTTTCACGCCTCCGAACATCGGCCCCTAGGCGTGAAGGGGAGGGGGGCATGGGGCATTTCACGGGCAAAATTGGGTTGGTTCATGTGGGGCCAGTCAAACTAGCCGTTAGGCTATCCGTTGAATAAAAGAAAAATTAATTAATTATTTTATTTTTACTCTTTATATATATATATCCCATTTTCAACCAATAACCTCACCCATTTTCATATTTTCAACCAATAAACTCACACATTCTCATATTTTCATCCAATATCCTCACCCATTCTCATATTTTCTAAATGGAATGGTCTTCTACGTCGCCGGGTTCAACGGAAGAAGATGAAGTCATTGTTGATGCGATTTGTTACGCGTACGACCTACTCGAAGAAGCCGAGAGTTCACAGAGGGTAACACAACGAGTTCAAGTGATGCGGGAAACAGCTAATGAACGTCTAATACGTGATTACTTTAGTGACACTCCAATGTATGATGAAAAAAAAAATCGAATATGTTTTCGTATGAGACGAGAACTTTTCGTGCGAATATATGGTGATTTAGAGAGTACTGATATTTTCAACAAAGGGAAGACGCAAGCTTGGATTTACTACTTTACAAAAATGCACGTGTGTAGTTCGACAGTTAGCGTATGGTACGGCTAGTGATTCATGGGATGAGTATTTAAAGATGTCTGAAAAAACCGCACGGGATACTCTACATATGTTTTGTGAATGTATTATTATTATTAGTTTAATTATTATTATTATATGTTCTTAGGTGTGATTAATCTCTACGGCAAGAGATATTTAAGGAGACCGACGTTTAGTAACATTCAACAAATATATGAGGTGCCTAAAGCCGTACATGGATTTCCCGGGATGCTTGGTAGAATCGACTACACACATTGGGAATGGACAAATTGTCCGACAGCTTGGCGAGGTCAACACCAACGAGGGGACCATCAACATCCGACGTTAATGCTTGAAGCCGTTGCGTCATATGATCTTTGGATTTAGCATGCATTATTTGGTGTTGCGGGGGCAAACAACGATATAAATGTTTTGGATCAATCGCCTATATTCGATGACATCATAGACGGAGTCGCACCTGGTTCTTCATTCATTGTTAATGATGTCGAATACGAGCACGGGTATTATCTTGCAGACGGTATAGATCCGGAGTATGCCACGTTTGTCAAATCATATACTAGCCCAATTGGTGAGAAAAGAGAACTTTTTAAAAAAGCACATGAATCGGCACAAAAGGATATCGAACGTGCTTTTGGAGTTTTAAAGAAAAATGGGCTATGATTAAAAATCTGTGCCGTATTTGACCAAAGAAAAAAATAAAAAATGTTATGTACACTTGCATAATATTACATAACATGATATTGGAAGACAAGGGGCTAGCCATTTGCCAAAACTATGATGATTACCCGCAGACGACGCCATCACAACTAAGCTCGGAAGAGAAACATGTAATTCGTAACGCATTACGCGACAGGGATACACATCTAAGCCTACGCGGTGATTTGACAGAGCATATTTGGACTAATCGTACGAGTGGCGATTGATTTATTTGTATTTTAATATGTTTGTTTTTTAATTAAATAAATTTGTATTTTGTTATCTTTATATTTTAAATAAATTTATTTGTATTTTAGTTAAATGATTAAAAATTAAATGCGAGGCGTGAAACCATTACGCACCTTAGTGAAAATAGACAATGAAAACCCATATGCTGATATGGCGCTAACATGGAGAAGCGTGAATAGAGAAGCGTGAAACCATTATAAATAACCTTATTATGAGTATACGGTGGACTGCACCTACCATCTAGGTTGCTGAGTTAAGATGTGAATTCCGGATCATAGGTTTAAATTTAATCCAGTAATCCTCAATTTTAAAAGTATTATTGAATATTTACACCACCGTACACGTGTTTTAATATTTAAAACTAAATAAAATTGCTTTAATTTCATCTTTAAATTTTAGTTACAAATTAACATACATTTTATTTAAGTAAAATACGGTTTTAGTCCCTGTGTTTTAATAAAAATAACTATTTCAGTCCAAAAGTTAAAATTTGATTTTTTTAGTCCAATAGTTTCACTTTTGTTACAATTACAGTCCGGTCTACTAACTTCATCCAAATTTTTCTGTTAAGTGTTTATAAAATGATAAAAGTGCCCTTCTATTACAAAATTAAAAAAATATATTTACACAAAAACACCATTTTATCACACCATTTTATATACTCTCACTGTTCTTTCTTTCTCCCTCTCTCTACCCAAGCCACCCCTTTTCACCAGACAAATCTCTGGCCACCTCAACCACATGCGTCCATCTTCCGAAACCTAGCTGGCCTCGTCAACCATCATCATCCCCTGACGTCAATTGAGAGCAACAGATCTTGATTTCGTCCCCCACTGAACCAGATCTTGATTTGGCAGCAACAAGAACGGCACCATCACCACGATTTCATCCCCTGTTGAACCAGATTTCGTTTTGGGTGGTGGGTTTGCAGGGAGATCGAGAAAGAAGAAGAGAGATCTATGGAGGCGGTGGTTAAAGGTGGGGGCGAAAGGTGGTGGAGGTTTTCGTCCATGGCGGTAGGTTGTAGCGTAGGGTTCCACCCATTGACGCCATTCTTGTGACAAATCCACTTCCTCTGCCATCCAAAATGTAGCTTTGATTTTTCTGTACATTTTTATTGTATTGAATCTGAAACATAGAAAAACGAAATGGATTTTGGGGATGGAAAAGTTGTTAAGGAATTGAAAGCATTGAAGGTAGAAGGTGATGTACGGGGTGGGGTGAAGGTTTTTGGGGGCGAAAGGGGTGGGGGTTGCAGTCGGTGGTGAAGGAAGGGAGGTAGATATGGCGGCCGGAGCAGGGGCGAAGGTTAGTTGGGGCCGGAGTGGGCCCCGGTCCACCCTGATTTTTCGCTCAGAAGTGTAAATATATACGTATTCGGTCGATTTTTCGCTCAGTGGTGTTAATTTATATGTATTCGGGTGAAAATTTTATAGTTCTGGCTCCCCTCTGATAAGGAAAAAAAATCCCGACCCCCCGGGGTCTTCTTCAAGCTTCGCCACTGGGCCGGAGGTGGCGGTGGCGGTGAATTTCTTGAATTGGGTGGTGGCGGTGATCCAGTTTTAACTTTTGTAATAGAATGGCACTTTTAAGAAATTGATGGTTTAGTGGACCATTTTTTTTATTACAATCAAGTGGGTTTTGGATGATTTGAGTTCATAGCCACGGTTAGTGCTTCAGTTTTGGTTGATTTGAGTTCTTAATCACGATGAAGACGAGCTGACGAGGTGAAGAAGATGGGACTGCATATCTTGGTTCGATTTGGCTTGATTAATACTTCAATTTTGGTTGATTTGGCAAGGATTTGATAGAGAACTAGATTCTTAAAAGGGATGAAGTAGTCAGAGAGGAATGGCCAGAGAGAGGAGAGGGAGAGTATAAATATTTTTTTTTGTTTTTTTGTTTAATTTATATTTTTATTTTTTATTAAAAGGGTATTTTAGTCTTTTAAAAAAGTTAATAGAAAAATTTGGATGAAGTTAATGGACCGGACTGTAATTGAAACAAAAGTGAAACTATTGAACTAAAAAAACCAAATTTAAATTTTTATACTGAAATAGTTATTTTTGTCAAACCACATGAACTAAAACGTATTTAACTCTTTTATTTATGCCATTTATATTTAAGTAAAACCTAATCAAATATTAAAGGGGAGATACGTCTAAAGCTTAAAATGATCATTGTGATACTAAAAAGTATAATTAACAGATAAAAATCTTAAAAGTATAATCAACAGATAAAAAGTTTGCGTTTACATTAATTAATTAATTAATTAATTAATGTATTCCGAGTAACTAAAAAAGATAATACTATTTTAAAAAAGAAAATACTACTTTTATGTAATAGTGGGTAAAAAATAATAATTCTTCTCTGTGTTTTCGAATTTTTTTAGATAATTATTGTTAATTAAATTAAATCAGTTTCTCTCTTATACTCATATTTTATTACCATTAACTTATGAAAGAGAACAGATAAAACTTAAAAAGAGAATTAAAGAATCTTTTTCACCCCTCTCTCACACCTCTTGAATTTGAAATCCCTGCTCTCTCTTCCATTTTCAAACAAATAAAAACACACACAACCCACAACAACCGGCGCTCACCACCACCGGCAACCGTCGTGACACAACACAACCCACCACTTGTCGGTCTCGGTCGACGTCAACTGGTTTCTTCTCATTTCCTTCCCCACCGGCAACCGTCGCGAATCAGCACAACCCACCACCTGTCGATCCATACTCGCCCAACACACCCACACGCCTGTCGACTTCGTCTGGCCTGTTGCTCAACTTTCCGGCAGCAGCTTCCCCTCTCTCACAGACCCATGGATCTGGGGTTTTAATCGTGTGGGAACTGAACTGCGCTGCGATGGTGAACGACTCAAATCAGACCGGATCTGTGGTGGTTCGATGGTGATGAAGGGGGTGTGTGGCGGTGAAGGTCGCAGACCAGAAGCTTTCTTAAAAAAAGAAGACGTTGGCTTCCAGTATTTCTCGCATTTGTTGGATGGAAAGATGCTGGCCTGTGGATTTACAGAACTTAGCGAAGTCGGTGACGACATCGTTAACGTATCTGTCGTTCACGTTGCCGTCGAGCGTGTCCTCCGATTTGGGTTACTTGGTAGGCTTTCTCCGCCTTCTGCTTCCTCGTAATGATGATTTTCTCCTCGTCGCCATGAGGGTGACCGTGTGAGCTTATTTTGGTCCGAAGGTCTGAAATAAGAATGACGGGGTTTTATTATTGAGAAAATGGTCGAAATGTGCATTTTGATCAAAAAAGTTGACAAATTGTACATTGAATATACAAACTTTAAAAAATACACAAATCTGATTCCAACTAATAGGAAGCTGACACGAGCCGGCCAGGTGTCAACACCTGGGGCCTCCCACGTGTATCAACCCGGCTAAAATGGAGCCGCTAAAACCCATACCGGCCCACCTGTAGCCGTTAAAATCACAATCCAATCAAACATCGACACGTGTCACACCTTAGCCACTAGCTTACCGGCCCAAGCTGATCCCGGCTACTATACAGCTGGCTAAACTTCAGTATCCAATCACATCTTGACACGTGTCAATTAGTAGCTGGGTAAAACCAAATTAGCCGGCTAGAAACTTATCGGCTATACTATAGGGGGTTGGCTCCGCTAAATGTAATATTGACGTAAATTTTGTCATTAATACGGTAATAAATTTTAAACTTCCACGTTTATCGATGCCGGCTAAATAAAAGCCGCCTCCCTACTTCATAGTCGGCTAACCGTTGATTCCTGTAATCGCATGCCGACACGTGTACAACGGCTTCTTCATAGCCGGTTAACCTAGAAGGGGTTGATTTCACTTTATAAAAATTATTACCGTGTAAATTTCCTTTGGAGGAGTTCCGATTGTTTGTGGAGGGGATTAAAGGAAAGATTTTTGTTGGTCAGATGCTTTTTGGAGTGTTTCCCGGGCCCAAGGAAATCTTTTTGCTTTCTAGGATTATTTGTTTGAGTGTTTCCCGGCACGTGGGAATCGTTTTATTTGTCAGATTTGTATTGGAGTATTTCCCACCACGTGAAAGATGTCGAAGGAGTATGTAAAGGTATGTTTTATTCGTGTTTTTTTTCCAATGTCCACGTCAAAATCGATTCCAATCCAAAATAATAGATATATTTACCTTTATGCAGGGAGAAGTAAAAAATCGATGTTCTCTACATATCTTAAGAGAAATCTATAGTAAATTATCTTTTTCTCAAGCACAAATATGGAATAACACATGTTTCAAGCGTTGGTTAACTTTTCGGGCTGGTGTTTGTGATAGTAAACTGATACACGTAATTTCACAACACCAAATATCTGGTTGTAGGATCGGTGTTTACAAGATGATTCTGTTCTTAGTTGAGATTGGCGGAAACAATAACAACTAATCAATGTAAACAAGAAAACAAAGATAATACTGATAGATGCAAAGTGTATTAATCTTCAATGTTTACAAGTTTATAGAGAAAGCTCTAAGGAATCACACATTGTAAAATGAAAAGATACAATATATATAAAGGAACTTAGAATCAAGACAGACCCTTGATTCTAAGGATCAGACCAAACACAAGCCGTTAATCTTTAACAGTTACAAGTTACACTACTATTGATAGACAACTAAAAGACAAGTAGCTAAAAGACAACTACAGTGAAAAGACTTCTGCACTGAAAAGACAACAGCAAAACTAAGGTCTTCTTAGAAATCATTACATGACAGATCAGAATAGGAGCATTGTCTTTTGTCATCTGCACCAATAACATTCCTTCTGCTGATAGGTGTGTCAGTGGCAAAGTCAAAGCTGCTGATGATTTGTCTATCAGTAGCATCAAATGTTTGATGCTGCTGAGAAGCCTATCAGCAGCAACTTTAGACTTCAGCAGATAATGCTATCAGTAGGAAACTTGTTCATCAGCAAGAGAACATAACTATATGCAGCACTTAGCTTTATCTGCAGCAACTTGTAAGTCAGCAGCAAAATTGTGGAGTTCACAGCAATCTTACTTAGAGAATTTTGTAGCTATCAGTCTTTATCTCTACAAACTCCCCCTAGACTGATGCTACCAAAACTCTCTTATTGCCTTTGTTGCTGAAGCTTTTGCATGTGAGCAACAATCCTTGCTGTCTCATAGCCTTTTGGGTCCATGCTTGGATTGTCAAGAGGGAGTTCAGATAGAGTCTTAATGTCCTTGCTTGGCATGCTGAAGATGGTCTTGCTTGAACATCTCATCTTCTGACCTCTGACATCTATCAAAGTGTACTCATCTTGAGCAGCATTGTAGGACCAACTGACAAATGGATAGTGGGATTGAAGAGGTTTAATATCAATACCCACATCTTTGCTGGGGTTGAAGTGATGCTTGATCACCAGCAACAGATGTCTTCCACTATCATTTTTAGGCTCATGAGCTTCACCCAGCTCCATCATTCTCTGAAGATCAGAATCTGGAAGCTGCATCACCTCTTCAACCGATCTGTAGATTGATCTTTTTAACTCTGCCCTTCCCCTGAAAACTTCAAACCATTAGTCTTGATTGCTGTAGAACCATACTATAATTTCTCTTGAATCTTCTGGTGTGGTAGTAGGTTTGGTTTTCTTCTTGGGAGGCTGTTGATGAGGAGGAGCTGAGTGAGAGGATTTGGACTCTTTGGGAGGAGAGGAGGGAGGTCTAGGAGGGAGAGTGGAAGGTTGTTGGACAGAGGAAGGAGTGGATGAGAGAATAGGCTTGGGTTTCTTTTGTTTTCTTTCATCAGTTTAAGTGTTTACCCTTCTTTTTGAGCATGTCTTCCCCAGTCTCTCTTCCTCTTCCTTCTTAACTTTGACATATAAGGCTTGTAGGTTCATGAAGCTCATATGACCCAGCCTCTTTCCACTTTCTCCTCTAGCCTTTAGGAAGTCAATCATGACCTTCCTTTCTTCATGGGATCTGACATTGAAGGCAGTGGTTTTTCTGGATTTTTTTCTGGCCTTTTCTTCTTCTTCAGCCCTTTTCTTAGTTGCCAGTTTACCTTGTTGTCCCATGAAGGCTCTGTATATTTCTTTATTTGATGACTTCTCAAGGTAGTCAGCATCCTCACCTTGAGAAATCAGAGCCTCTGTCCATTCTTCCCTCATTTTTTTAGCAAGTTCAGAATCACTGATTCTGAACTTGGCTTCTTCTTTTCTCTTCCTCTCCCTTTCTTCATCTTATTTATTTAGCTGTTCCTACAGCTAAAGAGCAAAGGCTTCATCTTCTTTTATTTGTGAAGCTGCAGGAACTTGAACTCTTGTTTTATCCAGTTGCCTAGCATGCAACTGGATTTGTTGTTCTCTGAGGAGCATGACAATTTTTCTTTCTTGAGCCTTTCTAATCTCAGTCATTTCCTCCTCTTCTCTTTCTCTTCTTCTTTCCACCTCCTTCTTTTCTTGCTCTATCCTCTTTTCTTCTTCTTCTTCTTCTTCTGTCATGATACCCTTCCCTTTGTCTTTATTGGATGCCTCTACTTCAGCTTCATGGATCACAACAGCAGATGTGAGAGATGCTGTTGAGATCTCAGCTTCAGCTTCATTGGCAATTTGAGGAACAAACAAAGAGGAAGGGACTTCTTCATTCTCATCCTTCTCCTATTCATTTCCATATGCAATCATATATGCGTCTTTAATATTCTGTGCAACCATTCTTTTTTATTCTTCTGCTGTATTTAGAATGACAGTTGGTGAGGATGGAGTGGATAGGTCTGAGCTAGAATCATCCATTGCAATACATCCCTTCTTTTCAAGAAAAGCTTTGACAATTTTGATCATTTCTTGACTTTCTAAGGAGTTGATGTTGCAGATATATGTCCTGAGTTCAAAGACCTTGTACAGGAAGTCTGGATTGAGGAGAAGGATTTCTTGAATATTGTTGATAATAAAGGATGATCCATCACATAGAAAGAACTGAAAGCCAGAAGATCCGGTGCTTGCCCATCCATGCACTTCCAAACCCCTGACAACTTCATTATACAAGAATCTTCTTAGGCATAGAACTTGGTCTTCTGTTAACACCCTGCTTCTTATTAATTCAGACCTTTGAGTCTGTCTTTGTTGAGCTGCTTGGGAGGACTCTGCTACTTCATCCTTAAACTTTTTGTATGCCACTTTCTTAGCAAGCTTAAGAAAGCTCTTAAATCTAGGCATGTTATCTTCACATATGTCATGGAAGTGTTCAATGGAAAGCATGACAGATAGATTATCAGATGTATTGATACATTCAGTTAGATGCAGGGTAAGGATTTCCAGCAGATTTAAGTTATCCAAGATAAGCTCTTTGATTCCAGCAAATTCCCAGCCCATCCAGAATCTTTTAGATAGGTCATCATATCCCCATGACAGAATGGAATCAAACTCTAGGTTGTGAGCAGTTAGTGGGAAATGAGGGGATATGGCTTGTCTTGAGATAGAAGCAGCAGCTGGAAGTTTAGTGACTAAGAGAGGCATTTCTTCATCTTCATCTTCAATTTCCATCTCCTCAAGGAATACTTCGTCTACAGCCCTGGTCACTAACTTCCATTCCTCAGAGATCTCTTCCTCTTCATCTCTGGGAGGCATCAAATCATGGACTTGAACAAAGGCGGGCTGAAATAGTGTTCTTTGAAAGGCAATCTGCTCTTGTATCCAATCCTCCAAGCTATATCTGTCATCTTCAGTAGTAACTATCTCCCCCTTTTTGGTTGCATCAGTGCATAAAGTTGCGTCTGTTTGGGTTCCCATTGATACAAGGGAGGGAGAAGTCACACTTGGGCATTGATGGGCTTCATGCATAGAGACTTGGTGCCTTATTTTGGACACTTCAGCCTCTAGCATAGCCACCCTGGCCGTCAATTCCAGATTTTCCAATTTCAGTCTGTCCTCATCCACAGTTGTGGAATCCTTGGAACTAGATGGGGCCATAGGCCTAGCCTCTTCATCCCCATCACCCTAGTTTTCTTGGCGCCTGGGATTCCTCTCAGTGAAAAGTGTTTCAAAAGAAACATTCTCACCGTGAGTTACCGTGGTTGGGGACTTAATGATGTTATCACCGTCCTCCTGGTCAATGGATGAACCACTAGTAGTGATAGCCCTTTCCACATTCACTCTTTCAGTACTTCCAGAGTGAACCTTCTCAGGTGATGAACTTGGGCTGGGTACTTCGGCAGCCAAGTAAATCAGTACCTTTGAGATAGTGGCAGTTGGAGAAGATACATCATCTTGACATGGTGCCTCTGTACTTAAGTTCAAAGAAAAGGAAGATTGTATAGGCTCAAACGGTTGTTCTATGGATCCGGGATGTGATCCTGATCCTAATAGAGGGACTTCCAAGGAAGTCTCCCTAATAATGTGGCTATCTCTGACAAGGTCTCATACCAGGCTCTTGGGGCTTGGTGTAGTCCATATAGAGCCTTGTCTAGTTTGAAAACTTTGTTTGGAAGTGAGGGATCTACAAAGCCCGGAGGCTGTCAGACATACACTTCCTTACCAAACTTCCCATATAGAAAAGCACTTTTGACATCCATCTGATAAACAGTAAAGCTTTTGGATGCAGCATATGCTAGGAAGATTCGAATAGCCTCTAGTCTGGAAACAGGAGCAAAAACTTCATCATAGTCAATTCCTCCTTCCTGAGTGTATCCCTGTGCCACAAGTCTGGCTTTGTTCTTGATTACTGTAACATCCATGATTTTCAGTCTATAAAAATTTTTCTTTGATTATTAAAACACTCGAAATCCTATACTTGTTCAACACAAGGTGACACAACCATTCACTATTTTTAAACACGTATTTATTATTTCAACCTCATTTTTACATCCTATTTTCCATTACATATATGCCACACATACATATATTTAGTTATAAACAAATGCATAAGTACACATGCATTTAATTAAATGACCATTTATACAATTTGTACTATTATTAAAGTGAAAATCTATTTCCTATATAAATAAAAATTTGATTTTTATATCAATGTTATAAATAAATAAAATAGAAATTAAATCAAATAATTAAAGTATTGGACCCCATCTTGTTTCATTTGAACTCTCACTTAAGCATTTGGACCCTCAAGCTTGAACCATCACCATTGAAAGTTGACCCTTTGACCTCAATGTTGACCATTCTTCATCAGTTTGACTTTTAAAGTCAAATAGCCTAAGAATCATACAAATCAAGACCGTAGGCAACCTAATCTGTTTGACATTGGGTTCCTATGCGTAGGTAATCGATCGTATATCATCCACAGGCCCAATTTGAGTTCAATTCGATCAATTACGCGCTCGAATTCAAAAATCAAACGAGCTTGACTCGGCATAGTCAAACTAGGCTAAATCGGGAAAGCATTCAAGAAATTGAAACGCGTTTTTGACAGCAAATCATGCGTAGGCTAATTACGCATGAATCTAGACCACATCCATGACGCAATTCACGCCCAATCGATCGAATTAACACGTAATCCGTTCGACAACTGTCACAGTCAAACCTTTAATCGAATCCTATAATTATAGTGAAATTGGATGATGTAATTCACTCACACACCACCGTATAACATATTACAAACTCTCTCCACCCTCATTTGATCCTCGCTTCAACCCTACAACTCAATCGAGCACCCAGATCCCCGTTTCTGACCCGCTAGTCGTCGGCCTTCTACACTTGACCATTTCAGGTATAAATCGTATCATTCGTTTCGTGTTTACTTGGAGATTAAAAGCCCTCTGTCAATTTCATATGATAGAGGGCAACAAACCCAATTTCGTTTGGAATCAAGGCTTGTTCATACGGGTTCAAATCCAGATTTCTAAATCAAATCGTTTAACGTAATTAATGTATTTAACATCCATACTTAACCAGCGAAACCATCTGGTCCGACTAGCTAAGTCATTGCACCATCGGACCAGATGGTGTGGGTTCGAAACCCATAGGTTCCGGTCTTTTCACGCACGCAGTAAACCAAACCCGGTCCCTCTGCAGTATCATGTCAAAACGTTTCGAACTGGGTCTAGTACACGGACCAGTCACTTGGTCCACTGGTTACATGCGCACCTGTTACAGGCGCCACCCGGGTTCGAGCCGGGTGGCCTGTTTAATTTTTTAAAACCGATTTTTAATGCCCCAAAAATTATATAAAAATTATTTTTATAAACCCAACCTTATTTAGATCAGATTAAAGCAATACTTTACAAATTTTAACATAAAACATCTATTTTATAAATTTAATTATATAAAATCTCTTTTTAATCATTTAAAAATACATTTTTAAATCAAATTATTAAATTTTAAAACCAAGTATTTAATTTCCAAATTTTATAAAACAATTGTGACAAGATTTTTATAAAAATACATTATGATAAGTCATTTGTTTTTCTATTAAACTATACATACATATTAAAGTTTAAAACAAATAAAACTCTTTCCAAAAATATATATACATATTAATAATTGCATTCCTTATTTTAGAACATATTACTTTAATAATAAATAAATAAACAAATTTATTTATAAATTATCTTTGTACATTAACAAATGTATTTAGGGTTTTAATATGTACTAATATATATATATATATATATATATATATATATATATATATATATTTACCCTATAGTTTAACACATTATTATAAAATGAATAAATAAGATAGATTTATTCATTTTTACTTTGAAACACAAAAGAATTTATTTATTTAAATTAATTAGGCATAAACCCTAAACACAAATATTATTTTTCATATATACTTTGAACTTACAATTTGACATATCAAACTTTTGTTGACTTACATCCTTTCACATAAAATGACACAACCCTTATACAAATCCACACATATCAAGCCCGATGAACATTTGATCATGACTTAGACTCCGTGCATATTATTAATGCAAGTTCATACATTTCATTCTAGGTAAAACTTGTGATTTGAGAATCACTTGTGCTTCATTTTTGCTCGTGTTATCTACACAACTTATTCAAGTGAGTTTACATAGCCCCTTTTTCGTATTTACATATTTGGGGTGAAACATGATTACATTCAAATACTATTTGCAATTACACACGTACAATTCTACAATATGATCATATGTGTTTATTTGTGCTTTATGCTTGAATGCTAATTGTTAAGGCTACATATACATGATATACACGTGCAAACACAAATACATTACTTCAGGCTAACATGTGTTGTTAGGCCCTACATTAGGATAACATGTGTTGTTATGCCCTACATTAGGATAACATGTGTTGTTATGCCCTACATTTACATCAGGATAACATGTGTAGTTATGCCTACATTAGGATAACATGTGTTGTTATGCCCTTCAATTACAAGTTTCATTTGTACATCTAGCTTAACTTAGATTCTCCATAAATGCTTTATAAACCATGCATCATAAGAATTGTACACAAAACATTTGAACTTTACTTGTGGTGTCAAAACCTATGTATGCTCACCAACTATTTATAGTTGACCCTCTCATTTTATCATGTTTCAGGTACAGTGTTTGAGTTAAGATTTCAAGTCGCTTCATTTAGGATTGAGGACCTAGTTTTAAAATTAAATAAAGTTATTCATGTATTTTTATTCTTGTAAGAGTTGTACTTGATTACTTGAGATATGAAATAAAAGTTATTGTTTAATTATCACAACTATAGTAAACCATGAGCTTATGAACAGTCTACATGTCCCGCCCCGATGTTTCCGCCGTCGGTTGGGGTGTGACAGATTGGTATCAGAGCCTTGGTTATAGGGAATTAGGTTATTAGACACTTTTGACCTAGACTATAACCTTAGGATACCCATACAATGCCATGCTACTACATGCTACATGATTTCTCCTTGTGTGAATATTCCTACATACTATCATAAGTAAATATGCTACCTGATACAACATTAAATAATTTATGTATCACATTGCCTGATAATTGTTGTTCTACATTCATGCTATCTATTTGAATCATTTAAGTGCTATCCTAAGTTTTAACACACACTTATACATACTTAGCTTTTTATGCACCTTTAAACTCACACATATACTGTCACCACCTCTTGTGATCTAAACCTAAACTATAGGGCCTAATGCCCATTAATAATAAACAAGAAGCCCACTTACCCTCCAAGAAGAAGAAGCACACTATAATATATAAACCTCACTTTCGGGCCTCAAGGCCAAATCCACAACAATTCTCATCATAACCATGAGCCCAACAATAGTGCTATTAATACATGATGGCTGGAAGAGTGTGTAGGCCCATGAGGGATTCTGGCTAAAGAAAGATAGGGTACTTAAGTTTGTCCTAGTGACCCACCCCTCTTTCCTGGGAATCCTCCTTAGGGATGCATTGCTTATAGGTCAATTGTATTTCTAAAATACTGTTGTGAAGACTCGATGTTATGACTAGTCAAACTCTAAACCTATGAGAACCCCTATATTTAACACTCAGTATTTTATCACTTACAACCTTTTCCTTATTTCTCTGCTAGACATGTACTCCTACTCTCCTTCCTCCCCGGTATACCGTCCCGGAGCAGAGTCTGATTGGGAAGAAGACATCAGGTCACCCGTGTATCGGTCACCACCACCCCTAGCTGCTAGGCCAAGGATTGATGTAAGGGCAGATTGGGCTATGAACACCGGCCCAAGACTTCGGACACCTAGATCACCCCATTAAGAGATCTGTACCTGGTGCCCGACCCATATCATCCTAACCCTTGGGTAAGGCATACCACGACACCCACTAGTGTTATGGGAATCCCAACCAATGACATCCACCAATACATAAGGACCTCAGAATTTGAGACGCAAAGGATGGAGCAGGGGGTAATGCACGACTTGCAAGGACAAAGAATAGATAGCCTAGCAAACCAATTAGGGTACCAAAAGGAGTTAATCTCCATCCTCGAAAAAGAAATACTGGAGCATCGCACGGAGACAGCTAAAGCTGAAGCCAGATCGGCTACCCGAGTGACCATAGCGGTACTCGTCTTGGAAATTATTCTTCTTCTAGTGGAAGGCTACAAGAGACGTTAACAAAAATTATTTTTCCATTATTTATTGTCTTTAAATTTTCAGTATGAGAACCATTTCCCTATATTTTGAATAATGTTTACCATTTCAGCATTTAATAAATTTTATATTTTTCCAACTCTGAAGTCATTATTCATTGATTTAATACGTTGAATGTGAACTTCATCCACTATATTTTCATTGAGATCCTCCAAGTATCACCTTCTTCATCCAACACGATTTGGTATACTACCGGCAACCTCCTTCATAAACAAATCATCCTATTAGATTTAAACAACCTCGTTATTTTGTTCAAACCAAACGTTTATCAAACTTTTAGAGAGTACCAAAGATATGAATTTTCTATAAACATTTACACCTTGCAAGGATAATTTAATACAACCCATTTTACAAAAATATTATTTCGAATTGATAAATAATTATGATTTTTTTTCTCATTAAAATAATTATTTCTAAACCCTGACTAAGTAAATATACGACTACTTGTTTAAGCCAATAAATTATCTTAAAAATATCCTCTTATTAATAATTGAAAATTTAAATTTAAAGATTTTTCCTATAAATTGTCTATTTATTTAAATTATTTAACTCAATAGTTTCATTACTTTATATATCTACAAACAAGAACAAATTACAACTTCATATTTACAAACAAAGATCAATTATTTGTAAACATATTTCCCTAAGTGTTCTCAAAACCCCTCGTTACCTTTCACTTGCCGCTTCAAGAGACGATCCATACCGCGTAGACCTTAACCATCCTCATCAACCCCAACGAGATTTAAAGAGCTAGAACCTAACTACCACATTTTACATGAACGCCAAACAACACGCTTCTCCACAACACTCGATCACATACGAAGCTCGTTAGTATACGTCACACAAGAAATTCAATAACTTACGTATGCACGATCACAAGATACACAACACGATCACATGATACATGAAACTAGTTATTGCAAGTCACAATTTACTAGATGGATCACATAACACATGAAACTTATTTAGTTACAAAGTACATGATACCAAATTGTGCACATTATACATGATACTAAATCATTTACATCACACCTGAAGCCTTATTTGGTTACAAAATACATGATACTAAGTTGTTAACATCATACATGAAATTCATCTCTTACCTATACATGATGCTAAATTGTTAACGTTACCCATGAAACTTATTTGATTACAAGCTACCTGACATTAGATCAAATATGAAACATGAGTGTTTACATTATACACGGAATTCGATTATTTACATTGTTTCAATTGACTAAGTACATCATACACAAGGCATGACTATTCACCCTATCCATGAAAGCTACTCGGGGTTTGACGTATTCTTGTTCAACCACGAGGAAGCTATGAAGCCCTAAATTATGCCACGTTATTACTCTTTAGTACCTGATTGGCTCTACTATCTATGGACATAATTATTGTTAGCAACACATACGTGAAAGCAATAGTTACGAATTAAGTGTTTTTGTGTTACCCCTGGACCCCACACACAATGGGATGAACTATGTGGACCATGCAACAATTTGGATAATTATGGGTGCACACGTAATTATAAAAATCAGCGCATGGGAGACATAGTGAAAATCTGTCGTGGTTTATGACATGAAACCTATCGTGGAATATAGTAACAATACTAATGTGATATGATAAGGACATGGTGGATACGCCGCTGGTACTTCCTATATATAAGTGTTCCTGTCATAAAATCAGAAGTAGCGTTATTCTTGCCACGTAAAATTTTATGTTGTTTAACGGGTCAATGTTTATGAAATCTCTTATCCGGTGATATTTTCTAAACATATTAGACTACGTCTTAAACAAACCTTGATCGACAAACTCCTATCAAACCCATTCCAAGTAACGCATTCACCTTTAAGTTCTTCGACCGATCTCCCCTTAACTCTCTTGAAACTGAAACCCACTAATATCATTCATACTTAACTTAAGCTTTAGACCTAAGCATTGCTATCTATCATACTCCTCAATCCTTCCATCAAAACTCAAAACTCACTCTCTTCCCTAACTCGGTAACTCCCGCTAACTAAATTTCGGGACGAAATTCCCTTAACATGGGGAGACTGTAACATCCATGATTTTCAGTCTATAAAAATTTTTCTTTGATTATTAAAACACTCGAAATCCTATACTTGTTCAACACAAGGTGACACAACCATTCATTATTTTTAAACACGTATTTATTATTTCAACCTCATTTTTACATCCTATTTTCCATTGAATATATGCCACACATACATATATTTAGTTATAAACAAATGCATAAGTACACATGCATTTAATTAAATGACCATTTATACAATTTGTACTATTATTAAAGTGAAAATATATTTCTTGTATAAATAAAAATTTGATTTTTATATCAATGTTATAAATAAATAAAATAGAAATTAAATCAAATAATTAAAGTATTGGACCACATCTTGTTTCATTTGAACTCTCACTTAAGCATTTGGACCCTCAAGCTTGAACCACCACCATTGAAAGTTGACCCTTTGACATCAATGTTGGCCATTCTTCATCAGTTTGACTTTTAAAGTCAAATAGCCCAAGAATCATACAAATCAAGACCGTAGGCGACCCAATCTGTTTGACCTTGGGTTCCCTTGCGTAGGTAATCTATCGTATATCATCCACAGGCCCAATTTGAGTTCAATTCGATCAATTACGCTCTCGAATTCAAAAATCAAACGAGCTTGACTCGGCATAGTCAAACTAGGCTAAATCGGGGAAGAATTCAAGAAATTGAAACGCGTTTTTGACAGCAAATCATGCGTAGGATAATTACGCATGAATCTAGACCACATCCATGACGCAATTCACGCCTAATCGATCGAATTAACACGTAATCCGTTCGACAACTGTCACAGTCAAACCTTTAATCGAATCCTATAATTATAGTGAAATTGGATGATGTAATTCACTCACACACCACCGTATAACATATTACAAACTCTCTCCACCCTCATTTGATCCTCGCTTCAACCCTACAACTCAATCGAGCACCCGGATCCCCGTTTCTGACCCGCTAGCCGTCGGCCTTCTACACTTGACCATTTCAGGTATAAATCGTATCATTCGTTTCGTGTTTACTTGGAGATTAAAATCCCTCTGTCAATTTCATATGACAAAGGGCAACAAACCCAATTTCGTTTGGAATCAAGGCTTGTTCATACGGGTTCAAATTCAGATTTCTAAATCAAATCGTTTAACGTAATTAATGTATTTAACATCCATACCTAACCAGCGAAACCATCTGGTCCGACTGGCTAAGTCATTGCACCATCGGACCAGATGGTGGGTTCGAAACCCATAGTTTCTGGTCTTTTTGCGCACGTAGTAAACCAAACCCGGTCCCTCTGCAGTATCATGTCAAAACGTTTCGAACTGGGTCTAGTACACGGACCAGTCACTTGGTCCACTGGTTACACGCGCACCTGTTACAGGCGCCACCCGGGTTCGAGCCGGGTGGCCTGTTTAATTTTTTAAAACCGATTTTTAATGCCCCAAAAATTATATAAAAATTATTTTTATAAACCCAACCTTATTTAGATCAGATTAAAGCAATACTTTACAAATTTTAACATAAAACATCTATTTTATAAATTTAATTATTTAAAATCTCTTTTTAATCATTTAAAAATACATTTTTAAATCAAATTATTAAATTTTAAAACCAAGTATTTAATTTCCAAATTTTATAAAACAATTGTGACACGATTTTTATAAAAATACATTATGATAAGTCATTTGTTTTTCTATTAAACTATACATACATATTAAAGTTTAAAACAAATAAAACTCTTTCCAAAAATATTTACCCTATAGTTTGACACATTATTATAAAATGAATAAATATGATAGATTTATTCATTTTTACTTTGAAACACAAAAGAATTTATTTATTTAAATTAATTAGGCATAAACCCTAAACACAAATATTATTTTTCATATATACTTTGAACGTACAATTTGACATATCAAACTTTTGTTGACTTACATCCTTTTACATAAAATGACACAACCCTTATACAAATCCACACATATCAAGCCCGATGAACATTTGATCATGACTTAGACTCCGTGCATATTATTAATGCAAGTTCATACATTTCATTCTAGGTAAAACTTGTGATTTGAGAATCACTTGTGCTTCATTTTTGCTCGTGTTATCTACACAACTTATTCAAGTGAGTTTACATAGCCCCTTTTTCGTATTTACATATTTGGGGTGAAACATGATTACATTCAAATACTATTTGCAATTACACACGTACAATTCTACAATATGATCATATGTGTTTATTTGTGCTTTATGCTTGAATGCTAATTGTTAAGGCTACATATACATGATATACACGTGCAAACACAAATACATTACTTCAGGCTAACATGTGTTGTTAGGCCCTACATTAGGATAACATGTGTTGTTATGCCCTACATTAGGATAACATGTGTTGTTATGCCCTATATTTACATCAGGATAACATGTGTTGTTATGCCCTACATTAGGATAACATGTGTTGTTATGCCCTTCAATTACAAGTTTCATTTGTACATCTAGCTTAACTTAGATTCTCCATAAATGCTTTATAAACCATGCATCATAAGAATTGTACACAAAACATTTGAACTTTACTTGTGGTGTCAAAACCTATGTATGCTCACCAACTATTTATAGTTGACCCTCTCATTTTATCATGTTTCAGGTACAGTGTTTGAGTTAAGATTTCAAGTCGCTTCACTTAGGATTGAGGACCTAGTTTTAAAATTAAATAAAGTTATTCATGTATTTTTATTCTTGTAAGAGTTGTACTTGATTACTTGAGATATGAAATAAAAGTTATTGTTTAATTATCACAACTATAGTAAACCATGAGCTTATGAACAGTCTACATGTCCCGCCCCGACATTTCCGCCGTCGGTTGGGGTGTGACAATAACAATCCCTCTTTCATCTTGCTTGTTCCTGAAGACCCACCTTGTGCCAATAGCAGTCTGGCCATGTGGGAGATCAACTATGGTCCACACCTCTTGTCTTTTGAATTGTAGCAACTCTTCTTGCATTGCTTCAATCCAACTACTGTGTTGCAAAGCTTCATCAATCTTCTTTGGTTCAACTTGAGACAGAAAACAGGAGTATAGGCAGATATTAGCTTCACGAGTCTTGCTTCTAGTTTGAACTCCTTGTTGAACTTGACCAATGACATTTTCTAAGGGGTGTTCTTTGTTGATTCTTTGTGCGGGAACAACTTCCAATTGTATTCCATGTTCAAGATTGCTTTGATTTTGGTCAAGAAGATGATGATTGTCAAGAAGGTTGTTTGCCGAAATGTCTTCAACAACAACAACATCTGTAGGTGAGTTGTTAGCAGCATCAACAGCATCAGCCGCATCAGCAGCATCGGCCGCATCAGCAGCATCAGATGCAATACCCTCATCTTGATCTTCACTATCAGAGATAGTTGCTGGTAACATTAGAGTTGCTTGTTCTGGCTTCAATAACATCAACAACAGATGGAGGATCAATGGATGGTCTTTTGATTCTTATAGATGGACCATTGAGACCCACTCTGTAGTCATCAAATGATGAAGATGCTTGCTTTTTTAAGAGGTAGATTCCATATTTGAGAAGATGAGAGGCTCAAATACTTGTGAAAAGGAGTCAATATCAAAAAGCCAGTCAGGTCCTTTACCCTTTTCACATAGAATGTGTTCCCTACATTCTACATTTGCTGATTCTTCAACTATTCTTGTTCTGGAATTGAATACTTTGTAAGCCTTGGATTAAGAGGAATAGCCCACAAAGTATCCTTCATCTGATTTTGCACCAAACTTTGGAAGAGTTCCATTGGTGATAAGAATGGTACATGGACATCCAAAGGGTTTCAAGAATCCAATGTAGGGAACTCTTTTGAACCAAAGCTCATAAGGTGTTTTGTTGAGAGGCTTGACAATGAGAACTCTATTTTGCACATAGCAAGTTGTGCTTACTACTTCTGCCCAGAATGTGAGAGGCAGTTTTGAATCAGCCAACATTGATCTTGCTGATTCAATTAGAGTTCTGTTTCTCCTTTCAACAACCCCATTTTGTTGAGGAGTTCTTGGATCACTGTATTGTCTTTCTATACCCTTGCTCTCATAGAAACAGTTCAGGGTGTGGTTTTTGAACTCGGTACCTTGATCACACCTTATGACTTTGACTTTCTAATTGCTTTGATTCTCCACCCTAAGAATGTATGATTTAAGGATCTCAGTAGTTTCATCTTTTGTTCTCAAGAAGTATACCCATGAGAATCTGGTATAGTCATCAATTATCACCAGACGGTATGACTTCTTGCCCATTGACATGACATTTGTAGGACCAAAAAGATCCATATGCAACAGCTGTAGAGGAGTGTCATTTGTATTCAATGTCTTAGGCTTGTGAGAACTTTTGTGTTGCTTCCCCTTCAGGCATGCTATGCAATAATCTTCAAGTTGGAATTCCTTGTCAGGAAGGCCTCTGACAAGATTTCCCTTCACCAACTTGTTGATGGTTTTTACATTAACATGGCTTAATCTTCTATGCCAGAGAGCTGATTCATCAACTGATGCCTTGGACAGAAAACAAGATATACTGCCGGATGGAGTGACCTCATTCATGTCAAGCACATATAGGTTATCTTTTCTTTGAGCAGTTAATAAAATCTTCTCTAGAGGAGGTTTGCTTAAACCAGGGGAGAGCACAAAACATTCTTTGTCTATGAAAAGCATCCAATGCTTTTGATCACAGATCTGAGACACACTCATGAGATTGAAGTCCAATTCTTTGACAAAGTTTACCTATTCAATACTCATTCTTTCATTGGACACGGTTCCTT
The DNA here is from genome assembly GCA_023525975.1 of Smallanthus sonchifolius. Lineage (NCBI taxonomy): Eukaryota > Viridiplantae > Streptophyta > Magnoliopsida > Asterales > Asteraceae > Smallanthus > Smallanthus sonchifolius. The sequence goes on from CM042019.1 coordinate 100,610,594, forward strand.
GTCCAGTTATAGATCCTCCCTTTGAATCACTCTCAAAGGCAACATATCCTCCATTAAAATGTCTGAAATTGGAGAGAATGGACCTGTTGCCGGTCATGTGCCTGGAACAACCGGTGTCTACAACCCAGGAGTTATCCTTGTGACCTGGTTGTCCCTACACATGAGAGAGATCTAGTTAGAGGGAGGAACCCAAGAACTTGTAAACTTGGGTAAGTTTGGCTTTGAGCCAATAACATCAATATGCTTGCATTCAATGGATCCTATGATGATGTTTTGAGAGATGGAAGCAGTGGACTTGGCTTTCCATTGTTGAGGAAGTGATTTTCCAGAACCTTTTACTCTATTAGCGTCTGATGTGGCTTTTGGTGCTGATGGCTTTGGCTGACCAGCAGCAAACTTGGTTGCTGCTGATAGCTTGTTCTTGGGCTTCTTTAACTTTACATGATCAGCAGCATTTTTGTTGGCTGCTGATGGTTCAACAGATACATGCTTCTCCTGTTTTACCTTTCTATTAAAATTGGGTTTCTCTGTGAGATTTCTTCTATAGATAGGCTTCTGTTTTGGAGTAGCATGAATTGCTATAGAGGTTGGTTGAAAAATCTGGCTGAAAGGATTGAATTTACAATCAGCAGCAAAGTGGTCTGATTAACCACATATGATGCAGGATTGTTGAGGTTTTTGAAGCTGCTTTCTTGGAGGAGAGAGAGACTTTCTGAATTGAGTTGTTTTGGCTTCATAGCTTCTTACCTTCTTGTTTTTGTTTGTCTTTTCAAAAGCATTTTGCTTGAGGTTTCTTTGCTGCTGAAGGTAGTAGAAGCATGTGCTTGCAGTGTGATTGTATTTGCCACAGACAAAACAGGATTTAGCTGATTTATCTCTTTGAAATTATACATAATCTTTTCTTTTGAATAGATCTTTGAAGTTCTAGGGATGAGCTTTGTTGTGTTCAAAAGTGGCTTCCTCCAATGTTTTCTGAACATATGGAGGTCTCTCTCCAAGTGCATGACAAATGTCAAACACCTTCCTGGGTTGATTGGATTTTGATTGAGGAATGGTGGAGGTTGACTATTGTCCCTGTTCAACTTTTAACTTTCTTCCTTCAGGAGGATATCTAATTTTGATTTGTTTGATGGGAGGAGTTACTGGTATAGAGGGAATAAAGGGACTTGGACCATTGGTTTGGATTACTTTACCAGATTTGGTGGTTTTGAGAATTACTTCATTGGTAGGGAGTAATGGAGCTTCACTTGTTTGAGTGGATTCTGAGCATGTGGACTCATATTCAGAGGGGGTATTGCAGTCTTGCACAGATGATTCTTGCTTGGAAGGATCAAGGTTTCGGTTTGCATGGTCAAAATTTGTGAGATTGACGTTTGGTTCATGGATGGTTACATAGTCAGCTGGTGGGGGGACGGTGTTGTAGGGCTTTTCAGCTTGAAACCCAAGGCCAGAAGTCACATTTTCATGAATTTGAGCATCCAAAAGTCTTTGCAGCTTTTTGGATGCAAAACTCATATTTGTCAACATGAACTTTTTGGTCTGTCAACTCAGCTCTTGTAGCTTTTAACTTATCATCAATCTGAGTTTCAAGATTTGTTTGTTCATGTTTTAGTGATGAAATCTCTTTCTTTAGGCAGTTAATCTTTTCTTTATAACTGTTTTCAACCTTTTTAAATTCAGATTTCATTTGGTGAAACTCTTCATTTTGATCTATAAGATTTTGGTTATGTTTCCTGTATTCTAGAACCTTATCAATGCAAGCTTGAGTACAAAGATGTTCATATACCTGAGGTGGTATCTCTGTTGTGTCTGCCATGAGTGCTTGGTTGTTGGCAGGAAGATCTTCATACTGGAAGCTCCAATCAAAATCAGTTGTTCCAACAGCTGCACAGGCTGCAGTTTGAGCAGGAGTGGTGTTGCCTTGACTTGCTTGACCATGATGGGTCTGTCTAGGTTATGCCACAGCTTGGTTTGCCTTTGGTGCCTTGCATTCTCTTGCAAAGTGACCAAGTTGGCTACAATTGTAACATCTTAGCTTGCTCTTGTCCAAGCCAACTCTAGTGTTAGAGTTGTTGCTTGGAATTGGTCTTCCAGTCCTAGAGTAGAACCGTTTTGCTCTGAGAGAAAGCATGGCATAGGGGTGTTGTATGTCCATTTCTTCTAAGTCATCTGGATAAAGTATTCCAGATCTTCTTTGATGAAGGACATGTTGCTAGAATTTTCGGAGACAAAGGCAGCTGAGTTTGGTTGAGGTGGAGCTTCAAGAAGAAATGGTGAGTTGTTTGTTTGTGAGTTGGGAGTCTGAGGGTGGGTGACAATGGTAGGATAATAGTTACTAGAACTGGGAGCTGAGTGGTCAGAGTGTAGTGCAGATGAAGTGGTAGTTGTTGATGAAGCTATTGAATGACCTGAGCTTCTTTCTTTTTCTTGAATCATTTCTAATTCATATGTCTTTAGCATGCCATACAGCTCAGTCATTTTTAGAGTTTTCAAGTTTTCAGTTCTTCTAATTGACACTGTATATAGTGTCCAGCAGCTTAGAAGAGATCTGATAAACTTTTTGAGAATGTCTTCATTCTCCAGCTTCACTTTAGAGCACTGTAGCTCTCCCACCAAATAGGTGTACATGTTAAACAAAACAGTAATAGACTCACCTTCATTCCAGACAAAGTTAACATATTGTTGCTTTAGAATGTCTCTTCTATTCTCCTTCAACTCCTCAGAACTGGCAAACATCTTCTCAAGAGCTTCCCATAGCTCCTTAGCAGTCTTGTATTCTCTAAAGTTATGGAAAACTTCGTTTGGCAAGCACATCTGAATGGCTCCCAAATCTTTGAAATCTACCTCCATCTTCTTGATGTCTTCCTCTGAGTACTTTGAGGCTTCTTTAGGGACTGATGGACCTCCGGAATCAGCAGAAGCCACCATAGGCACATATGGACCATCAACTATGGATCTCCACATTCCATATTCTTGGTAGCAGAAGAAACTTTCCATTCTTTTCTTCCACATATCATAATCATCTCCAGACACCAGTCTTGGTGCTCAGTGAAAGCTTCCAACATCATCAAATCCAGTATTATGTGCCATACTATGGATAGATGGTTCAGCAGCAAAGAGATAACAGAACCAGATAGTGATTAAACAAGTGTTAGTTTGTTTAATCTGAGAGCCAAAGCTCTGATACCACTTGTAGGATCGGTGTTTACAAGATGATTCTGTTCTTAGTTGAGATTGGCGGAAATAATAACAACTAATCAATGTAAACAAGAAAACAAGGATAATACTGATAAATGCAAAGTGTATTAATCTTCAATGGTTACAAGTTTACAGAGAAAGCTCTAAGGAAGCACACATTGTAAAATGAAAAGATACAATACATATAAAGGAACTTAGAATCAAGACAGACCCTTGATTCTAAGGATCAGATTAAACAGAAGCCGTTGATCTTTAACAGTTACAAGTTACACTACTGTTGGTAGACAACTAAAAGATAAGTAGCTAAAAGAAAACTGTAGTGATCTTCTGCACTGAAAAGACAACAACAAAACTAAGGTCTTCTCAGAAGTCATTGCAGGACAGATAAGAATAGGAGCATTGTCTTTTGTCATCTACACCAATAACATTCCTTCTACTGATAGGTGTGTCAGTGTTACAGCAGAGGTGTCAGTGGCAAAGTCAAAGCTGCTGATGATTTTCCTATCAGCAGCATCAAATGTTTGATGCTATTGAGAAGCCTATCAGCAGCAACTTTGGACTTCAGCAGATAAGACTATCAGCAGGAAACTTGTTCATCAGCAGGAGAACACAACTATCTGCAGCACTTAGCCTTATCTGCAGCAACTAGTAAGTCAGCAGCAAAATTGTGGAGTCCGCAACAATTTTACTTAGAGAATTTTGTAGCCATCAATCTTTATCTCTACACTGGTGAAAACCCTAAGGTTAACAGTTTGTTTTATCTAGTTGGTGGTGAACGGTAAGATTTGGTCCCTTAGAGTTTTACTTGATGACTGGTTTCAAATTCGGTAAATCTGATTTATGTCTTAGGTCTTCTCCAATGTCATTTAAAAGTAGAGTATTAGGTGAATTTGGAAATAGAATTAGACTTTCTGATTTTGGAAATAGAATTAGACTTTCTGAGTTAGTTTTTAGCTACTAATTATTATGTTATTATTTAGGTATTCGAATTTAAGCCAAAGTCTATTTTCCCCAATCCTTGAGTGTGTTGAGGTTTGGTGATAGGATAGTTTTTATTATCTGACTGGAAAAAGATGGGACATTGTAGAGGATAACAAGGAAGTTGAAAATAGTGATCCGCTAATGAATCAACAGAATTACAAAGATTCTGATTCAGGTTTAAATAAGGAATCCGAACACGTGGAACTTGATGAAAACATTCCAACAGGTTTGAACAATCAATTTCAAAGTGACAAGTTGGATTTAATTTTGGAGAAGCTGGTTAAAGTGGTTGAAAATCAGAATAAAATGAATGAGAAGTTGAACCCGTTTATTAACACCCAAAACTCGTGTAATTACCAGATGTGGCTTTTTATTTTTAAACTTTTAAAGGTACATTTTAACTTTTATTATTTATATTTACCTGTGCATTATTATTAATTCATAATGATATTTGATTGATTTTATAATTTAGAGGACCGAAAAACACAATGAGGGAGATTATCACGACCCACATTCTTATCAGAAGCCTTGTTCAACATTGACTAAGGTAGTAGAAGAGAAATTTGACAATGGTAACGAATCATTTGATATGGATCAGGTATATTTGTATAAAATTTGCGTTACATTTATTTCAAATGTAAATGCATACATATATTGTTTATCTAATTTTATAAAATTTGCGTTACATTTATTTCAAATGTAAATGCATACATATATTGTTTATCTAATTTGAATTTGAAAAACAATATATGTTGATAGAGGTCGGTTTTAAAGGTATACAAATATATGTATACATTTAAATTTGAAAAAAATGTAACGCAAATTTTATACAAATATAACTGATCCATAACAAATGATTTGTTACCATTGTCAAAGTTCTCTTCTACTAACCTTAGTCAATGTTGAACAAGGCTTCTGATAAGAATGCGGTTCTTGATAATCTCCCTCATTGTGTTTTTCGGTGCTCTAAGTTATAAAATTAATCAAATATCATTATGAATTAATAATAATGCACAGGTAAATATAAATAATAAAAGTTAAAATGTAACTTTAAAAGTTCAAAAATAAAAAGCCACATCTAGTAATTACACGAGTTTTGGGTGTCAATAAACTGGTTGAACTTCTCATTCATTTTATTTTGATCTTCAACCACTTTAACCAGCTTCTCCAAAATTAAATCCAATTTGTCACTTTGAAATTGATTATTCAAAACTGTTGAAATGTTTTCATCAAGTTCCACGTGTTCGGATTCCTTATTTAAACCCGGATCAGAATCTTTGTAATTCTGTTGATTCATTACCGGATCACTATTTTCAACTTCCTTGTTATCCTCTACAATGTCCCATCTTTTTCCAGTCAGATAATAAAAACTATCATGTCACCAAACCTCAACACACTCAAAGTGATTGGGTAAAATAGACTTTGGCTTAAATTCGAGTACCTAAATAATAACATAATAATTAGTAGCTAAAAACTAACTCACTAATTCAATAAACTTACAATTGATGAATTTTTAAAGATTTGTACAACTTTCTTCCAACTTATCTTCTGAGTAGGACCCCAACTTAAACATCTAGGAATTTTCAACTCATAATCTACGCTTAATGTTCTTAGTTCCGGTAGAATTTCTAAAATCCACGTCTACAAAATCAACATATAACATAATAAATTTTAACTCATAACAAGTAAAACACAGTCGTGGGGTTTTTACCTTAAACAACATATAACAAAATGATAATGTAAGAGTTTTTACTTTAAAAGCCCAAACAAACCCGTTTAATGAATAATTCATTTCATCCTCGCCATCTACCGTTTTTTTTTTGTTTTTTTTCCCTTTCTTCTTTTCTTTGTCACATTTTTTCCTATTGAAAAGATTATCAAGATACACATATGTTGATTCCCAAATATAATCACCCCAACAAAATTGGTTCCAATCATTTAAATCATCAACAAGTGATATTAAAAGCTCATCTACATAAGCACGAGATTGGGTGCCTTTAAAACCGACCTCTATCAATAATAACAAACAAATACGAAAAACATCCTCATCTTCAAATTCATGTAAACGTACCTTAAAAATTTCTTGCAAATCAGAAAGTCTAATTCTATTTCCAAATTCACGTAATACTCTACTTTTAAATGACATTAGAGAAGACCTAGGACAGAAATTAGATTTATCGAATTTGAAACCAGTCATCAAGCAAAACTCTAAGGGACCAAATCTTACCGTCTCACCACCAACTAGATAAAACAAACTGTTAACCTTAGGGTTTTCACAAAATATTTGGTGTTGTGAAATCACGTGTATCAGTTTACTATCACAAACACCAGCCTGAAAAGTTAACCAACGCTTGAAACATGTGCTATCCCATATTTGTGGTTGGGAAAAAGATAATTTACTATAGATTTCTCTTAAGATATGTAGAGAACATCGAATTTTTACTTCTCCCTGCATAAAGCTAAATATATCTAGAGTAAATTACAGATATCGTCCTTTATGTTTATACCCTTTTTCAGATTGAGTCCTTTAGCAAAAAAATTATCAGGTATCATCCTTTACGTTTAAATTTGTTGTGGTTTACGTCCTTTACCCTAACGGGCGTTAAGTTTTTCAGTTAACTCTATTCATGTGCCTTACACATGAGGGTGTTTTGGTCTTTTTACACACAAATATATATATATATATATATATATATATATATATATATATATATATATATATATATATATATATATATATATATATATCGAATTCAACAGATCCTTCAACAATGGTGAAAGTAGCTGCCAAAAGCCACTCAACGCCAACAAAATCGAATTCAACAGATCCAGAAACGCCGTCGTAGACACCTACCTGCATTGAATTGGTTTCAGATCCAGAACCGACGACACCTCACCTGAACAGATCCAGAAACTCATCGAACCCTACACCAAAGACCAGTTAATTGAATTCATCATGAAAGCCGCCGTAGCAAATGCTACGCTCTACACTCGCATCCGTGACGCCGTCGATAACCGAACGGAAATTAATAACCGAACGACGTCCTGTCAGTTAGCTTCGTTGGGGGTTGTTGTCCCTGGCTCCGGCGATAACTCAAACAGGAAGATATATGTTAGTAATGTTCAATCGGATCGATTGCAGTTGTTCTTTACCAAATTTGGGGAAATTGAGACCGGTCCGTTAGGGATTGAATGCAATGTATGGAGGGTTGGGCTTTCTTGCAATAAATCCTCTTTATGCCTTAGAGAGAGGGAGAGGGAGAGGGAGAGGGAGAGAGAGAGTTTATTGATATTTTAGTTAACATATAACATATATTTAATTAAATGGGTAAAATTACAAAAGTATTCTCATATGCCTTGCATATGACCAGACTTAACTGAGAAATTTAACTAGGTTAGGGCCAAAGGACATAACGTGCAAGATTTGTATACATAAAGGACGATCTCTGACAATTTTTGGGCTAAAGGAGTCGATCTAAAAAATGGTATAAACATAAATGACGATTTCTGTAATTTACTCATATATCTATTATTTTGGATTGGAATCGATTTTGACGTGGACATTGGAAAAAAAACACGAATAAAACATACCTTTACATACTCCTTCGACATCTTTCACGTGGTGGGAAATACTCTAATACAAAATCCGACAAACAAAACGATTCCCACGTGCCGGGGAACACTCAAACAAAAAATCCTACAAAGCAAAAATATTTCCTTGGGCCCGAAAAACACTCTAAAAAGCATCCGACCAACAAAAATCTTTCCTTTGATCTCCTCCACAAACAATCGGAACTCCTCCAAAGGAAATTAACACGGTAATAATTTTTACAAAGTGAAATCAACCCCTTCTAGGTTAATCGGCTACGAAGAAGCCGTTGTACACGTGTCAGCATGCGATTAGAGGAATCAATGGTTAGCCAGCTATGGAGTAAGGAGGCGGCTTTTATTTAGCCTACATCGATAAACGTGTAAGTTTAAAATTTATTACCGTATTAATGACAAAACTTACGTTAATATTAGTAGCCGACCCCCTATAGTATAGCCGGTAAGTTTCTAGCCGGCTAATTTGGTTTTACCCGGCTACTAGCTGACACGTGTCAAGATGTGATTGCATACTGAAATTTAGCCGGCTGTATAGTAGTCGGGATCAGCTTGGCTCGGCTCGGCTTGGGCCGGTAAGCTAGTGGCTAAGGTGTGACACGTGCCGCTATTTGATTGGATTGTGATTTTAACGGCTACAGGTGGGCCGATATGGGTTTTAGCGGCTCCATTTTAGCTGGGTTGATACACGTGGGAGGCCCCAGGTGTTGACACATGGCCGGCTAAATTGAAGCCTTCAAAATGTTTTTTTGCCTTCGTGTCAGCTTCCTATTGGTTGGAATCAGATTTGAGTATTTTTTAAAGTTTGAATATTCAATGTACATTTTGCCAACTTTTTTTGTCAAAATGTACATTTTTACGATTTTCTCTTTATTATTGTGTAGCAGAGAGGTGGAGAAGAAGAGGATGTGACAAGTGTGATGCTCTATCTTGTCCCCGCTTGACACCTCTGTACTTGAGACAATATCATTGTACATCTTACACGTTAAACATTTTACTTATTAGCTTGTACCATAAGCTTAAAAGGGTGTATGACATTATTCATACCAGTTTCTAAATCATATTGGTTGTAATAATAGAATATTTGTTTTTTTATTTGAATATTTTCTACCAATTATTTTAGAGTGATTCTATTTGGACACGGAATATTGCTATCTAGACTCGTCGCAACCCTATACGCCTCGTATAGGGCAATACGAGATGTACAGGGCTTAACTTTGCAGACACAAAATGCCACGTGTCATTCCTTGTCTGGCGACTGGACCTATACGCGGCGTATTGCACCTTACAATATTTATCTTTTCAACAATGTTTTTTAACTTATACAATATTTATCTTTTTATCAATTTTTATAAAATTTTGAATAATATTACTAACACTTTTTTAACATATTCATCATTTTTACATTTTTAATTTATAACTTTCTTAATAAAACATTTTATACGTAAATAGTCAAGCAAACTAATCATTTAAACTAAACTTAATCACAAGTGTAGGTGGAACTTAATTATTATTTTTTTTCCTTTTACTTTTGCGTCATAGGTTTGATTTCACTTCTTTAACATATTTGTGGCTTGGTTTGAGTGGTAAGATATTTAATGTAATTGTTGGACATTGTAAGTTCGAATCATTGGCTTCAATTTTAATTTTTGCTCTTCAGGGTATCAGCTTCCGTGTCTTTTTTTTTTTCATTGAGATTTTAAACACTTTACATTAATTTGATATGCGTTGACAATTTGAAATCATGACGAACTTTTTCAACAATCTTGTTTTATTTTATTATTTTTTTTGTTAATCGGAGGATGGAACAATTCCTATGCCTTAATTTTTTTGATTTGGGTTTAAAATATTATTTTTATTAAATTTCATTAGAACTAAGACATTGCATATGAACATGTTGATCATGATGAAGTGGTAAAATGAACATAACTAGAAAATTAGCCCCGCGTTTCGCGGCGGCGAGAGACGGACCTTAAACGGTTGAGACGGTGACATTAACATGGCTAAACACAAAAATAAACGTGGTTAAGTACATAGAAGAAACATATGAAGTTACGGCGACTAGATTGTGGAGATCAAAACATAGATAAAAGACAGTTATATAATGGAACCGATGTTTTTCATTCGGTGTTTGTCTCATTCTTAACGGTATCAGCACGTTAACGTTAGTGTTGGAAATTTTATGTGAAAATATGTTTTCACATATTTTGGACTTAAATAATTAATTTATATTTGTTACAAATATAATTATTATGTATTATGTTCGTATTATATTACGTGAGAGGATCACAACGAACCGAATCGTGTCCAAAATAGAACTAAGATTAATGCGATATCGATGCTCAAAGTTGTGGGTATGAAATGTTGAGACATTGGAAATTGAACATGTCTTGGGAATTGAGCTTGTCCCACATCGGAGGAATGAGAAACTATTGCTTGGCTTATAAGTGTGAAGGTTCACACAAGAGTATTCTTGTATACCAAGACACACACAGTGGTAGTAGCAAGGGTGCGAAGCACCTGACGCGCCCGCGCCTGGGACCTGGTTTGCAACAACAAACAAATCGCATATGCACAAAGACTCTCTTCCAGAAGAATTTCCGGCATTCTCCAAGCTTCGCGCTCTTGTTTCAGGTATAGTGTCAGGTGCTAGGCTAATCCCGACAGTACTTACTGCTTCGACTGTTGTACCCTGGGAGACAAACGGGTTCACCAGGGTGGCTCGAAATCTGTTTTAAGGGACCTCTGTTTAACAGAAATCCTCAGCTTTTACCCGTTTTTTTGGTTTCGTTTTTTCCTGTTTTTTGTTTGTTTCTGTAATATGTTTTTCTCTATTTCTGTAATTTTATCATTGTATTGTAATCAGTATTATTCAGTAATAAAAGTTATGTTTTATTTATATTTCTGTGAATGGTTGTCCTACAGTTAGTCGATATAACCCATGACACCTAAAAAATACCCTACATTGAATACGAATTGGTTTTTAACGAAAATTATACCGGGACGTCGAGAAAAAAATAAATTAACGAACGAAAGTTATTGAGGAAAAATCAGATTATATATACTGCAGGGGGTAAACGTGAAACTTTAAAAACTTGAGGGGGTCAAAGTTTCAGTTTACAAATTTAAGGGTTAATATTGTCATTTACTAAAAGTGGAGGGGGAAGCGTTTTGCCACCGGCTTAGCCACTTTATTGTCACCGCCTCAACCGTTTAAGATCTGCCTCAACCGTTTATGATCCGCCTCCCGTCGTGGAGTGCGGGGCAAAATGGATTTAACCACGTTTATTTTTTTTTGCTTAGCCACGTTAGTGTCACCGCCTCAACCATTTAGACCGCCTCCCGCCACGAAGCGCGAGGCAACATTTCTAGTTACAAGTTAAATATCATAACCAACCAAACAAATAACCAAAACATTACATATATAACATCAAAATGTTTGTACATACATAACAAAAAATACAATTGACTAAAATAACAACAACTACGCCTGACCTGCGCCGCCCTAATCCTGACTCGCGCCGCCCTGATCCTGATCGGCGTCGCCCGGATACTAACGTGGCGGTGGTAGTGGTGGTGGCTCGATGCCTGCGGCTCGTGATAGATAAGAGGCGATCAAACGCCCACATTATTAAGTCCTCCATCCAGTCGCTACGACGAGCCTGTCGCCATGACTCAGCAGCAAGTCCCTCGAGCAAGGCTTGTGTGGCCCTGTGCAGCCTACCAGGTCGACGAATGTGTCGAGGATGCTGTGGCGGCTGGTCATGAGCGGGCATAAAGTCTTGGGTGGCTGCGTCTGGCTCCATCACCGCCCCCTGTTGTAGAACCGGTATATCCAGCATCGACATCTCCGACATCTGCGGCAACGGCTGCGGGACCCAAACCTGGTCACGGTCGGCCCCTAGAAACCGAAGGCAGAGTCTTGAGAATCAGCGCTTGATGCGCATGCCGTTCGCCGTGTGATGATCTAATCGGACAAGCTGGATGAGGTCGTCCATCTGATGCACGTGCTGCTGCCACGGCGCATGAACACGCATCACACTCGTGATGAAAGCACCTCCATACAACAGCGCGTGTTTCTGCCTGTGAAAGGCAGACGCAAAGTACATCGCTAAGCATGTCGCTAGGGCGCACTGCCTGCCGGTAAACAAGCAATAGAGAAAGAACAAGTCTCTCTCCATGCACCACTCACGGCTTTTCCGACGCGATGCAATAGACGTCGAAATAATCTGATGTAAATATCTGTAGAGGGGGTCTCTAATCACCGAGACCCTACCCTTGGTCCTCAACCATGTGCCATCAGCAATAAGACCCCAAAAAACAAGGAGATCATCTCTACCCACCTATGTCACAGCGTCGGTGTAAAGTGGAGTGACCGTCTCAGGCAGGTAATACAAGTCGGTAGACACCGCCCACCGATGGAGCGTCATACTGTAATCCTGGCCGAACATACGAAACGAGATCTTCTCCTTCTCATCCGACAACTCATGCTCGTCCCTGTCAGCATCATCATCCTCTTCCAGCTGCACCGTGTAGGTGAACGTCGAAAGAAACTTGACAACCACCTCTCTATAGGTCTCAAAAAATGAAAGCTCAAACAAACGAGACTTATAGCACTATACGTGTTGTATAGCCTATGGACGGGCTTACCTGGACTTACGCGGTCATGTTACCGAGTAACATGACCTATATGTGGCAATCCTGGTCATGCGCGTCATCGGTTACCGAGTAACATGACCCATACGCAACGTATAGCGCTAGTTCGTACATTTTCAAGAAAAAAATACCCCCCATTTTCACCCACTTTTAACCGTTAATAACCAAAATAAACTAAATATTATTGACCGGGAGTACAAAATACGTACCTTTACGAGTAAAGATTATGATTTTCAACCCGAGTATTTTTGTCAAAGAGCGTCCGTATGTGTGTGTATGGGTAGCTTTGTTTGCGTTTTGGTCTGTACGAGAACAACATTTGGGTATACGAGAAAGCTATACGGCACGTATAGCCCAATACGTGGCGTATGGATTTAAAATTCAAAACTTTTAAAGATTCAAGTGTCCCTCCATCTTCTATACGACACGTATAGCACAATACGTGGCGTATACAAAAAAAATTTATCCTGTTATTAAGGTTTTAATAAAAAATAAAATTTTATTTTATTTTTTATCTTGTTATTAAGGTTTTAATAAAAAAATAAAATTTTATTTTATTTTTTTGATCTTGTTATTAAGATTTTAATTAAAAATAAAATTTTATTTTATTATTTTGATATTGTTATTAAGGTTTTAATATTAGTTTTGCACATATATCTCCACTACAAACATTTATTCATCTCATCATCATCAGTTGAGTCAATTTTTCTAATAAGTAGACTAATTAATTATTGTACACTAGCAAATATAAAAGAAAATTATATATAATTACAAACAAACGCTATCCAACATTAGGTATGTATTGTGGAACTGTATATACAACACTATCTATTATCCCTTTAAACTGTTCGATACGATCCTTGTATATATTTTCACATTCTGCTGCAGCATCATTTCGGTGCAAAATCCAAAGAGGATTCGGTATGGGCAACGGATAATCTTCGACTAACTTAACGTCGATGAAATGATTATTGTTGACATGAACGAACGATATGACTTGATGGTGAGCGTTAACGTTAGGACCAAACCATAAGGGGAAAAGGTTTGACTGCCTGCGATGCTTAATAGTTGAACAATCACGCCAAATCTTTGAGCAATCAGGAGTCCCGTGTAGGGCATCGGCATCTAATGACTACTGGGTGCGGTTTTCACTTTCTGTCAATCTATCCTGCGACGTAGGTCATCATACTCTTGAAAGGCGATTATGTCGAAAACACTTCTCCATCATTCTTCATGACCGTCCATCTCCTGTAGAAGCTGTTGTCGAATAAAAAACCACTTGTTTTCATCCAACCCTAAGCACACAACTACCGATCGAAAACCACAGTTACCGTCGGGCATTACATCTTGTATATGTGAAATGCAATGATGAAACAAAGATGGAATGAAATGTTTAAAACGGTGAATATTGTTAACTGCTTCATCCCCTACCACAAACAAAAACCTTTTAGAATTCGGTGATTATTAATTTGTACAATGTGGAATTTGTTGTCACTTACTTTTTTTTTAATTATGTCTAAAAACATAGATATATATACAGGGGAGGGATATTCTAAGAAGTGAAAAAAGTGTAGGAAGTGTAGGAAGCCACCATGAAGTGACATGTGTCAAAGGTTCCTAATACTTACACGCACCATCACCCGTAGTGTCATCCGAGGACTCTTCTACCTCTGCTTCATCATCACTGAAGAAGTCATCCTCGATGGGCTCTGGCCCGCAACTTTGTGGTGTAAGAACCGAAGGTGGCTCTTGTGCGGAGCTTTGTACACTCGTAATTTGCACCTCTTTCGTTAAAGTCTCCGGTTCTTGAGCGACTTATTCTCTTGCCATCATTAGATTCTCGAGTTCATCTGTAAGCCTCACATATTTATCCAGGAGTTGAAGTTGGTCGACCTTACTTAAAACATGCCACCGAGTGCTCATGATCTCCTGCACTTTCCTCTGCTCTTCCTTGATTGTTTATTCAACCTCTGTTTCCTGTTCCGAATCATTCTCACAAGACAAGTGTAAAGGATCTTATGGAGCTGGAGGTGGGACTTGTGCTGCACCTTCTGTCACTGTTACCTGCACTTCGTCCATTATTGGCTCTAGTTCTGGGGTTTCCAGAATCACTGCATCCGATGTTGTTTCAGATCCAATCACGTTCCCTTCCCAATCATAAACCAAACGCTCCAGATTCTTCGGACAATGTGATCCAATGTGGGCGATCACTGCCTGGATATCCTTCTCATACTGCTATACACCATGCATTCAACTCCTCTTGAGTTCTATATCCCTCATATGGCTGTGCTTGCGGATAATGATCACCATAATAGTCTGTGGAGTACCCCGATGAATTAGGACACTCTTGAGTGTAATGGGGACCTCCACAGACCTCGCACCACACATTCACGTAACGATACCTTTTAGCATAACAGTGTCCTTGATAACGTTCCCCGTACAAACGCTCCATAGTAATTATCACTGCAATGGGCACTCAAACAAAAAGGATCACGAGTACCAGATATATATATAAATAGATAAATAAATAAAAATAAAATAAAATAAACAAATAAAATATTTACGAAGACTCACTAAAAAATAAAGAAAGACACGGACAACTAGACATTCTATGACTCAAAACACAAATAAGACCAAATAGTCAGTTTAGTTCAATCAAAGCTAGATACGCTATCCCCTAAGTGTCCCTGGCAACGGTGCCAAAAACTTGATGTCGGTCAAACGGTCTATAAAATTAAACACAAAACTAACCTTGACACTCTAGTTAAACTCTAGACAATCCTACTAAACTAGACCACAAAGACAGGCAAGTGAACCTATAAATTGTAAAACAGCTCAATGGAAGTCCGGATATCAAACCCACGAGACACTGACTCTAACTCAAACTAGACTCTGACTATAACTTGGATATTTGTTTTGGGGGGGGGGGGAATCTACAAACTAAGATTAACTAATGAACTTAAAGTAAACTGATTAAGGATGACTACTAAAGACAGTTAACAATCAAGCAAAGACTCAGATGAAATCAATAAGGAGAAAGACACTACCTAGGTTACGAATCTTGTTTGCTAAGCTCGGGTTTCTTTCGGTTATGGAAGATGTGATGGCACTGGGATCCTAAGATGTAACACCCAATCACTCTCAGGATGTGACCAGAAGGGAACCTAAAGGATACTAAGCTCACTAGTGGGTCGGATTACCTCTCGGTCTCACCAACTATGCTAAAGAACTCAATAGACAGCTCACCTTTCGGTATCACTATCTCAATACATCAAAGATGCAAGGAGTAACCTGAAATCAACCTGTTTGACACGAATTAACAACGATACTAGAAACCCTAAGGAAATGTCCTCTCAGACAATTCACACTCAGAAACCCTAACATCGAAGATTAATCGGTTATCTATCACCTTTCGGTATTTAGATAAGAAGAACACTCAGTTTAATAGATTATTAATGTTCCTATGGTTACTGACGTCTAGCAAACCACACACAAATCACAAACCCACAGTAAGCGATCTAATTCACACCTATATGTGAACGACATTCATAAAGATGTATATGGAACAATCAACCAACAAAATATCAAAACTAAAACATGCATAATCATCAAACAAGTGAAATCAGATCTGTTGCAAAAGCATAAATCCAACACAAGATCCAAAAACCGATAAAAAATATCAACTTTATTAAACTATCATCTTTAACCTAGGTAGTTCAAAGTATTTAGCCAAGAATCATGATAAAAACTATAAATCCAGAGTTAAAAATATCAAACATAGTCATGGAAAACTGATCAAACAAAGAAGAACGAGTAATCGTGACCGAATGATTCGAATCTAACCGAATTGATCTCTCAAACTCCAAAACCTTGAACCAAACACTTTCTCTCTTGCCAAAATCACCTCAAACCCTTGCTTATACGGTTGAATGTCGACTTCCTTAAGAATGGCAGTTCCAATCTATTAAAACTCTAATTTTAGGGTTTTTACGGATTTTTATTCTCTCGCGTACCGCGAGAGAATGTGGACAGTCCCTCGCGTACCGTGAGGGACAAATTAGTCGGGATTGATTTTGGGGTCTCTCGCGTACCGTGAGGGAGTAATTTTCTCAGAAAATTAATATTTCTTTTTCTCTTCTTCCAACTTTCCTCGTGTGCTCGATATCTCCAGGATTTAGCTTTATTTTCCACTTCCTTAGCACACTTTAACCTGCAAATACGACACGAACTTAGAATGAACTAAAAACGACAGAAAACGAGTACAAAAACTATACAAAATGCACAATTACAATAGGATAAATGTATGTGTTTTGCAACACATCAGACGACCACAAGTATCTTCTTGTACCACAGACGCTTTCTTGTGGATTTTGCTTGGAAAGACCACCCCTGCGATTCTCTACAACAAACTTTTTTTCACCTGCTCGGGTTGTGATATTATTTGGTTTCTCACAAGACCAAGTACTTTATCCACCTCAACATTTTCATCCTCGACAAAGAACGATTTTAAATCAAGCTTCCTCTGGAAGACGTCGACCGCATCTAGCGGTATTCTGCCGCATGTATTAAAACGAGATAGTTAGAACAGTTTAGAATTATAAGAAATGTGGTAAATCATAAAAGGTTGATTCTATGACCTGTAGCTTCAATCTGTGCCATCTGACAAGCACACGACAACCCACAACTACTGAAAAGCTGGAAACCACACGATGCATTTTGTTTCCGTATAATAGATAACTTGCACCACTCGTTTTCTAACAAGTCTAGAGCTTTATGTGAAACCTTACCGTGTAGGTTATCAAACAATTCAATAGCTTTTTGGTGGTCCATTTTCCTTATAAGGCTTGTTCCAAACCCATGCTCTAATTCTATGTACTGATATGTTACAATTTCATCGACAAACCCCACAAGTCTATCCAGCGAGCTGTTAGCTCTTTAGGAGCGCATGCTAGCTCTCGAATCTGTTCGTTGTACGTTGAACAAAGTTGAGGTTTCTGTTTGACCAGGCTGATACAAACTTTTCTTTATAT
Organism: Smallanthus sonchifolius; assembly: GCA_023525975.1. Classification (NCBI taxonomy): domain Eukaryota; kingdom Viridiplantae; phylum Streptophyta; class Magnoliopsida; order Asterales; family Asteraceae; genus Smallanthus; species Smallanthus sonchifolius. The sequence goes on from CM042019.1 coordinate 100,628,062, forward strand.
GAGTCTAACCAATTTTTAGTCATATAGTTTATAACTCCTGAAAAAATAATATAAACCTGAATAAATATTATAAATTAAAAATAATATATATTATTTGAAAAAATAAAAACTTACTTCCTCGTCTTGCTGCATACAGTCATTCATAAAGTCGATTGAAGTTGTACTGGTATATAGGGGTGAGCAATAATCGAACCGTTAACCGAAACCGAACCGAAAACCGACGAAACCAAACCGAAATTAACCGAAAACCGATTAACCAAAAACCGAATTAACCGAAGATCGGTTATCGGTTTGTTTTTGTACCCTCGGTTAACCGAATCGAACCGAACAACCCATATTTTCATATATTTCTAGCTTTTATACCTCCATTTCATGTTTTATACCATCATTTCTTGTATTTATACATTTATTTCATGTATTTCTACATCCATTTTGATGTATTTATTCCTCCATTTCATGTATAGCTAAGCAAAAATTATAGCCGAAGTTTGGTTTTGGTTATTAACCAAAATTAACCGAACCGAAAACCGACAAACTAATTGAATAAACCTAACCGATTAACTGTAAACCGATCGATTAATAAAATAGATTAACAGATGATTTCGGTTTCGGTTTTGGTTAAGGCTAATAACCGAACCGTGCACACCCGTACTGGTATATATATCTGGCGTGGGAGACTCACACAATACCGCCCATGAATACTTGAATTTTGTCCACTCTTCGTCTGTCAACGTTGCCTTGCAATGTTTTGATATATTCTCGTGGATGTGCCACCTGCATAGGTACTTGGAAGTGTTCGGAAATATTTTATCACACGCGTTCATAAGAGCTTGGTCCCTGTCTGTTATTATCACACGCGGCTCCATACACTTTTGCAACATAACTTTGATATTCAGTAGCACCCATACGAAGTTTTCCTCCCGTTCTTTGGATATAAATGCATGAGCGACGCAAAATGACTGGTGTGTGGAGTTCACACCGACAACTTGAACAAATGGAAGTCTATATATGTTCGTTTTGTACGTCGCCTCGATCATCAACACGTGCGGGAACGCACGCCACATCTCGTACGATTTAGGATGAGCAAAGAAAACCTCCTCCACGACATTTGTGGCGGGATCCTCTCGAATATAATAGACTTACTTTTTAGAAGAAAGCAGGTTTTACAGAACCTGCATTGGAGTTTCACCGACTCTTGTTTCGTTTTTTTATCTTATGTATCGCATTGTAAATGTCTTTTTAAATACAGCTACTATCTGGATTTTGTTCCCTTATGGTTGCCATAATGTTACGTGGTAATATGTTTTGCGAAATCGTTAGTGGGTTGTGTCGGGTAAGAGGATTTTCCGTATACGAAATCGTTAGTGGGTTGTGTCGGGTAAGAGGGTTCATCGTATACAAAATCGTTAGTGGGTTGTGTCGGGTAAGAGGGTTCACCGTATACAAAATCGTTAGTGGATTGTGTCAGGTAAGAGGGTTCACTGTATACGAAATCATTAGTAGGTTGTGTCGGGTAAGAGGGTTCACCGTATACGAAATCGTTAGTGGGTTGTGTCGGGTAAGAGGGTTCACCGTATACGAACTCAGGATTGCTTAGTGGCTCATTCAAATCTGGAAGCCTTATCCGGTGATTAGAATGAACGTCGAACGAGACCTCCTCCTAATTCACATCTACCAGCCATGTCCTATACCCAGCATGAACGGCCGAATTTTCCGGGTTTTTTTCCAATGACTCGTTATAATATGGTTGAAAACCATAGTTACCATCCTACCACCATGGCATGGCTATACTTATGTTTTTTGTGCACGTATATGAAATTTTTTGCAATTGTATCGTTCAAATGTAAAAGCAGAAGCTTTAATAGAATATTTTTGAGCTATACATATCATATAGGTCAATACGATGCGGTTTAGGGTACTGTGTACCTTATGGCAACTAGTCAATCATCACATCACTATACGCCACGTATAGCACTATACGCAGCATATAGTGATTTGATGGTTGATGTTACATAGTACCCTAAATCGCATCGTATTTCACTATACGATGCGTATAAGGGTTAGGAATAACCAGGTGTACGATGTTGTTTGGCGTTGGAAATTGTGAAGCCATATACGCCTCGTATTGCACAATACGAGGCATATAACATCGTGTCTGATTAGCAAAACCCGTGTCTCGTTAGTAGGTCCCTTATTTTATAATTTTGATTTTTAATATTTTAATAAATTTAAGTATTTTATAATATAATATTTTTAAACATAATTTGTTTTTCTTTTATAATTCTTAAAATATAATGTTTTATGAAACTCCGATTAACCAAATCAAATTAACCGAAAACCGATTAACCAAAAACCGAATTAACCGAAGATCGGTGTAACATCGCAAAAATAATAAAACGAATAAATATAGCGAGACCGGTGATTTAGTCGGAATATTTAAACAAAAGGGAGCGGGCTTAGGCTCGGCTCCAATGGGCCGAAGGAAGCCCAGGTATATAAGAGGCAGGGCAGCCCTCTTCTCTGCTCATTCCCCCACTCACGCAACTTCTAGAGAGAGAAAGGAGAGCTCGGGTCTAGAGAGAGAAAGTTGACGGATCGTCCCGGAATTGAGGGAACACGTTACTGCTAAGCTCGTGAGAAGAACCTCCGGATCAGAATCTAGATACAGGTAATGATCTTGCCTAAATCTGAGTTTTTGTTCGTTTTTGGGATTTTCGGGTTTTGGCTAAAAAGGTAACGATTTTGCGGATAGAACTTCAAAATGAGCTTAGGTATAGCATCTAGAATGAAAACCGAACGTTTTGATCTAAGAAAAATTGAGATACTGACTCGATCAGACTCGCATGCAAAAACTTCAGATTTTTGGGAAGACGATCTGTGCAGGCCCATCGAAACTACTAGTTTCGATATGTGTAGGCATATCGAAACTACTAGTTTCGATATGTGCAGGCCCATCGAAACTACTAGTTTCGATATGTGCAGGCCCATCGAAACTACTAGTTTCGATATGTGCAGGCCCATCGAAACTACTAGTTTCGATATGTGCAGGCCCATCGAAACTACTAGTTTCGATATGTGCAGGCCTATCGAAACTACCTAGTTTCGATATGTGCAGACCCATCTAAACTACATAGTTTCGATATGTGTAGACCCCATCGAAACTACTACTTAGTTTCGATATGTGCAGACCCATCGAAACTATCAAGTTTCGACATAAACAACCTATCGAAACTATCAAGTTTCGATATAAGCAAATCTATCGAAACTACTAGGTTTAAGCATAGGGATGTCAAGTGTCATCTAGGAGCACTACCTTACAAGTATGGCTTTATTATAACAGATCGTGAGTGACATTAGTGACGTGCAGTAGCCAGCTAAGAGTATTTCAGAAACTACTTATCCAGTGAGTTCTAGAGCCCTCTTTTAAATGTTTTGTTAATGTTTTTGGGCTGGTGTGCATACTTACGAAATGATGTTTAACAAAATGATGTTTTAACGAAACGATGTTTACGAAAGGAAAGGTTTTGAAGTGTTTTTGCCAAAAGGGTTACGAATGCTTTATGAACGGTCTAAATGAGGAAATGTTTAATGAGAAGGGAAAGAGGTAAAGGTTTTAAAGAAGTCATTACAAATCTAATCTGTCGAATGAATGGAATTGACGAATGAAGTTTGGGAATGAGATTCCCAGCCTTGTGGTAGATTATGGACAGCGAGCCATAGTTGCCACAAGAACAACAGGGGCAGTGTCTCTGTGGCATGTCAATGGTTATGATGTTGTACAACTGGTAAGGGAGTAATGACGGTTACTCAGGGGTTAACCTGACCCTATGTAAGGTTAAATTATGATCCGACGGTGCCATGGCCGTCGATGGAAGTTGTCGGTTTATGGACATGAGAGCCATAAGGGCAACTGAATGGGTATTGTCGGTCCTCGCGCAGTTAGCCTTGGGGGCAATACCAAAAGGGAATTGACGGAATGTATGTTATTGTCGGTCTTCATGCAGTTAAGCCTTAGGGGTAATACCATACTAAATGACGGAACGAAGGGTAACACAAATTTAGATAATAATGTATGACTTAAATGAATGTGAAAAGTTTCAATGAACGATCCGTTTAACGGTGTTTATGATTATGATGTTAATGATGATATGGGTACGAAACCTTTTTAAAGATGTTAGATTATTACATGCTTTTGTGAAAGGTTTTACTAAATGAATGATACGTTTTTGGCAAATGTTGATGTTAAAGTTTTTATTAAATGCTAGAACTCACCAGCGTAGCTGACTTTTTAGTGTGCACATCCAGGTTAAGGCAGGTTATGAGGATGGACGGTGATGCTTGGCTAGCGAGAGGAGTTACCCGATTGACTATGAAGACTGGCATCCCGTTATGTTTTAGTTATGATCTATTTATGTTTTATACAATGTTTACGCTTCCGCATGTATGAACAATGATGACGTTATGTTTAAATGAAATTTTCCGCTGCGTTATTTGATATACATGTTTAAGAACTGTTTGTGAATGAGTAAATCCAACAAGTGAGGCCTCCCGGGTTTGGGGCCTTACAAGTTGGTATCAGAGCAATAGTTTGAGAGATTCGGACACTCTTAGTGTCTGAACTTAAACTTTGAATGGGACCGAAAGCGGATGCCAGTACGGGTAACTCGAGCCAAAGCATCAGGTATGAAAAGTAGAATATGTGTATGTATTATGCCTTAGAAAGGGTTAGGTAAGGACTTGTTTTCTGATGGAATCACAAAGGTGGTCAAATAGAAATCGAAAGGTAGTGTAATGGTTAATTGCAGATGGCCAGTGTATATTAACATCTTACAGTACTTGTTGAATTTTATTTGTTAACTAGCGTGATGACGTTGGATTTCTTGTCTTATAGAACGAAATGGCGAGGAGAGGGAACGGAAGGCGTGGTGGCCGTACCGGTGGTCGTACCGGCGGTCGAAATGGTGGGCGTGGCAGGATTCCTGCGCGCCAAGAGCACAGCGAAGAAGGAAGTGTTCACACTGAACCGGAGGTTAGTGTGCATGGAACGGAGCAGACACAAGTTGCAGAACAACCTTTCACTTTTGAACCAGAAGTGAGAGTAGCCATTGCTCGAGAGTTCTCCGAGTTGATGAAGAATTCTCTGCCAAGTCTATTGGCTGAAGCATTAAAGAAAGTTAGTGGGGAAGGCGGATCTAGTGCGGCAACTGGTGCCCAGAACAACGAGACCGACAACGCACCGCCTGCTCGCGGGTGCGACTATAAGTCATTTAAGGCATGTGACCCGCCGGTCCTGACTGGGAAGAAGGACGCGGTGGCTACTTTTGATTGGGTGATACGTATGGAAGCCGCCATCCGTCTGAGCGAGTGTCGAGCAAATCAAGTAGTGAAGTTTGCTGCTAACTCCTTGAGGGAGGAAGCATCCCACTGGTGGGAAGGTGTACGTCAAGCTAAGAGGGATGAGGTTGTGGACTCGATGATGTGGAATGACTTGAAAACTATGGTAATCAAGAACTTTTGTCCAAGGAACGAGATTGAGAAGGTAGAGAGGGAATTTCTGGATTTGAAGGCCGGGAGCATGACGCACCTGCAGTACACAACCCGATTCAATGAACTGGCACGTCTGGTGCTACATCTTGTTACGACGGAGGAAAGAAAAATTTCCTGCTACATTCAAGGGTTGCCGGACCAGGTCCGCACCTATGTTAAGGCAAACGCCCCTACTACCTATGATTCGGTAGTAGAACTAAGCGACGTAGTATTTGATGATCTGGCACTGAATGTCGTCGCCATCGAGGAACCAAAGAAGAGACCGAGCTTCTCAAACAAGCGAACTGGTGAAGGATGTTTGGGGCTCGCGATAAAAGGGCTCGGGTGGATGAGCCGACTGTTTGTAAGAAGTGTGAAAAGGAGCACGTAGGTGAATGTAGACTGGGATCTAACTTGTGCTTTAAGTGTGGCAAGACCGGGCACTACTCCCGTGAGTGCACACAACACTACAAGTGCTATAACTGTGGGGATGCCGGTCATCTGAGCCGGGAATGCACCAAACCAAGAATGGGTGAAGCCGGGAAGGGGAAAGGCCCGGAGAAGAGGGAAGAGAGGCCCCGAGCAAAGACTCGTGCGTACGCGCTGACGCAAGACTAGGCCAGAATGGACCCCGACGTGGCGTCAGGTACGTTCATCCTTGACAACACTTTTGTTTCTGAGCTATTTGATTCGGGTGCCAGTAAGAGTTTTATATCTGCGACTTTTTGTAAATGAGTGAAGTGCATTGTTAGTAAGCTAAAAAGGGCCTTCAGTGTAGAAACCGCTGAGGGTAGAACTGCGAGAGTAACCAATGTAGTTGACAACCCCACGATAAAAATAGAAGGTCATGAGTTCCCTGTCAGATTGTTTGTTATGGTTTTGGGAGGGTTCGATGTCGTGTTAGGTATGGATTGGCTAACTGCCAATGAAGCGCAAATTATATGCAAACGAAAGATAATCCGACTCAAGGCTCCGGATGGTAGCAAAGTCGAGGTTCTTGGAGATCGGGACGCCCCGATGCCAAACGTCATCTCGATGATTAAGGCAACAGATTACTTGAGGCGCGGATGCGAGGCTTATCTGGTATACGTGATTGACAAGTGTAAGGAAGTGAAGGAACTAGACGATGTACCCATGGTACGCGAGTACCCGGAGGTGTTTCCAGAGGATTTGCCTGGGATACCACCCGACAGAGAGATTGAATTTCGAATTGACTTAGTACCAGATGCCCAGCCCGTGGCTAAGGCTCCATATCGACTAGCACCGGTGGAAATGAAGGAACTTATGGTCCAACTAGACGAGTTACTTGAGAAAGGATTTATCCAACCGAGCATCTCGCCATGGGGTGCTCCGGTGTTGTTTGTGAAGAAGAAAGAAGGTTCGATGAGAATGTGTATTGATTATCGCGAGTTGAACAAACGTACCGTGAAGAACAAGTACCCGTTACCAAGGATCGATGACCTGTTCAATCAATTGCAAGGCGCAAGTTGGTTCTCGAAAATCGACCTTCGGTCCGGGTATCATCAGTTGAAGGTGAGGGAAGAAGACATACCGAAAACTGCATTTCGCACGCGTTATGGACATTTCGAGTTCCGCGTGATGTCTTTTGGATTGACGAACGCCCCCGCAGCGTTCATGGATTTGATGAATAGAGTTTGTCGACCAATGCTGGATCGGTCGGTGATCGTGTTCATCGATGATATCCTCATCTACTCCAAGAATGAGGGTGATCACGCGTGTCACTTGAAGGAAGTATTGGAAGCTCTGAAGAAGAAAAAGTTGTATGCTAAGTTCTCCAAATGCGCGTTCTGGCTTAGGGAAGTCCAATTCCTAGGTCACGTCATTAACCCGAACGACATTATGGTTGACCCAGCAAAGATAGTGACGGTAAAGGAATGGAATATTCCTAAGACGCCAACTGAAATCCGCAGTTTCTTGGGACTGGCAGGCTACTATCGGAGATTCATCCAGGACTTCTCGAAAATAGCTTCGCCGTTGACAAAGTTGACTCGGAATGAGGTAAAGTATGAATGGGGTTCGACCCAAGATGAGGCGTTTAAGGAATTGAAGAAGAGGCTAACCCAAGCTCCAGTCTTGGCCCTTCCCGAGGGCAATGAAGACCTAGTGGTATACTCTGACGCTTCGGGTCATGGATTGGGATGCGTGTTAATGTAACGCGGGAGAGTGATCGCGTATTCATCGCGGCAGTTGAAGATTCACTAAGCTAATTATCCGACTCACGATTTGGAACTTGCTGCTGTCGTATTCGCATTGAAAATTTGGAGGCACTACCTTTACGGGGTGAAGTTCACTATTTACTCCGACCACAAAAGTTTGAAGTACTTCTTCGAACAGAATGAACTTAATAAGAGGCAGAGGCGATGGTTGGAACTATTGAAAGACTATGACTGTGACATAATATACCATCCTGGAAAGGCAAACGTGGTGGCTGACGCTCTAAGCCGAAAGGATGTGCCTACTCCTATTTGAGTGAAAGCTTGCCAGTTGGTGGTGACATCGGATGTGATGCGGGAAATCGTAAAGGCTCAAGATGAGGCACTTAAAGAAGAAAACATAAAGAAGGAAAGGATGGTTGGCCAATGGGACAAGTTGGAATATAACACCCTTGGTGTTAGGACACGTTTTGGACGGGTATGGATACCTATGAGTGGCGAGCTTAGAACCAAAATCTTGGATGAGGATCATAAGTCTCGTTACTCTATCCATCCTGGTACCAATAAAATGTACCAAGATCTGAGGAAGGAATACTGGTGGCCCGGAATGAAACATGAAGTGACAAAGTATGTAAGCAAGTGCTTGACTTGCTCACAAGTAAAGGCCGAGCACCAGAAACCGTATGGAAAGATTCAACCGCTTGATATACCAGAATGGAAGTGGGAACACATTACCATGGACTTCATAACCAAGCTACCTCGCACAGCTAAAGGTCATGACACCATCTGGGTAATTGTGGACCGATTAACAAAGAGTGCTCATTTCCTACCTATTCGCGAGGCGTTCTCGTCGGAAAGGTTAGCAGAAGTATTTATTAACGAAGTAGTAGCACGACATGGGATGCCTTTGACGATAGTATCCGACCGGGACACACGATTCACATCGAGGTTCTGGAAAAGATTTCACTAGGCGATGGGCACGAGACTTAATATCAGTACGGCATACCACCCGCAAACAGATGGTCAGTCCGAAAGGACCATTCAGACATTGGAGGATATGCTTCGTGCCTGTATTATCGATTTTGGCGGCAGTTGGGACAGTCATCTGCCATTAGCCGAATTCTCCTACAACAATAGTTATCACACGACGATAGGCATGCCGCCTTACGAAATGTTGTATGGGAGAAGATGCAGAACCCCGGTTTGTTGGGGCGAGATTGGACAGAAGGAATTAGGGAGTCTGGAAGTAATAAGGGAAACGTCGGAAAGGTTTGATCAAGTCAAAGCACGAATGAAGGCCGCACAAGATCGTCAAAAATCCTACGCGGATAAACGGCGAAGGCCTATTGAGTTCGATGTTGGGGACAGAGTAATGTTGAAAGTGTCACCCTGGAAGGGAATCATACGATTCAGGAAGAGAGGAAAGTTAAGTCCGAGGTTTGTCGGACCGTTCAGGATAATGGCACGGGTTGGTGAAGTCGCTTATCGGTTAGAGTTGCCTGATGAGTTAAGTGGAATTCATCCTACCTTCCATGTATCACACTTGCGAAAGTGTTTGGCGGATGAATCGGCTCACGTACCACTTACTGACATTGAGGTAGACAATAGCCTTAACTACATCGAAGAACCCGTGGCCATGCTAGATCGAAAGGAGAGACGTTTACGTAATAAAGTTATCCAATTGGTTAAAGTCCAATGGAAACATCGAAAGGGATCGGAAGCCACTTGGGAAACGGAGACAGAAATGAGGGAGTCGTACCCTCAACTATTTAACTTATGATAGGTTTCGGGGACGAAACCTATTGTAAGGGGGGTAGACTTGTAACATCCCAAAAATAATAAAACGAATAAATATAGCGAGACCGGTGATTTAGTCGGAATATTTAAACAAAAGGGAGCGGGCTTGGGCTCGGCTCCAATGGGCCGAGGGAAGCCCAGGTATATAAGAGGCAGGGCAGCCCTCTTCTCTGCTCATTCCCCCACTCACGCAACTTCTAGAGAGAGAAAGGAGAGCTCGGGTCTAGAGAGAGAAAGTTGACGGATCGTCCCGGAATTGAGGGAACACGTTACTGCTAAGCTCGTGAGAAGAACCTCCGGATCAGAATCTCGATACAGGTAATGATCTTGCCTAAATCTGAGTTTTTGTTCGTTTTTGGGATTTTCGGGTTTTGGCTAAAAAGGTAACGATTTTGCGGATGGAACTTCAAAATGAGCTTAGGTATAGCATCTAGAATGAAAACCGAACGTTTTGATCTAAGAAAAATTGAGATACTGACTCGATCAGACTCGCATGTAAAAACTTCAGATTTTTGGGAAGACGATCTGTGCAGGCCCATCGAAACTACTAGTTTCGATATGTGTAGGCCCATCGAAACTACTAGTTTCGATATGTGCAGGTCCATCGAAACTACTAGTTTCGATATGTGCAGACCTATCGAAACTACTTAGTTTCGATATGTGTAGACCCATCGAAACTACATAGTTTCGATATGTGTAGACCCCATCGAAACTACTACTTAGTTTCGATATGTGCAGACCCATCGAAACTATCAAGTTTCGACATAAACAACCTATCGAAACTATCAAGTTTCGATATAAGCAAATCTATCAAAACTACTAGGTTTAAGCATAGGGATGTCAAGTGTCGTCTAGAAGCACTACCTTACAAGTATGGCTTTATTATAACAGATCGTGAGTGACATTAGTGACGCGCAGTAGCCAGCTAAGAGTATTTCAGAAACTACTTATCCGGTGAGTTCTAGAGCCCTCTTTTAAATGTTTTGTTAATGTTTTTGGGCTGGTGTGCATACTTACGAAATGATGTTTAACGAAATGATGTTTAACGAAATGATGTTTTAACGAAACGATGTTTACGAAAGGAAAGGTTTTGAAGTGTTTTTGCCAAAAGGGTTACGAATGCTTTATGAACGGTCTAAATGAGGAAATGTTTAATGAGAAGAGAAAGAGGTAAAGGTTTTAAAGAAGTCATTACAAATCTAATCTGTCGAATGAATGGAATTGACGAATGAAGTCTGGGAATGAGATTCCCAGCCTTGTGGTAGATTATGGACAGCGAGCCATAGTTGCCACAAGAACAACAGGGACAGTGTCTCTGTGGCATGTCAATGGTTATGATGTTGTACAACTACTAAGGGAGTAACGACGGTTACTCAGGGGTTAACTTGACCCTATGTAAGGTTAAATTATGATCCGACGGTGTCATGGCCGTGAGCCATGGCCGTCGATGGAAGTTGTCGGTTTATGGACATGAGAGCCATAAGGGCAACTGAATGGGTATTGTCGGTCCTCGCGCAGTTAGCCTTGGGGGCAATACCAAAAGGGAATTGACGGAATGTATGGTATTGTCGGTCTTCGTGCAGTTAAGCCTTAGGGGCAATACCATACTAAATGACGAAACGAAGGGTAACACAGATTTAGATAATAATGTATGACTTAAATGAATGTTAAAAGTTTCAATGAACGATCCGTTTAACGGTGTTTATGATTATGATGTTGATGATGATATGGGTACGAAACCTTTTTAAAGATGTTAGATTATTACATGCTTTTGTGAAAGGTTTTACTAAATGAATGATACGTTTTTGGCAAATGTTGATGTTAAATTTTTTATGAAATGCTAGAACTCACCAGCGTAGCTGAATTTTTAGTGTGCACATTCAGGTTAAGGCAGGTTATGAGGATGGACGGTGATGCTTGGCTAGCGAGAGGAGTTACCCGACTGACTATGAAAACTGGCATCCCGTTATGTTTTAGTTATGATGTATTTATGTTTTAAACAATGTTTACGCTTCCGCATGTATGAACAATGATGACGTTATGTTTAAATGAAATTTTCCGCTGCGTTATTTGATATTCATGTTTAAGAACTGTTTGTGAATGAGTAAATCCAACAAGTGAGGCCTCCCGGGTTTGGGGCCTTACAATCGGTTATCGGTTTTTTTTTGTACCCTCGGTTAACCGAATCGACCCGAACCATCCATATTTTCATATATTTCTTGATTTTATACCTTCATTTCATGTTTTATACCATCATTTCATGTATTTATACCTCCATTTCATGTATCGCTAAGCAAAAATTATAGCCGAAGTTTGGTTTTGATTATTAACCAAAATTAACCGAACAAAACCTAAAACCGACAAACTAACCGAATAAAGCGTACTGATTAACTGAAAACCGATCGTTTAATAAAATAGATTAACCGATGATTTCGGTTTCGGTTTTGGTTAAGGCTAATAACCGAACCGTGCACACCCCTACTAGTATATATCTGGGGTGAGAGACTCACACAATACCGCCCATGAATACTTGAATTTTGTCCACTCTTCCTCTGTCAACGATACCTTGCATTGTTTTGATATATTCTCGTGGATGTGCCACCTGCATAGGTACTTGGAAGTGTTCGGAAATATTTTATCACACACGTTCATAAGAGCTTGGTCTCTGTCTGTTATTATCACACGCGGCTCCATACACTTTTGCAACATAACTTTGATATTCAGTAGCACCCATACGAAGTTTTCCTCCCGTTCTTTGGATATAAATGCATGAGCGATGCAAAACGACTGTGTGTGGAATTCACACCGATAACTTGAACAAATGGAAGTCTATATATGTTCGTTTTTTATGTCGCCTCGATCATCAACACGTGTGGGAACGCACGCCACATCTCGTACGATTTAGGATGAGCAAAGAAAACCTCCTCCGCGACATTTGTGGCGGGATCCTCCCGAATATAATAGACGTACTGTTTAGAAGAAAGCATGTTTTACAGAACCTGTATTGGAGTTTCACCGACTCTCGTTTCATTTTTTTATCTTATGTATCGCATTGTAAATGTCTTTTTTAATACACCTACTATCCGGGTTTTGTTCCCTTATGGTTGCCATAATTTTACGTGGCAATATGTTTTACGAAATCGTTAGTAGGTTGTGTCAAGTAAGAGGGTTCACCGTATACGAACTCGAGATTGCTTAGTGGCTCATTCAAATCTGGAAGCCTTACCCGGTGATTAGAATGAACGTCGGACGAGACCTTCTCCTGATTCACATCTACCGGCCATGTCCTGTACCCAACATGAACGCCCGTATTTTCTGGGGAATTTTCCAATGACTCATTAGAATATGGTTGAAAACCGTAGTTATCATCCTACCACCATGACATGGCTATACTAATGTTTTTTGAGCACGTATACAAAATTTTTTGCAATTGTATCGTTCAAATGTGAAAGCAAAAGCTTAAATAAAATATTTTTGAGCTATAAGCATCATATAGTTCAATACGACGCAGTTTATGGTACGATGTACCTTATGGCAACTAGTCAATCATCACATCACTATACGCCACGTATAGCACTATATGCAGCGTATAGTGATTTGATGGTTGATGTTACATCGTACCCTAAACCGCATCGTATTGCACTATACGATGCGTATAAGGGTTAGGAATGACCAAGTGATAACGTTTTAGTAATAAAAATATTTAGAGATATCAGTTTCATGAGATCAGGTTTTAAATTTATAAAATGATAATTACTTTAACTTTAAACACACACAATAGGCAAGTGTACCTATCGCAGCGTAATATAGTTTAGGTAAGAACCAAGTATCGAACCAATGGGCACGGTTGAGTTCCAGTACTCAACTTTTGTTATCGTTTAGCCGGATCAATTAGTGAATGAGTTTTGTGTGCTTGTGAAGCCAAATAGTAAGTGACAGAAAAGTAAATGACGGTAAAGTAAATAGCATAAAAATAAAAACGTGTGTGATGTGTGTAACAGAAATATAACTAACAGAATAGTAAATAGCAGAAAAGTAAATATCTTGGAAATGAACAGGTCAGGAAGAGTGTTGCTTCGGGCTTCGAATCAGCTTGGTACGTGATAATTTAAGTTGACTAATTCAGTGATATGACTACTACAAACCTGTGACCCGGGTCACCGCTAGAGCCTCGTCCTCACGACATTTGATTCACGAATTAAAATCTTTAAATTAAAATAGTAGTGCCTCCCGTTAGGTGATTATATTTTGTTCATCGGGAGGCGGTGTAACAATGTGACCGAGTATAAAGACGTACCATTCCCAACATGAGTTCACCAATTCTTGGTCGCATAATAAGTTCGTATAAAGACGTACGACCTTAATAATGTTGACCAAGCCTTGGCTTATCAATCTCTGCTTGTATAAAGACGTACAAGCTTCAAAGGAAGTTTGATTAAAAAGGTAATTCTGCGAAAGATCTAAGTCGTTGCCGGGGACACGGTAATTCTGCGAAAGATCTCCATCTTTATTTTATTTTTGTTTTATTTCTACTTTATTTTTTCTTTTATTTTTATTTTTCTTATTATTTTTGTTTTGGTACTTGTGCTAGCTAATCTATCTTTGCAGAAACTTTCAAGGATCGCAACCCAGGAATTATTGTTAAGAAAAATGAACGGATACAAGTGCCGTCATTGGAAAGCATTTTAAGAATAGGCGTAATACTTTCGAACGGTTTTACGTGTTTAGATTTTACATTCCTCCTTATTCTCGATGATTACAAGCTCGATACTTTGAAATTGGATATCAAGAAACAAGGTAAGTTTTCTAATGTGAAATCGGGATTTTAATGGTGACAATCTCCCTTGACCAATTTATTTTAATATTTTTTTAAAATTAGTACTTTAATAAATTTTTAAATAGTACTATTTTTAGTTAAAAAAGAGTCAAATTGGTCAAACAGGGGTGATGCACGGCCGTGCAACCCAATGCACAACCGTGCAACCCAATGCACAACCGTGCATTGGGCTTCGTGCGCGTCTGGTGTTAAAATTGCAGAAAAATCACTTTTTCTCAAAATCCCAACTCCGAAAACGCTCGGAACTCACCGAAATCAACCAAAAACGCTCGATTTCTCACTGTTTCTCTTGATTTTTGCTTCCAATCTCTTCCCCGAGGTATGTAAACTTGTCCATTGTCAATTTTAGTGTGAATTATGCTTCAAATGTGGCTAATATTGTTCAAATAAGGCTACGGTTTCGTTTTGAACTTTGGTTTGAATATGCTTGAATATGAACTCAATGCTAGATGCATATTTGACTAGGTAGGATCATAATGTAACTACTTTTAGCCTTGTTTGGGTAGGATTTGTTTGATTTGTATGAATGAGTTTATGAATTTTGACTTAGAGTTCATGAACTTGGAATTACAAATTGAAGCATGAATCTTGTTTGAATATGTTTAGGTTTTAACATAATTAGTGGGAATATGTTGATTAGTTGAATTATGTCAAGAATTTTGGCGGGTTTGACTTTTCAAAAGTCAACACTTTGACCATCTATTTATATAGTTAGACTACACCGTTGGAGTTTGCGCCTTGCTCGATTTTTTATAATTGACCATTTAAGGACTCAAGAAACATAATCGTGCCTTAACCATGCCCGAATTTGTGTTTCCCTTGAGTGGTCCAAAAATTATATACATATATATTTTCTCTAAAAACATGATTCATATCAGGTTTTTGGCACCAATATGCATCGTAATGTACATCATATCAAGTTTTTGGCGCTATTAGAATATATATGTTGGGTTATTCTTATTCTTATGTACTAACTCCTTTAAATGGTGATTATGTAGGTCATGGCTGAGTCTTCCCGACAAGCGGGACGAAAGAGAAGAAACACCCGATCAGGTTCTAGGTCAGGTTCATCCTCATCTTCCCACATGAGTGGCTCACCACAGACTCCACCATATCCTCCATCGCCTTTTCACCTTCATCCCATGCCAGAAGGGCCACAGGATTTGCACCCGTGGCTTATCTTTGACCCCGATGATGCCATCGAGGTCCATGCCTACCAAATCCTGCCTACATTACAGAGGCAAACCTTCAGGTCACACAAAACCATTTGCTACCCAACCTTGGAGGATATAAATCTCTTAGACGGTGTAGTTCCCCTAAAGCCATGGCAGAGATTCCTTGCTATCAGAGAAACAACCTACTATGAACTCACTCTTGAGTTCCTAGCATCCTTCCAATTCGATAGGCCAGTGGTAAGTATGGAAATGCATGATTGTGTGCGCTTCAGGATGGCTAGGCATTGGTATGAAATTCCACTGGCACAGTTTGGGGTAAAAATGGGATTATATAGGAACATGGAGATTACGGAGCCGATATTTACTTACAGTAAAGGGGAGTTCGCCGAGGGAGAAGTATCAGCATTTTGGCATATGATCAGATCCTGACCTTTTGACCTGCACAGTCAAAAGAGCACCAAGATCAGACATCCCCTCCACCGTTATCTGCACCGATGCATTGTCCTTTCCATCGGGGGAAGAAAGGATAGCACGGGGGTTGTGAGCGTTAGAGATCTCCTTCACTTACACTGCTTGATTGATGGGATTCCTTGTAACTTGGCTTACAGCTTGGCCAGGTTCTTTACCAGAGCTACTGGCTACTGTTCCAACAGCCACATATTTGGTGGACCATACATTACTCACCTTGCTTCCTACCTAGGAGTCTTGTCTCCTGTGCACCTCGGTATACTTACAGAAATGGACACACCCATTCTACCTGTTGACACCCAAGTATTAATCAACATGCATATGATGAAGAAGTTCAATGGGGTGTACCGATTAGTAGGCCATCGGGGAAATATTTGGACCGGTGTAGTTGAAGAATCAGAGGAAGAGGGAGCACCTATGGGACAACTGGGGCATCAAGGCCCGGGTATGTACCACACTACCGCTGACCCAACAATGTTAGACTTAATGATCCGTATGGGTCAGCTAGGTCAGACGATGGACGACATGAGGCAGGATTTTCACGATCATCTACAGGACCCGTATGCTCACCAACCAAATCAGCAACCTCCTGGCCCATACCAGCAGTGGCCTCGCCCGCCATATCAGTAGCAGCTCTCTCTTCCTGTGGTTTATATAGTTTGTGGTTCTTGACTTTTGACGTTGGTTGACTAGACACGATACCATTTTTACCAGTTACAGGAGTAACCGTTGACATGGTGGTACTGCCACCAACCTTATTCGGCCGCTGTATTAAGCGAATATTAGTTTAATTTTTCCTTTTAGTACTTACTTTATATGTTGAGCATTGCATAGTATTACAGGTGATATAGATTTTGTTTCATGCCCGGAAATACGATCTAGGCAATGATGAGAATCGACTACACGCATGGAAATTACGTCTCATCAGGGGAGTATTAGTTCACCACACTCTTATTATTCATGACACATATTATATTGCATACATTCATATTATCAGAAACTAAGTGTGGGGTGGAACCCCGTTGATATTTTGGCTGCCAAATTTTGTCCTAAGTATTACGAGTGCATGACTAATAACTACCTAATCTATTGAATTAAAAGGTATATATAAGTAATAAAAACATTTTCAAAAATAATCTTAAAGCAAAAGTCTTAAAAATCATTTGGTATAAACGACCTTATAAAAGCAGCAATTTGGAATACCGTTGAAGTGAATCAAGGAAACAAATAGGGAAGATTAGGAAGCACAACAGAAAGAAAGAAATAAGTTTATGCACATTTTTACTTTATTGCCCTTTACCTTCTGTTTCCATGTGAGAGATTTGAACCTATCTGAGCATTATCACGAACACATCAAGTTTTTGACGCCGTTGATTATTACATATTTCACATGCTCATTTCGTTTGTTAGAGTAATTGCTAATTATTGCTTTGCATGTTAGAACTTGTATAAAATATACATTTCAAGATCATGGACTAAAAGAATGCATGAAAATGATTGAGTCATTAGGATTAACCCATTTTCTTTAACCTTTTCTTTTCTTTTACCTACCCTAAATATTATCCCCTAGTTAGTCCCTTTGAGCCTAAACCTTTTCGTTTCTAAACCCACATCTCAAAACCATTAAACCCAAAAAATTAGCCTTTTATCTTTTAACCCTTTTAGTTGAAAATCGACTTGGCTATGATTTAAAAAATGATCATCCGCCGAAAGATTATAGATCCATCCTATGTTCGAAGAAAAAAACTCAAAAAAAGAAGAATTGGTATGAAAATAAGAACTATTGTGAAGATAAAGGGGCAACCAAAAGAAATTATTAAATTGCCCAACTTAGTGAAGAAATCTCATCAAAAGAAAATCAAACTTACTCGAAAAATTGGAGTATGCAAAGCTAATCAAAGTGAATGTATTAGGAAGAAACGTCCGAAAAATTCATGAAGAATTGATAGCAATGAATATTTCAACAATAAGAAGAAGTTGACATTCTTGAAGGAAGGGATTTGTTCTTGACGATCTGGCCTTAAAAGAGTCCTTAGATTAGTTACAATGTCTAATCTAAGTTGAATAACGGAATAATTTTCATTTTATCATAAAGCCAAGTCAAATTTTCAACATTTAGCCACTATTCCCAAATACTTCCTACCCTAACCCTACGCCAATCATTACAACCCTTTATAAAGCCCTCTTGATTTATGCACATATTTTATGTCAATTGATGGATATTTGATTTCTATACAAGCCTATGATTATGCAAGCATTAATTATAGTATTGAGTGTTCTCCTTAACATACTATATCCATATATTTAACCCGAGTATTGAGTGAACATTTGTGAAACTGTAATTTTATGCATAATCATAGTTCCATCAAGTATGTTGGGATTGCTACCCTATTGTGGAGAAACACTCAAAAGGTATAACCACCAAATAATTGTTTTTAAAGAGGGTCATTCAGCCATTTGGGACAACAACTTTGGATTAACATTTAATCAATATCTTACTTCTACGGGTGTAATCATGCATGAGTTTACTTGAGGACAAGCAAAGTTTAAGTGTGGGGTATTATGATATGACGTAAATTATACATGTTTTGCACGCATAATTATCCCCTAAATCATCACAATTAGAGATAATATGATAATAATTGATGCCTAATCCACTCATTTGTGTTCGATAGGATAATTGACCCGGATTTACAAAAACATGAAGAAAACACTCAAAATCAACGTAAAATCAGCATTCGGGGGCCAATTGAACGAAACCGGACGCAGAAGGTCAAAGCTAGAAGTCCAAAAGTCAACAGGGACCAAACTAGGGCATTGCACGGTCGTGCATTGCCTTGCACGGCCGTGCAAACCCTAACTTGGGTCCCTGTCCTCTCCTGTACTGCCAGATTCCGCACGTGAAAGAAATGGGTACTTTGCACGCCCGTGCAATCCAATGCATGGCCGTGCATTGCCAAAATCTTTGCCTATAAATAGCAAGCTCATTCTAGTGTTTTAGGTGTCCATTACCATGGGTTGGGAAGGCCCTAGAGCTCTGCTAGAGCAGGAACTCTCTCGGTTTTGGTCCGTTTTAGCTTTTCTTTGGTTATTTTCTATTTCTAAGTCTTGTAATACGAAACCATTCTTCTTGTTCGAGCAAGCAAGAGAAAACCTATACCCACTCTCCTTTGGTGTTGGAATACTTTCACACATTATCTAAGGGTTAGTGGATTCACTTGTATGGTCATTTATGGCTAGTTCTCTTGTGTTGCTCGAGTTAGTTGAACTTTAATTAGTTAATGAAGTATTTTTAGTATGTTATGTTTTTAAAGTATTTACTATGAGTTATCTTAAAACACAAGAATAAGTGATCTTTAAACCAATCTAATAACCTTAAATCTTGTGAGTTACTTAAGCAAAACTTCTTGTTTGTGAAGCTTATTCGATGTTTGTACGGTCTATATACAAATCTTAGTGCTATCACGGCCAGTTAGTATAGATTTAATGTTATGGGTTGATTGGAAGTTTGGGTATTCAGCATGCCATTTGATCCCTAACCAGACCGGGCGGTTTGTGTCGGTAGTTCTTTACATCTCTTGTGTCGGCTTGCAGAGGACTTCTAGCGGGAGCCATGAGGTTTGATCTAGAGAATGAAAGTCTTATTTATTTAAAATAATATTATAAGTAAATACAACTATTTAAGAACATAATTTGTTTGGTCCGAGCGTTCATAAAGTAGCTCTAGAGGGAGTTGGCATTCCGACTTTCCAAAGGAAGTTACAAGACATGACGTATGTCAGTCATTGGATAATCTTAGTCCGAATAATGAATTGTGAGATACCGATGGACTTGATACCCCGTTTAGGGTTCGTTATATTCATTAAGGAACAGTTGGCCGACCGTATCCACTGTTCCGTTACGAAATGCTAACTCCCCTATCGAAAGGGTTAGTACTAGTAACTATGACCAACCTTACTTTAAATATATCATTAATTAACAAGGGATAACAACTAGAGTAACGTCTTAAATGAGATAACCTTTCTAATTACATTTCTTATCTGTTTATTTTCCTTTTAAAACAAAACCCATTTTCCAACTTATTATCCTAGTCAGACAATAGCAAGGGTTGAGTACAGGATCCGTGTCCATGGTTCGATACTTGGTTCTTACCCATACTTTACTACGCTGCGATAGGTTCACTTGCTTATTGTGTGTGTATTTAGTTGAAGTAATTATCATTTTAAATTATAAATTTAAAACCTGATTTTGTGTAGCTCCAAATAGAATATATTTATTACTAAAACTATGCCATCAAGTTTTTGGCGTTGTTGCCAGGGTTATATACATATTTCCATTTTTATATACATACAAAAACACACATCAGGGGCCATCGACTTCCCCCGTGTCTCCTGTTCCTTCATTCAAGTCCTTTAGTTTTGGTAGCATATCAAAGTATTCATCGATCCAGTTATTATTGTCAAAATTCTTGCCAAGATCTAGTTTCTTTCCTTTGTTGAATTCTTTGGCTTTCTTCAGCTGGTAGTCTAGATTAGTATCGATGAATTGTGCAATTTCAAAGGGATCATTGGACAAACACTCATTTCCTTCGATGTTGTAGGTCACTGATTGTTTTCCTACACGAAGTGTCAAAATTCCTTCATTCATGTCAATGACGGCTCGGGCGGTAGCTAAAAATGGGCGACCCAAAATCAAAGGTACGGAATAGTCGGGTCCCATTTCTAAAACCATGAAGTCGGCAGGGAAGACAAACTTGCCGACTTTTACTAGTAAGTTCTCAACGACTCCTATAGGTGATTTAACCGAACCATCCGCAAGTTCAATGGTTGCATTAACAGGCCGCGGATTCCCAATTTTGAGTCTTTGAAACATGTTATATGGCATTACGTTCACACTTGCTCCCAGATCAGCGAGTGAGAAGGTTATCGGCAGTGGTCCAATAGAACATGGTAAAGAAAACATTCTGGGATCTGAAAGTTTCTTTGGAAGGCATCTTTCAATGAGAGCGACACATTGATTAGTCTTTTTAACTGCCTCTTCCATGTTTCTTTTGTTAGTAAGGAAATCTTTCAAGAAACGTCCATACTTAGGGATTTGTTGTATGATATCCAGGAAAGGAAGATTGACATGGATTTGACTTAATAGCTCGATGAATTTCTCATATTGTTCGTCAGTCTTTTGCTTTACTAACCTTCCTGGGTATGGTATGTGAGAATGGAACGCTCTTTTGTCGGAACTTTTGGAGGAGTATTCACCAGAGCAGGAGGTGGGACTACATTTGATTATGATCCTTGAGTAGCTGTCTCTGCGATATGTGGATGAAGTGGTACTCCGGTGAATATTTCTCTCCTTGGTGATTGAACCTCTTCTCCTAGCATTGGTGGTTCTGGATAAACCTTGCTATTTCTAAGAGTGATAGCACTTACATTTGATTTTGGATTGGTTTCAGTATTACTCGGGAGGCATCCTCGTTGTCTTTCGGATAGGAGTTTTACAATTTGTCCTAATTGCGTCTCAATGGACTGAAGAGTTGCTTTCTGTGTCCTAAACTCAGCTTCGTGAAGACTAAACTTCTCCTCATATTGTTTGTGATGGGAATCCGCTAGAAGGGCTTGACTTTCAGTTGTAGAGATTAACTTAGTTACCATGTCCTCCAAACTTAACCCATTACTTGGCTTGTTAGTTCCTTGAAATTGTTGACGAGGCTGATAGTTTTGAGATTGTCTTTCTTGAAACTGTTGTTGTCTGAAGCCAGATTTTCCCTAGTTGTTGTTATCCTTACAGCTGAAGTTTGGATGGTTCCTCCATCCAGGATTATAAGTATTACTATAGGGGTTGTTCTATAGGCGATTTTTTCCGATAAAGTCAACCTGCTCAGCATTGGTAGTGAAACTTTTTACTTCTTCAGTAGCCTCAGTGGTTGCCTTGCCCTTGCTAAGCTGATTGAGTCGAGCGGTGAGGGCGTTTACTTGAGTAGAAAGTAAAGTGACAGTATCGACAGAATGAACTCCTTGCCTGGCTCCCCTGTTACTCCTTGGATTGTACCTTTGATAGTTGTTCATAGCTATTTCCTCAATTAGGTTGTAAGCTTCCTGTGGCCTCTTGTTTCCAAAAATACCACATGTAGTAGCGTCTAGTGTCTGACGAGCTTGATTGTGCAACCCATTGTAGAATAATGATACTTGTAGCCAAACTTCTAGCCCATGATGTGGACATTTCCTAAACATGTCCTTAAAATGTTCCCATGCCTCATATAGTGATTCACCATCTTCCTGGGTGAAAGTGGTGATATCATTTCTCAGTTTTGCAGTTTTTGCTGGTGGGAAGTATTTTGTCAGGAATTTCTGAGCTAGATCATCCCATGTAGTGATCGACCCGATAGGAAGAGAGTTTAGCCATGCCTTAGCTCGTTCCCTTAAGGAAAAGGGAAACATTTTGAGGCGAATTACGTCATTCGAAACTCAGTTCAGTTTGAAAGTGTCACAAATTTCGAGGAAATTTGCAATGTGGGCATGTGGATCTTTATCGGGTAATCCATGGAAAGTGCATGGTGACTGGATCATGTGGATAACATGAGATTTGATCTCAAAGTTGTTAGCGTCAACCGTTGGCCTTGTGATACTAGACCCCAAAGCCTCTAGTGATGGTCTTGCGAAATCGGAAATAGTGCGGTTTTCCACAGCCATTCTTCTCGTACGGTTTTCTCGTATTCGGCGGTGAAAGAATCTTTCGGGCTCTGCTAAAGGCTGATATAAACCAGTAGTGGAGCTATGAATCATACACTGCCTGCAACAAAATGTAAGAGAGAAACAGATGGAAAATGATAAGGCTAATCTGTTAACTTAATTTTTTCTTGAAATCACCGTGTCCTCGGCAATGGCGCCAAAAAATTGATATCGTGTTTTTAGTAATAAAAATATTTAGAGATATTAGTTTCACGAAATCAGGTTTTAAATTTATAAAATGGTAATATTTTTTTGAAAGGCGAACATTGAATGTTGTGACGTCGCACCCCCGTCACATGTGAGAGCCTCGTCCAACTCTGGCCAATATGTTGTCTTAACCGTGCCCACTTGGCGTCAGAGTTTGAGAGCTTTCAAGGAAAAACTCCACCCAATACGGCCCCTTCCGGGCTTAAGGGAGAGCCGAGGCTCAAACCCTGGATCGGCGTGGGTAAAAACCCTGGTGCATCAGCCTAAGAGCTAGGCCTCATTTGCGATGCCGTGAAAATTAATGGTGGTGGCAGGTTTCGAACCCGGGTCCCTTGGGACTTTTGGCCTTACCTCAACCACTACACCACAACCTCTTTGACTTATAAAATAATAATTACTTTAACTTAAAACACACACAATAGGCAAGTGTACCTATCACAGCGTAATATAGTTTAGGTAAGAACTAAGTATCGATCCAATGGACACGGTCAAGTTCCAGTACTCAACTTTTGTTATCGGTTAGCCAGATCAATTAGTGAGTGGGTTTTGTGTGCTTGTGAAGCTAAATAGTAAATGACAGAAAAGCAAATGACGGTAAAATAAATAACATAAAAATTAAAACGTGCGTGATGTGTGTAACAGAAATGTAACGAACAGAATAGTAAATAGCAGGAAAGTAAATATCTTGGAAATGGTCAGGTTACGAAGAATAATGCTTCGGGCTTCGAATCAGCTTGGTACGTGATAATATTAAGTTGACTAATTGTGATATGATTACTACAAACCTGTTACCCGGGTCACCGCTAGAGCCTCGTCCTCACGACATTTGATTCACGAATTAAAATCTTTAAATTAAAATAGTAGTGCCTCCCGTTAGGGACAACAGTTACCCTCAACCCTTCTAATGGTCATCTCCGGGTTGGTTTAAAACATCGAACGTAAATGCTTTGTATTAAAGTTAAATAGGTGTTTATATTTTGTTCACCGGGAGGCGGTGTAACAATGGGACCGAGTATAAAGACGTACCGTTCCCAACATGAGTTCACCAATTCTTGGTCGCATAATAAGTTCGTATAAAGACGTACGACCTTAATAATGTTGACCAAGCCTTGACTTATCAATCTCTGCTTGTATAAAGACGTACAAGCTTCAAAGGAAGTTTGATTAAAAAGGTTTTACGATCTTACACTTTAAAATCAAGAACACTCACAAATATAAAGACGGATTTAGACAACAATAAAAGCCCACCAAATGGTGGTTTTAAGAACGAATAATTAAAGACATAAACATACCACTAGATTAATACGTCAAACATTAACATGCACCAAACATCTTCTTCACCCTAGCAATACAAGAAGTTTAGCCACGAATGGCCATACTAACTAGCGTAACGCTGAGTTTCGTAGACTCCCCTATTGCGGACAAAGAGGAGGAGTCTCTCTACTCTAGACTACAGAAACAGACTCTCTTGAGCTCTGGTAATGTATGGAAGGGTTTGTGGAATGAAGAACCCAATCCATCTATTTATAGGCCTCAAAATGAGCAATGCACGGCCGTGCATTGGATTGCACGGGCGTGCAAACATCACGGGAATCAAACATGGTTTGCACGGCCGTGCAATGCCCTGCCAGCTCCCCAGCTTGTTTTTTAGCTGCTTGTTGACTTTTTGTTGTCCAATTTTGACTTCTTGGGGGGTCAAAGCTCGGGAATGATCTTCCAAAAGGCTTGATTTCTTGGTGTTTTTTTACTGGTTTTAGCTTTGTTTATCTCAGGACACCGAATAACATGCAATTATGAAATATAAACGTTTTAAGTATCAACTGCAATGTTATTATTCAATTAGTACCATAATATGGGAAATTATTATGTATTCAAAACATGCATAATTTAGGGCATATCACCAGGTGTACGATGTTGTTTGGCGTTGGAAATTGTGAAGTCATATACGCATCGTATTGCCCTATACGAGGCGTATAACGCCGTGTCTGGTTAGCAAAACCCGTGTCTCGTTAGTAGGTCCCTTATTTTATAATTTTGATTTTTAATATTTTAATAAATTTAAGTGTTTTATAATATAATTATTTTTAAACATAATTTGTTTTTCTATTATAATTCTTAAAATACAATTTTTATGAAACTCTGAATATACTGTTACGACATGCTTATTTTTATCAACGTTTTGATATAAATTTTATTCAAAACCGAACCGGGTCAGATATAAATAGTTTTTTTTCTTTATTTTAATCCATTCTCGTTCTTCCTTTATAACTTTTAATATACAATGTTTTATAAAATTTTGAATATAACATTGCGACATTCTAATTTGTATCTACATTTTGATATAAATTGTATTTAAAGTTGGTTCGTTTCCCACACTTTTATAAAAGATGTCACAGGTTTGAGTCTCTCTCCCATCACTTTTTCCCTCTTTTATAAGTGATCGAAAGTCATTAATGCAGTTAAAGCTCATATTATAACATCACCGCCGCACCGCACAGGTAAACCCTAGCGCACATTATTAGTGAAAGAAGTGACGAAAAAGATAATATAATTAAAAGAGATCCTCAAACCCAAACATTATAAGATTGTTACATTTTATAGGCCAATAGCACTTTGTTATGACCTACCGATACATGAAAACCCTTATAATGTTAAGATACAATGTGTTATTTAGATTAGAAAATTAAACCAACAATCAAACACACACAAACATGGCAAGGCAAGAAGCATGACAAGGAACCAAACTTTCTCCAGATGAAATCAAAAGCAACAAATCACACTCATGTTTACCAGACACATGATTGATGAGTTACGGATCGAGGTAAATGATTTCAGCATGAACAGAGGCTCGTCTGAACCGTAGCAGTTCTTTGAGCATCTCCCACCCACCATCTTGAGTAGCAGGCTTAACAGTCATCCTCTCAAGCATCGGCGAATTTGCAAGCAAGAAGTTGATAAAATTCAGCTCTCTTGGAACCCCGAAAATGCCAGCAATTTTCACAAACCGTAGCTGGGTAAAAAAGCAATTTTGATAGTCTTCTTCCTGCAAATTCTTTGCAACCCCTTTTGGTGCTGGCTGTTCGTCTGGTCGCGCCTACACAAGAATAATATTAAATAACGGATTCCCATCAACATCACGCCAACTCAGAAATGTGAAAGGAACTCACCAACAGTTCGAGCTCCAAAAGGCAGGGTGAACTCCTAAGAATGCAAAGAGCCGCTAGGCACTCGTCCATGTCATTGAAATATATACGCAGTGACAGATAATTCAGATCCATACATGCACTTGGCAACCTCCTTGGCACCATATCAGCTGCCAAGAACTACAAACAAGCAAGAAAATAACATATAATACTTTTAACTGATATTGTAAACTGTTAGCTAGAGGCAGATATTTTAACCCATTAGTATTGCAAATAAGCATAAGGGTCAGATTCATATTTGGAATTCATGGGTGCCTTGAAAACTTAACATTGTACTTTTGTTCTCGCCTGAGGACAATTGTGTCTTATAGATTGTTTAATAATAATATTTTGACGTTCCAAACAAATTATTTATGAAATATTAAAAAAGAACAAAAGGTGTTGGGGTTGGCCCGACCCAACCTGTACATAAAATTTCCTTCTCGTTGAATGGAGATGACACAAGTGAATAAATAAAGTGCTACTATTTGAAGCGTTTTTTGCTTCACGTAAGAAACACAATCAAAGTGTAAAAAGAAAAGCAAAGAGTTTAATGACTATCTACCTTCAAAAAGAAGCTCTGAATCTCGAGTCTTTGAATACTAGGCAGAGAAGCAAAAAACTTGATCAACTTGCTCGTAGTCCCGAGAGTCAACTCATGATCATTGCCAATATTGACATACAAACCAATGGAAACAGTAGACAGAAGGAACGTTTTCTCAAAATTAACACCTTCAAAGACGCCTCCAATGTCAAAGAAACTAAGTTTTGGGGCATGAATCTTGAGATGGGCAAACCCCTCAAAGTTCATCAAAGTCAACCAACGGGCATTTATATATCAAATCCTCAAAAACATCTTGGTCCATTGTAATGTGCTGAAGATCAAGGCTAGTTAAGATCTTAAACCCGTTGAATGCTAATGGAGGTTTTAACAAACAGTTAAATAACTCAAGATGAGATAATTTGTCACACAAGTATAAAGAAGAAGGTAGCTTGTAGCGTTGACCTTTCCAAATTTCAAGTATAAATTCTTTGACCGAACCTCGTGAAAGGAAAAGAATCCATCGATCAATGTCACAAACACCTTGGAGATCTCTGTGAGAAAGTTTGAATTTGTGTATTGGACCGTTATGAAGTAAGAGGACATGATCAACGATTTTAACCACTTTATTTTTAATTATTGTTGGATCTTGGGAAGATACAAGAACAGATTGATTATCAAACACGAGACTTGTAAGATTCACCCATTTGTATCTCCACTTACTTGACAATATGCATGTTCTTACTGCATCCCTTAGTGTTACAAGAGACAAAATTTTGTCTATGATATGCCCTGGCAAGTTGCTGATTCTATCGACCTCCGTCTCCATTTGGCAAGGAACTTTGGGTTGTTCTTTTAGCTTCTGAAAAATATTTTGGATGAGTTATCATGATAGTATAAGTAGCAGAAGAAACATATAGCATAGAAGCATGATACATAATAAAAGAACACATTTTTAACCTTAAGAGGATGTAGCAAGGCAAATGAGATGACCAATTTGGAAATATTAGATATTTCAACTAGAAAGAAAACCTCATCAAACATTGTACTAGATCACACAACAAGCACCATGGAATAGGCAAATTTATAGGTTTTGAGATGTTTACTAGACAAATATAATAATAACATATAGCATAGAAACAGGAGGATGTAGCATGTGGGGTCATGATTGTAACAAAAAAACGTTTACTGGACAAAAATAACAATAACAAAAGAAAATGTTTTGAGACGTCAGCCATGTCTCATAAATTAACTTATTTCGCGCGGTTGAATGATGCCTAATCTAATTCCAGCATAGTTATCAAAAGCAAGCGCCTTGTGTGCCTATGCGCAATTTTAAGATGAGGCGCGATAAATGCGCTTTGATTTTAAGGCGAGCGCCTTGTGAAGCTGAAGAAGATTTTGGTACTTTACTTTGAACATTTTGTTATTCAAGTTTTGGAATTACATTTGAATCTTGGCTATTTTAGAACTTTTGGTACTAATTAGATGATATTAAATGGTATATAATAGCTTTTCTTTATTTTATTTGAAGAATAGTATTACTTTTAAGTATAGATTCCTTTTATTTAATATTAGCGATATATTATTATTGATTTAGATTGATTTTGTAAATATTGTATTTAGATCCATATATATCGTTTCCTAGAATAATGCTAGGGTTTGTTATGTATTCTCCCCTATAAATAGGGATGTTGGGATATCAATAAGATTCATTCAGAGTTTATACCATAAACCACTTTTATGGTATCAGAGCTACGGTTCTGAGAAACCCTAATATAGCCGCCGGTCACCCGCCAACCAGCCTTCTTTATGTGTCAAATATCCGATCCGGTCATGAGTGAAACAAAAGATACCACATCCGATCCGGTCATGAGTGAAACAAAAGATACCACACCCGATCCCAAGCCTGTTGGAGTCACCCTCCACCCTGCATACTCAGTATCCAATATCCAAACCAAAATCCGAACCCTAGACGGATCTTACTCATCATGGACCAAACTTTTTAAGCTTCATGCTATTGCTTACAAAGTGTTGGACCACATCGATGACACAAAAACACCCGAAACAGCTTCCGAGGGTTACGATACCTAGAAAGAGATCGATGCGCTCAGTGGATTTTCAGCACTCTCTCAGATGAACTGCTCGCTCGCGTTCTCGACAACGACATCACAGCCAAGGCTGCATGGGTGAAGATTGAGCAGATTTTCTTAGGCAACAAAGGATCACGGGCTGCGGCTCTTGAAGGTGAGTTTTGCAATCTGACATTGGGTGCTTGTTCATCCATGGACGATTACTGTCAGCGTCTCAAGGAGATTGCTAACCAACTTGGTGACGTGGGCAATCCCGTCTCCGAGTCCCGCCTCGTCCTACAACTTGTTCGCGGTCTCCCCATTGAATTTGATCCCGTGGCCACCTACATCAATCAGAGCAGCCCTTCATGGGACACTGCACGGAGCATGCTTCAGTTGGAGTTACAGCGTTTATCGGCTAGACAAAAAGCATCCACCTCAGTTTTGGCTTGGTGGAACACACCCCCATGCCCATACCCAACGCAGCCTTCCTCCTGGAGGCCCAACCTGCCGTCTCATCAGGCTCCTACGGCCCAACAACCTGCTCAGATGTTCTGCTACGATCTATAATTGCTACACTCTCACAAGAGTTTGCCATGACCGATTTGGGCCACCTTCATCACTTCTTGGGCATCAAAGTTAGTCGAAATGCTACAGGCCTTTTTTTATCTCAACCACAGTACACCAAAGAGATTATTGCTCGGGCCTCCATGACTGCTTGTAAACCTTGTGTCACTCCTGTTGATTTATCTGCCAAAATCAGCGCTACAGATGGCCCTCTCTTCAAGGATCCGACTTTATACCGCAGTTTAGCTGGCGCGCTTCAGTACTTGACTTTCACCAGGCCCAATATCTCTTACGCGGTTCAACATGTGTGCTTATTTATGCATGAACCACGTGAACCTCACTTCGCTTTCATTAAGCGCATTATTCGGTATTTACAGGGCACCCCGGACTATGGGATTCGCATCACTAAGTCCTCTTCCCATGACTTGGTGGCTTATTCCGATGCTGACTGGGGCGGGTGCCCGGATTCCCGACATTCCACCAGCGGGTATTGCGTGTTCCTTGGCAAAAATTTGATCTCTTGGTCCTCCAAACGTCAGAATACTGTTTCCAGATCGAGTGCGGAGGCCGAATATCGGGGCGTGGCCAATGTTGTCGCTGAAGCAACCTGGACTCGTAATCTCCTATTGGAATTACATGTTCCTTTACGCCGTGCAACAATCGTTTACTGTGATAACGTCTCTGCAGTTTACTTGTCAGATAATCCAGTTCAACACCAACGCACCAAGCACATTGAGATTGATATCCATTTTGTACGAGAAAAGGTTCGCATTGGCCATATACGAGTCTTGCATGTCCCGTCCACTTTGCAATTTGCGGATATATATTCACCAAGGGTATCCCGAGGCAACAGTTTCAGTCCTTCAGATCCAGTCTGAGCGTTTGTCCGCCACCCGCTCAAACTGAGGGGGAATATTAGCGATATATTATTATTGATTTAGATTGATTTTGTAAATATTGTATTTAGATCCATATATATCGTTTCCTAGAATAATGCTAGGGTTTGTTATGTATTCTCCCCTATAAATAGGGATGTTGGGATATCAATAAGATTCATTTAGAGTTTATACCATAAACCACTTTTATTTAAGTGCATTTTTTTTTCTCAGGCCCTCGCTATTTTCGCGCCTAGGTCGGTCCCAAGCGAGGCCTATGCGCCTTGAGTGCGCCTACTCGCCTAGCGCCTTTGGCAACTATGAATTCCAGAATACTATCAATCATACTACTTTCTTATGCTAATCTCCTACTGTATAATATACATGTAGTATATCATTTCACTATTATATATCATCTCCTGATTTTCTTATTATCCTACATGCTATTTAAAACTTGTAGGATCAAAGGAACCTGATTCTACATATACAGTATATGGGATGATTGAAATCTCACTCAAAAGCAACTTACCATATTACTCATGAGGGGTAACAGCTGAAGTGGATTGTGAATTTCCATGTAGATTGTGAAATCATCATTACCCAGTTTCAGTCATTTTCCACAGGCTGATATTTGATCTACAGAAGAACAAAACATTGCAATCAGTGGTGCACAAATCCCTCTAATACACACTTTTTACTTGTTGCACCCCCATCCTTCGACTTGTCACATTAGTATCCAGTGGGGTGGGGGGGGGGGGGGGGGGGATACGATGAAAATTCAGTATAACCTACCTAAAGAGAGGCATACACCCATCTTCAACAACATTCTATTTAAGCTCAATTTCGTTCATCAAACATCTAATTTGAAGTCAGATAAATCAATTAATTGATGTAAAATCAACTCGTTATCACGGAACAACAATAGGCACAAATTAACATCGATGAATCCAAAATCGAAACCAATTTAAGGGTTTCGTTAACAGATTCCGATCAAAACCCTAGAAAGTCATCAATTCAAACATGCATTGCCTGAAACTAAAATCGATTCACGCACAGAGACAAAAATAGAAAGATTAAGTGTTAGAATCTAGCAAAGTTTGATAATTTAGATTGTTAGGTGAAGAATAAAAAAGGAGAAGCGAACAATTACGAGCGTAATAGATCAGAATCTTGTTCGGCGATGATCGGCGTGATTAATTGGCGCCGAATTGGGTGAATTAATTCTGGAGGGTGAAATATGGTATCGAATATTGGCCTGCAACCTTGAAAACTTTGGAGCGTACGCTCGTGGGCCCGACGTTTTAAACACGATAAGGACATCTGAGTCCGGCAACTTCTTTTAAAACACTTTTTATTTTGTATTATTTCATACCAATACCAACAACCAAGTTTTTTTGACACCCAAACTTTATACGATTTGTATAGCGTTATACGAGGCACAATACGACCGTTGTTCAAATTTTAGATACAGTATAGGACACAATACGGTCATATTGTGAACTTTTTTACACGATACGGTCGTATTTGGCATTTTTGGACATAATACAGTTGTATTGGTAACCGGATATGACTGATGGGACATGTCTGGTCGCTATCAGTTTGAATTTTTAATTTATACGACCCGTATAGCCCTATACGAGTCGTATAAAGGTTGTATCTACACATTGTAATGTAACTAGATGGTTATACCCGCGCTCCGCGGCGGTGTCGAGCCCATCTTTAATAAAATTTAAATGAAAACGTATGCGTAACAGTAAAAATAATGTTAATAAAAAAGAAACATAAAACTAAATAATAAAAAAAGGAAAAAAAAGGTTAGGGTCGTCGAAAACCATAAAAGCGAATACCGATACAGGTTCTGATAATACCAATACCGACAATGATGTTGTTCACTCATAATAAGTTCGGATTGTCACAGTATCACAACGGTAACGACACTCGCTATAGACAACGATTCAAAAAAAAGCTTGATTTTGAATACAACGCCGTTTAAAAAAATATATATCGGAACGTTAACAAAAAAACAAAAAACAACCGTACCCTCCGTATTTTGAAAAAAAGTTATCGAACGAAAGTTATTAAAGGAAAACAAAATTAATAGAAAATGAAATGGGCTAAAAGCGTATATTATCTATAGTATAAGAGTTAAAAATGAAAATATAAAAAAATACGTTTAAAAAGACGAAAGGATCAAGCACTATTCAAAAGGCTTGTCTTTTAATCTAACTAGTTGGTTCCCTCGCGCTTCGCGACGTGACGTATCCACATAGAACGAAAAAAAGACTCAGGTCGTCATGATACCATAACGATAACGACAATCGCTATAGACTACGATACAAAAAAAAAATTGATTTTCAATACAACTACCTTTAAAAAAATATATCGGAACGTTGACAAAAAAACAAGCGTGTAATCCGTTTAAAAGAAAGTAAACGAATGAAAGTAATTATAGAAAAACGAAATTAATACATAATTAAACGGATTAAAAACGTAAATTATATATAGTATAAGAGGTAAAAATAAAAAATAAAAATTCAACAGGTTTGCTAGGTTCAGTAGCCTGCTAGACTGCTTCAGTATTTATAAAAGTTAGTCTTTAATAGTTTTACTAATTACTAATGAGATGGAGTAAATACTCATTAAATGATATTAAACAATAAAGAATAAAAAATATATTAAAGTTGTCAGATTAAAATATTTTAAAGCTTTGATTTTTCGGAATCTGCACACTAAAGCAAACGATATATGACGTAAGATTTGAGCCTAATTTATGTCTGAATTTTGTAAATTTTTTCATGATTTAGGACGTTAAAAAGTGAAAGAATACCTACCGGTATTTTATATTTGTAAGTTTTGAACGACTTATAAAATTCATTTGATCAAGAAGTATTGATATAGATCTTGACAAAGTTGTGAAACGTTATTATTTCTAAGTGGGTTGTAACATATTAAAATATTTGTTTTGATAATAATAGAAATTAAAAATATGTAACGAAAGTAATATGTATAGGGTTTGGTTATAATACAAACAGAAAAAATCGTGTGAATGTTAGGAAGGATTTTGGAGCATTAATCACACATGCCCCAAAACAATACCCTCTTGAACCATAAAATGGCTCTTCTCTTAACTTCGGACCAGATTAGTTTCCACACACAGTTTTAGGACTTTAGATAATTCATTTAAACACAAATCAAACGATGAACCAAAAACTGAAAAGTCATCCATAAAGATCTCAAGGGACTCCCCGACCATGTCCGAGAATATACTCATCATACACCTTTGAAAGGTGGTCGGGGCATTGCACAGCCCAAATGGAATTCGCCAGAAGACAAAAGTGCCATAGGGGCATGTGAATGTGGTCTTTTCCTGGTCATCAGGATGGATGGCTATCTGATTATATCCTGAGTAACCGTCTAGAAGTAGTAAAATTTTTGACCTGATAACTTCTCAATAATTTGGTCAATAAACGGTAAGGGAAAGTGATCATTTGAGGTGACAACATTTAGTTTCCTGTAATCAATACACACCTCACCCGGTTACCAATCGAGTGGCAATCTGCTCACCATGCTCACCTTGTACCACCTGTATGCCTGCTTTCTTGGGCACTGTTTGGGTTGGATTTACCCATGGACTGTTAGAAATGGGATAGATGATCCCCACGTCCAACCACTTCAAGACTTCTTTCTTGACAACCTAGCGCATGTTGGGATTTAATCTGCGTTGTGTATCCCGCGCAGGTCTTGCATCTGCATCTGTGATGATCTTGTGCATCACAATAGATGGACTGACACCTTTTAAGTCAACAATGGTCCACCATTTCCAGCTTTGTATTCCTGGAGCATCTTCAGTAGTGCCTCCTCTTGCTCTTCTTCCAGATTGGACGCAATGATGACCGGGAGAGTTTTATCATCCCCTAAAAATGCATATTTTAAGTTCTTGGGCAGATCTTTTAATTCCACCTTCGGGGGGCTCACAAGTGAGGGTTATAGCCCTGAATCAATCCCAGTTGGCAGACTCTCCACATGGTGAGTCCATGGAGGTCTACCCTCTTGCACTGTCATCACTTCCACAGTCCTTTCTTCCTCCTGGAAATCCTGCTCTAGTTCCTGTTCAACCCTGTCACACACAAAACAAATCTCTATGGACTCTTCCTCAGAGTGAGGATGGCATCCTTCAATGATGTCCACCATGAAGCATTCATCACTGGGCAGAGGGTCAGATTCATTTGAAAAAATATTTAAACGCACCCTTCTATTGCCAAAAGTCATGTCAATTGTGCCTAAGCAACAGTCAATCAAAGAATGGGATGTGGCTAGAAGGGTCGACCTAGAATCACTTTTGGTTGTGTGACCTTTTCAGACTGCACATAATCAAGAACCAAGAAATCCACCGGATAGTAAAATTGTTCAACTTTTACTATCACATCATGAACTATCCCTCTTGGGAGTTTAGGGGTCAAATCAGCGAACACCACAACAGTATTGGCTCGATGCAGTGGACCAAAATCATATTGGTCGTACAAACTCCCAGGAAGGATGCTCACACTCGCTCCAAGATCCAATAATGCCTTGTTCATTTTGAAATCACCCACTTAAATAGAAACTATGGGCGCTCCTGGATCTTGGAGTTTTGGTGGAAGAGCACCAGTTAGAATTGCATTGACTCATGCATTCAAATCCAACTTTTGAGGAATTTTATTATGTCTTTTCTGAGTGCACAATTCTTTTAAGTATTTAGCATAAACTGGAATTTGCTTGATTGCATCAAGGAGGGGTATGTTGATTTTTACCTGTTTGAAGATCTCCTAAATTTCCTCCTGTTAAGGACCCTTCTTGTTGATCACCACCTGTTTACTTGAATTCACTAAAGCTGAGGGAAATGGCACCACCGGAGGCATCACTTCCCTTTCACTAACAGTCGGTGTTGTTTTAATTTTAGAAAAAGATTTTTCATTGTGATTTTTAAAGCAACCCGTGTAACCGGAATCGACTCCGGTTCATCATCACTGATTTCATGCTCATCAATGTCCTCCACCATACCATCAACAAAGGGTGGTGGAGGAGCAACTTTATTATCATATATTTTTCCACTATGAAGAGTACTTACTTGACCAACATGGCTGCTCTTCGTGTTCCTGCTTCCCGAAGCTTGATGAGATGGATTAGTCTGTGTGTCACTTGGAAGCTTCCCATTGCTCTTTCTCAACTCAGCCACATCAGTGGCTAACTGCCCCATCTGATTAGTCAAAGATTGGATTAACTTGTCACGTACCTCATCAGATTGGTTCTTCTTCTGCAGGTCCTGTTGGATGGCTTTCAAAATATCCATCATCTCTTTTCCACTAGACTAGTTAGAAGATCCAGATGATCCTCCTTGCTCATTCCCCTTTTGATACCCCTTTTGGTAATTACCTTGATTATAGTTTTGGTTCCAGGGTGGAAATGGCTGCTGATTTCTTTGCCCACTTCCCTAAAAATTCGGATTAGCCTGATTAGATGCATCCCCATAGCGGAAGTTGGGGTGATTTCAAAGGCCCGGGTGATAAGTGTTGGAATTCATGTCATAATTCCTGCCACCCCCTGAATGTAGTTTACATCCTCAAACTTGCCTCCTGTACCAGTGCAAGTAGCACCATTATGCCCCAACTCACCACACCGGTCACATACCTCATACTGTTGACCGCTGGTGCCCCAACTAGCTACTTGTTTCTCTAGTTTCTCCAATCTACCTGCCTCAGATTTTTGATTGTCAACCGTTCTCACTACTGAGTGTCTTGCCCTTCTTGAAGATTGAGCCTTCCTCTTAGATGTTCTTTCCATATTCTCTGGATAATCCAAGTCTTCATCCTCAAAATTAGTACTAAATGTGCCATTAGAAATTGAATTGAGGTCACGGGCATCATTATCTGTCAGGCCCTCATAGAAGGCATTCAACATCTCCCACATTTGCAAACCATGGTGTGGGCAGTTCTTAATCAACATCTTGAATCTAAGGAAGGCCTCATGGAATAGTTCCCCCGACTACTGCTGGAAGTTTCTGATGTTCTTCCTAGCATCACTAGTCCTCTAATTAGTATAAAACTCATCCAAGAACTGTTGCTGCATATCACCCCAAGTGTAAATAGAAGCAGAAAGTAAGGAGTGGAACCATTGTTGAGCCTTGTCTTCCAGTGTGAATTGGAAAAGTACCAAATTCACATCATCAGGTGTAAATCCCTGTCCCCCAAAAGTGTTGCACCTTGCATCATAGGCACTCAGATGCAGGTAAGGCTCCTCTATTCCTAGGCCGTGGTACTTAGGCAAATTCTTAATCGACTGGGAATGAAACTCAAAAGACCTACCATGTTGTTGTGGAATAACAACTGGTGATGGGTTATAAGCAATGGCAGGACGAAAATGGCTCTCAATTCCCCCTAACAGGACCCCTATCATGCCTCCTCGGAATGCCTCCCAGGTTGTTAAAAGGAGGGACCACATTCTAAGGGTCGGGTCTTCTCTTTCTGTTCACAGGCTGCTGCTGATAATAAATTAGGCCTAGAACACCTTGGTTAACTGGATGCTGTTAGGGGTGTGCAAAGTCGGTTATGGGTCGGTTTTGGCCTCTTCCATAACCATAACCGCTTGATCGGTAATTCACTATTCCATAGCCATAACCATAGCCGCTTGGTCGGTTAACCGCTTTTCGGTTAACCGTCGGTTATGGGTCGGTTTCGGTTAATTTCGGTTAATTAATCACTTTCGTTCCGTATATAAACAAGTTAGGAACAACGTTCTAGGGTTTAAAGATGGCGGGAACTCTTGGCGCCATTACACGCTCTCTCCATTTGGCGGGCCATTTCACTGCTCATAAACCCTACTTCCATCTCCAATTTCACCCATTTCGATTATCTACCATCAACGGCTCATCTAAATCATTTGTATCAGCAATGGCTCAAACCTTCAACGACAACCCCGAAATCCCTGTTTTCAAAGTGAAGAAGCTATCAGACAAAGCCGTCTTGCTTTCCAGAGGCTCATCTCTCGCCGCTGGTTACGATCTTTCGAGGTATGCCAATTACCCCAATATCGATTTCATAGGATTTGAAGTCAATTTTGGGTTTCTGTTTGATCCAGTGCAACGGAGACAAAAGTGCCTGCAAGGGGTAAAGCACTGGTTCCCACAGATTTAAGCATAGCAGTACCAGAAGGAACATATGCTCGCATTGGTAAATAATTTCTTTCATATTTGATTCAATTTAGGGTTTCGTTACCTACCATTTGTAAATTTTGTAGCTCCGAGGTCTGGTCTAGCATGGAAGCACTCAATTGATGTGGGGGCGGGTGTGATTGATGCCGACTACAGGGGCCCGGTTGGTGTGATACTCTTCAACTATTCTGATGTTGATTTTGAAGTGAAAGCTGGCGATCGAATTGCGCAGTTGATTATTGAGAAGATCATGACCCCTCAAGTCATTGAGGTTTATGATCTTGATTCAACTGTTAGAGGAGCCGGTGGGTTTGGATCAACCGGTGTTTGATACTTTAGTACTTGATATGTTCCCTCCGGTATAAATTACAATTAGGATTGAAGTTGATGAAATTTTTCTAGTGATAAGCTTCTCGTCTTTTGGTTTTAGAAATCACAATAGCACAATTTGAGTTTTGAAATAATTGTTAATTGTGTTGAAGTGAGCATGGTGTTATAGTTTTGTGCCATATTTATTATTCAAACTATGTCAATTAACTCTAAGACTATGTGTGATGGAGGCGTGGACACGTGGCCCGTGAAGGGGGGTGGTACGCCGCCCCTTGGGGTGTGAAAGATGGCTTGAGGCGAGGCTTTGACCGAGATAACGGAGTGTGGGTCATATGTGGCTGTTGGGCTAGGAATTTAATAAAAAATTTAAAATTTTAGCCTATAAATAACACTTCTTCAACATTTTTACAAAACTTCTCTCTTTTCAGTGTCAAAATCTCCTTGACAATCTCATGTATAATGAAGAAACCTAATGACGCTGTTTTTGCATGAGTCGCCAACTTTTCTTATGAATAGTTAGAGATTTTGAGAGTTTTTATTTTTCCAACAAAGGTAAGATGCTAGACATAAATTATGATTTATTACTTCACAAAAATGTAAGTGCACAATTCATCAACTAGCGTACGACACTTCGCACGATTTATGGGATGAATATTTGAAGATGGCGGAAAAATCTGAGCGAGATATTCTTCATAAATTTTGTGAAGGTACTATTATTATTCTTTTTGTTACTATTATTATTATTTAATAATTTTTTGAAACAATTACTTTTTAAGGTGTGATTGATTTCTATGGCAAGAAGTATTTAAGGAAACCGACGTGGAGTGGCATTCAATAAATATACAAGGTGCATAAAGCCGTACCTAATTTTCCCGGAATGTTTGGATAGATGACGTCATACAAGTAATACTCAGTGTTTACTAGTTGATAGATGAAGCAATATTAGAGTTTTTTTTTTCTAAAATGGTGTTGTTTCATCATTTTCTTTCACAAATGGTGTCAAAATGAATGGAGTATCACAAATGGTGTTTCCCCACTTCACAACCACAGTTTGGTGTGTTTCCCCACTTCACAACCACGGTTTGGCAATTCTTTACTTCACAACCACGGTTTGGTGATTTCTTTAAAGAAACTGTGGTTACCAACCACAGTTTGACTCATTTCTAGCTTCATAACCACGGTTTGACTCAATTCTAGCTTCCCAACCATGGTTTGTGTTCACAACCACGATTTTGTGTTATTTCCCACGTTCACAACCACTGTTTGAATGAAACCGTGGTTACCACACAAAGTTTGGCTCAATTCTTGGCCCACAAGCATGGTTTGATGTTAACCCTAGATGTTTTAGTAAAACCCTTATGATAAATATAAATATTATAATATAATATAAATATACCATACACAAGAAACATTTTGCATGTAATACACAAGTTAACATTTTGCATGTAATACACAAGTAAACAACAAGGTACATGATAACCTGGAGTATAGTTTTCAAACATTTTAGCTTTAACCATGTTAATGGTCCACATTATTGGTTCATATAACCATATGTCAATGGTAAGATATTTTATTTAAAATAAAATATCTTTTATGACATCTTTTAGTCAATACATCAACAGTAACCCGTTTGGACACACGCTACTCAATACATCAACAGTAACATTATGACATCTTTGAAATTAAGAATCTTATTCAGAGAATCTTATTTGGACACACGCTACTCAATACGTTAACTGTCAGCCGATAATGTCAGTCTAACAAAACGGATGTATGGATCTCCTTCGTAGTGTTTCTATTTCAATGGCACCCCAACCAACACCAACACTACCATGTTATCAATACAATAATCCAGTACAATCTCCTAACTTTGAGGTCGGTCCATCAACGTTTGAAGCCGGCCCGTCAAGCCAACATACCATCCTAGAAGATATTTCACATGAACAAGTTGATGATGCTATGCATGGTGATAATAAAGGAGTCTTCGATAACTCTATTGAAGACGTAAGGTCAGAAGATTCTGAAGATGTAAGAGAGGATTTAAACGTGTCCACCGATGAAACTGATGATGACGGCTACGGTGAAACTCCAGCAGAATACAATCTCAGAATTGTTCAAGGGTTTTCTCAAGGACAGGTGAACTATTCTGATGATGTTGAGGAATTAAGAGATTATGACGATGGTGGTTTTGAAGCAGACAACCACATGGATTTGTGGAACAATGACTTAAATGAAATTCAAGTTGGTATGTACTTTAAATCTAAAAATGAGTTGATGTATGTTGTTCGCAAGTGGAATGTTGCCCGTAATAGAGAGTTAACAGTAGTTGAAACCAGCCCTAAAAAATGGAGAGCAAGATGTTACACCACACTCGCTGGTCAAATAAGTAATCTTCTATACGCTCCTCCATGTAACTGGTATGTTTATGCACGTTTGAAGAATGGTGAAACCATGCGGAGGATAGTAAAATGGGTTGCGTCTCACAACTGCTATGGGTCAGTCATTCGCAACAACAATAGAAGCCTAACATCTAAAAATGTTGTAGCATACATTAGCCATGCGGTTCGTGCCGACATTGATTTCCCTATAAAACAAATCCAGGCATACATAAAGGATACCTTGAAGGTTGATATTTCATATATAAAGGCCTGTCAAGCCAAGAGAATAGCTGTTGATAGTATTTACGGTAACCGGAAGTCTAATTTCGAGGAGTTACCTAAGTACATTACAGCTTTAGTGGCATCAAATACTGGCACTATTGTGGAATGGTATCATCAAACAGACGGTTCATGTCAATACGCTACATTTAAATATGTATTTTGGGCATTTGGGCCTGCCATAAAAGCATTTCAACATGCGTAGACGGTACACATTTGACGGGATCGTATCGTGGTAAGCTGCCAGTAGCTTATGCAATCGTTGACGAGGAAACAATTAAGAGCTGGAGTTGGTTTTTTATACAGTTTTGAAAACATATTGCAAACCTAAGTAGGAGAAGGTTGTGTGTTATTTCAGACATACACAAAGGCATTATTCATGCAACGAATAATCTTGATATGTGGAAGGAGCCACTTGCCTATCATCGTTTTTGTTTGCGTCATGTGAGAAGAAACTTCATGAAGAAGTTCAAGAATGTTAGCTTAAAAAGGCTATGTTGGTCTATTAGAAGCACCACACAGCGTCGAAAGTATCGAAGTTGTATACAAGAAATGAAAAAGATCAATCCAGACGCTTGAGAGTATTTGAAACAAATTGGTTTCAATAAGTGGACACTTATGCACGATGAACAAGACAGTCATTGGGGTAACCTAACAACAAATATTTCAGAGAGCTTAAACAACGCATTACGAGGAGCGAGGGTGCTGCCAATAAAAGCGTGTATTGATTACACGTTTAATAAAGTCGTGCAACAATTTCGAAACCATACTGACATTGCAAAGCATTGTAAAACATCTTTACCCTCTCATGTATGGCCCACCTTTGAAAAACGGGACATCCGGGGTCAAGACAACACTGTAACTGAGTTCAATCAAGAAGAAGGGTGGTACAGGATTACCTCAAAGATGCAAACAAATCACGATGGCAACAACGATTATATTGTCCAATATAAAAACAAAAAATGCACGTGCGGGAAGTAGCAGGCTAAAAGATTTTCATGTTCACATGCAATTTCCGTTTGTCGTCATAGAGGTGAAAGACCTCATGACATTGTTCATAGAGTATACAAAACTGCAACATATCGATAGCAATATGAGAGTGATTTCCGCCCGCTACCTCATCCTGCTTTATGGATAGACCCAGGTTGGAGGATTATAACAGACGAGTTGAAAATTGTCACATCACGAGGTAGGAGACGAGCACGTAGGATACGTAACGAGATGGATGTTCATTACCTCGAAGAACCTGTCGCTCGTAGGTGCGGAATATGCAATGAAACTGGTCATAACAGGAAGAAATGTACCAACTCGCATCAATAATTTATGTAATTTTTGTGGTTGTAATATATTAATGTTTTATGTAATTCATGTGTGTGAAATAAAAAGTGTACTTGTTTAACTTAGTGTCATTATAATTCATTATAAATAAAACATTACAATAAAAACTTAAAGTAAAATAAAACATAATTAATCTAATGACGATCTAGTCTACCATGCGTGCCATACCAAGGTGGCATAGAAATTCGTCTAGGCCGCCCTTCTCGATCTGGAGGATTTGGATCTTGACTATTGATGTAGTGCAAAGCACACATCTTTATTGCTATTTTTTTCGTGCGTTTTAGTTAGTTTAACCTTTGTTTTGAGTCGTTTTTGTTTCCTATTTAGTCTTTGTTGTGTTTACAGAAGCTCGTGTGAATAACAAGTCAAACCATGAAGATATCGAGCACGAGAAGAAGCCTGGAGGAAAAAGTAACAAAAAGTTAGAATTTGGTTCCCTCGCGGTACGCGAGGGAGGAGAGAGGATGCCTCACGATACACGAGGAATCCTAGAACCGGACCCAACTAATTTGTCCCTCGCGGTACGCGAGGGGCTGGCAACAATCTCTCACGATACGCGAGAGGTCTGTATTCTGTGAAAAAGCCCTAAATTACGAATTTAAAGATTTTGAATGCCATTAGGTCTAGAGTTCGAGTTTTGGCCGTCAAAGGGGTTCTAGGAGGCGATTTTGGGAGTTGGGAAGCCAATTGGAGCAAAATATTAGAGCTTTCGGATCTGGGTTCGTTAGTATTAGCGTATTCGATTTCAAAGTCTTGATTTTTATCTTCGATTGTTCTGATTGAAACGATGTTCTTTTTTATTCTTTCTGTTTTGAATGTTTTAAGCATGTGTGTTGGCTAGATCTTTGATACTGCCTAGGTTTATGATGAATACTTAGTAAAGTTCGGATTTTTATCGGTTTTGGATTCGTTTGAATAGATTAATGATTTTGTAGAAATCTCATGTTAATTATTATGATGAATATGCATGTTTAGAATCTGATTTATGTTTGATTTCAATTCCGTATGTTATTTATGGATGTCTTCCAGTTTTCATAGACTATCTAGAT
Source organism: Smallanthus sonchifolius (assembly GCA_023525975.1). Taxonomy (NCBI): domain Eukaryota; kingdom Viridiplantae; phylum Streptophyta; class Magnoliopsida; order Asterales; family Asteraceae; genus Smallanthus; species Smallanthus sonchifolius. Next base: position 100,670,768 of record CM042019.1, read on the forward strand.
CATAGACTATCTTTGTGGTTATTTGTATGGTTTGCTAGACGTAGTGATCCATAGGGATTGGAGCTGATAATCAATTAGGTCTGAGCGTTCATCTTATCTCAATACCCAAAAGGTGAGAGATAATCGGTTAGTCTTCATATTAGGATTCCGAGTGTTACTGTCTGAGAGGAAGTTGCCTTAGGTTTCTAGTATTTGTTGCTAATCCGAGTCATAGTTGTTGAGCTGAGATTACCCCGTGCATCTTAGATGTATTGTGGACAGTGAGACTGAAAGGTGATCTGCCTTTTGGGTACTTTATCATTGTTGGAGAGACTGAAAGGTAATCCGACTATCTAGTGAGTTTAGTACCTCTTTAGAGTTTCTTAGTTGGTGACACCTTGAGAGTGATTAGGGATCCACTAGGTGGTCTAGAGTTGTCATCCTTAGAAACCTAGATCCATCATATGAAATACAAGGGAAAACGAGGTGTGTTTTGCAACACATTAGGGGGGTTGCCCCCGAGGGCACTCCGACGCTCAAGTCAGTATCATCATCAAGATGTTTAAGCATATATAAGTATATGAGTATATCAGAGAGAAGGGGAGTGAAGATGGGGGGAGAAGAACCTCCCAAATGAAGGAGGCTAAGGGCCTATTTATGGGTAGAGGTTGCTGGGCCTTTCTTGTAATGGGCCTTTTCAGAATGGGCATCCCTTGTTTTGGCTGACAACTGGGTCATTGTAGGGGGTATCCCCTGCAAGTCCCCCTAGTCCTTTGTGCTTGTTATTTATAATAAGGATAAATGATTCAATTTGCCCATGCTATGTCAAACTCTAGTTATGTTTTTCTTCTCGTCTTTTGGGCCTCGCCGTTGGGCCGTTGATGGGGGATAACCTTACGAGTCCCCCCAGTTTATGCAATGCAAGCCACATCATCTTAGACTCCTAAGTCTGTCTTCGGGTGTCGTGTGGGGATGTAATGCTAACTTACCCGGACAATTTATTATTGTTGCCTAGTTGCCTCGCAACCATTAACAACCTTCTTCCGCAACGTGGTGACTTGTGTAGGTTGCGTAACGCTTGGTCTACACGATCTTGATCTATGTTTTTGTCCTGGATGGACCATTGTTTTAATGTCTCTTGATTCAGACATTTTTGGGTTTCTTACTTTTGCCATGAAGCGTCCAAGCCATCTTTTTCTTCTATCTTCATCATGAGAGTGTATATGGGGCCTTTCACAAAACCTACGAGTCCCTGTATCACCTTTAAACAAGAAGTGTATAAGGTGGATCTGACCAAGGTAATGCTTGAGGAAACCTGATCGTAATGATGGAATATGTGGGGCCTTTCACACAACCTACGAATCCCTGTATCACCTTTGACTAGAAGGTGGATAAGGTCGATCAGACCGAGGTAATGCTTGAGGACCACCCATATGCGCAACGAACGACCTATTTTGTGTAGAAACAATTATGTATATAGATCCATAGATGGAGGGGATGAGTTTACTTCCTCCGAATGTATGAATTCGGTTACCTCTTCATCTAAGTCCGTGAGGTGATAGATAGCCCGCTATCTTTTTATTAAAAGGTCTTGTATATACAGACCTTTGACATGGCCGGCGGCGCCTTGCTTTCCTCAAAGTTCTTCTAGGTGGTAGTATATACACGTGCTTGGTGGATAATTTCTTTGTTGACCAATATTTAGGGTCATCCGGAAGGTCTTAATCATGTATGTGATCGGTAGATCACCTTCCTTATGCCACGATGCATCATGCATCCTACTCGGTAACCTTCGATAATCCACTATTGCCTTGATAATGCTAATATAGTCAAACCATCTTGCCCCCCAGTTTAATACTGTAAGGTCTTGTAGTATTAAACTAGTAAAATGTAATCCCTGAGGAATTTCCGACCTTATCTTAACTTCTCCGACATTGTAACCTATTTTGGGAATATATTTGAATTCTTTTATATGCTCATATTTAATTCCATGATTTAACACAATTACATTTATTATTATAGATAAACGCATACATTTATAAATATATTAATACATATTTATAAACAAATTTCAATAATATTAAAGTATAATTATTAGATGATAATAATTAATAAATACATTTAAAAAAAAATATAGGATTTAACCATTAAAAATATGCTAAAACCATTAACTCAAATAATTAGTTTGAGTTATAGTTTTAATTTAAAATAAATCTATTACTTTTTTTATATTATCATTATAATTAAATAACTTATATAACTTTATAAAGATTTATAAATTTACAAGTTTTTATGCTTTATAAAAGTTAGGGTTTGTTTTTGTAAAACTTTGAAACTTAAACTAAAACCCAACTTTGTACATAAAATAATAAAACATTGAAAGTTGAGGGCCTGTTTTGCAAATTCTGAAACCTCAGGGACTATTCTGCAAATCCCGGATTTTTCTTTCTTCTCCAAACCGCTTACAAGTTCGAAACCTGTGGAGACCGGTTCTAGCATACCAAGCTATGATCTCACAACTGAGATGATGTCGATCGACTCTCAAACCAGCTAAACGTTCGCGACAATGAACCGATCCATCTCCTCACGTTTAATCGGACTTTTATGATCGTGAAGACGGATAAACTCGTAACCGTGATATCCTTGAATGCTATTTATTCGATCGATTCGTTTCCCCCTGAATCATCTATAAATAATGGCTCAAATCCGTCGACGATACCCACATCAAGCTTACCGAACCTCGAATCCCTTCGCTAATCGTCGCCGGAGCTCAAATCCAGTCGAAGAACACGCCGCGGTTTGGCTCAGTCAACCCCGCGATCCACACAATTAACTAAGGTAAAAATTATATCATTCGAACCGTTGGAACTAGAGGATCAAAAGCCCTATGAAATTAGGCACGACTGTTAGCCGGATCGACCGAAATTGCGGGCTAGGGTTTCGGTTGGATTTGGGGAAGATGACGGTCGTGGCCTTCAGGGTAGACACTAACTCGAACCGCGTTTAGGACAAGGCATTATGCCCAGTCCAGCGGTAAAGCGTGCGTGTTGGTGTTGAACCGGCAGAGGGCGCGAGTTCGAGTCCCGGCCCCTGCATAATTTTTTTAAGCCTTTTTCTGTTTACCTTTTTATACATTTTAAATTCCTGAAAATTGTAAATAAAATTTATATAAATCCTAGAATCATAAAACTATAAATCTAAAACTTAAAAAAATGACTTTTATTTATTCTAGGTATAAATAGGAATTTCTTTTAACTTTTAATATATTATTTAAATATTTAAAAATCCAATTAAATTAATTTTCAAATTATATTAATCTCTCCATTTTATAAATTAAAACCATAAACCTTTGTGTTTATTTTTAAATTAAGAATACATTATAAACCCGTACAAATTCCTAAATAAATTAATTAGTTGGTCGAATTTACTAAATTATCTTATAAACTAATAATGTTTATTATTAGACATTATTAAAATCTTTTAAAACATAAAAATAATTATTTTTGACAAAGAATAATTATTTAAATACTTAAACGATTATTTTTAATAAATAATTATACAAATCCCTTTTATCTCACTTAAATCATACAAGTCCTTATTAACTTATTTGATTAGTCGTTTTAAAACTTACAAAACATTTTAGTTGAACCTAAATGTATAGAAATGTATCATTTCAAAATTCCAAATTATGATATAAACTACTTTTCCCAAAACTTATATAACCTCATCCTCAACCTCAGACTTTACTATCTCATGCAAGCTATCTCAACCTTAGAATCCAATCTATCGTGTAGGTGTGTTGTGAGAAATTCTCACGATATCTATTCAACTTATCAAACTCAATCATCTTTAGCTCCTCATTCAAGTGAGTATTCATAGCCCCTTTTTACTGCTTTTGTTTTTGGGGTGAAACATGCATTAACTATCTTATCTACACGATTCATTAACTTGATTCTATGCTATGATCTACATGCTTATATCTTTAACTATTTGGTGACCATTGCATGAATGCATGCCAGTACGTTCATTAACTTGTGTTGCAAGCCTAAGGTAGTACCTAACATGATCATTTATAGGGGAAACCGAAACTAAACTAAACTTACCACACGACCTTGGCGGGTTGTTGTTGGTGTGAACTATTGTCATGGGTGTATCTCCCCATGATGGATGTGAACTATTAGCATGGGTGTATCTCCCCATGTTGGACGTGAACTATAAAACTTCGGGTGTTATCTAACCCTTTTTTATCAAAATGGCAATCCGTGGGATTGTGGCAGCTAGATTTCATTTACCAGGGTTGAACTGTACGCTTGGAGCCTTATGTGTTCTTATATATGCTTTAGATCTGCATTTGAATCTTCTGAATCGTAAACTATATCTAAACTTTAGTTTGGTGTCAAAACCTATGTTGCTCACCAACTACTTGTAGTTGACATTTACTCGCATGTTTCAGGTGCACCTGCTTAAGGCCATTGCTGCTCATGTAGGACCTGGACCTAGATAAGGAATTGAAATTATATTATGTTAGACTTTTGACTTTTCATTGTTCTTGTAACGGATCATTTAATATGGATTAATAAATACTTTCGCATTAAATAGATGATCATGAGCTTTTGAACAACCGTGTCAGCCCCGGCGTATAATCCGCCGCCGGCCGGGGTGTGAAAGATTGGTATCAGAGCCATGGTTATAGGGAATTAGGTTATTAGACACATGACCTAGACTATAACCTAGGAGTACCAAACATGAGTTTAACTCGTGTATTTCATTAGGAACTCCTCTATGCTATGCTTATCTACAACTATCTATTTCTAGCTACCTGATGCAACTACGTGAACTACAAGTGAGCTATACTCTTAGACTAAAAAGTCTAACCCAAACAAAACTCCCGAAGGTATGTGGGTTCTAACTAATGAATGGGGACTTGTGCAATCCGGAAGGGTGGATGCCTGTATTCTGGGAATTCTGTCTAGGAAAGCATTTCGTATAAATCCAAATCAACCGCTGGACCAGTTATGCTTTCCTGGGAATTCTTGGAATGAGTATCCACTTATAGGCTAAAGCATGACTCCTCAAACATTAAGATGAACCTACAGAGCCTTGCTAAGTCAATGTGCCCACTAGGGTACCATCCAGGTTTAAACCATTAACTTGCAGCTTATTTACAACTCTTCGTATCTTATGAACTCTCTATTCGTCCCTTTGTAGAATGCCTCCCCGTCGTGACCGCAGAAACAACCTCACTGACATGATTATCCAGCAAATGACTACTATCCTGCCCACTATGGTCAATCAGCTGAATCAAAATGCTGCACCGAGAAACCCGGTGTGTACATTCAAGCATTTTAACTCCTGCAATCCTACAAAGTTCTTCGGGAACGAAGGAGCCACTGGACTTCTCCAATGGTTCGAGAGCATTGAAGGAACCTTCATCAATGCAGACTGCCCTGAGAACCTAAAGGTTCGCTATGCTACCAGTGTCTTCCAAAAGAGGGCACTCACCTGGTGGAATGGGGAGAAACGAAACCGGGGAATGGAAACTGCACTAGCCCTATCTTGGGCTGAGGTCAAGACTCTTATGACAGAAGAGTTTTGCCCCCGGAATGAAGTCCAGAAGCTAGAAGCCGAATTTTGGGACTTGAAGCAAGATAGTGGTGAAAGTCTTGCCTACACCACTCGTTTCCATGAACTCAGTCTACTGGTGCCCCACATGGTCACTCCTCTTTCTCGAGCAATCAAGAAATACATCAATGGTCTGCCCATGCAGATTCAAGACACTGTCCTGGGTAGCAAACCGGCAACCCTTGAGGAGGTCATCCGTCTTGCTGCCACCCTATCAGACAATCACATCAAGGCTGGAACCCTATCCAAGAAGGGTGTCAAGAAAGTGTCTGAGAAGACCACTGCAGAATCTTCCAAGGAGACCCGGTCTGAGTCTTCTTTCAACAACAGGAAGAGGAAGGGCAAGAACTTTGCCATTGTTACCCCAGCCGTTCCTCTGACCCAGGTAGCTCCAACTACCTCCAACCCCAACAAAAAGCAATATGTGGGAAACTCACCACTGTGTAACACCTGCAGACTACACCACCCTACCCAATCTCCATGCCGTTTGTGCACCCTATGCGGGCGTTATGGGCACTGGGCAGTTACCTGCCGCATCCCTCCAGCACCACAAGTTTACCAGCCTGCCGTTCCCGTTCCTGCTGTCCCGGTTCCTGCTGCTATCAACTAGGGTCGTGCCTATTATGAGGACGGTGACCCGAACCATTTCAGAAACCGCTGCCCTAGGTTGGTCATTGTAAACCAGGCCAACATGAACCAGGGCAATATGATTCAAGGAAACATGAATCAAGGAAATATGAACCGAGGAAATGTGAACCAAGGAAATGCAAACCCCGCAGCTCGTGGACGTGCCTTCAACATTAATGCTAACGAGGCTCAAGCCAATAACGAGGTGGTGAACGGTATGTACCTAATTAACCAGCAATATGCCTCTATCCTATTTGACACTGGTTCCGATAGAAGTTTCGTGTCCTTCGAATTTGAACCACAACTTGCTATGAGTCGAGCTAAATTAGACAAACCCTTTGACATTCTAGTAGCAGACGGTTATTCTGTCTCGTGTGACTCTATCATTAGAAACTGTACTCTGAACTTGAACGATCACGACTTCTCTATCAATCTTATTCCTATGGCACTCGGAGGTTTTGACATCATAGTAGGCATGGATTGGCTGACTGAGCACCATGCTGGAGTTATCTGCTTTGACAAGTATATTCGTATCCCTCTCGGCTCGGGCGACATTTTGGAAGTCTACGGTGAAAAGCCGTCGAATGGGCTAAAGCTCATGTCTTGCACCATCGCACGGAAGTTCCTACGAAAGAAGTGTGTGGCGTTCTTGGCCCATGTTGTGGATAAGAAAAGCAAAGACAAGAGTCCTCAAGATATTCCCGTGATCAAAGACTTTCCGGAAGTATTTCCCGAGGACTTACATGGTCTTCCCCCAGTACGTCAAGTCGAATTCCGTATTGATCTAGTGCCTGGGACAAATCTTGTAGCAAAGTCTCCTTACCGTCTTGCACCGTCAGAAATGCAAGAACTCGCAAGCCAACTTCGGGAACTTTCTGACAAGGGATTTATCCGCCCTAGTGTTTCCCCTTGGGGAGCACCTGTATTATTTGTCAAGAAGAAGGATGGTTCATTCCGGATGTGCATTGACTACCGAGAGCTCAACAAGCTTACTTTGAAGAACCGTTATCCACTTCCGAGGATTGATGATTTATTTGATCAACTTCAAGGCTCGACTTACTTCTCGAAGATTGATCTTCGTTCTGGTTACCACCAGTTACGAGTCCTCGAATCCGATATTCCAAAGACAGCCTTTCGTACAAGATACGGCCATTACGAATTCATGGTTATGCCCTTTGGTCTAACCAACGCACCCGCGGTGTTCATGAACCTTATGAATCGCGTGTGCAAACCGTACTTGGACAAGTTCGTAATCGTCTTCATTGACGATATCCTAATCTATTCAAAATCAAAAGCAGAGCACGAGGAACATCTGCGTTTGGTTTTAGATCTCTTGAAGAAGGAGCAATTATACGCTAAGTTCTCCAAGTGTGAATTTTGGCTAAAAGAGGTCGAATTTTTGGGACACATAGTCAACGAGAAGGGTATTCACATGGATCCTGCTAAGATTGAAGCAGTAAAGAACTGGCAAACTCCAAAGACCCCTACCGAAGTCCGTTCTTTTCTTGGTTTAGCTGGCTATTATCGTCGTTTCATAGCCAACTTTTCCAAAATCGCGGTGCCACTCACTGCCTTGACACATAAAGGCAAGCCCTACGAGTGGGGACCAAAGCAAGAGGAAGCCTTCCAGACTCTAAAGCAGAAATTGTGTGAAGCCCCTATTTTAACTCTTCCTGACGGAACTAAAGATTTTGTCGTCTACTGTGACGCTTCTCACTTAGGCCTTGGTTGCGTTCTTATGCAACGAGGCAAAGTGATTGCTTACGCGTCTCGGCAACTCAAAATCCATGAGAAAAATTATACGACGCACGACCTTGAGCTGGGTGCGGTCGTATTCGCTCTCAAAATTTGGAGACACTACTTGTATGGCACTAAGTGTGAGATTTTCACTGACCATAAGAGTCTCCAGCATATCTTCAATCAGAAAGAACTCAACATGAGGCAAAGGCGTTGGGTTGAACTCTTAAACGACTACGACTGCAACATTCGTTATCATCCTGGTAAGGCGAATGTCGTGGCCGATGCTCTTAGTCGTAAAGAACCTATCAAGATCCATAGCATTCGTATCCAAAATGATATTAAAACTCGTATCCTGGAAGCACAACATCTCTCGGTTACGGAAGGGAACATGTACAACGAAAAGTCATGCGGTGCAGAACTCCAGCTGGAAACCAAACCCAATGGGTTACTCTACTTTCTAAACCGCATTTGGATCCCTGACCGTGATAACCTCCGTACTTTTGTCATGAACGAGGCTCACAAGACTCGTTATTCTATCCATCCAGGTGCAGACAAAATGTACAAGGATCTTCGTACTCAATACTGGTGGCCTGGTATGAAAAAGGACATCGCTCTATACGTGTCCAAGTGCCTTACTTGTTTGAAGGTTAAGGCCGAACACCAGCGTCCATCAGGCTTGCTTGAACAACCCGAGATACCTGTGTGGAAGTGGGAATGTATTGCCATGGACTTCATAACCAAACTCCCGCACACGTCCCGTGGTCATGATAACATATGGGTGATCATCGACCGTTTGACAAAATCTGCTCATTTCTTGCGTATCCGTGAAGACTACCGAGTTGAGAAATTGGCTCGAATCTACATTGATGAGATTGTTAGTCGACACGGTGTACCTCTCAATATCATTTCTGATCGTGACGGACGATTCACTTCTCGTTTCTGGCAATCATTACAATCAGCTTTGGGCACTCAGTTGAATCTTAGTACGGCTTACCATCCGCAAACTGATGGTCAGTCCGAACGAACGATTCAAACTCTCGAAGACATGCTTAGAGCCTGTGTCATTGACTTCAAGGGTAATTGGGACTTACACCTGCCCTTAGTCGAGTTCTCGTATAATAACAGCTACCACACGAGCATTGACATGGCTCCTTTTGAAGCACTTTATGGTCGTAAGTGCCGCTCTCCTATCTATTGGACGGAGATTGGGGAATCACAGATTACTGGCCCTGAACTCATCCAAGAAACTTCTGACAAGATCTTGCAAATCCGAGACAACCTTCTGGCTGCAAGGAGTCGACAAAAGAGCTACGCTGACAAACGTCGAAAACCCTTAGATTTTCAAGTCGGTGATCTAGTCCTTCTCAAGGTATCCCCTTGGAAAGGAGTAGTTCGTTTTGGAAAGAAAGGGAAGCTTGCACCGAGATTTGTAGGCCCTTTTAAAATCCTGGAACGGATTGGGAAAGTAGCTTACAAGTTGGATCTTCCAGAAGAGCTTAGTAACATTCATCCTACTTTCCATATCTCAAACTTAAAGAAATGCTTGGCTGATGAGAACCTCCAAATACCGCTCGACGAGGTGCACATTGACGAATCAATGCACTTCGTGGAGAAGCCCGTGGAAATCATGGATCGGGAGGTTAAGCAACTCAAGCGAAGCCGAATCCCAATTGTGAAGGTTCGATGGGAATCCAAACGTGGCCCTGAATTTACTTGGGAACGTGAAGACCAGATGAAGGCCAAGTACCCTCACCTATTCCCAGGACCCTCCTCTTAGTGAAATTTCGGGGCGAAATCTCTTAAAGTAGGGGAGACTGTAATCCCCGAGGAATTTCCGACCTTATCTTAACTTCTCCGACATTGTAACCTATTTTGGGAATATATTTGAATTCTTTTATATGCTCATATTTAATTCCATGATTTAACACAATTACATTTATTATTATAGATAAACGCATACATTTATAAATATATTAATACATATTTATAAACAAATTTCAATAATATTAAAGTATAATTATTAGATGATAATAATTAATAAATACATTTAAAAAAAATATAGGATTTAACCATTAAAAATATGCTAAAACCATTAACTCAAATAATTAGTTTGAGTTATAGTTTTAATTTAAAATAAATCTATTACTTTTTTTATATTATCATTATAATTATATAACTTTATAAAGATTTATAAATTTACAAGTTTTTATGCTTTATAAAAGTTAGGGTTTGTTTTTGTAAAACTTTGAAACTTAAACTAAAACCCAACTTTGTACATAAAATAATAAAACATTGAAAGTTGAGGGCCTGTTTTGCAAATTCTGAAACCTCAGGGACTATTCTGTAAATCCCGGATTTTTCTTTCTTCTCCAAACCGCTTACAAGTTCGAAACCTGTGGAGACCGGTTCTAGCATACCAAGCTATGATCTCACAACTGAGATGATGTCGATCGATTCTGAAATCAGCTAAACGTTCGCGACAATGAACTGATCCATCTCCTCACGTTTAATCGGACTTTTATGATCGTGAAGACGGATAAACTCGTAACCGTGATATCCTTGAAAGCTATTTATTCGATCGATTCGTTTCCCCCTGAATCATCTATAAATAATGGCTCAAATCCGTCGACGATACCCACATCAAGCTTACCGAACCTCGAATCCCTTCGCTAATCGTCGCCGGAGCTCAAATCCAGTCGAAGAACACGCCGCGGTTTGGCTCAGTCAACCCCGCGATCCACACAATTAACTAAGGTAAAAATTATATCATTCGAACCGTTGGAACTAGAGGATCAAAAGCCCTATGAAATTAGGCACAACTGTTAGCCGGATCGACCGAAATTGCGGGCTAGGGTTTCGGTTGGATTTGGGGAAGATGATGGTCGTGGCCTTCAGGGTAGACACTAACTCGAACCGCGTTTAGGACAAGGCATCATGCCCAGTCCAGCGGTAAAGCGTGCGTGTTGGTGTTGAACCGGCAGAGGGCGCGGGTTCGAGTCCCGGCCCCTGCATAATTTTTTTAAGCCTTTTTCTGTTTACCTTTTTATACATTTTAAATTCCTGAAAATTGTAAATAAAATTTATATAAATCCTAGAATCATAAAACTATAAATCTAAAACTTAAAAAAATGACTTTTATTTATTCTAGGTATAAATAGGAATTTCTTTTAACTTTTAATATATTATTTAAATATTTAAAAATCCAATTAAATTAATTTTCAAATTATATTAATCTCTCCATTTTATAAATTAAAACCATAAACCTTTGTGTTTATTTTTAAATTAAGAATACATTATAAACCCGTACAAATTCCTAAATAAATTAATTAGTTAGTCGAATTTACTAAATTATCTTATAAACTAATAATGTTTATTATTAGACATTATTAAAATCTTTTAAAACATAAAAATAATTATTTTTGACAAAGAATAATTATTTAAATACTTAAACGATTATTTTTAATAAATAATTATACAAATCCCTTTTATCTCACTTAAATCATACAAGTCCTTATTAACTTATTTGATTAGTCGTTTTAAAACTTACAAAACATTTTAGTTGAACCTAAATGTATAGAAATGTATCATTTCAAAATTCCAAATTATGATATAAACTACTTTTCCCAAAACTTATATAACCTCATCCTCAACCTCAGACTTTACTATCTCATGCAAGCTATCTCAACCTTAGAATCCAATCTATCGTGTAGGTGTGTTGTGAGAAATTCTCACGATATCTATTCAACTTATCAAACTCAATCATCTTTAGCTCCTCATTCAAGTGAGTATTCATAGCCCCTTTTTACTGCTTTTGTTTTTGGGGTGAAACATGCATTAACTATCTTATCTACACGATTCATTAACTTGATTCTATGCTATGATCTACATGCTTATATCTTTAACTATTTGGTGACCATTGCATGAATGCATGCCAGTACGTTCATTAACTTGTGTTGCAAGCCTAAGGTAGTACCTAACATGATCATTTATAGGGAAACCGAAACTAAACTAAACTTACCACACGACCTTGGCGGGTTGTTGTTGGTGTGAACTATTGTCATGGGTGTATCTCCCCATGATGGATGTGAACTATTAGCATGGGTGTATCTCCCCATGTTGGACGTGAACTATAAAACTTCGGGTGTTATCTAACCCTTTTTATCAAAACGGCAATCCGTGGGATTGTGGCAGCTAGATTTCATTTACCAGGGTTGAACTGTACGCTTGGAGCCTTATGTGTTCTTATATATGCTTTAGATCTGCATTTGAATCTTCTGAATCGTAAACTATATCTAAACTTTAGTTTGGTGTCAAAACCTATGTTGCTCACCAACTACTTGTAGTTGACATTTACTCGCATGTTTCAGGTGCACTAACTTAAGGCCATTGCTGCTCATGTAGGACCTGGACCTAGATAAGGAATTGAATTTATATTATGTTAGACTTTTGACTTTTCATTGTTCTTGTAACGGATCATTTAATATGGATTAATAAATACTTTCGCATTAAATAGATGATCATGAGCTTTTGAACAACCGTGTCAGCCCCGGCGTATAATCCGCCGCCGGCCGGGGTGTGACATAAAAGAAGTGAAAGCCTTTTAAAAGGGGGCCTTTCCTCATTCGGGAAGGACCAATGATTTTCGAATTTTAAGACGAGCTCCTTTTATTCCGTAGCGGGGACTGGTAAGCTGAGACCCCTAATAGATGACTTTTTAAACCAAAAATATCAGTCCGGGTTCTTTTGGCAGACCTTTCTCCTTCTCTAGAAAAAAATATCAAGTAAAGCCCTTCTTGAAGGAAAGTATCGGTTCAAGTCTCTATATTAGTTTGTGTCTTTTTGGAAGGAAGCTATCTGTTCAGTTTCTTCTATGAAGGGGGTATTAGTTTCGCTCCTTTTGGAAGAGAACGTCTGTTCGGGTCCCTTTGGAAGAAGAATATAAGTTTGGCTCTTTCTTGGAAAAGAATATTATTTCAACTCCTTCTAGAAAGAGAATATTATTTCAGCTCTTTCTGGATAGAGAATATTAGTTCAACTCCTTCTGGAAAGAGAATATTATTTCAGCTCCTTCTGGAAATAGAATATTATTTCAGCTCCTTCTAAAAATAGAATATCATTTCAGCTCCTTCTGAAAGGAGAATATTATTTCAGCTTCTTCTGGATAGAGAATATTATTTCAACTCCTTCTGGAAGGAGAATATTATTTCAATTCCTTCTAGAAAGATAATATTATTTCAGCTCCCTCTAGAAGGAGAATATCAGCTGGGAATATCAGTTTAGCTCCTTCTTGACGACTTTTCTTCGTTCCCCCCTCAAAGTTTGTTTCTCCCACTTTTCATCAGATAGGAGTATAGTTGTGTTTCTTCTTGAAATTTGTTTCTTCTTAGGAAATTATAATCTCCACCACCTCAAGGGGTGTGTGTTTTTATCCACTATCTAGTGAGATATGATTTTATAAGTCTCCACCATCCTTAGTGATGGGAGTTATCTCCACCATCTTATGAGATGTGAGCTTTTATCCACTATCTACTGAGATAGGATTTTATAAGTCTCCGCCATCCATAGGGATGGGAGTTATCTCCACCATCTTATGAGATGGTGGTTTTTATCCACTATCTAGTGAGATAGGATTTTAAAAGTCTCCACCATCCTTAGGCATGAGAGTTATCTCCACCATCTTATGAGATGGGAGTTTTTATCCACTATCTAGTGAGATAGGATTTTATAAGTCTCCATCATCCTTAGGGATGGGAGTTGTTTCCTCCATTTGGTAAGATGGAATTTTCATCCACTATCTTATGAAATAGTGTTTTATAATACTCCACCATCCTTCGGGATGGGAGTTGTCTCCTCCATCTGGTGAGATGGAATTTTCATCCACTATCTTATGAGATAGTGTTTTATAATACTCCATCATCCTTCGGGATGGGAGTTGTCTCCTCAATCTGGTGAGATGGAATTTTCATCCATTATCTTATGAGATAGTATTTTATAATACTCCACCATCCTTCGGGATGGGAGTTGTCTTCTCCATCTAGTGAGATGAAATTTTCATCCACTATCTTATGAGATAGTATTTTATAATACTCCACCATCCTTCAGGATGGGAGTTGTCTTCTCCATCTGGTGAGATGGAATTTTCATCCACTATCTTAAGAGATAGTATTTTATAATACTCCACCATACTTCAGGATGGGAGTTGTCTCATCCATCTGGTGAGATGGAATTTTCATCCACTATCTTATAAGATAGTATTTTATAATACTCCACCATCCTTCAGGATGAGAGTTGTCTTCTTTAGGATTAGGCTCTTTTGTAAGAGACTTATACGTCCCTTATAGTCGATGCTTTTCAAGTATGCATTCTTCAAGCTAGAAAGCTTTATGCGATAGGCCATTAGTTTTGCAAAACTTTGTTAGTAGTATTTGTATTTATGAAACAAAACACCAAAGTATTTTAATCGGTGGTGCATCATTTCTCCTTCCATCTAAGGGGGATCTTTGGTCCGTCTCGGGGATCCCAACCCTTTTATGAAGGAGTTGAACACTAGTGGTTATATACCATGCTAGCCCCCCAGTTTAATATTGTTAAATCTCATTAGCAATATTTAACTTGTAATAAATCATTAATTAAATAAAATGGGTAATGTAAAGGCAAGTAATCGGTTGTACCATCTGTGCCTTTGGTGGAAACCGATCTGTGTATTGCAGAGATGTCTGGTCGTAGCCCGAGCCGGATGTCCGAGTAGTGTATTTGTTCCCTTCTATCAACCTTGGTGTGTCATAATCGTCAAGTTACATCTTCAATGCTACGAGTTTTGTTCGACCTTGCTGACTTTGAGAGTCATGTAAGTGGAATGATCTACTTTCTTTCTCTAGATCCTGACGCACTTTTGGAATTCCAAGTATCCGTGGTGGTGACGCTAATCTGGTCTGGATTGGATGATTGGGGATCGTCTGAACCCGAATCTGCTGGTGCCAATTTACATTCCTTGTTTTCTTTGGCTTTGCGTGATGAAAACTCTTGCGGGTAGTAACGGGAAGCTTCGTGTATCGCCGTTTATCGTTTCTTAACGAAGTTGTAGTCAAAAGACCTCGTCTTTACTTTGTTTACTATTTGCAGTCATGCCTCTCGTATTATCCACTGTATCAATTTGCTTTTCTTGAATTTCAATCGTGAAGCCAAGTTGAGATGTTATGTAATTACCTATTGTTGTTATGTAAACATATTCCATTCTTAGTTCCATACATGCAGGCATGACTCATGAGACTTCAAAATCATATCACGTGATTCTTAACGGGAAATGAAGCATGTGAAGTCCTACTGAAATGTCGGCCTTGACTCAGAATGCTTCGCCTCACTGGGTGCATCTTGGACGTATATTGAACATTTCTTTGGCTCAACCTTTCCTGATATTATCATCTTAATAGACGGACTCCTAACATTGTTTTATTGAACTACCTTCTGGTCCTCCCAATTTCACTTCCCTTGTATGTGGCTCTCGAAAACCTTGCTAAAAAATGGTTTTGAATCTTTCCAAACATTTAATTCTTTTGTTTTAGAGGTTGACACGTCTTACCCATGAGGGTTATTGGCAATGAACTTTCTTTGTTCCTGATGAAAACGGGAATTAGCAGATCTCGAAGAGGAGAAATTCTGTCAGCCTTGTCCTTTCTCTCTCTTCGTTGGTTTCTCTCTCTAGAAGTTCGTAAATATGAACTCGGGTCGCTCTGCATTTCGTAAAGCCACAACATCCATTCCCATGCGTATACGAATTGCTCTTGTATCACTATGTGGTTAGAATTGACTCGGCGCCTTCTACGTAAACCACCGGATGGTGTTTGATCCGCTTTTCTTTCTTTATTTTGTGAAAAATCCAAGAGAATGTGTTTAAAAGGTAAGGCCCCATATAACTCATGCAAAAATAATGTCTGCATCTATTTCTTCTGCCGCTCTTTCATACATGTAGGTGTGTGTATGTTTTAGTGAACGGCTTTCGATCAGTGACTCGCGCGGTTATTAGTCTTCGTTCTCGTAGTTTTACGAAATCCCGCTGCTATGTTAAAAACATGTGTTGGTAATAGAGGCCTTCGGACCTCTCAGTGCGGCCCTTACCCCAAGGTTGAGAGACGGCGTGCTTTGTTCATTCTTGTCATGCGGCTAACTAAATCATGGTTACGGTACTGATCGTCGAAGGCTTCTTTGCCATGCCATCCTTTCATGGTTGGGTAAGTGACGGAAACTCATCTTGAAGAAACAGACCATCGTATGCAATGATCGTTCCTTATAACTCTACTTTTTTTATATGTATAAACTATTTGATGACGCACATAAGGTGTATAATGTGGGCATGGTCTGTACTTCCGAAAAAAGCTATTGACTTTATTGGCCTGCACTTCTTTCTCTCTCTCTATCTTCGTAACTTTCTCTGTCTAAAAACTGAGTCGGGGTAATCTGACTAACCAAGACTCCCTTGAACTAATTTCTCTCTCCATGAGAAAATAAGGTGTCGCTTTCTCTCTCCTCTGTCTCGTTTTATTTTTTCTTTAACAATTACTTGGTAAAGTATTATTGTGTGTTTTTACTGACACATTTAAAAAGGTCTTATAATGTATAAAACATGTTGGCTTTTAAGGACTATTGTAAGTTGTGTTATTCGGTGAGAAAATCACATGGCTCACTTGATTTTTGAGGGCTACTTTGGGTCATCAGGTATAAAGATACCCATCTTTAACCTAAGGATAATAAACAAGAGTAAATATCACACTCTCTAATCTTTTTTTGTTTTTAGCGCATGTTGGAGTTGCCTGTTGTGATTTGAAAGACTAGTTTCTTTCCTTATTCTCTATTTTCTTTTCCCTTTTTTCTATTTATGTTTCTCTTTTCTGCTGGAACCTTTGGGTGTGCACAAAAGATTCTTTACTAAGTCCTTTGGACAAACATCGGTTTGTTGATTGACGTTGACCGGTGAAAAAAAGTGATTTCCTCTTTAATTTCTTGCATCCCTTTTTTCGATGTCAGAGATGTCATGATGGGCCTTGTGGATTGTAATCTTTAATACTTTTATACAAGTCTTCCTTGCTTGCACTCTTAACCCATGATTCAATTCATGACCTGTCGTCCTCAACTCTTCTGACAATAGAGGTTTATTTGTATTTTTGCATGTATGGTGTTGCATCAATTGTACATTATGTAGTGCTAATTGTACCTTGTTGCATGATCCATATTTACACAATTTCTTTTTGATAAAGATACTTGTAATCTCCATTTTATTGGGTCATGACTGGACCTACTCTGCCAAAAATCCCATTCATGCATGCTAAAGGTTTTTCTACTTCCTGAAATTTCGAGTCTACTACTAGAGTTTGACCCCCCTTTTTTTATCCACTGTAGTGTAGATTTGTCTGCATAATGCCAGACTATTCATGTGATAGCCATGAGTGCTGTCATATTTTTTATTATCACCTAAAGTGGTCAGTTGGTAATCTTAACTAAAGTTTCCCTCTCCAATAAAGACTAAGCAACTTTTACGTGAACCGACTATGACTTTTTTTATTACTTTTACTAGTCTATGAAACGACGGTTGTAACTAGAGTAGCAGTCCTTGCAATAAACACTTGTAAAGTATGCAATATTATCCGTATATTCATGCCTTATCACGGTTGTGTTCTCGTGTGAAAGACTTTCTTCATACATCCATTGGTTAATACCATCACCCTCCATTGATATGCAGAAATACTCAAAACATTATTTGAAAATTGTGAAGCTTTTACTATATGCTTACTATAATCGCTAGATATGAACGTGTGATGTAATGAACCGATCATGTATATGATTTCTCAAGAACCCTCAGGCCTGTGGATTGCATACGGCAACATGCCTCTAACAGATTATAATGGAGGTAGTGAGAGAGGTTTAAAACCTGCTAAGCAGAGCGATGAAGGTAATGAACATAACTTCTTCATCCCTGTCTCGGAGTTCATCCTCTTTCATCTCATCGACCTCTTCTATGGGTGGAGCGCTACCCATTATCATTCCTTCTTCTGACGGTCCTTCCTTCCGAGTGCTACCGTCAAGTTGTTTTTCCTTCATTCTTTTAAGTGTGTTTCAGTGAAGTAGGAGTTCTTCAGGCTCTATTTGGACATAAGGTCCCACAGATGGGGCCAATGTAGCGTCTCGTATCCCCACAGAGGGGTAAGGGATAGAGGTTGTTCTTTTCTAGTATCCCCGTGACTGTACGGGATCAGCTCTGGGTCTTCTTTGGGTCTTGATCAAGGCTGCATCCATAAGAAACGCTCGTTAGAGGGGCGGGGGTGCCCCCGAGGGCACTCTGACGCTCAAGTCAGTATCATCATCAAGATGGTTAAGCATATATATAAGTATATGAGTATATCAGATAGAAGGGAGTGAAGATGGGGGAGAAGAACCTGTCAAATGAAGGAGGCTAAAGGCCTATTTATGGGCAGATGTTGTTGGGCATTTCTTATAATAGGCCTTTTCAGAATGGGTCTGCCTTCTTTGGGCTGACAACTAGGTCATTGCAGGGGTAGCCCCTACAAGATTTATAGTCGATTTAATCAATTCATCATTATACACTTTAAATATGTTAATTTGTCATAAGATAAGAAAATAAGCATTAATTAACACATATGACTTGTAATAAGTTTGAACACACAGGTGACTATATACACTTAAAATGACATTTTTATAATGACTCAATAGACACACATTATCATCAAACTTAGCATTCTGATTGTTGGTCGCGGTTTAGTAAGGGATCAAAATCAAATCATCAAATCAAGTATTATACCAAACAAGTATAATTTATTTTTTTACTTACTAATTACTAGTTGTTTTAATCTGTACTAGCTTTTAGTTGGGCATGTTTCAAATGACTAGATATGAATTTTTTTACTCATAAGATATATTAGTGTATATGTCGATTTAAATATAAAAATACGACATTTATGTTTTTAGCACATCATATCATAGCCTAATTAAGGTAATAACTTTTACGGAAAATTCCCAAAATGTACATATTAAAATAGTCCAACAACATGTGGTTGTCGATAGGGCTGTTCAAAAAGCCCGCGGCTCGTGGCTCGCTCGAAGTTCGCTCGAAAATAGCTCGGAAAAAGCTCGGCTCGGGAAAAGCTCGGTTTTAAACGAGCCGAGCCGAGCTGGCTCGAATTCTAAACGAGCCGAGCTCGAGCTAGGGTTGGCTCGGCTCGGGCTCGGCTCGTGGCTCGGCTCGGGGGCTCGGCTCGTCTAAATAACTAATATATATATATATATATATATATATATATATGTTATATATGTGTTATATTTGAAATATGATGTTTTGATTTTTTAAGTTAATTTGTTTTCAAGAACTCTGAGTTTTTGACTAAAATTTTACTTTATCTACAATTGTATTTACTCTCTACTTTGTAAGTTTTGGGTTATCTATGTTTTTTTTTGTATTTTATATATTGTCCCTTTCATCTATTTAGTTTTTTTGAAGACAATCAACTTCAAACCGAAAATAAAATATTTTTTTTTAATATGTAAAAAAAAAAAAAACGAGCTAGCTCGACGAGCCACGAGCTGGCTCGAGCTTTTTACGAGCCGAGCTCGAGCTCAATTTTTCAGCTCGGAAAAAAAATCGAGCCGAGCCGAGCTGGCTCGTTTAATTTCGAGCTCGAGCTCGAGCCAAGCCTGGCTCGGCTCGGCTCGTTTACAGCCCTAGTTGTCGACCAGGGGCGGATGGGGAAGACACCCTCTCAAGAATTAATTTATAGTGTAGAATTGGGCTATAAAAGCTTTGGGCTCCTGGATGTTTTGTCAAGAGGCACCCAATAAAACGATGACCCAAAGTAAATTAAAAATAAATTTTAAAGTCTAGTAACAATCCATCATTGTGTGCCTGCAATTCTCCATCCACAATCATCCATTATTGATTATCCATCACAGGTTTTGAATTGATTAAAGCCTTCTGAATATTTGTTTTTGCCTTTAGTTAGAGTATAGTATTAAAACGGACAAAGTGTCGTGTTATTACTTATTTTCAAATTATGTTGGAAACCAAGGTGGACGTGAAGTATTTGCAAAAAAAGGATTTAATAGTTGGAATAAGTCGGTCAGATTTGATTTGCATATTGATGATATTGGTATAAAGACAAATTTGCACAATCGAATTGTTGAAGATTTCTTGAATGTTTGTGTTGTTTGTACCGTAGAGAAGGAAGCACTTGAAAATGTTATGAATGAAGTTGTAATTGATCGTTTCCAACAGATGAAATCACATAGAGGACAGTTGTAATATGCATTTTGTTGTATTATATTTAATCAAGTTTTATTGTTTAAGATTTTAGTGACGTTTATTTTTACCCTTTTTTTTGTGCACCCGCTGAGTAAAATTCCCGAATCCGCCACTGCTGTCGAACCAAGACACTCGGGAATCACGACATCACCTTGTCCCGACATCCATAGGCTTAAGGCTGAGGCACATATACTCAGGGGTTCGGATATATCGTTTCAAGTGTCCTGAAAATAGAGTGGCACTGACATATTTATTTCATTAAAGATTTATTTAGCGTTTTACCGGTTATAGGTCTAAAACACACCATGTAGCATATATGCATGCTAATAAATACACAAGTTTATATAAAATTTTTAATTTTAAATGTATGATTTGTGATACAGATGAAGTCTTTTATCTCACGCACGCTTGTTTTTAATATCCTATATTAATAAGCGTGTTCATAATCACGAGCCATTTTATCTATTAATAATCTCTTTTATTAATATTTGAGTTTTGAATAATTAATCTCTATTAATTATGTATAATTAATCTCTATTAATTATGTTTTACCAAAACTCTAGTTTTAACTTTTAAAATAAAATACCTTTATTTTAATAAACCTTTTAAGAGATAACTTAAAATCTCTATTTTAAAAATCTCGTTGTTTCAATTCGTTTTGTTAAGTTTAAACCAGTTAAACCATTTGATTGTTTATGAAAAACATTTATAACCTAAATGACCATCATCCAAACAACGCATAAAAAACAATCAAAAACTATGTGCATTAAGCCAAAAGTTGTTCAGTTTGCTAGAGCTAATTAGCCAAACCGAACTAGGTCAAAAGGGGACGTTAAACCAAAACACTACTCTTGGTCTTGAATAACTCCCACTTGCTTCAAGATCTTCATCGTGGTCTCCGGGTCGTCTTGATCTTTGATCTTCAGTTTAGTTCTTGTCTCGACTTGTATAGATTACAATACAATTTACAACAAAATTGAAAAACCTAATCTATTACAAAAGACTTTCAAAACAACAAAAAATACAAGACAAAATAAATTAAACCAAAACCAATCATTCAAACATAACCACGGGTATATGCTTGATCCACAAACAACAAAAAAATATAAACGAAATATAAAGGATGTAATCTTTTGCCAAACAAAAGTTTTGACAAAAATAAAACCTGATTGCAATTAAAATTAAATGTGTATTAATGTTTATAAAAGTGGCCCTGATACCACTGTTGGGGTTTCGTACATGGTTTTCAAAACGATTTTAAGCAACGCAGCGGAATAAATAAAATTATACGAACCAGTCTAGGCCATTACCCTAGACTGCCCACCAGGAGTCCAGATGTAAACCAGAAAGAAACAAACATAACCATAGGGGGTTAGACAATTATACCTTTAGCGAAACCAGCCGACGGATCAAGCTCAACACTTTGAGAACAACGAATCTAGTCGCTAGATCCGACTACACGAATATGAACTCTTTCAGATCTAATCACCGAATACCCCGAGAATCTGAACTCTTTCAGATCTTATACGTAAAAACCGCAAAACTACAAAAGCGACAACACCGATTATTATGACAAAACCGACACAAACCAGTAGTGTCAAAAGATGAACGGCGGTAACTGTGGTGGCAACCGACAACGGTGGTGGCGGCTAACGGCAGCGACAGGGACGACGCCGGAAAACGGTGTTCGTCGAGGCGGCGGCTCATGAGTGAGGTGACAACATCGGCGTCAGATGCTACAGCGGCGGTCCGGCGAAGCTAGGGTGGTGGCGACTTTAAGGGGAGAGGATTAGGGTTTTTGTCTAGTCATTTTTGTCTCTCTTATGTGTACAATCCCCACCCTTAATCCCCTACTTATAATCCATGGTCATCAAGTTAGGGTTTAGGGATTTCTAATTACAACATGATCCATGTAATTACCATATAATTATATTTATAGGTCCCATCTATATTAATTGTTAATTAACTAAGAAATAGTTGATGACTCAATTAAATCTAATATAACTAAGATAACAATTAAAATAGCTTGTAATTATTAATATGTTCTAAACATATTTTTAGCACCAACATTAATAATCCAACTAATAATGATAATAATTATTTCATAAATAATTATTGCGTCCAACCGTTACCGTTTATTCTCCTTGATAACTATTTCATTATCTCGCCTCCCTTTTATATATATTCTTGTGATGGACTATATTAACATTTAATATATCCAATGATCGTAAATATTGTCCAAGGTGTAACCCTTTGGATCTTACCTTGTTAGCAGTACTGTCAAATGTCGTTACTCGGGCTTACAAGTCCAACAATTTGATAACATGTCGGAGCTATATCCTAATGAACACGATGTCTTGATTATCTGTGAAAGGTTTTTTTGTGTCTCCCCCCCCCCCCTCAAATTTTTGTAACATCCCTAAATATGAAAAACACGAATAAACGTAATAAAGGTCGGGAATTATAACATAAGATGGATGAAAGGTTAAGGGCTTGGCCATGGGCCCGAAAACAGGGGGAGGCCATCAAATCTCAGCAGCCCCCAAACCCTTCCTCACTTCACCCTTTTTCGTAAGAAACCTAAGAAAGAGAGATCGTGACTTAGAGAGAGAAAGCAAGGAATCGGGTTCAAATGCTCGGAAATCATAAATCGGAGCCCAAGAGGTAAGCATCACCTCCAAATCTGAGTTTTGTGCATTTTTGGGTTTCAGGTTAAATTTACGAAAAAGGTTAAGTTTTTACATATGGATTTGAAAACAAACCATAGATCTGGGTTCATGGAGTAAAAAGGAACGTTTTGAACGTAAAAAGTTCGAAGCTTGAACGGCTGAAAATCACGGACCAGATCTAGGGTTTCTGGTTGGAGAAGAAGGTCGCGCATGTGAACTTAGCATATTCGCCTGGCACCATTCTGGCGAACTTAACAAGATTGCTACATCTTGTTCGCTCAAACTAAGGGGCGAACTTGCTGTAAGTTCGCCTAAGCAAAGGGTGGCGAACTACATTCGCCTAATGACTAAGTGGCGAACTATAACACCTGCCAAAATCCCGATCTCAATTTCTGCCTGGAACTTATACGAAATAAAGAGAGTTACTGAAAACCCAATAAGGGTCAGAAAATAAATTTGAAAATTCTGAAAGTTAGGAGATATCGGACTGACATGAGATTGATATCGGTCCGATATGGGAAGAAGTTAAATGTCGGACCGACATGGTCTAGAAAACGGTCCGCAATGCATAACCTTAGAAACCCTCTGCACCAGACACGTGTAGGGCATGCGTCAGCATGTCGGACGCGTGGATGGACGTTGGACCGACATGGCTTGCGTACTCGGTCCGACATGGACGGGTGGCACTCCGGAATTGCATGGCTGCCACGTGGCGCGCATGCGGGACAATCGAGGCATATCAGACCGATATCCCCCTGGACAACGGTCCGACTTGAGGCCGTTATCAGCCTATAAATAGAGGAGAATTGGCATTTCATTTTCCACACCTTCACTCTCGAACCTCCTCTGCTCCCGAGCCTTTCTCGAGCCTTCTATCCGTCCCGACTCCCAAGCCGCTCCTCCCGGTTCGACCGACGTTCACTTATTAACCGGACTTGAGCGTTAACCGGACTTGAGCGTTTTATAGCCGAAGAACCCAAGGAACTCATAGAAGTGCAAGTTAAGGCCCTAGAGCCCTAACAGTAAACTCTAAGAGCTACTTAGTACTAAGATTATTATCCTTCGATCTCCGACTTCAAACTAAAGGTGAATACTCGTCTTTGTCAAAAATACTCGTTCTCATGGCGAGAGTGAGCTTTTACAAAAACGATTTGTAAAGACGTGCATGGGCTGTAAGCTATCATCACGCAAATAAGACGTGCTGGTGCTGTCGGCACCTTCACGCAAATGATCAAATGATTTATGTTTCCGAAAAGGGCAAAACACGATAATTAAATATTTACTCATACTAATCCCAGAATCAGGGTTCTACCCCTGGGGAATGTTGATACCCAAGAAGTGTACGTAAAGTTTGATCAAATATTTATACTCGCTCCGGATCCAGTTGTGCCGGGCGGGGTTGGCTTGTATGTCGGGTGATGCGTAAAACGCAGTTGTGCCAGTTTGGCCGTCCTAGTGCTTGTCCGATGTATACAATTGGATGAAATCCAAGGAAGTGATATGATCACTAGAATCCTCCAATGATGAAATGTTTAATTGTTTAATTAAACTGTTTTGCCATGTTTATGAAAATGATTTGAGGTCATAAAGTATTCACCAGCATGTAGCTGACGTTCATTTTCAAATGTTTTCAGGAAAGGAATGAAGTGACTTCATCGTACCGGGACCGACTACGGCCTGGGTCCTGATGACAGTTTTGTTGCACAGCTGGGTCAGACCACACACCTAGACCCGGTGCAACCCGAAAATATGTTGTTACAGGTCGTGCATTGCACAGAAAGAACCTGAAGAGTAAAAAAGGTTAAGGTGACCGAAGGACTACATTTTCCTTAGGCAGATTACCTCCTTGTAAACCTACTGACTTTGCGTCAGAGTTTTGATTTGAAATCAAATGTACAAACGATCGGGTTTTCATACCCATTTATTTAAATAAAGATAATCTTTTGTCTACACGACGAGATTTCTATATTTACAAAACCAACCCTTGAGGTTGAGTTGAAACGATCCATTTTCAAACGTTATTCTGCTACACAAAAAAAAACTCCGAAATTAAAGCAGGTACCGAAGTTGCCAACCGATGTCGCAGCCTGGTAATGTCTCGGGGGTGCCCGGGGCGGGGTGTGACATTGGTTGGTATCAGATCTGAGGTTTTAGCGAATTAGATACTTGAGATTAGTATTTAATCTCTAACCAGATTAAGCAATGACTTGCCTACTAAGCAAAAGTAGGTAAACACTTGCCTTTAAGCTGATAGTGTCGAAACATGCAGGTAGTATTATGTCAGAAGGACAAGGATACTATAGCTACTATAACTCTAAAGTTACTGTTGAACAAGAATCAATGACAATTCCTTACGCACCCATGGTAGTAGGAAACTTCTCATGGTATCATACTCTGCCAAAGGCTCCAATAAAGGAGGAATACAAATCAGATCACCTGAGCCAAATGGGTGGCTCTGACTTTAGTAACTGGAGATGTACACTACCACATTACCCAGTACATCCTCCACCAAACTACTCTCCACCTCAAACACCTCCACCGCCCAATATGAGGCAGGGTCTAGCAAGAAGACCACTAAACCTCAAATAAGGGTGAAAGAACCTGTTGAGAAGCTTTCCATCACAGGGGCTCGTTTAGAGGAAATCTATAAAAATCTGGGGAACTACGAAAGTTCTGAATCCGAAGGATTCCTTCCTCTACCTCCAGTGGAAGCCTATTCACCACAATCAGCCAGTTATGAACCGTTTGCTGCCGGGTCCGTACATGAGTAATAATTCAGACACCGACGGAAATTATGCTAACACGAGTTCTATAAGAGCATACTCTGGAAGTTCTGGATCGTACATCGATTATGCAAATCATCCACAGTTCATGGATCCCTATATCCAGGATGAATACGACCTTATGGCTGGATTTGAGGCCACATTTGACGATCCTAACACTATATCTGAGGACTTTAGCCCACAAGCTACCTTGAAACATAAACCTACTCCTGCCTACGATAATGTCTACAATGACATAGTCTTAGGACTAAGAGACCCTCCACCGAAATTTGGATATCCCGCATCCACACCAGGATCTCCAATAGAGTGTCTCGATCGGTCGCTTCGCGAAACCGATCAAGTCAAGAAAGATCTTATCTTGACTAGGGAAGTATTGATAGAGACCGAGAAGGATCTATCAAAGGCCAAAAAGAAGTTAGCCCAAAAGGAAAAGGAGCATAAGTCCTTCGCCAAAAGAATTTGGTTTCAAGGGAAAAGCTTGATGAAGGATGCCAAGAGCGTGGTCAAGAAATAGGCGTCCTACTATCGTTTTTATGTTATTTTTATGTAACCCAAATAAAATCTTGTAATCGTTTTACCCTATTAATAAAAGTATTTATTTTCCTTTCATTTTTCTAGAATGGCAGGAAAGGGAAAAGGACCTAACTTCATTTGTAAGTACGCACCACCTGGAAATAGCGAACGGAACACAAACTCAACCGAATCCTATTCTGGAACAAATTCCGAATACACTAGCGGAACCTTTCAAAATATAGGGGAAATAGAAACATCCAAAAATTTCTATGAAACCCCAAAGAGCTATTACGCCGCTCCAACACTCGAAAGCTATAACCAAACCTACGTAAACAATTATAGCTACCTAGAGAAACCACCCAAAATCCCGTATGAACACCACTACACTTTGGAAGGTGAGGAAAGGGCTGACTCCAACAGACCCTACGAAACTTACCATTCCACCAATCCTACTCCAATCCATACTCCCCGGACTAACGGGGAAACCCCGGGAGAAGAAAGGATTGCAGCAATGCAAGTTCGCATAGATGAATTAGAAAGGATTGAAGCTGAAAAAGACGTCAAGATCTCCACTCTACAATAAGCGTTGATTAGAGCAACATCGTTAAAATATGTCTTACCTAGGTTATTTCAATTACCGTATTGTATTTTGAAGTTTGAAAATAATAAAAATCTTGTATCTCCCATATCAAAAAGATCTTCGAATTCTAATGAATATTATGTCTTTCGTCTAGAATATCAATAAGAACTGGACCATCCACACATATACGTGGACGAAAGAAACAAGCTGAAGAGGTCTTAAAAAAAGAGGCCCAAGCTGCAGAAATGCAGAAAATGATAAACAAAGGAATTAAGGATGCAATTCCAACAATGCTAGAGGCATTTGAAAAGGCTCAGGCTGCCAAAGCCGAGGCCAAAAAAAAAGGAAAAAAAAAGGAGCATACGTTTCATAACTCTGAGCATAACGAATCAAACCACACTATTTCCGTGAGAAGGGAACATTCAAAAACTCATACCCATCAAAGTTCCAAAACCAAGAGAACCCTAAATGAGGAACACTATTCCTCAAGTGACAGCTCTGCGGACAATTACAAGCTGCGTCACAAAAAGAGTAAACACATGGGTTGCTCATATAAGACTTTCCAAGCTTGTAAGCCCTATGACTTCCTTAGAAAGGAAGGCGAAGTAGCAACACTACGATGGATAGAAAAGACTAACTCAGTCTTGGCCATAAGTAAATGTGCAGAAGAAGACAAGGTCCTCTATGCCTCTAACCTCTTCAATAACTTCGCTCTTGAATGGTGGAAAGCCCTGGTATCCGCCAAAGGAAGAGAAAGGACATATGAAATAAGTTGGGACTCATTTAAAGACAGAGTCAAGAGAAAATTATGTCCTATCAATGAAATAGAGCAAATAGAACAAAAATTCCTGAACCTAAGAATGGTTGGCTCAAATCATCAAGATTACATGACCAAACTGCTAGAATATGCACGACTAGTGCCACATCTAGCTATGCCTGAATCAAATCTCATCAAGAGATATATCTATGGACTGGTCAGTGAAATCCAAGATATGGTAAAGGTCTCAAAACCCAAAACCATTAATGAAGCCGTGGACCTTGGCGCCCAATTAACGGACGGAATGATCCGAACATTGGAAGAAAACAAAAAGAAGGAAATAACTAAACCTGACCATAAAAGAAACAGTCGACCTTTTTCCCAAAAAGAGGGACAATCCAGTTCTCCCGTATGCAAAGTCTGCAAAAAGAAGCATCGGGGGAAATGTCGACAATATACCCCAACAACATGCCCTGACTGTAAAAGCACTGGTTATCACACGGACCACTGCCCACGAAGGAGGGGTATCACATGCTACAACTGTAGTGAGATCGGACACTACAAAAGCGAATGCCCGAAACTAAAAGTTACTGGTGGCTCAGGTACCAAACCTACCACCGAAGCCAATAAAAACGCCCGAGCATTCCATTTAAATGCAAAAGAGGCCCATAAAATGACTGATGTCATATACGGTACTTTTCTTGTCAATTATGCTTACGCTAAGGTGCTTTTTGACTCTAGGGCGACCCAAAGTTTTATAGATCATAAGTTTTGTAAACTAGTTAATAAGCCCTTAGCTAAGCTAGACAAAACTTACCAAATCGAAACAGCGAACGGAGACCTGATCCAAGTCTCGAGATCTTTGAATGGCTGTTCAATTACGTTATCTAGGCACGTCATACCCGTACAACTTTTGTCAATGGATTTGGCTGGCTTCGATATAGTCCTTGGAATGGATTGGTTAGCAACTAACCAGGCCCATATCCTTTGTGACTCAAAAGCCATTGAACTACGCACACCTTCACGAGAAGTAGTAACAATTAAAGGAGACGAATCAACCAACCCTGTTGGTTTGATATCTACGATAAAAGCAACAAAGTATCTACGAAAGGGATGCCTTGCTTATCTCGTATTCATAACCACCTGCAATACCGAGCAAGAACTAAAGGATGTACCAATCGTCTCCGAATACCCTGATATCTTCCCTGAAGAGTTACCTGGAACACCACCGGATCGGGAAGTTGAGTTTCAGATAAATATCGTACCAGGCACGGCTCCGATAGCCAAAGCCCCGTACAGATTAGCTCCTACCGAGATGGCTAAATTAAAGAAACAACTTGATGAGTTATTAGAGAAATGGTTTATAAGACCAAGTTCCTCACCATGGGGAGCTCCGGTACTTTTTGTAAAAAAGAAGGACGGATCAATGAGGATATGTATAGATTACTGAGAATTGAACAAGGTTACGATCAAGAACCGGTATCCACTTCCAAGAATCGACGATCTGTTTGATCAGCTCCAAGTAGCAAGATGTTTTTCCAAAATAGACCTACGATCAGGCTACCATCAGTTGAAAGTCCAGAAAGATGACATATCTAAAACCGCATTCAGAACTAGATATGGTCACTTTGAGTTCACGGTTTTGCCGTTCGGACTTACAAATGCTCCCGCAGCTTTCTTGGATATGATGAACCGAATCTGTAAACCCTACTTGGATAATTTCATAATCGTGTTCATAGACGATATACTTATCTACTCAAAAAGTAAGGAAGATCTTGCCAACAATCTGAGGACGATACTTAAACTATTGAGAAACAAGAAACTTTACGCCAAATTCTCTAAGTGTGAATTCTGGTTGTCAAAAGTACAATTTCTCGGTCACGTCATAGACGAGAAAGGAATTCAAGTAGATTCAGTTAAGATTGAGGCTATATCCAATTAGGAAGTCCCAAAGACACCGACCGAAGTGAGAAGTTTCCTCGGTTTGGCAGGATATTACCGAAGGTTTATTAAGGACTTCTCAAGGATCGTCGTTCCTTTGACTGCACTAACCCGAAGGGCAATCAAATATGAATGGGGTCCAAAGAAGAATGAAGCATTTGAAATTCTAAAGCATAAATTAACTCAAGCACCAATTCTATCGCTGCCCGAAGGCAACGAAGGTTTTGTAGTCTTCTGCGATGCATCACACACTAGTTTAAGGTGTGTATTGATGCAAGGAAACAAAGTCATCGCTTATGCATCTCGATAAATTAAGACTCACGAAAAGAACTATGCGACTCATGACCAGGAGTTAGGTGCCATAATCTTCGCACTGAAATTATGGAGGCATTATCTCTATGGAGTCAAATTCACGGTTTTCACAGATAAAAAAAGTCTAAAGTATGTCTTCGGCCAGAAAGAGCTGAACATGAGACAAAGACGATGGATGAAAGTCGTAAGCGACTATGACTGCGAGATATGTTATCATGAGGGCAAGGCTAACGTTGTAGCCGACGCCTTGAGTTGAAAAGAACATGAAAAACCAAAGCGAGTACGTGCCCTAAGACTCGACCTGCAAGTCAGTCTTATTTCACAAATCAAACATGCACATAAATCAGCCTTGAATGAGGCAAACCTTGAAAACGAGGGGATGATAGGAAAGACTGAACAACTCGTCAAAGGAAATGACGTCATCCTTAGAATGAATAAACGAATATGGGTTCTAGTCTATGGAAATCTCCGAGGAGAAATTCTCGAGGAAGCCCATAAATCCAAGTACACAATGCACCATACACCCCCGGTGGTGATAAGATGTACAAAAATCTGAACCCGGAATACTGGTGGATCGGCATGAAAAAGCACATAGCTGAATATGTGGCCAAATGTCTAACCTGTTCCAAGGATATAGCCGAACACCGAAAGCCATCTGGACTGTTGCAACAACTTGAGTTGCCAGTATGGAAATGGGAAATGATCACCATCCCCGAACCAGTCAAGGAAATGTCACAATATGGGTTATCGTTGATCGTTTAACCAAATCTGCACATTTCCTACCCGCACATTTCCTACCCATGAAGGAAACCTTTAGCATGGAAAAACTGGCCCAATTATACGTTACCAAGATACTATCTTTACATGGAGTGCCGTTATCCATCGTATCAGATAGAGACAGTCGATTCACGTCTCGATTCTGGCAGAGCTTCCAAAAAGCTCTCGGAACTCGTTTAAACCTTAGCACTGCATACCATCCTCAAACGGATAGGCAGAGCGAGAGCACAATCCAAACCTTGGAGGATATGCTTCGAGCATGTGTTATTGACCTAGGAGGAAGTTGGGACGACCACCTACCTCTGATAGAATTCTCTTACAATAACAGCTACCACACATGTATACAGGCTGCACCATTTGAAGCCTTGTATGGCAGAAAATGCAGAACTCCCGTGTGTTGCGCTGAAGTAGGGAAAACCAGTTATCAGGACCTGAGATAGTCCAGGAAACCATTGATAAGATATTACAAATCAGGGAAAGATTGAAAACGGCTCGTGATCGCCAGAAAAGTTATGCCGACAAAAGACGAAAGCCGTTAAAATTTAACGTTGGAGACAATGTTTTACTTAAGGTATCACCTTGGAAGGGTGTGGTACGATTCGAAAAGAAAGGGAAGTTAAGCCCTAGGTTTGTTGGGCCCATTAAAACCCTAGAACGAATCGGACCAGTGGCATATCGATTGGAATTGCCGATAGAGATGAGTGGAATACACGATGTGTTCCATGTCTCCAACATGCTTAAATGCCTAGCAGATGAAACCTTAGTCATGCCATTACAAGATGTAGTAGTGGATGAAAGGCTTAAGTTTGTGGAACAATCGTTACAAATTGAGGACCGGCAGGAAAAGAAATTGAAACGAAAGAAACTCGTATTGGTCAAGGTGAAATGGAATTCCAGACGTAAACCCGAGTACACGTGGGAACTCGAATCCGAAATGAAAAAGAAATACCCACACTTATTTAGAAAGTAATCTTGAGGACGAGATTTCAAAAAAGTTGGGGATGATATAACACCTGCCAAAATCCCGATCTCAATTTATGCCGGGAACTTATACGAAATAACGGGAGTTAATGAAAACCCAATAAGAAAATAAATTTGAAAATTCTGAAAGTTAGGAGATATCAGACCGACATGAGATTGATATCGGTCCGATATGGGAAGAGGTTAAACGCTGGACCGACATGGTCTAGAAAACGGTCCGCAATGCATAACCCTAGAAACCCTCAGCACCAGACACATGTCGAGACACGTGTAGGGCATGCGTCAGCATGTCGGACGCGTGGACGGACGTCGAACCGACATGGCTTGCCTACTCGGTCAGACATGGACGGGTGGCACTCTGGAATTGCATGGCTGCCACGTGGCGTGCATGCGGGACAATGGAGGCATATCGGACCGATATCCCCCTGGATAACGGTCCGACTTGAGGCCGTTATCAGCCTATAAATAGAGGAGCATTGGCATTTCATTTTCCACAACTTCACTCTCGAACCTCCTCTGCTCCCGAGCCTTTCTCGAGCCCTCCAGCCGTCCCGACTCTCGAGCCGCTCCTCCTGGTTCGACCGACGTTCGCTTATTAACCGGACTCGAGCGTTTAAGAGCCGAAAAACCCGGGAAACTCATAGAAGTGCAAGTTAAGGTGCTAGAGCCCTAAGAGTCAACTCTAAGAGCTACTTAGCACTAAGTTTATTATCCTTCGATCTCCGACTTCAAACTAAAGGTGAATACTCATCTTTGTCAAAAATACTCGTTCTCTTGGCGAGAGTGAGCTTTTACAAAAACGATTTGTAAAGACGTGCATGGGCTGTAAGCTATCATCACGCAAATAAGACGTGCTAGTGTGTCGACACCTTCAGGCAAATGATCAAACGATTTATGTTTCAGAAAAGGGCAAAACACGATAATTAAATATTTACTCATACTAATCCCAGAATCAGGGTTCTACCCCTGGGGAATGTTGATACCCAAGAAGTGTATGTAAAGTTTGATCAAATATTTATACTCGCTCCGGATCCAGTTGGGCTGGGCGGGGTTGGCTTGTATGTCGGGTGATGCGTAAAACGCAGTTGTGCCAGTTTGGCCGCCCGAGTGCTTGTCCGATGTATACAATTGGATGAAATCCAAGGAAGTGATATGATCACTAGAATCCTCCAATGATGAAATGTTTAATTGTTTATTTAAACTGTTTTGCCATGTTTATGAAAATGATTTGAGGTCATAAAGTATTCACCAGCATGTAGCTGACGTTCATTTTCAAATGTTTTCAGAAAAGGAATGAATTGACTTCATCGTACCGGGACCAACTACGGCCTGGGTCCCGATGACAGTTTTGTTGCACAGCCGGGTCAGGCCACACACCTAGACCCGGTGCAACCCGAAAATATGTTGTTACAGGTCGTGCATTGCACAGAAAGAACCTGAAGAGTAAACAAGGTTAAGGGGACCGAAGGACTACGCTTTCCTTAGGCAGATTACCTCCTTGTAAACCTACTGACTTTGCGTCAGAGTTTTGATTTGAAATCAAATGTACAAACGATCGGGTTTTCATACCCAATTATTTAAATAAAGATAATCTTTTGTCTACACGACGAGATTTCTATATTTACAAAACCAACCCTTGAGGTTGAGTTGAAACGATCTATTTTCAAACGTTATTCCGCTGCACAAAAACAAACTCTGAAATCAAAGCAGGTACCGAAGGTGCCAACGGATGTCGCAGCCTGGTAATGTCTCGGGGGTGCCCGGGGCGGGGTGTGACACGAACTTACCACGTTGCATAGGCTCAAAGTTGGAGAACTTATCACATCTTCGCCTAGTTCAACGAAGCGAACTTGCTATGTTTGCTTAAGCCAAAAGTGGCGAACTTACCTAAGTTCGCCAAACCCTAAATGTAGAAACATCTAGTGTCATTTAGGTTCATTATCTTATCTTGTATGACTTGATTATACAAATTGTGTGTGACCTTAGTGACACTCACTGACCAGCTAGTATGCTTCAGGGACCCGCTCATCAGGTGAGTTCTATGTGTCCCTTATGTGCTATATGCAAATGTTTTCCAATGTTTTATGGCTGGAGTGTATACATGAAAAATGAATGAATGTTATGAATGCTAATATGACCATACGTGTAATATGAAAGTAAATGATGAACAAAGAATGAGTAGAATGTTAACAAAGAATGAAATGAATGAATGACATAAATGAATGAAATGTTGCTTTATATTTATATATATTGCATGTTATTAATGTATGTAAATGTTATGGACGGAAATACGGACTACTTCGGTAGGACGGTAGACGGACGACCATGCAACTATTATGTAGACGGTATGTTAAAGTCTAGAAAGGTAGACTAAATACGGACTACTACGGTAGGACGGAGGCCCTTAATTGAAGCACGACTGCATAAATAGTTCGTATGGGAAACATATGCCTTAGGGAAGACGGGCGAAAGGATGGACTGCGACGGTAGACACGGCATGACGGACAACCAAAGGTTTGCCGGACGGTAATGAAGGACGGACTACTTCGGTAGACACGGTATGAATTACGGCCTACGACGGTAGGACGGAGCGTTTGTCTTTGTGACTTATGCAATCAATGGCGGACTGATCACCCTTATGTGTATGACCAATGAATGTTCAACGAAAGCAATGATATATGCATATACACATATAAATGTGTATAGTCATTGTATGTTCAACGAAAACAATGATATATATATATATATATATATATATATAAATACAAATTGTACAAACGAATGAATGATGTTATACCTAATTGCTTTAAACTAGAACTCACCAGCGTTAGCTGACTTTTAGTATGCACTTCAGGTAGCAAAAGGAAAGGACGGGCAAATGCGTGAGATGTTTTATTTAAAGTTCAGTAATGATAACTATGTTTATGAGTAAATTCAACAAGTGATGTCTCCCGGGTTTGAGTGTCACACCTCGACCGATGGCGGAATCATCGAGCCGGACAATAGAATGATTGTTCAAAAGCACATGATAGCTAAAAGGTTGCATAATTCAATAATTTAATTTAAAGACAACAAGATCCAAATACAATACATTCCAAATAACCTAGTCTAGTTCAAAACATTGATTTATTTAACTAGGTCCATAGTTCTTAAGTGGAGAAATCTTCGGCAAGTAGTCACATATCCAAACCTGAAACATTATTTAAATCAAGTGTCAACTAAAAAGTTGGTGCGTACATAGGTTTAGTAATTCCGGTAAATAGTAGTTGTAAATCGTTTTGCAACTCATTGTTTATCTTGTTAAACATAGTATATATGATGTATCATTTATTTAATCACAATTCAAACCGAGTTTGACGCGCTTGAACAGAGCACAACAGCAAAGTCCGGTATGTTTGAATATAGTTACCCACTATATCCGATATGTTTGAATATAACACGCGGTTATATCCGAGTATGCAGTAATAAACACCCTAATCGGGTGGGCTGGTCAGGCACAATAGATCTATCAATATTACAGTTGGTTGTCTTGTGTTTTAAATGTATGTACATCCAAAGAATAAGCATATAGTCTCATGTATAACACGTACAAACAATGTGAGTAGCATGTATAATGTTTCACCCCAAAACGTATAAAAATGTAAAATAGGGGCTATGTAACTCACCTTGCAAGCGGGTATTTTTCCACGCGTGTAGGTGATAAGTATGTGGAAGCCTAAGCACGTTGATACCCTATGTAGATAAATGGGTATTATTGTATGTTTACATGTGCGTATTAGTATTTAATTGTGTATAGGTTTATAATAGCATTTCTCAGTGTTATTTGCATAAAAGTTGGTCCAGATTTACTTGAAATTACCGATTTGATCGAAACTGTTTATAGTTGTGACAGGTATCGAAACTGTGTTTAATCGAAACTACTAGTTTCGATTGACCATTTACAAGTTACACAAAACTGTCGAAACTACTATCTATCGAAACTACTAGTTTCGATTGATCATTTATAAGTGATACACAGGCTGTCGAAACTACCATCTATCGAAACTATTAGTTTCGATTGATCATTTATAAGTGATACACAGGCTGTCGAAACTACCATCTATCGAAACTATTAGTTTCGATTGACCATTTACTCAATCGAAACTGAGTAGTTTCGATGGCCCAGACTTTAGCAAATAAAACAGTAATTTTTTTAGAACATTAGTTTGTCCGGTAATCGATGGTTTGGAGTCATGACTTCGATTGATTCAGTTTGTCTTATGATAACAGAAGGAAAAGAAACGAAGTTGAGGATTCTTACGTGGTCGTGAAGGGGCTGGACGACAGAGTCTTAAATCCAAGAATGTCCAGAATGAGAATCGAGCTTCTGGATGGGATTAGCCTCTACAACCTTGGTCACAGCTTCACACAGAGATGGCGATTGTAACGGTGTCTTCAATTTGGAGAGAGATTGGGTGGAGGAAGGGTAGCGAGCTCGTGCATGTGCGGTAATGACTTTTTATAGCCGAGCTCGATCCTGATAATGAGACAAGCAATTGAGCATGTCCCGACACTCGTCTGAACGAGACGAAGCTGTCGAGCCATCTTGCAGGCACGGGGGTTGACTGTCGGGGCCGAATTTGTGGCGTGGGTTTTCAGTCACAAACACGATCGAACTTTCTGTATGTCGGGGAGACCAATTGGTCGGGGGCTATTGTTCGCGTGGGGATGACGAGGTCAGGGAGACCAAATTCGGCTGTCGAGGTGTAGGGGACAGTCGTGTCAAGGAGTCACCGGAGAAAAGCTCGGACCGTCGGTCAATGGGGAAGATGGTCGAAAACGCGAATCGGAAGTTGGTAAACCAGTCACTGGAGTTTGTTTTTGATTTAAAATAGTCCTTGAGAGTTATTGCAAATTGGTCCCTGTGGTTTGATTTGTCCAGAAACAGCCCCTTAACAGATTTTGTCTTAAAGCCCTTTTTGTTTCATTATTTTCAAAAACATCCCCTCAACTTTTATAAAAATAATTTTATTAATTTCTTTTAATTTCAAATATATTTTATAAACTTATCTTATTATTATTATAACTAATTTTTATAAAAGTTATTTATCTTATTTAATTAGGTTATTTTATTAAATATGAAACTTTTAAATTTAGATTTTTATATGAAATTTTATATAAGTTTTAAAGCTTGTAAAATTTTAATTAATTCAAATCCGTAAAAATAAAAATAAAATACTTATTAAATAAAAACACTTGTATTTTATTTAATTTGAGAATGATTACACGATAAACATTTTACAAGTGCGCGAATGAAAATCCGAAATATCACAGTCTCCCCATGTTAAAGGAATTTCGCCCCGAAATTCAACTAGCGGAGGCTATGAAAAAGATGCGGATACTTGGTTCTCATTTGGTCTTCACGTTCCCAAGTGAACTCGGGTCCACGTTTAGACTCCCAACGGACCTTGACAATGGGGATGCGGCTACGCTTGAGTTTCTTGACTTCTCGGTCCATGATTTTTACGGGTTTCTCAACAAAGTGCGTTTTCTCGTCAATACGCACTTCGTCAAGAGGGATGTGGAGATTCTCGTCGGCTAGACACTTTTTCAAATTAGATACATTAAAAGTCGGATGAACGTTGCTGAGTTCTGAAGGAAGATCGAGTTTGTAGGCCACTTTTCCTACCCTTTCGAGTATCTTGAATGGACCCACATATCGAGGTGCGAGTTTTCCTTTCTTTCCAAATCGGACTACGCCTTTCCAAGGTGATACCTTTAGAAGGACCATATCCCCAACTTGGAATTCCAAGGGTTTTCGTCGTTTATCGGCATAGCTCTTTTGCCGATTCCTTGCTACTCGAATGTTGTCACGAATAAGAGAGATTTTATCGGTGGTCTCTTGGATAAGCTCGGGACCGGTGATTTGTGCTTCCCCAATTTTGTTCCAACAAATCGGTGAACGACATTTTCGTCCATAAAGAGCTTCAAACGGTGCCATGTTAATACTTGTGTGGTAGCTGTTGTTGTAGGAAAATTCGATCAGTGGTAGGTGAGAATTCCAATTGCCACCAAAGTCAATGACACAAGCTCTAAGCATATCCTCGAGAGTTTGGATTGTTCGCTCGGTTTGTCCATCAGTTTGAGGATGGTAAGCCGTACTTAGATCCAAACGAGTACCAAGTGCAGATTGTAATGATTGCCAAAATCGGGAAGTAAAACGCGAATCACGATCGGAGATGATGTTCAAAGGGATTCCGAGACGACTCACAATTTCATCAATGTAGATCCGAGCCAATTTCTCGACTCGATAGTCCTCACGAATAGGCAAGAAATGAGCAGACTTTGTAAGTCGGTCGATAATAACCCAGATACTATCGTGCCCACTAGAAG
Source organism: Smallanthus sonchifolius (assembly GCA_023525975.1). Taxonomy (NCBI): domain Eukaryota; kingdom Viridiplantae; phylum Streptophyta; class Magnoliopsida; order Asterales; family Asteraceae; genus Smallanthus; species Smallanthus sonchifolius. The sequence goes on from CM042019.1 coordinate 100,708,725, forward strand.
TGCGTGGGAGTTTGGTGATGAAGTCCATAGCAAGGTTCTCCCACTTCCACACGGGAATTTCCGGTTGTTCGAGGAGTCCGGAAGGCTTCTGGTGTTCGGCCTTTACTTTAGAACAAGTTAAGCATTTTGCCACAAAGAGGGCAATATCCTTTTTCATGCCGGCCCACCAATATTGCTGACGAAGACCCATGTACATCTTATCAGCTCCGGGATGTACCGAATATCGAGTTTTGTGGGACTCGTTCATCAAAAATATACGAAGGTCGTTGCGATCGGGAACCCAGATACGGTCCAAGTAATACAATAGACCGTTGGCTTTGGTTTCTAGCAAGAGTTCTACACCACATGCCATCTCTTGATACATGTTTCCCTCGGTAGCCGAGGTGTGTTGTGCTTGGAGAATACGGGCTTGGATATCGTTATGAATACAAATACTATGAAGCATGATACGTTCTTTACGACTCAAGGCGTCGGCTACAACATTTGCTTTGCCGGGGTGGTAGCGAATCTCGCAGTCGTAGTCGTTAAGAAGTTCAACCCATCGTCGTTGCCTCATATTAAGCACTTTTTGATTGAAAATATGTTGGAGACTTTTGTGGTCGGTGAAAACCATGCATTTGGTGCCATAAAGATAATGTCTCCAAATTTTTAAGGCGAAAACGACAGCACCAAGCTCGAGATCATGGGTCGTATAGTTTTTCTCATGGACTTTGAGTTGACGTGATGCGTATGCAATTACTTGACCTCGTTGCATAAGAACACAACCAAGACCTTGGTTGGATGCATCACAATAAACGACAAAGTCGACATTACCACTAGGAAGAGTTAGAATAGGAGCATTGCAGAGCTTGTGCTTTAGAGTTTGAAAAGCTTCCTCTTGCTTGGGTCCCCACTCGTAGTGCTTACCTTTGTGAGTCAAGGCAGTGAGCGGGACCGCAATCTTGGAGAAATTTGAGATGAAACGACGATAGTAACCTGCTAGTCCAAGGAATGAACGAATCTCGGTAGGAGTCTTAGGAGTACTCCAATTCTTTACCGCTTCGATCTTTGCCGGGTCCACATGGATTCCCTTATCGTTGACTATGTGTCCCAAAAATTGAACCTCTTTTAGCCAGAATTCACACTTAGAGAGCTTGGCATATAGTTGTTCTTTCTTCAAGAGTTCCAAAATCAAACGAAGATGTTGTTCATGCTCCGCTTTCGTTTTAGAATAGATGAGAATGTCGTCAATGAATACGATCACGAACTTGTCCAAATAAGGTTTGCATACACGGTTCATGAGGTCCATGAAGACCGCAGGTGCATTAGTCAAACCGAATGGCATGACCATGAACTCGTAGTGACCATATCTAGTCCGAAAGGCAGTCTTCGGAATGACTTCATCGAGAACACGAAGTTGATGGTATCCAGAACGGAGGTCAATCTTGGAGAAACATGTTGAACCTTGAAGCTGATCGAAAAGATCGTCGATACGGGGTAAAGGATAACGGTTCTTAATTGTAAGCTTGTTGAGTTCACGATAATCGATGCACATTAGAAATGATCCATCCTTTTTCTTTACGAACAGCACGGGAGCACCCCAAGGCGAATGGCTCGGGCGGATGAATCCTTTGGATGAGAGTTCTTGTAATTGACTTGCGAGCTCTTGCATCTCGGAAGGTGCAAGACGGTAGGGAGCTTTTTCCATGGGAGTTGCTCCGGGCACGAGGTCAATACGAAACTCTACTTGTCTAGGAGGAGGAAGGCCGGGTAAATCCTCGGGGAATACCTCGGGAAAGTCTCGAATGATCGGAATATCTTGCAATTTCTTACCCTTGTCTTTCGTGTCAACTACGTGGGCCAAGAAGGCAACGTACTTTTTCCGCAAGTACTTTTGTGCTAACGTGCAAGACATGAGTTGAAGACCACGACACGGTTTTTCACCGAAAATAACTAACGTGTCACCCGAAGGGAGAGGTATACGAATGCACTTTTCATAGCAAATAACCTCGGCATGGTGCTTGGATAACCAGTCCATGCCAATTATAATATCGAAGCTTCCCAGTTGCATTGGAAGGAGATCAACAGAGAATTCATGATTATCAAGCTCGATATTACAGTTGCGGATAACAGAATTTATGGTAATAGATTTTCCGTTTGCTATCTCCACGGAATAAGAATTGTCAAGTTTCGTTCTTTATTTAGCAAGTCGAGATTCAAAGGTAAGAGACACAAAACTCCTATCGGCACTGGTATCAAATAAAATGGATGCATAATGATTGTTTACGAGAAACGTACCGTTTATCACGTCGTTGTTTGCTTGAGCCTCATTAGCGTTTATATTAAACGCTCGTCCTTGAGGGCCACCTTGATGATGAAGTTTTGGGCATCGGTCACGGAAATGGTTTGGATCTCCACATTCGTAACATGCCCGACCATTGAGAGGTGCCGGATATATTGGACGGTTGGCTGGAGCAGCTTGATGGACGGGAGGACGAGTACGGCAAGTAGTGACCATGTGTCCATATCGTCGGTTGGCAGGATGATGGTACTTGCACGTCTGGCATTGGGGATTCGGGCCCTGATAAGTTTTCGGGTTTTGACCCAAAGGGGCCGCTTGAATAGCAGGCACAGCGGGAGTTACGGCTGCGAAGTTTTGACCCTTTCGTTTGTTGTTGTGGTTAGAAGACTCGGGTTTTTCATATTTGACGGCCGCAAGGGTAGAAACAACCTTCCTAGAACCCTTTCTTGTTAAGGTTCCGGCTTTGACATGGTTGTCGGATAGTGTAGCAGATAGGCGGATAGCAACTTCAAGTGTAGGAGGATTGCTTCCTAGCACAGCATCTTGAATTTGTATAGGCAGGCCGCCTATGTATTTTTCAATCCCCCGAGCAAGGGGAGTGATCATATGAGGCACCAACAGACTTAGCTCTTGAAACCGGGTGGTGTAAGCCAGATTATCCCCGCTGTCTTGGGCAAGATCCCAAAACTCAGCCTCGAGCTTCCTCATTTCATTCCGAGGACAGAATTCATCAGTCATGGCCTTCTTCAGATCATCCCATGATAAGGATGTAGCAACCTCAGCACCACGAGTGCGTTTCTCACCGTTCCACCAGGTGAGGGCTCTCTTTTGAAGTACACTTGTGGCATAGCGAACCCGAAGATTATCGGGACAATCACTGTTTAGGAAGGTGCTTTCCATGCTTTCAAACCATTGCAGTAGGCCGGTAGCACCTTCAGTCCCGAAAAATTTTGTAGGATTGCACGAGTTAAAGTGCTTAAACGTGCATTGGGGCGGGTTGGTACCACCGTTTCCTTGGATGTTGTGAGACCCATCACTGTTGTTATTGGCTTGGGTCATTTGCCCCACCAGCTGGGCAAGGAGAGTAGCAAGATCCGGGTTGGAAGTGCTAGAGTTTGCACGTCGAGGAGGCATTCTAACACCATAAGAAAAGACAATGATATTTTAGATAAGATGGATATATATGAGTTATAGTGGGAAATAATGTAAGCAGAAAAGCGGGATTCATCATGACGCGTGCCAGTGCATGTGTATTTATTCAAAGTTGATGGGGGAAACTAAGCCATCTATTCCGGATAGAACATGATGTTATAGATCATTATTCGCGTAATAGGAATTGCCGGGACTTGCATGCATTACAAATTGTTATTACGTGTGCACCCGTAATAATGATTTGCTTTGCATGTTCGTATAGTTCTTCCTATCTTGCTATAATGTCACCAAATTTTGAGTTTAAGTTTGGGTCGTATCCTTGCGAATACATTGACTTATGAACGTTAAATAATTCCTCAAAACTTTCAAGGAGACATGCTTTAGCCTATAGATAAAACACTCACTTCAGGAATTCCCAGGAAAGCATACGGGTCCGTTTATTTGGATTTATACGAAATGCATTCCTAGACAGAAAACCCAATGTACAGGTGTCACCCTTCCAGATTGCACGTGTCCTTTACTGGTTTCAAGAAATTATGTCGTTGACGAGATTTTCAAGATTTTAATAGAATTGAGAGTTTATGTGTATAAAATGTGTAGGAATGTTGCAATTAATATGGATTAGGAAAGAGTATGGATAAAGATGGGTAGTGTATTTTTTTGCATAAGTTTGTTTGTCAAATATGTATGTAAAGTATGTATCATGTATCAAAGTCTTGTATGTATGTGTATAAGTCTCATGTACCAAACTCGGGAAAATTCAAATAATACCTAACTACAAATAATTCACATAGCAATTTATCATTTAGCACATAACACATAAAAGGGAGTCCTAGGGTTATAGTCTAGGTCATTGTGTCTAATAACCTAATTCCCTATAACCATGTCTCTGATACCAATCTGTCACACCCCGAACGATGGCGGAATCATCGAGGCGGACAATAGAATGATTGTTCAAAAGCACATGATAGCTAAAAGGTTGCATAATTCAATAATTTAATTTAAAGACAACAAGATCCAAATACAATACATTCCAAATAACCTAGTCTAGTTCAAAACATTGATTTATTTAACTAGGTCCATAGTTCTTAAGTGGAGAAATCTTCGGCAAGTAGTCACATATCCAAACCTGAAACATTATTTAAATCAAGTGTCAACTAAAAAGTTGGTGCGTACATAGGTTTAGTAATTCCGGTAAATAGTAGTTGTAAATCGTTTTGCAACTCATTGTTTATCTTGTTAAACATAGTATATATGATGTATCATTTATTTAATCACAATTCAAACCGAGTTTGACGCGCTTGAACAGAGCACAACAGCAAAGTCCGGTATGTTTGAATATAGTTACCCACTATATCCGATATGTTTGAATATAACACGCGGTTATATCCGAGTATGCAGTAATAAACACCCTAACCGGGTGGGCTGGTCAGGCACAATAGATCTATCAATATTACAGTTGGTTGTCTTGTGTTTTAAATGTATGTACATCCAAAGAATAAGCATATAGTCTCATGTATAACACGTACAAACAATGTGAGTAGCATGTATAATGTTTCACCCCAAAACGTATAAAAATGTAAAATAGGGGCTATGTAACTCACCTTGCAAGCGGGTATTTTTCCACGCGTGTAGGTGATAAGTATGTGGAAGCCTAAGCACGTTGATACCCTATGTAGATAAATGGGTATTATTGTATGTTTACATGTGCGTATTAGTATTTAATTGTGTATAGGTTTATAATAGCATTTCTCAGTGTTATTTGCATAAAAGTTGGTCCAGATTTACTTGAAATTACCGATTTGATCGAAACTGTTTATAGTTGTGACAGGTATCGAAACTGTGTTTAATCGAAACTACTAGTTTCGATTGACCATTTACAAGTTACACAAAACTGTCGAAACTACTATCTATCGAAACTACTAGTTTCGATTGATCATTTATAAGTGATACACAGGCTGTCGAAACTACCATCTATCGAAACTATTAGTTTCGATTGATCATTTATAAGTGATACACAGGCTGTCGAAACTACCATCTATCGAAACTATTAGTTTCGATTGACCATTTACTCAATCGAAACTGAGTAGTTTCGATGGCCCAGACTTTAGCAAATAAAACAGTAATTTTTTTAGAACATTAGTTTGTCCGGTAATCGATGGTTTGGAGTCATGACTTCGATTGATTCAGTTTGTCTTATGATAACAGAAGGAAAAGAAACGAAGTTGAGGATTCTTACGTGGTCGTGAAGGGGCTGGACGACAGAGTCTTAAATCCAAGAATGTCCAGAATGAGAATCGAGCTTCTGGATGGGATTAGCCTCTACAACCTTGGTCACAGCTTCACACAGAGATGGCGATTGTAACGGTGTCTTCAATTTGGAGAGAGATTGGGTGGAGGAAGGGTAGCGAGCTCGTGCATGTGCGGTAATGACTTTTTATAGCCGAGCTCGATCCTGATAATGAGACAAGCAATTGAGCATGTCCCGACACTCGTCTGAACGAGACGAAGCTGTCGAGCCATCTTGCAGGCGTGGGGGTTGACTGTCGGGGCCGAATTTGTGGCGTGGGTTTTCGGTCACAAACACGATTGAACTTTCTGTATGTCGGGGAGACCAATTGGTCGGGGGCTATTGTTCGCGTGGGGACGACGAGGTCAGGGAGACCAAATTCGGCTGTCGAGGTGTAGGGGACAGTCGTGTCGAGGAGTCGCCGGAGAAAAGCTCGGACCGTCGGTCAATGGGGAAGACGGTCGGAAACGCGAATCGAAAGTTGGCAAAACCAGTCCCTGGAGTTTGTTTTTGATTTAAAATAGTCCTTGAGAGTTATTGCAAATTGGTCCCTGTGGTTTGATTTGTCCAGAAACAGCCCCTTAACAGATTTTGTCTTAAAGCCCTTTTTGTTTCATTATTTTCAAAAACAACCCCTCAACTTTTATAAAAATAATTTCTTTAATTTCTTTTAATTTCAAATATATTTTATAAACTTATCTTATTATTATTATAACTAATTTTTATAAAAGTTATTTATCTTATTTAATTAGGTTATTTTATTAAATATGAAACTTTTAAATTTAGATTTTTATATGAAATTTTATATAAGTTTTAAAGCTTGTAAAATTTTAATTAATTCAAATCCGTAAAAATAAAATAAAATACTTATTAAATAAAAACACTTGTATTTTATTTAATTTGAGAATGATTACACGATAAACATTTTACAAGTGCGCGAATGAAAATCCGAAATGTCACATTGAGGCCTTATAATTTTATACCTAATTATTGACTGCCTTCCAAGTGTTTGATAATATGCCTCTGAGAGTGTTGTGTTCTAATTGTTTGTTTGATTTTAGTTTTACAAAAAGGTGAAGTGTCTTTAGGGTTCAACACTTCTAATGAATCACCGTCTGTTTTAGCTTTTTTTTTTAAAGACAAAGATGTGCATAAAGAGAAAAGAGTTTGTGTTGGATTTTTGTTTTTGTGAAAGGACTGGAATTTTTTGGATTTTTTCCTTCTGAATGTGCTAGATTTGACCAAAAAGAAAAAAAAGTTTGTGCTGAATATTTTGTTTTTGTGAATGTGCTGGAAATAATATACATAAATACAACACAACAATTCAACACATTTAAACTAAGATAGTTAAAACATCACATATAAAACAACTTTGAAAAATACTACATAGAAATACAGTACAACAATACATCACAGAAATTCAGCACAATCATACAACACAAAAATTCAACACAACCATATAGTATAGAGATTCAACAAAAAAATTCAATATCACCATACAACATAGAACTTCAGCACAATAATACAACACAGAAAATACACCATAATTTTTGTTTTTTTTAATCGTTATTTTTATATAGCAATAGTATACTCAAATTAAATATAAAAAACACACGATTTTGTGGTGTAATTTTAAAAAAATGTCGTATGAAAAAATTATTACCGTATAAAAAAGTAGGTGGGAGTTAAAAAAAGTTAACAATTGTGGGTCTTACAGAAACGCCCATCCAACCTAGTTTTTTTTGCTCACTTGAATCTCAACCCTTAATCATCAAATTTAATGGTTAAGATGTATCCTTAGCCTACTTAGAGCATTCTCATCAGCTTCTCTATCCACATATCTATAATTACACTAAATATTGCTATATTTTCTCCCTTCTTTTCAATTAAATAATACTTTTTTATACCTTTATCATTACATTTCCTCTCTCTTCCACTCACAAACACTTTAAAAAAATATTAAAAAATTAATAGAGGTGAACAGTGTTTTTACAAATATAAAGATGAACAGTAACATTTTCTCTCTGCTGCACTCACAACCACTTTAAACCACTCCCTAATATATACAGAAACCACTCACAAATATATATAGAACCTGCTGAATGCTCTTAGACAAAATCATTTTTTAGGGAACCTCCCTCTGTATATATTAGATATGATTGGATAAAATATATTAGTTAGATTTGTTACATAGATAAAATTTATTGTATTTATCTTTATGATAATTAGGAGTTATAATTATATTGTGTTTCATTTGTACTTATTTTTATTCTACTTTTATAAATATTTGATCAATAATACAGAATACCTTACAAGATTTTATTCTTTTTTCACTTAGCAGCGAAAAAGTAAATAATCAATAGTGATAATAACATGTAAAGTATATCAATATAATTCTTTGTATTTAAGCATGAGACGGGTGAAAATATATTTAGTATGAGCTTGTAGCCAAATGACATCATGTGTACATAATTATGTTCTTTCTCACGATGTTGAGGGTTCGAGTCACATGATGGACAACACTGTAGGTTTGGAAGTAGAATTATATGAGTGTGTTTGCTATTAAAATAAAAAAAAATAATTAGTATTTTTTATACTCTATTTATTCTAACTTGTTTACACGCTAATTTATTTTATTTTTATTTTTAGCTTTTCTTTTACGACAATGAGTTGTACCTATATCAAACCATTTTCTTTTGAAGCACTTTAATCATAAATTTAGGCAGACATCAAATTAAATTATAAATAAAAAACGTTAATATTTGTAGTTTGTACAGGTAACAGCCCCATGGGCGGCTGCCGTTGAATCGCCCTCCTTCTCTCTTCCCTGAAAAAAATCTAATTTATGCCCTAATCCTAGATTCACTCCCAATCCCCAAATCCCAAATCCAATAATCTCCTTTTCTAGATTCAATCACACCACACCCATGGCTATCACAGGCAAGTCTTTCTTCAACTATTTAATCTTAATCTTCCATTTTCCCCTCATTTCTACCACCACCACCTCCCCTGATTCCGATCCAACCCTAATTTTAAACTTATTAAATCAACACATATCTCAATTAGCTAAGCTTGATGAGTTGGTAAAAAACCTTACTGAACTGGTCACTAGATTAGAATCAGGTGTATTGGAACCTCCCTCTGGAATCAACAATTTGGATGATGAGTTTGTTTCCAACAAACTCAACGGAAACGAGGGTTCTGTTGTAACAGAAAACCGGGTTGAACGGGTGGGTGCTGTGTCTGTTACCAAACATAGTTTATTTTGGTCTGAAAGGTTTCAATTCGTTTCCGCTGTGAAACTTGATACCCATGCAACCTCCCTCAATGTCTTACCATTTAAAGACATTGAAGGATTGAGCAAGTATATTGCTGTAGGTGATGATCATGGAAACTTTTATGTATTCACACGATACGGTGAAGTTATGCTTCAGTACAACACGCGTACGAGTTCACCAGTTACGTCGATGTTGTCTTACCTTTCGGTTTTTAGAAACCAGAGTATAGTGGTCACGGGGCATGGGAATGGTGTGATTTTGGTTCATAAAGTGTGGGAGATTCCGAATGGGGACGAGTTGAATTTGGTCGAGAGGGAAACTGTTCGCGAACTTGATCAAGAGATCGGGTCTGCGGTTAGGATTTTGGAAGTGCATCATGTTGGTAGAACAAGGTACATTGTGTCAATCAATGGTGATGGTAGGATCAAGGTTTTTAAAGAGGGAGGCTCGGTTGTTGGGGCAGTTGTTCCTAGTAAGCGTCCTCTTGCGTTCTTGAAACAGAAGTTGTTATTTCTAACAGAAACGGGTGCAGGGTCGTTAGATTTGAGGAGTATGAAGGTTAGGGAAGCTCCATGTGAAGGTTTTAATGGATCATATGGTTTAAACTATGTGTTTGATGCATCGGATAGAGGGAAGGCGTATGGGTTTACTTCTGGAGGTGAATTGGTGCATTTGCTTATCTATGGTGACTCGATGAATTTCAAGTGTCGGGTCAGATCGAAGAAGAAGTTTGATGTAGAAAATGGGCCCTTGGCGTTTGAGGCGATCAAAGGTTATTTTCTTGTTGTGAGTCAAGAAAAGGTGTTTGTTTATAATGTTTCTTCTCAGCTTTATGTGAGAGTGGGTTTACCTCGGCTTGTGTTTTCTGCCGGGCTTGATGAGATTATAGCATCGTTTTTGAACTATCGAGCGGTTGGGAGATTAGATGGTAGAAAAGATGATGTGATACCATTGATCGCGAGTGATCATGAGAAGCTAGTGATTTTAAGTTTAGGAAGCGGGTATATAGGGATGTATCGGTCTAATCTTCCTGTTACAAAAGGCGAATTCAACACGATGTTATGGAGTACTCCTGTTTTGTTTTTCGTACTGTTTCTTTTTGTCGCGTGGCATTTCTTTGCAAACAAGAAGGAAGCTTTGACTTCATGGGGGCCGTATGACCCGTTTGCAAATGGAGCTCCAACTCCATCTGCGTCTGGTCCCAGGGAGAGATCTTTTGGTGACCCCACTTCAAGAAATCATGATATCATGGATCTGAGAGGAGGAGGTGGTGGTGGTGGTGGAGGTAGCAGCACCAATGGTAGTGGTATTAGAGGGTCATCGCGAAGGTATGGTTCACCAACGCGATATGCAAGTCCTGGTGTAAATTCGTTTAAACCAACTGCTATTGACCCAAACTCGCGACCTGCTTCAGTGGACTCTGAGTTTAGAGGTTCAGAGTTGAAATATAGAGGGTCGGGTATTGAGTCTAGTGGTTTTGGTAAAAGAAGAGAGGGTTTGTTTGTAAACAGTCAAGTTGTGGATGATCAGGGCAGTTAAGTCGCTAGATTTTGGTCATCCGGAGTTGTTTAAATACGCATATGTATTGTTTTACTATATATGGAATGTTTTTATCTTTAAAATCAAATGTATAATGCTTCTTCGGACCCGTGTTTTTAACCATGATGACTTTAACAAAAAAATTTGATCAAGATGTCACATTGTTGTTCTTTCGAAGTAAGTCGAATTCCGCCCAATGGGAACATCTAAACCAACAGTTCGGGCAGCTTTTCTATCTTTACACGTTCAATGATCTTGACATGTCTCATAACGTTTCTAATAACTTCACATGTCTCATAACGTTTCTAATAACTTGACATGTGTCATAACGTTTCTAATAACTTGAATTGCAGGATCATAATCTTTTAACCATGCACATACAAAATTATGTAGCGGCTTTTTTAACTCATTCTTTTCATCCACATATAATGATAGAATTTTTAGTAATTATAATCTGACTCGGTAACTCTGGCTCGGTCAAGTTATACTACAAAGATAACAAAAACCTTCTTTCAACAAATCTCAACAGTTGTTAATCAATAAAACTTTTATTTTTGCGAAAAATTGTTTACCTAATTCCTTTGTGAAACGACCACAAACTAATTTTCCACCCTCCCCTTTTCCTTGAAAACTTGAAGTGTTTTGTTTTCGTTTTTATCTTCTTGACATTTAAGTGAATTAAACTTGCATAATCTTTTCAAATGATTCAACAATGCACTACTACTATTCTTAATTGGTTAATAAACATAGCTTCACCTACGGTGCTCATATGTGGCACGCGCACCTCCCACCAGGGGTGAGTAAGAAACGGGTTTAGAACTGAATACCCGTAAGAGAAATCGTACCCGACCTATGATTATCCGTTTAAGTAATGAAGGGTACGAGTTATGGGTTTCATAAAAATCAACAAAAATGTACGGGTACGGGTAAATTTTCCTGTAAAATAATATTAAAGTGAGAGTGAATCAAAATTAGGGGTGAGCAAGAAGCGGGTTTAGAACCGAATACCCGTAAGAGAAACCGCACCCAACCTGTGATTACCCGTTTAAGCAATGAAGGGTACGTGTTACGGGCTTCGTAAAAATCAACAAACGGGTCGGCTAAACCCGTAGGGGCCGGGTAATACCCGTTTGCTCACTCCTACCTCCAGCTGGAATTGAACTCAAGTGTACCCATACACTTGATTGCTTTCGTCACTTTGTTCTATTGTTATCACTTTTGGTTTTACTCCAAATCAACAATATCATCTCTCTCTGCCTCTCCTATATCATCATCTCGATGATATGAACATAACATATTCCCTACCATCATTAATGTTTATAGAAACATAGATATCTTCTCTTTCATTTCAAAATTTCCTGCATGAATACTAAAAAGAACACAAAACTCATAAATGAACATGTTTTAACAAAAAGTCATAAACTTCTCGAGTATAAACAGTTGCAATATAAAACTTAACAGAAAGTTAAAGTCGGTAGAGCTAATGAGGAAACAAAAAACTTAACAAAAACTCAAAGTCTATTGGCAAAAAAAACAAGATAAACTTGGTAATGATTTGTATGATTGATTGTGTATTATTGATTGTGAATGAACATGGTTACAATACGTGATATATATAAGAGAAATATTTACACTCTAATCCTCCTATTATAATAATATTAAATACAATGTTTAATTGTCTAATATTCCCCCGAAAGCTAAGGCCGGGGTGCAAGCCTTAGCTTGGTTCGTAGCAGCATAAAACGTTGAGATGATAGCGGCTTTGTAAACACATCTGCGATTTGATCATCTGTGGAGATAAATTTCACTGAAAGCTTGCCTTGTGCTACCTTTTCATGAACAAAATGAAAATTAACTTCTACGTGTTTGGTTCGAGCATGAAACACTAGATTTGCTGACAAGTATGTGGCTCCCAAATTGTCACACCAGAACAGGATTAGGATATGACGAGACATACGGTTCATGTGTTGGTACAAGTGGGATAGTCGTGGTAGGTTCGAAAGGAAAAGATGACACAACAAATCGGACATGTCTAGCAACATAGATGCGATCGGACGTGGGATCAAGACACCTAAAACCGTGGTGATAGGTGTTGTAGCCTAAAAACACGCATAGAGAGGAGCGGAAGTCCATTTTGTGTTTATTGTATGGACGGAGGTGTGGATAGCATCGGCACCCAAAAACACGTAAAAAGGAGAAATCAAGTTTAGTTTGGAAAATATGTTCAAAGGGGGAGGTGTTGTTGGTACGAGAAGGCATTCTATTTATCAAGTAAACGGTTGTATGAAAAGCAAAATGCCAAAACCATCGTGGAACATGAGATTGGACAGGAAGAGTAAGCCCGGTTTCAACAACATGTTTGTGTCGTTCCATTGTACCCTATTTGTTCATTTGTATGGGGGCATGAGAGGCGATGGATGATACCTCGTGAGGAGAAAAATGGAGGGAGATTTCTGAATTCTCCACCCCAATCAGTTTGAACAGATTTAAGTGTGGTTTTAAACTGACGTTCCGCCATAGCGATAAAATGTGTTAATGTGGAGAAAACGTCAGATTTTAGTTTTAAAGGGAAAATCCACATAAGACTAGAATAATAGTCAACGCATAACAAGAAATAATTGTGCCCGCCAGACGAAGTAACAGGCGCTGGTCCCCAAACATCACAAAATACAAGATCTAAAAAAATTGAACTTTTATAATCAGAAGAATGCAAATGTAGTTTGGATGATTTTCCAATAAAACAAGAGTCACAATCCGAAATAGAACATTTATTTGATAACGGTAAATTATATTTAGATAACATAGAATTCAAAAACTGGTGATGTGGATGCCCAAGTCTTTGATGCCAGATTTGAGTGGAGGCACGAACAGCCGAGAAAGCAACTTTGGGAAGAGGTTGCATGCTTGGCAGACTGATGGAGTAGAGACCATTATTACTTGGACCCGTGAGGAGGGTAGTGTGTGTAGACTTGTCCTTCACAGCAAAAAAAAGTAGAGTGAAATTCAAAATAGACTTTGTTATCATGACAGAATCGTTGTACGAAAAGTAAGTTATGTTTGATTTGAGGAACATGATGAATATTTGACAAGGAAAAGGTTTTAGATGGAGAATAAAGTTTTGAAGAGCAAATACTAAGAATGGGTAAACCCTTACCATTGCCAACATGGAGACTATCCTCGCCATAGTATGGTTCTGAATGTTCAAGCCCTGAATGATCAAGCCCTGAATGATCAAAGGCAAAGTGACTATTGGACCCCGTATCCGGAATCCATGAGGTCGATGCTTGTGAGGGATGATCAACATAGTTCGCTCATGGTGGTGGTCTCCTGTATATAGACGGGCCATGGTTTGGGTATTGTGATTGAAGGTGACCAATACCACATCTGTTACATGTGCCAAAACAGTGTTTTGATTAGATGCCGAAGAAAACTGACTACGATTACCTCCTCCATTCTGATTTCTGTTAGAAGAATTGTTGTAGTTGTTGTATTTTTCCCTTCCTCTGCATGAATTACGATTACCGTACCACCCCTGTTACTACCCCTGGTAGCATAAAAAGCTTCAGAATTAAAGGTTGTTTGAGGTTGGACCTGAAGACCAAACTGGGACAGCACCTGCTGCAGTGCAGCAACATGATCCGGTAAAACAAGAGAGCTAACTCCTGTACGGCTGTTAGAGACAGCAGCAAAAGCCTGATTTGGGGTGAATTCAGGCATTGTTTTCTTCAACATATAATCATGATCAGCAAGCAAGCTATAGAGATATGAAAACTGTGTAGGAGGACGAGTAAGAAAAGTTGACTTGAGATTGTTGTATTCTTCACGAAGACCTGAGACAACCAACATAATAACATCCTTCTCCTTCATTGAATCACCGATATTAGCAAGAGCATTCGACTACTCCTGAGCCCTATTCAAGTATGCAGAAGAATACTAGTCACCCTTCAACTCAATCTTCAAAAATTGAGTTTTTAGGGTATATTCTCTAGAAGAGATGTGAGGGGCATAAGCACGTTCAAGGGAGAGCCATAGATCATGCGATGTAGAACCTTGAACATGCTGAAACGATGCTTCAGAGATGGTAGACATTATCAACATACGAACATGAGCATCGTTGGAAACCCAAGTTATGTAATCAGAGTTGAGGCTAGGGGGCGGCATGTGGTGTCTGAACTTTCTTTGTCTTTTGATGTTGTAGGCGTAGGAATGTACTGTTGGAAAAGGAACCGAACTTCAACATAACCAAATAAACCATTCGTAATCAGAAATGGTTGCATCATAGTTTTCCAATAACCATAGTTGGAAGGAGACAAAGTAAACCCAAACTTATGTGAGTTATGGGCTGTCTTTTCGGTTGTAGTGAAAGCAACAAGGGAGGCCATGAGAAAAAAAGAACACACAGGGGCTGCTGTAGCAGATTGGAAAATAGACCAACAGTTAATGTTGGATATCGCTAGTAGAAAAAAAAGAGACATTGGATTTGGTTGTTTATATTTTCGGTGGCAGAGAGAGAGGTGGGAGGCAGCGATTTAGGGTCTGAACCTAGGAGGCTCTGATACCGAGATAACACATGGTAATGATCTGTATTATTGATTGTGAATGAACATGGTTACAATATGTGATATATATAAGAGAAATATTTACACTCTAAAATGGGACAACACCTGATGCAATGCAACAACTTTATTCGGTAAAACAGGAGAGCCAACTCCTGTATGGCTGTTAGAGACAGCAGCAAAAGCCTGAGGTTGGACATGGACACCAAACTGGGATAGCACCTGCTGCAATGCAGCAACTTGATCTAGTAAAACACGAAAGCCAACTCCTGTACGGCTGTTAGAGACAACAACAAAAGCCTGATCTGGGGCCACTTCAGGCATTGTTTTCTTTAACATATAATCATGATCAGTAAGCAAGCTATAGAGATCTGAAAACTGTGTAGGAGGACGAGTAAGAAAAGTTGACTTGAGATTGTTGTATTCTTCATCAAGATCCGAGACAACCAACATAATAACATCCTTCTCCTTCATTAACTCACCGATATTGGCAAGAGCATTCGAGTACTCCTGAGCCCTATTAAAGTATGCAGAAGAAGACTCGTCACCCTTCGTCTCAATCATTAACGATTGATTTTTTAGGGTATATTCTCCGGAAGAGGTGTGAGGGGCATAAGCACGTTCAAGGGAGAACCATAGATCATGCGATGTAGAACCTTGAACATGCTGAAACGATGCTTCAGGGATGGTAGACATTATCAACATACGAACATGAGCATCGTTGGAAACCCAAGTTGTGTAATCAGGGTTAAGGCTAGGGGGCGGCACTGTGGTGTCTGAACTTTCTTTGTCTTTTGATGTTGTAGGTGCAGGAATGTACTATTGTGGACAAGGAACCGAACTATCAACATAACCAAATAAACTATTGGTAATCAGAAAAGGTTGCAACATAGTTTTCCAATAACCATACATGGAAGGAGACAAAGTAAACCCAACTTATGTGAGTTATGGGCTGTCTTTTCGGTTGTAGTGAAGGCAACAAGGGAGGCCATGAGAAAAAAAGAACACACAGGGCTGTTGTAGCATATTGGAAAATAGACCAACAATTAATGTTGGATATCGCTGGCAGAAAAAAAAGAGGTGTCAGATGTGGTTGTTTGTATTTCTGGCGGCAGAGAGGGAGGTGGTGTAACATCCCGAGTTTTAGAACACGAAATACTTAGCAAAAATTTAAAACTTAACAAGGATGAGAGGATCGGGCTTGGGCTTTAGTGTATGGGCCAACAAGGGCAAGGGTTGGGCCCCTTATAAGCCTCAAGACCAGCCCCAAACCCCATTATCATCACCATTTTCATTTTCTAGAGAGAGAAAATGTGAGAAACATTCTAGAGAGTGAATGAGTCAGTTTTGCCTCAAGATCGATCCAACCTTCTTCTCCAGTGTTAACAGTAGGATTAGTTGAAGAAACGAGTTGATTTGAGGTACGAATCACGTCTAGGATCTGAGTTTTTGTTTAAAGTCGGTTTTTAGGGTTTCAACAAGGTTCTTCAAAAAGATTAGATTTTTACGTGTGTTTTTGAATAAAAACTATAGATTTAGCTTCATGGTTAAGATTAGAACAGTTTGGATGTAAAAAGTTGGAATTTTGGATAAAAAATGAAGAATCAAGCTTAGATCAGATGAGTCATCCGAAAAGTCTATGAATGGTCCAAAAAGTCTGATATGTCCGAAAAGTATTTCGAACGAAGGGTAGATTTCGGACATAAGAATTCAGACGACTTAGTTTTCGGTCGAGATAGTTTTAGGATGAAAGGCATTTCGGACAAATTGGTTTTCGGGCGAAATGGTTTTCGGATGAAAGACATTTCGGACGAATTAGTTTTCGGGCGAGATAGATTTCAGATGAAAGACATTTCAGGCGAATAAAGATTTCAACCAAAATAGATTTCGACCAAGAAAGATTTCGGTCGAAAAGAGATTTCGGACAAGTAGAGTTTTCGACCAGTAGATTTCGGACAGTGGTTTTACTTTGACCCGGAGCTAACACGTCTCGTTTATGACCACTCGAGCAGATCGTTGAGCCTTAAGAAGGGTAGCTAAGAAAGTCAGGTGAGTTCTAATCCCCCTTTTGCCTGCTTTAGGGGTGGTGTGCATACTTAGTGTAAAGCGTTTATTGTATTTTATATATTATAAACTGAAGTGAAAAGCTATGTTTTAGTGACAAGTTTAAAAGAGGCAAAAGTACGTTTTGAGTAAAGTATAGCTGTATTATGGCAAACGTTTACTATATTTTTAATATACATAAACAAATGCATGATATATGTGATGAGCTATATTTCAGTAAAAGCAAAGGTATTATTGGCAAGCGTTTACTATATTTTTATATACATAAACAAAGGCGTAATACATGTTAAAGTTATGATCAAGTTAAAGAAAGTTGTATCAACAAAAAGTGAATAGATTTTCTACGGGAATGTGTACCACCTGTAAAGGTCCTTGGGACAGATGTTACTTGTACAAGATAGCGGATATGGGCTCTACCCATTAGTAAGAACCTTTGGGTTCGCTAACGGTTGTACAATTGGTATGAGTGACGGCGATTGCTCGGGAGAACAACGCAACTCCCCTTAGCGGTATTATCGGTTCATGGTGTAAGCCATGAGGGCATTGACCAGGTAATCGTCGGTTCATGGTGTAAGCCATGAGGGCGGTACAGTAGTGACAAGTGAATTGACGATTAAGCGGTAGTGTCGGTTCATGGTGCTAGCCATGAGGGCATTGACCAGGTATTTGTCGGTTCATGGTGCAAGCCATGAGGGCAGTACAACGTAAAGGAATTGACGGTTTATTACATGTTTTAAACTGATTTAAAAAGTAATGTATGTAAATTTTTGGCCTTAAAGGCAGTATGTACGTAATAGCAAATCTTTTATATAATTGATTTAAAGTAAACGTTAGAACTCACTCAGCGTTGCTGATTTTTAGTATGCATATCAGTTAAGTGTAAGTGGCTTTGGATGGATGTGGATGCTTGGCTTGGTGAGATGAGTTACCCGAAGATCAGCATCTTGCATCCTGTTTATGTTTTGTTTATGTTCAGTTGTTTAAGACAAGCTTCAATTCGTATCAGACAAGTTATGTTTAGACATGTTATGTAATTCCGTTATGTATGTTAAAGTTTGAACCGTTTCCGCTGCATGTGTTGAATGTCTTATGTTTAAGTGCTATGTGTTGATAAGTAAATCCAATAAGTGAGGTCTCCCGGGTTTGGGGCCTTACAGGTGGGAGGCAGCGATTTAGGGTTAGAACCTAGGAGGCTCTGATACCGTGATAAACTTGGTAATGATTTGTATTATTGATTGTGAGTGAACATGGTTACAATACGTGATATATATAAGAGAAATATTTACACTATAATCCTCCTATTATAATAATATTAAATATAATGTTTAATTGTCTAATAAAACATAACAGAAAGTCGAAGTCAAAGTCAATGTCGCAACTTACTGGGGTGTTAAGCCATAGGGTAGATGTGATGCTTAAGTCGGCAGATGCGTTGGGAGAGTAGTGAGGGTCAGTAGACACTCGACAGAGGCGATAACAGATAGGGCAGATGCGAAGCCGAGTGTAATAACCCTGAAATTAGGATCAATATTCCGCGATAATTAAATTAACCATAAGCGGGCTCGGCACGTTAAACAGCCCAACTAAAGGCCCAATAGATGAACCAAATCCAAAATAAACTAATTAGCTTTGATTGACAGATCGTTACCTTCACGCAGCACCATTGCGACGCCATCACCACCGCCTAGCCATAGTCGGCCACATGTTACCACCCGTAGCTGCCTCCTTCATCGCCTACGACCATCACCGGCCGTCACACCACCACCCGATCACCATCCAACTCTAAACCCTAATCGGAATTCCATGCCAAACGAGTGTAAACACATAAACGAATATAAATGAGATTACGTTGATGTGTTTCGGAGACTCCCGGTTGAGGGCCATAGCGTCACCGCCTCCGTTTCCCGTCCGACCACCCCCGTCGCCGGCTTTCTCTTCCCTGCGTCGTTCTCCCGGCCGTCGCACACCTAGGGTCAAGAATGGCCCTAGGGTTTGCGTAAGTGTGGTTCTTATACCACCGGATGTTTCACTCGGGTCCCTGTGTTTCCTTCTTCACGCGTTTCGACCTCAAATTGTACATTAAATGGCTAACTGGTTCTTTTAATATCGTTCAATCAAGTTTTACGTGAAAATTCCTACTAACCAACTCGTTTACTAAAGACCCGGGTTATCCATTAACCCAAACCGTTAATTTATGGGTTTTCAGGATGTTACAACATTGCATACTTTTAATTACATGCAAAAGATGTTGTGAATAGTTTGCGTGCAACGATATGTTCTTTAATAAACTGAGAGCGGCTGCAACGAAATACAACAAAAGATCATGACATAAATCTGGAGTTCTATTCCTTGCTCTTTGAACAAAATACAACAAAAGACCATGCAAATAAGGGCAAACATCTAGAGCCGTGTTTCCTTGCTTTTCTTTCTGGTGGTTGCTTCACTTTCTGTTTCTAAAAAATAAAATAATTAAGTGAACAAATAACAAAAATATATCCATAAACCAAAACATAATGGTTAGTACGAAATGTAATAACTCTTAACAGGAAGTGTTATGGGTCAACTCAACCTGACCATCATGTCTTGGCCTAAACCAATAAATTATGTCTTAGACTGTTAGTTATTACCTAAACTACTCGAGTGTCCTGTTTGCCACCTCTATAAGTTGTGTAAGCTGACTTTGGTTTATTGTGTTGTTAAATTTTCTTGTTCTGATTACCCTCATCTGAAACTATTTTTTACACAAATTTCCAGCAAAGATACAGAGCCACTAGACCCAAAAAGTCAAAGTTACAATATCATCATCTAAATTTTTAATCAAGAAAAGTCCAGACAAACCAAGCTTCGAATCAGAAATCTGTTGATAAATTGTTAATGTCAAAAAGGACTTGAATGGCAGTTGACTAAAAAACTTTACAAAAATTATTTTGACAAATATCTTAGAGAGGGTTTGACTTTAATTAATTATTTATCTAAATACAGTTTGATTTTTTCTAAAGTTTTCTATATTTTTTTAAAATTGAACTTCCATTTCTTTTGCTAGATGCTAATCCTCTTCACATAACTCTAGTACAAAGAGCAAATTTTTCGAAAGATGTTCAAGAACCAGTCAATCACACACCAAGAACAAAATCTTGTAAAAAAACCGAGTTTTAAAAGTATAATTTTTATTTTTGTTTAAACACCAGTCACTCTCCTAAATGAATCATATATGCTTTTAGAGAGAGAAAATAATTGATTAGTCGAGGAAGAATGAGTCTATTAAGTAAAAATAATAGGGGTTGGGTACGTTTAACATATCTTTTGTTTTTTTTTCAGGAGAGATGAGTGAAATAAAACAAATATTACATTTATATCATTTTCTTTTATTTTAAAATTAAAAAAAAGAAATAGTTTATTTTGCTTTACGCGTTGTAGAAAAAATAATTATTTAATTACAAAACTTGAATAATGGTATAGTTAACACTCATTCTCCAAAACTTGAAAATGTATATTTTTAACTATGAAATAGAGAAACGTATTGATGAACATTTGTTGCATCACTGATTATAGAAAATAGTATACCCTTATGACGATTCCAAAATTGAGAAGATTCAAAGGAGGTTTCGATTGAATATTTAAGTAAATTCCTTCATAATAGATAAAAATGGGGTTTCGATTTACTCTGGCGATCGGATTTCTAGGTTTTGTGAAAAGTACAAGTCTTGTGTTTGCTTACTCTTTGACCATAAACCATATGTTACCTGTGTTATGATATCGAGAATGATCACTAGAAACAAGCGAGAATGGTAAACGAGAGAAAGAAAATGAGAGAGAATGATTGGGGGTAAAATTGAATGATTTGATTGATAACTCAAATAATGATTACAAAGAGCTATTTATATACCAACAAGGCGACGATGTGCCAAAGGATCATCAAGAACTTGACCTTCGTTGAGCTTGAGTTGTAAATGCAAAGGAGACGAAACAGAAGAAACATCATCTGTAGGAAACTCAGTCAGCAAATCCTTTGCAAACTTACGTTGAGTCATGATAAGACTAGAGGGATATTTGAGAACCTCAATGCCGAGAAAATAGTTAAGACTGGCAAGATCCTTGATCTGAACATGGAATGTAAGAAAGCCTTCAAATCAGACATCTCATGTTCATTATTACCAGTAAGAAGAATGTCATCAACATAGACAGCCACATGAACAACAGAATCACCCATTGTCTTAGAGAATAAAAAATAATCATTGGGATAGCGCATATAGCCTTTCGTCTTAAGAGCATTAGAAAGCTTTCCATACCACTGCCTTGAAGCTTGTTTCAAACCATAAAGAGACTTATTGAGCTTAAGAACATGATCAGGAGAGGATAAAGGCATTCCAGGAGGAGAAGCATATAAATGTCTTCATCAAGATCCCCATGTAAGAAAGCATTATTGACATCCATTGATATAAACCCAATGTCATTTAGTGGCAACATCACTGAGACTACGAATAGTAGTCATTTTAACGACAGTAGAAAAGTCTCATTATAATCAATACCTGCTTTTTGAGTATCGCCCAGAACAACCAAACAGGCTTTGCAACGTTCAACAGTGCCATCAGCATTATACTTGACTTTATACACCCATTTGCACTTAATGGCCTTTTTACCCTTAGGTAAATGCATAACCTCCCAAGTTTGATTACATTCCAAGGCACTAAACTCCTTAGTCATAGCCTCATGCCAAGCAGGATGTTTAGCAGCCTCCTGATAAGAAGAAGGTTCCTAAACAGAATCAAGATTGAGAAGGAGCTGTTGAGAATCAAGAGAAAGATCAGCAAGACTAACAAAATGAGAAGCTTGGCAAGCACTCGACAAAGTATGAAAACAAGACGAATCAATAGAAGAAGCAGAATTACAAACATAATCTTGCAGATGAGAAGGAGGAACAGAAGAACGAGAATATCTCCTGAGCTCCGGAGGTGGAGGGGGAGGGATATGAGAAACAGGAGGAGGAGGAGGAGAAAGATCAACTTCAGGAGCAACCGAAGAAGATGAAGGAACATCAGTTGGATCTGTCTCCTCAAACAGATCATTTAGAGAAGGGAACAAAGAAGAAGGATCCGAGGAGTGTAAGGAAGGGAAAATGTACTCAAGAAAAGTCACATCCCGAGAAACAAGGACTTGTCGAGTGTCAAGATTATAAAGCTTCTAACCTTTCTTTCCAAAAGGATATCCAATAAAAATACAAGCTTGAGCTCTAGGCTGAAATTTATCTCTTCCGGGTATAGAAGTAGAAGCATAACATAAACACCCAAAAGTATGAAGATGGGTGTATGACGGAGCTTTACCGAAAAGCATTTCAGAAGGAGATTTTCCCTTGAGAACCCGTGTGGGGAAAATATTAGTCAGATGAGTAGCAGTGAGAACGCATTCACCCTAAAAAGTTATTGGTAACTTGGATTGAAACATAAGAGCACGGGCAGTTTCGAGAAGATGCTTATGTCTTGAAGGTCCCCGGGTATCTCGGATCGTCACATGCAAGTGTGTGGCTAGTCGAACAGGGTGCGGAATGCCCGTGACTAGATGGAGTATCGACAACAACAAGTAAACCGATAACAAACAAGAGTCACTTTAAAACCTCGTCTATTATTAATATCAGCCGATTACAAGAGTTACAAAATAAGAGCGTACTTATCAACTTCTACAATCAGCTATATATACTAACAGACCTGATGCCTGTGTACTTATCAAGTGCGCAGGGCTTTGTTCCTACGTACTTAGCAAGTACGCAGACTTGTTCTTGCGTACTTGCTAAGTACGCAGGTTAAACAACCTGCGCACTTGGTAAGTGCGCACAACACTTAACAAGACGTATCCGACAAGTACCTTCACACATGATTACAACTCGATAAACCAATACATACAGATGCTGAAACACAAATACAAATACAAATACATAAAGAACAGATACAAAAGCAAAGATAACATCCAAAGTGTTTGTCACAAACGTGCTCCAACAAACTCCCCTTTGACAACAGCTCTGGATTGTCTTCTGTCTTCAAACTCCTTCAGCTTTAGCTTCCCATCTTCATCTTATAGTCAAGGCAAAACTTGACTAGCTTGTTGTATCTTGATGCTAGAAGCTTCGTCCATTCATCCGTGTATATGCAATACTTATCATTTAGAACCGTTAGATCTTTCACATAGAAGTTGATGAAAGTGATCTCATCAAAAACTTTGATAGGCTCCAAGTTTCCACTTTTGGACCTAGTCTTTCCCATCACCACTGCCTCGCCCGTCTTTGGGTCCACGTACCAGTACTACATGCAACCAAGGATATCCTGAGATAACTTGCTCAAAGGAATCCTAGTCTCACACAACACTGGGTTGTAAACCAGCTTCCTTAGGCTTCTGTTAGTCACGGGATGTCTGGCATTCTTGTCCCGGACTCTTTTGGGCAATTGAGGCTTAAATATTTCAAAGTTCCCAGATCTTCCTTCTCTCTGTAGTGCACCCCACAAACCCTTTGCTACAACGTGACTTGTGTCACCAAGTAGCTCACGATTTGCTAAGTTTACTAGGTCGTACTTGGGCAAGGAGCTGAACGCCTCACTGGTTGGTTTCAGGTACTGACCCCACCAGCTCGTTTGATTGCAAACAACTCCTTGTCGTCGTCAAACCTGATAGAAAGGATCATACCTGTTGCTCGATGCTTGTCTAGAATTGAAGACTTTTGCCAAGTATGAGGCTGACTCTTCTTGAACCATCCCTAAGGATACTTGTTCATCCAGTCATCAGCAGGTTGGGGATTGGTGGGAGAGGGTTCAGTCGAGGTTGCTGCACCACTAGCCTCAGCAACTTTCTCAGGCTCGACTGAACCTGACATAACAGCAACTTCAAATTCTGGAGCTTCAAAGATCTCTCCATCCTCAAGCTCATAAACTCCTTCACCGTCACCCTTAAGGAACTCCACCATCACACCCTCATCACTCATATCCCATTCTTCATCAGACTCGATCTCTCCTTCCTCCAGATTATTGAGAGCATCGATATGTGCTTCCTTGGAATAGTCATGCTTGATCAGTAAAATAACATCATCAGATATGTCGTATAACACTTTAGCCGTCGACTTTCCTTTATCACTCCCACCACCAGCACCAGAAGTATCACCGCCTTCATGGTGAGTAGACTCCCACTCAGCCATAGACACAGTAGAGATTGGAATAATAGCTAAATCTTGTTGCTCACCTTCACTAGGACCAGCTTCAGGATCCTTGTCTGTGTCATCATCCTTTGTCAGATCGACAGGATGACAAGCCTCATCACCACTCGGCTTAGCCTTCTCTTTCTCTTTCTCTTTCTCTTTCTCCCCCGAGCAGCAAGCTTTGCGGATAAATCTTCCACTAAGGCAACCATCTTATTATGTTCTTCTCGTTGTAGTAGAAATCTAGTTTCTATGGGCTGCCTGTGGGCCAAGAGAGTTTCATTGACATTGAAAAGCATTTCATTTTGTTCCATCAATGATCTCAGCTGCTCTTGGGTTCCCTCTCCCTGAAGCCTTAGGCGAGTAACTTCATCCACCAAGGAATTTATCTTAGCCTGTTGAGTGTCTGACTCACTCCTTGATTTCTGAACTGTTTCAAGTAACCCGGCCACCTGAGTCTCTAGTGTGGTAATCCTCGCATCATGGGGATCAGGATCCCTGGATGTAGAGGCTTCAGTTGTGGTATAGGTGGGAAAGGAGAACAGTTGATCAAAGTCAAACCCTTGGGTTAAGCCCCCCAAAGTTGTAGGGTTGACTGATGGGCTAAAGGGTGGTAGTTGAGATGGTTGATGTTTCAATGGTGGTTGGGGTAATAGTAACCGACTCAGTCTGAATGGGAGTCGTCACTATCACCTGATGGACAGTTTCAAGTGGGAGGGATACTATCTCAGGCACCTCCTCTGAGACAGTAGTAGCAGCCACCTCAGCAGTAACACGTGGCTGCCTCCTCCTTTTATAAAGTTGAGTTGAGACTTGAGTTGTTGTAGTGACCGCCTGATGCTGAGTACGAGATTCAATATCTCTCAAGACGGCATCAAACAACCTATCATTTTTCTGCTTAACTCTTCTCTCTGTTCTTTGCCTATGTATCTCAGTATCCGACTCTGGTTCATTCTCACTGTCGGTACTGCCTTGTCTTCGTCTTTTGGAGGACTTAGGAAGTGATACCTTCGCCGTTATCCATTAACCCAAACCATTAATTTATGGGTTTTTAGGA
Source organism: Smallanthus sonchifolius (assembly GCA_023525975.1). NCBI lineage: Eukaryota > Viridiplantae > Streptophyta > Magnoliopsida > Asterales > Asteraceae > Smallanthus > Smallanthus sonchifolius. The sequence continues at coordinate 100,734,119 of CM042019.1, forward strand.
TGTTACAACATTGCATACTTTTAATTACATGCAAAAGATGTTGTGAATAGTTTGCGTGCAACGGTATGTTCTTTAATAAACTGAGAGCGGCTGCAACGAAATGCAAAAAAAGATCATGACATAAATATGGAGTTCTATTCCTTGCTCTTTGAACAAAATACAACAAAGACCATGCAAATAAGGCAGACATCTAGAGCCGTGTTTCCTTGGTTTTCTTTCTGGTGGTTGCTTCACTTTCTGTTTCTAAAAAAATAAAATAATTAAGTGAACAAATAACAAAAATATATCCATAAACTAAAACATAATGGTTAGTACGAAATGTAATAACTCCTAACAGGAAGTGTTATGGGTCAACTCAACCTGACCATCATGTCTTGGCCTGAACCAATAAATTATGTCTTAGACCGTTAGTTATTACCTAAACTGCTCGAGTGTCCTGTTTGCCACCTCTATAAGTTGTGTAAGCTGACTTTGGTTTACTGTGTTGTTAAATTTTCTTGTTCTGATTACCCTCATCTGAAACTATTTTTTTACACAAATTTCCAGCAAAGATATAGAGCCACTAGACCCAAAAAGTCAAAGTTACAATATCATCATCTAAATTTTTAATCAAGAAAAGTCCAGACAAACCAAGCTTCGAATCAGAAATCAGTTGATAAATTGTTAATGTAAAAAAGGACTTGAATGGCAGTTGACTAAAAAACTTTACAAAAATTATTTTGACAAATATCTTAGAGAGGGTTTGACTTTAATTAATTATTTATCTAAATACAGTTTGATTTTTTCTAAAGTTTTCTATATTATTTTAAAATTGAACTTCCATTTCTTTTGCCAGATGCTAGTCCTCTTCACATAACTCTAGTACAAAGAGCAAATTTTTTGAAAGATGTTCAAGAACCAGTCAGTCACACACCAAGAACAAAATCTTGTAAAAAAACCGAGTTTTAAAAGTATAATTTTTATTTTTGTTTAAACACCGGTCACTCTTCTAAATGAATCATATATGCTTTTAGAGAGAGAAAATAATTGATTAGTCGAGGAAGAATGAGTCTATTAAGTAAAAATAATAGGGGTTGGGTACGTTTAACATATCTTTTGTTTTTTTCAGGAGAGATGAGTGAAATAAAACAAATATTACATTTATATCATTTTCTTTTATTTTAAAATTTTTTAACATTAAAAAAAAAGAAATAGTTTATTTTGCTTTACGCGTTGTAGAAAAAATAATTATTTAATTACAAAACTTGAATAATGGTATAGTTAACACTCATTCTCCAAAACTTGAAAATGTATATTTTTAACTATGAAATAGAGAAACGTATTGATGAACATTTGTTGCATCACCGATTATAGAAAATAGTATACCCTTATGACGATTCCAAAATTGAGAAGATTCAAAGGAGGTTTCGATTGAATATTTAAGTAAATTCCTTCATAATAGATAAAAATGGGGTTTCGATTTACTCTGGCGATCGGATTTCTAGGTTTTGTGAAGAGTACAAGTCTTGTGTTTGCTTACTCTTTGACTATAAACCATATGTTATCTTTGTTATGATATCGAGAATGATCACTAGAAACAAGCGAGAATGATAAACGAGAGAAAGAAAATGAGAGAGAATGATTGGGAGTAAAATTGAATGATTTGATTGATAACTCAAATAATGATTACAAAGAGCTATTTATATACAATGAAAAGAAAAACTAACAAACTAATCTGGACCGAGCGAACTTAATAAGTTCGCTAACACCACCCCCCTAAAGTTGGAGGCGTATACAACCCCAACTTGGAAATGATAGCAGAATGCGGTTGACCAGTCAGAGTCTTAGTGAATATATCTGCAAGTTGATCAGAACTCCGCGTGTGAGAAAGCATAATCAAACCGGCTTGAAGCTTCTCACGGACAAAATTACAATCCAACTCGATATGCTTAGTTCGCTCATGAAAAACTGGATTCTTAGCAATATAAATAGCCGCCTGACTATCACATTTGAGAGGAATGGGAGTAAGATTGTCTAGCCGAAACTCCACAAATAACCGTGTCAACCAAGCAAGTTCCTGTGTGACACGGCGAAGAGATCGACATTCAGCCTCTGTAGAGCTAAGAGAAACAGTAGCTTGCTTCTTGGATTTCCAAGAAATAGGACTACCCCCAAGAGAAATGAAATAGCCAATGACAGAATACCGAGTATTAGGGAAAGCCGCTCAATCAGAATCACAATAAGCAGACAAAGATATATCAGGATCATCATTAAAGAACAACCCTTGAGAACAAGTGCCTTTAACATACCGAAGAGTATGCCACGCAGCATCCCAATGAGGAACACGCGGATCACTCATAAACTGGCTGAGAAACTGAAACGCAAAAGCAAGATCTGGCCGAATATGAGTGAGATAGTTGAGTTTACCAACAAGGCGACGATAGGCCAAAGGATCATCAAGAACTTGACCTTCGTTGAGCTTGAGTTGTAAATGCAAAGGCAAAGGAGACGAAACAGAAGAAACATCATCTGTAGGAAACTCAGTCAGCAAATCCTTTGCAAACTTACGTTGAGTCATGATAAGACCAGAGGGAGATTTGAGAACCTCAATAGTTAAGACTGGCAAGATCCTTGATCTGAAACGTGGAATGTAAGAAAGCCTTCAAATCAGACATCTTATGTTCATTATTACCAGTAAGAAGAATGCCATCAACATAGACAGCCACTTGAACAACAAAATCACCCATTGTCTTAGAGAATAAAGAATAATCATTGGGAGAACGCATATAACCTTTGGTCTTAAGAGCATTAGAAAGCTTTCCATAGCACTGAATTGAAGCTTGTTTCAAACCATAAAGAGACTTCTTGAGCTTAAGAACATGATCAGGAGAGGATAAAGTCATTCCAGGAGGAGGAAGCATATAAATGTCTTCATCAAGATCCCCATGTAAGAAAGCATTATTAACATCCAATTGATATAAACCTAAGTCGTTTAGTGGTAACAACAATGAGACTACGAATAGTAGTCATTTTAACGACAGTAGAAAAGTCTCATTATAATCAATACCTGCTTTCTGAGTATCACCCCGAATAACCAAACGGGCTTTGCAACGTTCAACAGTGCCATCAGCATTATACTTGACTTTATACACCCATTTGTACTTAATGGCCTTTTTACCCTTAGGTAAATGCATAACCTCCCAAGTTTGATTACATTCCAAGGAATTAAACTCCTTAGTCATAGCCTCATGCCAAGCAGGATGTTTAACAGCCTCTTGATAAGAAGAAGGTTCCTGAACAGAATCAAGATTGAGAAGGAGCTGCTGAGAATCAAGAGAAAGATCAGCAAGACTAACAAAATGAGAAGCTTGGAAAGCACTCAACAAAGTATGAAAACAAGACGAATCAATAGAAGAAGCAGAATTACAAACATAATCCTGCAGATGAGAAGGAGGAATAGAAGAACGAGAATATCTCCTGAGCTCCGGAGGTGAAGGAGGAGGGATAGGAGAAACAGGAGGAGGAAGATCAACTTCAGGAGCAACCGAAGAAGATGAAGGAACAGCAGCTGGATCTGTCTTCTCAAACAGATCATTTAGAGAAGGGAACAAAGAAGAAGGATCCGAAGAGTGTAAGGAAGGGAAAATGTGCTCAAGAAAAGTCACATCCTGAGAAACAAGAACTTTTCGAATGTCAAGATTATAAAGCTTGTAAACTTTCTTTCCAAAAGGATATCCAATAAAAATACAAGCTTGAGCTCCAGGCTGAAATTTATCTCTTTCGGGTGTAGAAGTAGAAGCATAACATAAACACCCAAAAGTATGAAGATGGGTGTGTGATGGAGCTTTACCAAAAAGCATTATAGAAGGAGATTTTCCCTTGAGAACCCGTGTGGGGAAAATATTAATTAGATGAGTAGCAGTGAGAACGCATTCACCCCAAAAAGTTATTGGTAACTTGGATTGAAACATAAGAGCACGGGCAGTTTCGAGAAGATGCTTATGTCTTGAAGGTCCCCGGGTGTCTCGGATCGTCACATGCAAGTGTGTGGCTAGTTGAACAGGGTGTGGAATGCCCGTGACTAAATGGAGTATCGACAACAACAAGTAAATCGACAACAAACAAGCGTCACTTTAAAACCTCATCTGTTATCAATATCAGCCGATTACAAGAGTTACAAAATAAGAGCGTACTTATCAACTTCTACAATCAGCTATATATACTAACAGACCTGATGCCTGTGTACTTATCAAGTGTGCAGGGCTTTGTTCCTGCGTACTTAGCAAGTACGCAGACTTGTTCTTACGTACTTAGCAACAACCTGTGCACCTGGTAAGTGCGCACAACACTTAACAAGAAGAATCCAACAACAAGTACCTTCACACATGATTACAACTCGATAAACCAATACATACAGATGCTGAAATACAAATACAAATACAAATACATAAAGAACAAATACAAATGCAAAGATAACATCTAGAGTGTTTGTCACAAACGTGCTCCAACAAAATCCCCTTTGACAACAGCTCTGGATTGTCTTCGGTCTTCAAGCTCCTTCAGCTTTAGCTTCCCATCTTCATCTTATAATCAAGGCAAAACTTGACTAGCTTGTTGTATCTTGATGCTAGAAGCTTCGTCCATTCATCCGTGTATATGCAATACTTATCATTTAGAACCGTTAGATCTTTCACAGAGAAGTTGATGAAAGTGATCTCATCAAAAACTCTAATAGGCTCCAAGTTTCCACTTTTGGACCTAGTCTTTCCCATCACCACCACCTCGCCCGTCTTTGGGTCCACATACTAGTACTACATGAAACCAAGGATATGCTGAGATAACTTGCTCAGGGGAATCCTAGTCTCACACAACACTGGGTTGTAAACCAGCTTCCTTAGGCTTCTGTTAGTCACGGGATGTCTGGCATTCTTGTCCCGGACTCTTTTGGGCAAATGAGGCTTAAAGATTTCAAAGTTCCCAGATCTTCCTTCTCTCTGTAGTGCACCCCACAAACCCTTTGCTACCGCGTGACTTGTGTCACCAAGTAGCTCACGATTTGCTAAGTTTACTAGCCTCACTGGTTGGTTTCAGGTATTGAACCCTACCAGCTCATTTGATTGCAAACAACTCCTTATCTTCGTCAAACCTAAGGATCATACATGTTGCTCCATGCTTGTCTAGAATTGAAGACTTTTGCCAAGCAGGAGGCTGACTCTTCTTGAACCATCCCTGAGGATACCTGTTCATCTAGTCATCAGCAGCAGCAGGTTGGGGATAGGTGGGAGAGGGTTCAGTCTAGGTTGCTGCACCACTAGCCTCATCAACTTTCTCAAGCTCGACTGAACCTGACATAACAGCAGCTTCAAAGTGTGGAGCTTCAAAGATCTTTCCATCCTCAAGCTCATAAACTCCTTCACCGTCACCCTTAGGGAACTCCACCATCATATCCTCATCACTCATATCCCATTCGTCATCAGACTCGATCTCTCCTTCCTCCAGATTACTGAGAGCATCGATATGTGCTTCCTTGGAATAGTCCTGCTCGATCAGTAAAATAACATCATCAGATAAGTCGTATAACACTTCAGACGTCGATTTTCCTTTATCAATCCCACCACCAGCACCAGAAGTATCACCGCCTTCATGGTGAGTAGACTCCCCCTCAGCCATAGTTACATCAGAGATTGGAACAATAGCTAAAGCTTGTTGCTCACCTTCACTAGGATCGTCTTCAGGATCCTTGTCTTTGTCATCATCCTTTGTCAGATCGACAGGATGACAAGCCTCATCACCACTCGGCTTAGCCTTCTCTTTCTCCCCCTAAGCAGCAAGCTTGGTGGATAATTCTTCCACTAAGGCAACCATCTTATTATGTTCTTCTCGTTGTAGTAGAAATCTAGTTTCTATGGTCTTCCTGTGGTCCAAGAGAGTTTCATTGACATTGAAAAGCATTTCATTTTGTTCCATCAATGATCTCAGCTGCTCTTGGGTTCCCTCACCCTGTTGCCTTAGGCGAGTAACTTCATCCACCAAGGAATTTATCTTAGCCTGTTGAGTGTCTGAATCACTCCTTGATTTCTGAACTGTTTCAAGTAACCCGGCCACCTGAGTCTCTAGTGTGGTAATCCTCGCATCATGGGGATCAGGATCCCTAGATATAGAGACTTCAGTTGTGGTATAGGTGGGAAAGGAGAACAGTTGATCAAAGTCAAACCCTTGGGTTAAGTCCCCAAAGTTGTAGGGTTGACTGATGGGCTGAAGGGTGGTAGTTGGGATTGAAGATGGGATGGTTGATGTTTCAATGGTGGTTGGGGTAATTGTAACCGACTCAGTCTGAATGGGAGTCGTCACTATCACCTGATGGGCAGTTTCAAGTGGGAGGGATACTATCTCAGGCACCTCTTTTGAGATAGTAGTAGCAGCCACCTCAGCAGTAACACGTGGCTGCCTCCTCCTTTGATAAAGCTGAGTTAAGATTTGAGTTGTTGTAGTGACCGCCTGATGCTGAGTACGAGATTCAATATCTCTCAAGACGACATCAAACAACCTATCATTTTTCTGCTTAACTCATCTCTCTGTTCTTTGCCTATGTATCTCAGTATCCGACTCTGGTTCTACTCACTATCGGTACTGCCTTGTCTTCGTCTTTTGGAGGACGACTCGGGAAGGGATACCTTCGCCGTTCTCCGTGGGTGTATTTGGTCTGGTGCGTCATCAGAGTCAGAAGAATCAGATTCAGTTGCTTTGGAATCCGACCCTTCAGCACCATCTCCTCCTTCTTCTTCGTCACCGCCATCACCAGACTCATCATCATAAGAATCATCTCCTACTTCCTCTTCCTCCTCTACTTGCTCCTCAACATGTTCATCTAAGTGTTCACTTAGCTTAGGCTCAGAATCAGCACTAAACCATCTAAAGTCGGGAGTTCATTAATCAGGTGGCCGAAGAGGGGTGTATGCTCAGGGGTAGGTTCTACACTGCCTGGCTTAATAAATTGGACGAACACCCTCTTGTCCACCCGTTTGACATGTAATCTCTCTCCAATCTGAGGTAGATTGGGCGCAGCATCATTAATCAACAGTTGTACGATCCTTGGGTATAATAAGAATCTGAACCTATCAACAGCATTAATCTGATCGGTCAAAGACTTGTAGATATACTTTGAAAAGTTGTACCCCTTGTTCAGAGATAGGCCCACCATTGCGGCCGCTAAGTCATGCCCCATAGCATCTTTTCCCGCCTTCCGTGCAGATAGGCACATAATCATGACGTGTGCAAAGTAACGCCACTGATCAAGTACCCACATCTTCTTGTAGGATGAATAGTCTGTCTTCCCAACGTAACCCATTCTTTGTCTCCAGCAACCATCAACGAAGTAGTCTGGGTACGTTATAGGATCAATAGGTAAGTCACGAAACTGAAGTACTCTCCTGATAGTGTCTTCGGAAATGGCTATCTCATGACCAGCCACAGTAGCCCTAATGACATTCGGGGTTACCGTGCAATCATGATTAGCAGTATCCCAGAACTGGTCCATGTAGGGTCGAGAAACAACTGGATCAGCAGAGATTGCAAAACTTATCTTGGATCTGTTCAGGAAATCCACAATCTTTCTATACTCTAGTGCAGCACCCTTCCAAACTAGATGAGTGACAGCTAGAAGATTGAACTCATCAGTAAACGCACGAGTCTTCACTGTAAAAACACAAGATGAACAACATAAGAACAAATATAATCATTGGAATGGAACAAAAATGACTTGGTATAGCACTTGCACATTGAACCACTTTTTCAGACTTAAAAAAATCCTGAGTTGCCCTTCCTGCGTACTTAACAAGTACGCAGGAATTTGTTCTTGCGTACTTAGCAAGTACGCAGGAGTATTTTCATGCGTACTTACTAAGTGCGCAGGAACTGGTATTTAGAACATTTTCAAGTTCCAAAATCAGTAAGATGTGAGAAATTGCTGTGAATGATGGTCACCACAAGGTCAAAAAACATTTTTAGAACCTATGGGACCAACACCAACATCAAAATCTTGCTAATACCCGCTCATTTTGACCTAGACATGGTCTGACGCAAACTTACGGCCTACCAAGAGGTCAAAAACAAAATGAAACCCTATTAAGGAAAAATTTGGTATCAAGAAGCTTCGAATAATGATTTACAACTAGTTTTAGGTCTTAATTTGCATCAAGAACATCCAAACTTGGTCCAAAAAACATTATCAAAACCCTGGTTTTAATCTTTCAAAGAATCGGTCCTAAACAGGTGATTTCGTGGATGGAGAGGTCTGAGAATCTCACCAAGTGTTAGTTATAAGATGTTTGAACTTGGTATGGAGTAAAAAATCTCGAAGGAACACACAATTTTTTCGGGTGATTTTGAGCTTAACGGTATAACAAAGTGTTGTAGTTTGAATGAGATGAAACTGATAAAATTTTCTAAAACCCGTATATATACCCACCTGCTAATGCCCTTGCGTACTTATCTAAGTGCGCAGGAAGTTACTCCTACGTACTTAACAAGTACGCATGACTTAGTCCTGCGTACTTGGATAAGTACTCAGAGGTTACCTCTTGCGCACTTAGCTAAGTATGCAAAACCCTTAGCATTCTCAAAAATCAACTCAAATTATGAAGATTGTCAAGTCAAATAGCGAACCAGATATGAACGTTCAATCAAGAGGTTTTAAAAAACAATCAACGGAAGTTAATCACAAATATTTTTGGCTTTTCTTAACTTTTGATAAACTGTACTGAAAATCTTTTTATCATTTTGATAATGATTGAACTGTACAAGAACTAAAAATCTTTTTGTTTAAAGTCATGAGCAGAGGATCATATCAGGCTAAAATTAGCAAAAACTGATTCAATATAAACATCAAAGAATATGGGATCATGTCATGAATTACTACTTATTCAAACGTAATATGCAACATAAGCAAGTCAAATCAAGTTGGCAATATTATGAGATTTGAAACAATAAGCATTTTTGTATCACGTTCTTGTGAGTTAAGGTATTAAGTATAGATCTACAACGTCTACCCCACTGTTATGCTACAGAAATTTAAATTGCACTATCTCAAGGCATCTAAGATTTTCCCAATGATTTCTAAAATATCCAGAATGAAGTTACATTGTTTAGCATAGAAAAATCAAGCAGAATCCATAAGGATTATTAAGAATCATAAGATTCAGAATCGAGTGATTCATTTATCTTGGTTTGATAGGTTTTTCTTCTGTGAATATCAGATGATTCATGTTAATAGATATGAAGTCTGTGGATTTGGATAAGGGGATCCAACTGTTATTTGGATATGTCTTCAATGAATCAGATGTGATCCAAGGGGTAGCATATGCTTGACGGTTGTTGTCAAGACATATCTTGGCACAACGTCACATTGCATACTTGTGAGTATGGGAAGTGAAGAGAACCGAAAAATTGTGCTAAAGACATAACCCGAAACTGGCCTCATAAGAAAATACTTGCCAAAATCTTACATCCTTTATCTGATAATGATCTTTTTGCATTCTTTTACACACACACACACGTGTAAAACATGGGTTCAAATCAAAGTTGTAGTAAATTGTATTTAGGATTTAATTTTCACACTACTAATGATCTAAAAACGCTTATAGCCTACTGACAATTCAAATTACTTGCAAATATTCAAATTAAAACAAGATAATCAAATTTAAGGCTCAAGTAATCATGACTCAATCATTTCCCATACGTGCAGTCTAAGACGTTTAGATCACTTACTGATGTGCTATCATTTCCTCATATCTTCAAATGACATTATAATTTTCTTAAATTTCTATTTTGTTTGGATTTTCTGAAATATGTTAAAATTGAAACGAACTATACAGAATTAAAAAGAAATAAATATTAACTTCCATGAGAACATTTTTTTTTAAAAAGTTTTTCTCACTCAGGATTGAACATTCCTATCAAGTTGACAAGATGTTCAAAACGGGTACGATCAAATGCCTTGGTGAAAAGGTCGGCAAAGTTGTCATCCGTGTGAACTTTTACAAGTTCAACCAAGTGCTTTTCAGCATAGTCACGGATGAAGTGGTGACGAATTTCAATATGTTTCGTTTTGGAATGTTTCACCAGGTTGTTCGTGATGGACATGGTGGCATTGTTGTCAATGAACAATGGAGTTCCAGTGTAGTTCAAGCCGTAGTCTCTCAGCTGTTGTCGAATCAGCAGTATCTGAGAACAGCAGCTAGCAGCAACAATGTACTCTGCTTCAAATGTTGACACATAAATCGTTGACTGCTTCTTACACTGCCAGGAGACCAGCCTGTCTCCTAAGAACTGACATCCACCTGAGGTTGACTTTCTATCGAGATTACAACCGCCATAATCAGAATCAGTATATGCTTTGAAGTAAAACGATTGCTGCTTGGAGTACCAAAGACCCAAACGGGGTTTCCCTTTCAGGTATCTGAAGATCCTCCTTACAGCTATCAGATGAGATTCCTTCGGTTGTGACTGAAACCTCGAGCACAAGAAGACTGCAAACATTATGTCAGGTCTTGACGCTATGAGATACATAACAGATCCGATCATCCCATGGTACAATTTACAATCCACATCCTTTCCATCTTTGTCTTGATGCAAACCATGATTGACTAGGATTGGTGTGCCATAAGTAGAGCAGGCATTCATTTTGTATTTGGACAAAATGTCTTGCACATACTTAGTTTGATGTAGATAAATGCCATACTCCCTCTGACTGACTTGCAGACCCAGAAAAAATGACAATTCACTTATGTTGCTCATTTCAAACTTGGACTTTATCACCAGCTCAAATTCCGTTCACATCTCTTCATTTATAGACCCAAAGATAATGTCATCGACGTATACTTGCACCGGTATAATGTAACATTCCTGATTTTTCGACCCTATTTTAAATTATTTTAACTAATAAAATAACAGCACGACATTAAATCATATACTTATTCAAACCTTCACCTCATTAATCATTAGCCGATCGTATTCAATTCAAAGAATTATAACTCATAATCTTGTAGTAACACCTCCTAGAGTTAATCCAGTTAGTAATCCCGTTAGGTGTTCAGCTAAATCCTAACCAAGCTAATTCTGTCAAAGCTGAAGTTGCAAGGGCTGATTTTGTAAATAACCAGAAACCCTAGTAGGCACGGTCGCGCCACGTTGTGGCAAGGTCGCGCCTCGCTCGGCACGGTCGCGCCTATTGTTGGCATGGTCGCGCCTCAGCTTGGCATGGTCGCGCCTCTTCTAGGCACGGTCGCGCCTCACATCAGTTGAAACGTAAAAACAGCCTTTAATCGCATGACCATTCGATTTCATAACTGTTTTCTCATATTTACAAACCCAATTAAGTTCTTAATCATCATAATCACGGAAAATAACTCCACTTAAGCCGATTTTCTCGAAACCACCAACCTCTTTCATTAGTCCAACAATCCATCCAATTTGACTGGCAATCCTCCCAAGCAAACGCATCATCTACCCCCTCTGAAACTCCCGAAACCTTCGAAATAGCCGGAATAGCAGTAGGAGACGCCGGAAGTCATGACTGCCTTCGTCGGAACTCGCCCCTACCGTAAGCTACCAATTCATCGTCTTACAGGGTAATTGAAACCTTCTAAACTTTCTATTTATTCTGTAGATCAAAAGCCCCAATCTAATTTGGGCATTCAATATCGAAATTAACAAGAACCCGATCCTAAGTTTCATTTAAAAATGGTTTAATCGAATCCGACTTTAAACATGTTTTAAACACAATTAACCTATACCAAAAGACTCGTAATAACCTTGTGAATGAAAGCCCTAAACATTCCATCACCTTAAATATAAGGATCAATCAATTCGTTTCTGTTTTGAAAGAGACACGGTCGCGCTAATCATCTAGCGCGGTCGTGCCTCGGGAGACGCGGTCGTGCCTCCTGCTCAGACATAGTCATGCTTGTTGGCTAGACTTGGTCGTGCCCCTGCAGCATAGAAACGGTCGTGCCTGTACAAGGCATGGTCGTGCCTAGTGATTTGTCTAGCTATGTCCTCTGTTGATCAACACAGTCGCGCCCTGACTAGCGCGGTCGCGCCCGTGGCCCGAGCACGATCGTGCCCTGTCTAGGCACGGTCGTGTGTGTTCACAGAATCCTTAAAATTTCTATATTTTTAAACAATTAGTATTTCAAGTTAATTTTCAAAATAAAAATAGTTGAATTTATAAATATGCGTATTATCTTTATTTAAAAAGATCAAGTATTTAATCTTAAAATAAATGGAAATTATTTAATTAAAGTTTCAACCTTTAAATTATAAACCCTACACTTAAATAATATTTTAATGTCTAAATTACATTTTATAAATAGATGAATAAAGTAATAATTATTTATTTGATTTATAATTAAACAAAAACATTTATTTAGTTATACTTAATTACATCTAATACTTACATTATTCTCATAAACAATAATTAATTAATTTACTTATTTAATTATTCCAAACTCCAACCTTATTCAAAATGTTGTAAAAATATTCATTTCAAATCTTTCGTTTTATACAATACCTCCAAGTGCCAATCACTAACTTTATCCAATTCAACCTTAGACTTAGACTTAGACTATTGTGCATTATTAATGCAATATACATTACACTCTAGGTTAACGTTGTGCGATACAAGGATCACATTACTTTCTAGTATCTCGTGTTAGCTACGCCTTCAAATCAAGTGAGTATTTCACAGCCCCTTTTACTCTTTTCCACTTTTGGGGTGAAACATGAACTATATACAAAATTACAAGTTTACATTTACACAAACAACACAAGTACAAATCCTATTTACATTCATGTGTGCAATTTGAGCTTTATGCCCGAGTGCTATTTGTGCTAACTTTTGTGTGCGATTTATGTGCAATCATTAACTATTCAAGCCGACGGTTTTCAATGATAGATCTATTGAGTCTGACAAACCCACCCAGGTGCGCGGTGATTGAAACCGACAACACAATTTTTGCATGCTAGTTACAAAGGTTTGATTGTACTTGGTTACACAATAGCTGCTCCCCATAAATGCCTTATTTATCATGTTATGTAAGGATTTGTTTTACAAACTATATACTATCCATATACAAACCTGTGTTATACTCACCAACTTTTTAGTTGACCTTATTTTATTCATGTTTCAGGTGCTTTCATATGAGCTAGATCAAGACATGCTACACATAGGCTTTGGACCTAGTTAATATTAAATCAAAGACAAATTGTATTTCATTATGTACTTTGAACTTGTTTCATGTTTGTTTGAATGGAAATGGATTTAACATATTTCAATTTAGTCAACCTTGAGCTCATGAACAGTCTACATGTTCCGCCCCGATGATTCCGCCATCGGTCGGGGTGTGACAGAGAGCCTTGGTTATAGGGAACTAGGTTATTAGACACTCTTGACCTAGACTATAACTTTAGGACACCCATACAATGCCATGCTACTACATGTTACATTATCAATTCATGTGTGATTATTTGTACATGCTATCCTAAGTACTTACACTACCTGATACAGTACATAATGACTTATGTGTCACACTACTTGATAACTCTTGTACTTACACTCATTACTACCTACATGCTATATGATTATTCACCTATGTGAATATTTTTACATGTTATACTATATAATTACATTCAATGATACAACACTCAATAGTCGATGTGACACATTACCTGACAACTTTTCTACTATTTATTTCTATCTATTAGATTTATTTAAAGTACTACCCTAAGTTCAACACACACACATACACACCGAATTATTCATACACCATTGGACTCACATACATGATACCATCACCCTTTTATGAGCAAAGACTTAAACTATTGGGCCTAATGTCAACCAACAATAAACTAAGAAGCCTACATATTCCCCAAGAAGAAGAAGCCCACTAAAATTCATAAATCTTACTTTGGGCCTCAAAGCCCAGTCCACAACAACTCCCATCATAACCATGAGCCCAACAATAGCATTATTAATACATGATGGCTGGAAGAGTGTGTAAGCCCATGAGGAATTCTGGCTAAGGAAAGATAGGGTACTTAAGTGTGTCTTAGCGACCCACCCCTCTTTCCTGGGAATTCTCCTCAGGGATACATTGCTTATAGGTCAAGTTTATTTCTAAAATACTATCGTGAAAGTTCGGTGTTATGACTAGTCAAACTCTAAAACCTATAAGTACTCCTACGTTCAACCCGCAATATTTCATTATCACTTACAACTTTTTCATTGTTTTCTGCTAAGTATGGACTCCTACTCTCCTACCTCCCCGGTATGCCGTCCCGAAGAAGAGTCTGGTTGGGAAGAAGACACCGGATCACCCGTACATCGATCACCAACACCCACAGCTGCTAGATCAAGGTTTGATGTAAGGGTAGATTGGATTAGGAACACCGGCCCAAGACTTCGAACACCTGGATCAGCCGCGCCCAGAAACCCGTATCAGACACCCCATCCCCACAATCAACTCCCACTCCCACTAAGAGACCCATATCTAATGCCCGACCCATATTACTCTAATCCTTGAGTAGGGCATATCATGGCACTCACTAGTACTATCGAATTTCCAATCAATGACACGCACCAATATGTAAGGACCTCAGAAATTGAGAGGCAAAGAATGGAGCAAGGGTTAATGCACGACTTGCAAGGACAAGGAATAGTCTAGCAAACCAATTAGGATTCACTACGTTATATATCTACAATCAAGGACGACTTACCGCTTTCAAATTTCAAACAAAGATCCGTATTTGTAAACACATTTCCCCGAACGTTTTCAGAACTTCCTCATTACTTTTCACTTGTCGCTTCAAGAGACGATCCATTCCGCATAGACATTAACCTTTCCCACCAACCTCAACGAGATTTGAGGATTCGAACCTAACTACCACATTATGCAAGAACGCCAAACAACACGTTTGTCCGCAACACTCGATCACATGCAAAACCCATTAATATACATCGCACGCGAAGTTCAATACTTACGTATACACGTTCATAATATATCCAACGCAACCACATGGTACATGAAACTCAAATATTCTCAATATATCCAATGCTACACAAATTACATGATACATGAAACTAGTTTACCTACAAATCACAACTTACTCGATTGATTACGTAATGCACGAAACACGTTTATTTGCAATACACATGCTACTGGATTGAGCACATGATACACGAAACTTAGTTGTTTGCAATATACATGATACATAAGAATTGCTTCATTGATACATAATTCTAGATTGACCACACTATACATGAAACTTATTTGGTTACGAAGTACATTACACTAAGATGTGCACATTGTACAATATACATGATGCTAAGTTGCCAATACTCTACATGAAATTCATTTCCTACTATACACAAAATACTATGTTGTTTACATTACACATCAGAGTTCATTGACTTACAAAATACAAGACGCTTAATTATTTACGCTATATATGAGACTTATTTGATTACGAGCCATGTGACACTAGATCATACATGAGACTTGTGTGCTTACTATATACTCGAAACAAAAATTTGCTTACAATTATTGCAATGGATTGATTACATTCTACACAAGACATGGTCATGCACTTTATACACCAAAGTTGAAGACCATAATACATTGAAACGACTCGGGGTTTGACGTATTCTTGTTCAAACACAAGCAAACAAAGAAACTTTAAGTGTTACTACTTTACTACTCTTTAGTTGCGAACTGACCTGATTAGGGACATAGTTACTTGTTAACGACTTTTTATGTGTAAACAATAGACGTGATCATAGTGAAATTATGCCCCCTTACCCGCACACAACGAAACAATCTATACGGACCATACGATGATTTGAATAATTACGGGTGCACACGGAATTATAAAAAAATCAGCGCATGGAAACTGTAGGGAAATTTTGTCGTGTGTTGTGACCTAAAACTTATCATGATATGTAATAACGAAACTGATGTGATATGACAAGGGCATGGTGGATACGCCGATGGTACTTCCTATATATAAGTGGCCTATCATATTATCAGAAGTGGCGTTGTTCGTGTCACGTGAAGTTTTGACTCAAACCAATATTTATGAAATCTCTTACCCACTAACAATTATGAGTATATTAGACTATATCTTACACAAACTCTAAATGTCAAAATCCCATCGAATCCATTTCAAATAATACATCTCACGTTTAGAATTCAAATTACTATTCGACAATCTTCTCCTTAAATTCATTTCAAAACAAAATTCATTATCACCTTCATATTTAACTTTGAGTATCAGGCCTAAACAATGTCAACTGTGACACCCGACATTTCAGGTCAATATCCGTACATGTTATAAACAAGTTTACATTATAGTTTTTGATATTTACTTAATTTCACAATCAAGGACATTAAGGTCCAACAAAAACCGTACATTGTCTCATTTTACATTTTGGTAACTCTAGGAGTTACCGGTTCATATACCCGTATGAACCGACTAAATACGAACACTAGTGGTTAAATTGAATAACCAGAAATATATATATATATATATATATATATATATATATATATATATATATTACACAAAAATTTAGGTTGAACTATAACCAAATTTATTTACCATTTAAAAACTCTAATCAATATTAAGTTACACTTAAATCTAATTATTTGATTTAATTAACCCAACCCACCCCTTGACTTTCTCGGCCGAAGCCAGAGAATAGCCCCCCCCCCCCCCATTCACACTACTGTACTTCTCTCATCCAAATTCTTTAATCCTTATACCATACCTTTTGCCTTCTAAAACTTGACAAAAGCTCACCTTCCATCATATCTATCACATACCAATTCCAAACACACACTCCACCGTATTCTTCTCTCTTTTACGGCACCAGCAACGCCACCACTTTCATCCTTTATTTCTTTAGTATTCATCCAATTTCAAGGCAAAATCATCCGTCTGTTGGTGTTCTTCCATAATCGAAGACTCGAATCCTTTATTTCGGTATTATAAGGAGAGTTCCAAGTGTTTTCTCAAAGGTTTTTAGCAGGAGAAGTCAAGATCATTCTCTTTTTCTCTCAAAAATCACCATCTCTGTCCAGAGGTAAAACTCGATACCATCCATATTATTTTCTTTAAAACCGTAGCTAAACATACAAATCGCTCGAACGCAAGTAAGATAACAAGAAAAGTGTGTCAAATTCAAGATTAAAACATAAAAATATGCAGGACTGATTCTGTCAATCAAAAGTTCAGTAATCGAAACTATAGTTTCGATTCCTGTTTACTCAATCGAAACTAGGTAGTTTCGATACCTGTTGTTCAATCGAAACTAAGTAGTTTCCATACCTATTGCCCAATCGAAACTAGGTAGTTTCGATACTATTCTTGCCAATCGAAACTAGGTAGTTTTGATACCCAGTTTACTCAATCGAAACTAGGTAGTTTCGACATCTGTCCTGTTCAATCGAAACTAGGTAGTTTCGATACCTGTTCATCAGTCCCATTGGGCAGTAACTTAGAACTGTTTTATAACGAAACAAGTGTTGAAAAACTAAGAAGATATTTTAAACAAAAGCAATCAGATTTGCTAAGTCGGTGAACAACTTACGTATAAAACGGGTAGTTTTAACACATTAGTACCCTTGTGTGATTAGGGTACGGATAGACAAGAACTAGCACAAGTTTGTTTGCTAGGATTTCATCGAACACAAGGTGAGTTCACGGCCCCCTTTTAACTCTTTACTGTTTTGTAAACATCGGGGGAGAAACATACTTACTTGTTATGTTTTGAAAACATGAATTACATTGCTTATACATTTAACAATACGAACATTCTGGTTTAACTTCTTGTGAGTTCCCGGCCCCACTTTTACTACTTATTTTTAAGTTGTTTTTAAACAAACGGGGAGAAAACTTGCTCAACTAAACAGCTAGACACAAGTACACTCAACAATTGTTCGGATGAACAACACACAACGATTGTTCGGATGAACAACACTCAACGATTTGGGGGAAGAACATACTTACAACTATTTTTATGTGATAACAAGAGAATAAGACTCGACTTTTTATGTTTACATGAGTTAAACGATTTGAGGCCGCTAAAGTCCCCTGGAACAATTTAGTAACCATTAACTGTAGCCTAGGGTCCTATGAATAGTACTATGGAGAGTGACGTCTCCCGGTCATGGTTAGTCGCGCTAACCACAATCTGGAGGATTTATGGCCGCATAGAACCGGATAACGAAATTAGGGGCGTGTACAATTGTCATGGTTTGGTTACGGCTCATGTAGGAACATATTATTTGTATTCCTAGCTAGTTTACAAATGGGTCAACAATTCTTATTCTGATTATCACATGCAACTGGAACTATTTACGAACAATTGAATTTGAAACAAAGTGTTATGATCAGGTTAAAATGATCAGGTTTATGCAAAGAAAAACTACATATTTTATGACGGTTAAGTCATGGTAATATTTTCAAAGGAAAACTACATATTTTATGACGGTTAAGTCATGGTAATATTTTCAAAGGAAAACTACATATTTTATGACAGTTAAGTCATGGTAATGTTTTCAAATGAATACTACTTATTTTATGACGGTAAAGTCATGTACATATTTTCGGGAAAAACTATAAGCACTAATACAACTAACTCTGTGAACTCACCAACCTTTGTGTTGACACTTTCAAGTATGTTTCTCAGGTAACCTTTAGCCATGGCGCGGTTGGAATAGGATAGCTATGTTGGATCCATTCCTAGAAGCTGGAAGGACGTAGAATATCAAGTCTCAAGTCTATCGTTGATTTAGAAGAACTTAGTTCATAGTATTACTTAGTTTTAGTAATTGTATATGTAATCAAGTCTTAGAAATCACTATTACAGCTTCCGCTATCGTGTAATGAACCAATCGTTGCAACCTGTATTTATTTAATAAGTAAATAAATTTGGGGGTGTGACATAAACGGTTACACTCCCCTAAAAAAAAATCCAACAGTCAAAACTCACTGAACCCAAATCCCACACCTTCTTCGTGGTTTTGCAGCCTCCATTAGTTAAATTTCGGGACGAAATTCCCTTAACATGAGGAGACTGTAACATTCCTGATTTTCCGACCCTATTTTAAATTATTTTAACTAATAAAATAACATCACGACATTAAATCATATACTTATTCAAACCTTCACCTCATTAATCATTAGCCGATCGTATTCAATTCAAAGAATTATAACTCATAATCTTGTGGTAACACCTCCTAGAGTTAATCCAGTTAGTAATCCCGTTAGGTGTTCCGCTAAATCCTAACCAAGCTAATTCTGTCAAAGCTGAAGTTGCAAGGGTTGATTTTGTAAATAACCAGAAACCCTAGTAGGCATGGTCGCGCCACGTTGTGGCAAGGTCGCGCCTCGCTCGGCACGGTCGCGCCTCACATTAGTTGAAACGTAAAAACAGCCTTTAATCGCATGACCATTCGATTTCATAACCGTTTTCTCGTATTTACAAACCCATTTAAGTTCTTAATCATCATAATCACGGAAAATAACTCCACTTAAGCCGATTTTCTCGAAACCACCAACCTCTTTCATTAGTCCAACAATCCATCCAGTTTGACTGGCAATCCTCCCAAGCAAACGCATCATCGACCCCCTCTGAAACTCCTGAAACCTTCGAAATAGCCGGAATAGCAGCAGGAGACGCCGGAAGTCATGACTGCCTTCGTCGGAACTCGCCCCTACCGTAAGCTACCAATTCATCGTCTTACAGGGTAATTGAAACCTTCTAAACTTTCTATTTATTCTGTAGATCAAAAGCCCCAATCTAATTTGGGCATTCAATATCGAAATTAACAAGAACCCGATCATAAGTTTCATTTAAAAATGGTTTAATCGAATCCGACTTTAAACATGTTTTAAACACAATTAACCTATACCAAAAGACTCGTAATAACCTTGTGGATGAAAGCCCTAAACATTCCATCACCTTAAATATAAGGATCAATCAATTCGTTTCTGTTTTGAAAGAGACACGGTCGCGCTAATCATCTAGCGCGGTCGTGCCTCGGGAGACGCGGTCGTGCCTCCTGCTCAGACCTAGCCATGCTCGTTGGTTAGACTTGGTCGTGCCCCTGAAGCATAGACACGGTCGTGCCTAGTGATTTGTCTAGCTATGTCCTCTGTTGATCAACACAGTCGCGCCCGTGGCCCGAGCACGATCGTGCCCTGTCTAGGCACGGTCGTGTGTGTTCACAGAATCCTTAAAATTTCTATATTTTTAAACAATTAGTATTTCAAGTTAATTTTCAAATTAAAAATAGTTGAATTTATAAATATGCGTATTATCTTTATTTAAAAAGATCAAGTATTTAATCTTAAAATAAATGGAAATTATTTAATTAAAGTTTCAACCTTTAAATTATAAACCCTACACTTAAATAATATTTTAATGTCTAAATTACATTTTATAAATAGATGAATAAAGTAATAATTATTTATTTGATTTATAATTAAACAAAAACATTTATTTAGTTATACTTAATTACATCTAATACTTACATTATTCTCATAAACAATAATTAATTAATTTACTTATTTAAATATTCCAAACTCCAACCTTATTCAAAATGTTGTAAAAATATTCATTTCAAATCTTCCGTTTTATACAATACCTCCAAGTGCCAATCACTAACTTTATTCAATTCAACCTTAGACTTAGACTTAGACTATTGTGCATTATTAATGCAATATACATTACACTCTAGGTTAACGTTGTGCGATACAAGGATCACATTACTTTCTAGTATCTCGTGTTAGCTACGCCTTCAAATCAAGTGAGTATTTCACAGCCCCTTTTACTCTTTTTCACTTTTGGGGTGAAACATGAACTATATACAAAATTACAAGTTTACATTTACACAAACAACACAAGTACAAATCCTATTTACATTCATGTGTGCAATTTGAGCTTTATGCCCGAGTGCTATTTGTGCTAACTTTTGTGTGCGATTTATGTGCAATCATTAACTATTCAAGCCGACGGTTTTCAATGATAGATCTATTGAGTCTGACAAACCCACCCAGGTGCGCGGTCATTGAAACCGACAACACAATTTTTGCATGCTAGTTACAAAGGTTTGATTGTACTTGGTTACACAATAGCTGCTCCCCATAAATGCCTTATTTATCATGTTATGTAAGGATTTGTTTTACAAACTATATACTATCCATATACAAACCTGTGTTATACTCACCAACTTTTTAGTTGACCTTATTTTATTCATGTTTCAGGTGCTTTCATATGAGCTAGATCAAGACATGCTACACATAGGCTTTGGACCTAGTTAATATTAAATCAAAGACAAATTGTATTTCATTATGTACTTTGAACTTGTTTCATGTTTGTTTGAATGGAAATGGATTTAACATATTTCAATTTAGTCAACCTTGAGCTCATGAACAGTCTACATGTTCCGCCCCGATGATTCCGCCATCGGTCGGGGTGTGACATAGAATGTCACCTCCTGCGTTCTGTATGAAGAGAGTCGAGTCAATTTGTCCTCGGTCGAAACCATTAGACAAAAAATGCTTTGAAAGAGTCTCATACCACGCCCTTTGTGCTTGATGAAGATCATAAAGTGCTTTGTTAAGCTTATATACTTTATGAGGATTAAGTGGGTCTTCAAAACCAGGTGGTTGAGTGACATAGACTTCTTAATGTACCTTTCCATGTAGGAAAGCACTCTTCACGTCTAGTTGATAGACCTTGAAACCAACAAAGGAGGCATAAGCCAGAAACAGTCGGATGGCTTCAAGTCTAGCAACCGGGGCATACACCTCAGTGTAATCCAGGCCCTCTTGCTGATAAAACCCTTGAACAACCAATCTTGCCTTATTTTTCACCACAACGTGTCGATCATCTGTTTTACACTTGAACACCCATCTGGTACCTATTGGATGTATACCTTTCGGCAGATCAACTAGATCCCACACATGCAACTTTTGGAACTGAGACAACTCATCTTGCATATCCAGCAGTTGTCAGTTAGAGCCTCCTTCACATTCTTCAGCTCTAATTGAGATACGAATGCAGCATGCAAACATGTTTCCATGATACCTGTGTCAAGTATTTCAGCATAGAGATTTGTGTTTTCAGCAACGGTTCTGTGACGAGTTTGAACACCGGCATCAGGATCACCAATGATGCTGTCGATCAGATGATTCTTATGCACTGTCGTCTCTGGTACATGAGGTTTACGGATATCTGATTCAAGGTTTTTGCTCAACTCCCCCACATCTCGTGTACCAGAATATGATTCAATAATGATAGGATCAACTGGAGCTTCACTTCCTACACGATTGTTAGGATCGGATTGAGCATCGTTTCCCTCATCATGAATATCCTCTTCACTGTCACTTTCAAGAGCTCCAAATGCAGATGCAGCATTGGAATCGGGAGTTGGGATGGGTATAGTAGATCTTTTTGATAAATTGCAGTCGTCGCCACCGCTACAATGATGATATAAATTGGCAGCGTCTTCAGCAGATAGACCAGGAAGGTTGAAAGACTTGAAGAGAGCATCATAATCGAATCCCCAGGATGGACCTATTGGTTCTGGTGGAACGCTGTGTTTACTGCAATCCACCTCAAACCACTCTTCAACTGAACGAGTTTCAATATTGTACACCTTCTTGCACGGTGAATTGGCAACATATCCTAAGAAGATGCCTTCCACCGCTTTTGCATGAAATTTGGATTTGTGATCTTTGTACTGTAATAATAATGAATAGGGACTACCGAATGGGACTAGGTAGTCAAGATTGGGAGGTTGATTATTGATCATATCATAACATATTTTGTTGTGTCTTTTCACCACCAGAACTCTATTCAAAACGTGACACGCTGTATTAACTGCTTCCGCCCAGAATGTTATTGGAAGCTTGGCATCTGACAGCATTGTCCTTGCAATTTCAATCAAAGTTCTGTTCTTCCTTTCTGCAACTCCGTTCTGCTGAGGCGTGTACGACGCATTGAATTCATGACGAATATCCTTCTTGAGACAGAAAAGCTCCATCATGTTGTTCTTGAACTCTGTGCCGTTATCACTCCTTATTCTTCTAACCTTTAGCTTGGATAAAGATTCCAGACTCAGGATCAGGTATTGAAGAATTTCAGCAGTTTCGTCTTTTGTACCTAAAAAATGCACCCAAGAAAAACATGAGAAGTCATCAGTTACAACCAGCCAATATGACTTACCTCCAATACTCCTGATACTTATGGGCCCGAACAAATCCATATGTAGGAGCTCCAAAGGGGTATCGATGGAGTTTTGGGTCTTGGGCTTGTGAGATTTTCGTTGTTGTTTGCCCTTTTTACAAGGCATATAGTCATCTGCAACGGTAAACCTCAGCTTAGGAATCCTGGTAACCAAACCGTTTCGGACAAGATGATTCATTTTACGATAAGAAAGGTGTCCGAGTTTCCTATGCCACAATATTGAGTCAAGTTCTGTCGCTTTAGTAAGTAAACATGTAGCAACTGATGAGGTGGTTGTTGCCATGCTCATATCAATCTGATAGGTGTCGTTTGTTCTTGGAGCTCGCACCAGAATCCAATCATCCGGAACCACGAAACCAGGCTTGAGAACCAAGCATTCAAACTTATCAAACATAACCGAGTACTCCTTGTCGCACATTTGAGAAACACTCAACACGTTATGCCTCAGCTGCTCGCAAAAGTTGACGTTGTCGAAGCTAATACATCCATTAGAAACCACGCCTTGACAAGTGATACTACTGCCTTTCTCTCCTGCAAAGGCTACATTAAGCAGGGCCATGTTGCATGTCATGTGCCGGGAGTATCCATTATCAACATACCAACGATTAGCAATAGTTCCCTTCGGATGTCCCTGCATGAGTCAAAATAAATTAATTAGTTTTGGAGACCTAAGCCATAGTGGTCTTGGGTCGTCCGTTTTTCTCAAAATATACAATCTCAATTAATTCACAATCATGACTATCAAAAATGGGCGAATCCTTTGGAGATTTGGGATCAGAAGATTGAGAACTTTTAGTTTTCTTGCTCCAGGATCTTTTCTTTTGTTTCTTTTGAACAGTCGGCTTTCTTGTCTCAACCACTGGTGAACTAGTAGAAGCATCACCTGGTTGACAACCAGCTAGCTGTTGTTCAAGTTTTCTCAACCTTTTGTTCCTTCTTCTCCTCTATGGCTTAGAGAGTTTCACCATAGGCTTATCACCAGATTGTGTACTACCAGAGGTAGATACACTAGGTTTAGCAGATTGCTTTTCCCTTTTTTGGAACAAATGGTTCAGTCACATGTTTTGCTGGTGACTTAACCATTGGTTTCACTGGTGGTTTCACCACATTTGATTTAGGACTCTTGGGTTGCTTCACTGATGGTGTCTTAGGGATAGCAGTTTGTTGTGGGACAACTGGCCATTTCCCTTGATTCTTTTCAGGACAGTTCACCAGAATGTGACCTACCTTATTACAGTGAAAGCAAGTTCTTCTTTCCTTGTAAACCCTCCTGTAAGGCTCTTTGATTTTTGGCATAGATGAATAAGCATGATGAGTAATGGGAGTTGTTTGATGAACATTAACAGCATTTTGTGCTGGACCTGATTTTAATTAACTCATTGGGGTGTAATGTTTGTCCATGTTTTCTTGAAAATTCTTCCCCAAATGATGCTTTATGGAGGTTTTAAATCAGTGAAAGCGTTTTTCTCAATTTTATGTTCAACAATCAACTCCTTTGAGACAACACCCTCAACCTTGGTGTTCTCAAAGCCTTCATCAGATAAGAACTCCTCATCAGAAGCTGACTCATCCTTACTTGAGGAATCATCTTTGCTCGAGGAATCATCCTTGCTTGAGGAATCGTCCAAAAAGGACAAGTCAATGTCGACCGGCCCGTTGACAAACTTGCCGCTTACTGGTGGAGGAATAGCATTAGTACCTAAACCTTTGCCACTCACTTTTCTCACCACTGACTCGTAGTGTTCCACCACAAAGCGTGAGTTTTTCAGCTTCTCAAGTTTGCCACTCAACTGCAGGATCTCATTTGGCAGTCTGGTGATCTCAACATTTCTCTTCTCTAACCCTTTATAGGCAACGTCTAAATGAAACTGTTGTTCACTGATTTTAATTGAAATTTCGTGTCTTTCTTTCTTTAAATTTTTAATTGAATCTTTAAAATGTTTTTCATCTTCTTTGTAGTTTAGAGCTGCACTACGTAGGGGTTCGAGTTGATCATGGATTAGATCATTCTCGTCCTTCAAGATAAGACATTTGGAACAAGAAATAACAGCAAAAGAATTTAAATCCACCTCAGTTGACGAACTGGATGCTTCTCCAATAGCCATGAGAGCAAATGCAGATGTAGATTCTGGTTGGTCAGCTCCAGATGCTTCCCTTTCTTCAGGTACCATCAACTCAACAATTTATGCCATTAACCCGAGCTGGGTTTGTGAAATAATGACATCTTCCAAGTGTACTCCCCATTCAAAGCTATTATCTTGCTGAACCACCAATGCGTTGGACGATGCTCCATGAGTCTGACTGCGGTTGTGCTGATTATTGAAGTTCTGGTCATTTCCCTGGCTTGGTCTAGTAAAACCCGAAGCTGGTGCCTTATCCTTTTGACATTCACGAGCAAAGTGTCCAAAGTTCTGACACTTATAGCACTTGGCTTTAGATTTATCAAATCCAACCTTGGCATTAGAATGCCCACCAATGAACTTTCTACCAGTTCTTTTCAAGAAACGCTTCTCTCTCCTTAGGATCAGAGCCATATTCCATTGAATATCCATATCCTCCATGTCATATGGACTGATTAAAATCTTCCTCAATGGTTTTAGGATCCGTTAGCTTCCCACCGATGAAGTTCTCGTAGGCAAGCATGCAGGATGAGAACAGTGCCACATGATCTTCAGCTATCTTGGAAATAGCAGATTGGTTGGTTGAAACTTGTGTCGAAAATCTTCCTAACACACTCACAACACTCGAAATCAAGAGCAAAGGCTCTGATACCACTTGAAGGTACCCAGGTGTCTCGGATCGTCACATGCAAGTGTGTAGCTAGTCGAACAGGGTGCGGAATGCCCATGACTAGATGGAGTATCGACAATAACAAGTAAACCGACAACAAACAAGAGTCACTTTAAAACCTCGTCTATTATCAATATCAGCCGATTACAAGAGTTACAAAATAAGAGCGTACTTATCAACTTCTACAATCAGCTATATATACTAACAGACTTGATGCCTGCGTACTTATCAAGTGCGCAAGACTTTGTTCCTATGTACTTAGCAAGTATGCAAACTTGTTCTTGCGTACTTGCTAAGTATGTAGGTTAAACAATCTGCGCACTTGGTAAGTGCGCACAACACTTAACAAGACGAATCCAATGACAAGTACCTTCACAGATGATTACAACTCGATAAACCAATACATATACAAATACATAAAGAACAGATACAAAAGTAGAGATAACATCCAGAGTGTTTGTCACAAACGGGTTCCAACATGTTTACGTTCCACCACCCCCATTCTGTTGAGGAACCCCAGGACAAGTAGTCTGATGAATAATACCCTTTTGTTTAAAATACTCGGCATGGTGAACACCCAAACCAAGCTCAAAAGCATTATCAAATCGAACAATCTTCACTTTGGTACTAAACTGAGTCTCAACAATCTCAGTGAACCCTTGAAGAATAGTAAAGGCATTTCTTTTAGCTGTCAAAAGACGAGTCCAAGTAGTTCTAGTAAAATCATCAATAATGGTAAGAAAAAATTTATATCCATGAAATGTAGTAGATCGATACGGTCTCCACGTATCAATATGATATCGAGAATGATCACTAGAAACAAGCGAGAATGATAAACAAGAGAAAGAAAATGAGAGAGAATGATTGGGGGTAAAATTGAATGATTTGATTGATAACTCAAATAATGATTACAAAGAGCTATTTATATACAATGAAAAGAAAAACTAACAAACTAATCTGGACCGGGCGAACTTATTAAGTTTGCCCTTAACAAGTTCGCTAACAACCTGAAGGGGTAAATCTGTCATGACGTACTTAAATGTTCATTCGAAGCCTTCATTTTATCTATTTCTAATCAAAGCAAATTAGAACCCCTTTTTTATCTGACCATAGATAGCGGAGAGGGATGTTGGCCGTCAATTCCTCGTCTTTGGTGAGGGGCACATGGCTTCGGTTAATGCCAAAAATAGATGGACATTAGTGTAAAGAATGAAATGTGCAAACAAGTTTAAACATAAAGGACAAATTCTGGTATTACCTTAGTTTAAGGACGAAATCTGAAATTTGGTATAAACATAAAAGACGAAAAGTGTAATTTGTTCTTTTATTAACAACAAAAAGACGATTTTACCCTCACGTGAGTGGTACGTGACCAGACTTAACGTTTGAAGTTAACGGACGTTAGTCCAAATGATGAAACTTGCAAACTTTTCTATACATAAAGAACAAAATGTGTAATTTTCTTAGTTAAAGGACATAAACTGAATTTGGTCAATACTTAAAGGAAATAAAATGTAATTTACTCTTTTTTTATGTAACTGATAAATGTTACTTCATATTAAATTTATTTATTTAATTATATAATAACTATCCATAATTAAACAATAAGTATCAATAATTAGATTTATATTAAATATTTAAAAATATATTATTTTAATATCATTATTTTATAGGAGAGAGAAACGGAAAAAACACGCTGATTATCCACCAGAAAGTGACACGTGCCCCTCTAGGATTTTTATTTATTAAAATAAAGATTTATATACGAACGCACTCTCTACTCTATACCTATTTTCTAGTTACACCTAAAATCACCATATCTGTAATGTGCAATATTTAAACCCATAACCATGAACCATTTGGTTGGAGAGACACCACTTTCCAACAAGTAAAATTTCTTGACATATATACAAATAAATGAACATAACAAAATAAAAAAAAATCATAATTTTTTAATACTTTTCTTTAACAAATCTATTACAGAATTTCAAATTTAATGTTTATTTATTTATAATATTTCCTAAAATGATTTCAAAATTTAAAATTTAAATTTTGAAAATCAATTATAATGTAACAGTTGTTGTAAAACAGAGAGAAATTAAGATAGGAACCGGGGAAAACTAATTTCTATTCATTCATATGATTTTCATCTATACATTACATTATATAGAGATACAATATTGAAACTCTAAAGTCCATTACATATTGGGCTGGGCCTAAAATATTATGTACTTATAACACTCTCCCTCAGACATTTTATATTATACACTTATTAACATTATACTACTAGATAATGTTGTCTAAGTTCTTCAGGACCGATACTAACTGATACTGCAGGATCAGTTATGCTGTCTCGTTAAAACCTTACAAAGAAAACCCAGTGGGACAAAACTTAGTTAAGGAAAAAGAGTACAACGTGCATAATACTCCCCCTTACTTTAACATATAATCTTTTAGTTGGCGGAGTTCATTCTTCTATGATAATTTCTTGATTTCATATTTGATGTAGTCTTCTTTGATTTGAGCGATGCGTGTTGCATGGTCTTCGTATAGTGTAACTGGGCTTCTTTTGATCAACTTCAACTTGCACTTTCTTTAATATGCTGAATCATTGACCTTAACTCCATAAGTAAAAAACGCATCCCGATCGGGATCGAGCTATATGCAAATCTGATAAGTATCCTGCATAAACATGACCAGCTGCTTGGGACTCCGTGTTTTTCTCATAGAGAAACCTCATTTCCCGAGTCCCTCAAAGACATCAACTTACTTTTTAATACGCTTGATGATATTGCCTCGTTAAAAACCTTGCTAGAAAAACCTATCGGGACAAAACCATAGCTAAGAAAAAAAGAGTGCAGAGCGCATTAGACATAATTAACAACATACTTCAAGAAGGTGTTAAATCGGTACTTCGGGACCAATAAAATAAACTGATGCTACTGGATCAGCTATGTTGTCTCGTTAAAAACCTTACTAAGAAAACCCAATTGGACAAAAACTTAGTGAAAGGGAAAAGAGTGTAACGTGTTAGATTAGAACTATATTTCGCTTGCACATATACTTACACATAATATCATGTGTTGTGTTATACACGAAATGCATTAGTTCACCGATCGCGCTTAAGTACGGTACTTCTAGACCAAGTACTTCACCCTCTTCTCGGGGGAAGTAACGATATTTGTGTATGTTTAACGACTAGACAATTATGGGTGTGCTTAGCAGATAAACTTTGTCCATATTAGAATATGTTAACATCTTCTGGATGTAATTTGATTTATGGACAAGTATACAATCACATATATACTCGAACATAAGGTCGAGGAATAATTTCATTATGTCAAAACTTATACCCCTATTTTACAAAATATATACTGAGTCGATTTACCATATACGACCAGTTCTCTTGAAACCATATAGAGATCGCTTTGAGATTTATAGCACATATCTCGGGGTAATGATTTGAATGCTTCGGATATTATTAATCCTTCTTGGATTTTCATATAGATGTCATTTTCTAATGTCCCGTATAATTACACGGTGACGATATCTATAAGTCTTATCTGAAGTTCTTCTAAGATTGTGAGGTTGGTTAAACATCTAAAGGTTATCGCATCCACTACAGGGGAACACGTTCCTCATAATGAACTTCTGGGATTTGGGAAAAAAAACCTTTGTGTTATAAGTCATGCCTACATCGCATAGTCTCATAATTTTTGTTTCTTTTTATTTTTAAAGACACTCATTTATAACCTACTGGTTTGACGTCTATAGGTGTTCGAACTACAGGTCCGAAAACTTTTTGCTTGGCAAGCAAATTTAATTCAGCCTTTTAGGCGTCTTACCATTGTAGGCAGTCATTTCTGTGTATGTACTCTTAAAGAGTTTTAGATACGTAATCTTTTTTCTTAGATTACATCTGTTGCTATAGCTTATGCAAATATTTCAAACACGTGTTTCATTTCGGTTCCATATTGTACTACTTTGTACATGATTTATAGAGATCTCATATTATTTAGTATCTGAGTTTCTTCTGGAACTCTATTATCCTCATCTAGGGTTTTATTACTTAACTATGGAAATGTACTAGTCTCTTCTGGGACATATACCTCTTCTTGGGTTCTATTATTTTCTTCTGTAAATGTACTAGTCTCTTGTGGGATATACACCTCTTCTGAGGTTAGACCAACTATGTTATTCTGCTCTTTTTGTTTCATTGGGGTTTTATATTTGGAACCGACTTATCTCCCACATTCTCTTTCTATGGTAATCTTTCAATGATTATGTTCATTTGAACATATAAGTTTGATGCTGGTATATGTGACTTGGTCACTCTATTTCTGTTTGTGAATGCATCTGATAATTCATTTGCTATTCTTTGTAAATGCATAACATATTAGACTTCAGACTCCTATTGACCACTTCGGGGGTGATGATGATGCATTCGATGTTTTTGTTTTCATGTATTACTAGCCTTTACTTTCTTTATCTAATATCCCCCTAAGACCGGGAATACTGTCTTATTTAAATTAATAAACAACATATTGTGTTGTAAACATGTCCCATTATGGCGTTGTATAGTAGATACATCGCGCAACCAAATACTTTTAGTTGAGAGGAACTTGGTTCTCTTCTGGAGAACAGTTGTAGTAGGGAATATATGTGATCAACAGTTGGTTTTTGAATTGATTAGTGCAACGATTTTGACTAGCGATTAACAATAATCGTGTAATTAATAATTGAGCTAAAGCTTTTATGTCTGAACATATTCTGCTGGATGTTCAACATTTATCCCAATGGACATACAATAGTTGGACAAATGCTACATATCATGTAGCTAAAAGACTCACACGTGACTATATTGAGATGTATCTCTTAAGACCATAAAATATTGAAATGGTTCATGTGAAGATTAATATGCCCACATATGTCCCTCAGATTCTTTCCAAATATACGAACTCTTTATAGGAATTTGTTCTCAGAGGACCTAAAGATCGAGTTACTGAAAGAAAAACGTTGCCTATATTAAGTATTTTGGTAGAAAAGATTTTTAATTGCCGAGAGGGTGCGAGTTGGCACTTTTGACCATTCACCTCATCACAATGCTACCTTGATGACCTATTTGGTCATGTTGTATGACAAGAGTATCTTTGGCTAATAACTTCTGGTTAATCACCATATTTGAATTGTATTAGATATATTTCATGGAATATATTCTAAATGGTAAAACATCTAAGTTTCTAGTATGGTCTTCTAGCCATATTTATAATTTGGAAACATTCATATAGTTTCGGTCATGGTTTCAATGTAATAACCATTTACCGAATATCTTTGAAATTAAGTAAGATTCTTCGGGATTTATTAGAATATAAGACATATCTAGTACATGTAGGTAAGGTGATACATACTCTTCGGGAGCATTGAATAAAGTTACCAACACATGGAATACTACCAATAAGTGTCTCTGTGGTAGGCAACTAATAAAAGTATTTTATGTTTTTAAGATACTGCTAGTTATGTTGCTATATTCCAGACATTCATCACCGATGGTTACAATAACTCTACTGGAGTATTATGAACCCGGTGAGTAAGAAAACATTGCTCTTCTGGAGCATTCGATAGGTTACAAAAACTGTTATTTTAGGTTTTCATCGGTGATGACAAAAACAACAGTATCCAAATGAAAGGGTGATGACAGGGCTACAAAGATGCCCTTGTAAGATCTCTCTCTCAATGGGCGACCCATGTTATATAGGTTTAACCACTTATGTAGGGTTTTGGATGATGAACCTCTCGACTCCATTAGTTGTTTCGTCCGCACATATAGCATCTGATGACGCCACGACCTTTTTCTCTCCTCCATCAATCTAAACGGTAGTCTCATTCACATTAAGGAATGGATTTGCATCGGTTGGTTACGACCAGAAGACATGATATGATATTCAAGTATTCAGTGATTCCACGTTCTCAGTACGGTTACGTTAGGAGCATTTTAAAATTGGTGATGTTCTCTCCATATGCATTCCATTCGAAGGTAATGTGGACAAACGCGAGGTGATACTCATTAATCGTTTTAAAAATCTTACGATCGCGGGTGTAGAAAAATTATATAGAGCTTTTAGGAGGTAGACGCACTTTTGGTGGTCAAACCTACCTTTGAGGTTCCTCCACATGTCAAGAAAGTCATCAACTTTAAGGTATTTGTAACATCCCAAAAATAAAACGACAGTTAAAATGACGAAATAAACGAACGAGGCATGTCGGGTCGGGCCGGATAGGCCGGCGGGCTGGAAGGGGAGCCTCCCCTATAAATAGCTTAGACCTCCATCATTTCTCTCACT
Organism: Smallanthus sonchifolius; assembly: GCA_023525975.1. Classification (NCBI taxonomy): domain Eukaryota; kingdom Viridiplantae; phylum Streptophyta; class Magnoliopsida; order Asterales; family Asteraceae; genus Smallanthus; species Smallanthus sonchifolius. The sequence continues at coordinate 100,766,540 of CM042019.1, forward strand.
TGCAAGTTCTAGAGAGAGAAACCATAGAGAGAGAAAGTTGGCGGATCGACCCGAGATTTCAGCGAAGTGTTGCTCCATAACTCGTGAGAAGAACCTCCGGATCAGAAACTCGATTCAAGTAACGATCGGGGCTAAATCTGAGTTTTTGTTCGTTTTTAGGTTTTCCGGGTTTTGGGTGAAAAGGTAACGTTTTCACGGATAAAACTGAAAGATAAACATAGATTTGAGTTCCTTAATGGAAAGCAAACGTTTTGAAGTAAACAAGTTCGGGATATTGACGTGATCAGACCAGAAGACGAAAGTTAGGGTTTTTGCGAAGAAGCAGTTCGTGCGTACTTATCAAGTACTCATGAAGATGATCCTGCGTACTTACCAAGTACGCAAGAAGAGGATCCTGCGTACTTATCAAGTACGCATGAAGAGGGTCATGCGTACTTATCAAGTACGCATGAAGAAGGTACTGTGTATTTATCAAGTACGCATGAAACAAAGTCTGCGCACTTATTAAGTACGCAAGAACAAGTCCCTGTGCACTTGCTAAGTGCGCATGCATCAGGCCGGTTGAGTAAAGTTAGTATGTTTAGAATGATTAAACCGTTAGAGTCGGTATTGGTCTGATGTGTATTTAACTAATCAATTCAGATCGGAAGTGACGTTGTTGGACCATGTTTAGGACAACCCAAATTAGCTTATCAGGTGAGTTCTAGAAGCCCTCTTTTAAACGTTTTATATAATGTTTTCGGGTTGGTGTGCATACATATGAAATGATGTTTTACGAAACGATGTTCATGAAACTATGTTTATAAAATGATGCTTATGAAACTATGTTTACGAAATGAAATGATTTGGAATGAACAGTTTATGGAAAGAAAGTTTTATGAATGGAATGTTTACGAACGAAATGTTTTTAAAGAAATGGTTTAAACTAAAGGTAAAGGGTTTCGAAAATGAATGAAAAGGTTTTATGAAAAGAAAAGAAAAAGGTCAAAGGTTTTAAAGAAGTCATTACAAATCTAATCTGCCGAATGAATGAAATTGACGAATGAAGTCTGAGAATGTAATTCCTAGCCTTGTGGTAGATTATGGAAATCGAGCCATAGTTGCCATAAGAGCAACAGGGGTGGTGTCTTGGTGGCCTGCCAATGGTTTTGATGTTGTACAACTGGTAGGGAGTAACGACGGTTACTCAGGGGTTAACGTGACCCTATGTAAGGTTAAATTATGATCTGAAGGTGTTATGGCTGTGAGCCATAGCCGTCGATGGAAGTTGTCAGTCTATGGACATGAGATCCATAGGGGCAACTGAATGGGTATTGTCGGTCCTCGTGCAATTAAGCCTTGGGGGCAATACAAAAGGGAATTGACAGAATGTATGGTATTGTCGGTCTTCGTGCAGTTATGCCTTAGGGGCAATACCATACTAAATGACGGTACGAATGGTAACACAGATTTAGATAGTAATGTATGACTTAAATGAATGTTAAATGTTTTAAACAAATGATCCGTTCAATGTGTTTATGATGAGGATAAATGTTTGAAGGTTTTTAATGATGAACGAAAGGCCTTGTTTTCTTATACATGATGTTAAACCCTAATGAATGATTGAATGATGAACCATTTCTTAAATCGAACGAAAAACTAGAACTCACCAGCGTAGCTGACTTTTTAGTGTGTACATTCAGGTTAAGGCAGGTTATGATGATGGAAGGTGATGCTGGGCGGCTTGATGAGTTACCCGGATGACATGAAGACTAGCATCCCGTTATGATTAGTTTATGTTATGTTTATGTATTAGACTATGTTACGCTTCCGCATGTTAAACGATGTAATGACTATGTTTTAATGAAATTTTCCGCTGCGTTATTTTGATATTTAAGTTTAAGAACTGTTTGTAAGTTAGTAAATCCAACAAGTGAGGCCTCCTGGGTTTGGGGCCTTACAAGTTGATATCAGAGCAATAGTTTGAGAGATTCGGACACTCCCAGTGTCTGAAGTTAAACTATGAATGGGACCGAAAGCGGATGCCAGTACGGGTAACTCGAGCCACAGCATCAGGTATGAAGGTAGTATATATTTACATATATAGTATTCCTTAGAAAGGGTTAGGTAAGGACTTGTGTTCTGATGGAATCACAAAGGTGGTCAAATAGAAATCGAAAGGTAGTGTAATGGTTAATTGCAGATGGCCTGTGTATATTAACATCTTACAGTACTTATTGAATTTTATTTGTTAACTAGCGTGATGACATTGGATTCCTTATCTTATAGAACGAAATGGCAAGGAGAGGAAACGAAAGACGTGGTGGGGGCCGTACCGGTGGTCGTACTGGCGGTCGAAATGGTGGGCGTGGCAGGACCCCTGCGCGCCAAGAGTATAGTGAAGAAGGAAGTTTTCACACTGAACCAGCAGTTAGTGTGCATGGAACTGAGCAGACACTGGTTGAAGAACAACCTTTCACTTTTGAACCAGAAGTGAGAGCAGCTATAGCTCGAGAGTTCACCGAGTTGATGAAGACTTCTCTGCCAGGTCTGTTAGCTGAAGCATTGAAGAAGGTTAATGGGGAAGGTGGGTCTAGCGCGGCAACTGGTGCCCAGAACAACGAGACTGACAACGCGCCGCCTGCTTGCGGATGCGACTATAAGTCGTTTAAAGCATGTGACCCGCCGGTCCTGACTGGAAAGAAAGACGCGGTGGCTACGTTTGACTGGGTAATCCGTATGGAGGCTGCCATCCGTCTCAGCGAATGCCGGGCGGATCAAGTGGTGAAATTTGCTGCTAACTCCTTGAGAGAAGAAGCGTCCCATTGGTGGGAAGGAGTGCGACAAGCTAAGGGAGATACAGCTGTTGACTCCATGTTATGGAATGATTTGAAGGCGTCAGTTATTAAGAATTTTTGCCCAAGGAACGAAATTGAGAAGGTGGAGAGGGAATTTATGAATTTAAAGGCTGGTAACATGAACCACCGTCAATACACCACCCGGTACAATGAGTTGGCACGTCTGGTGCAACACCTAATTACTACCGAAGAGAGAAAGATTTCTTGTTATATCCGGGGACTGTCGGATAAGGTCCGCACCTTTATCAAAGCAAACACTCCTACCATTTTCAATTAAGTGGTGGAACTCAGTGGTGTGGTGTATGATGATCTGGCAATAAACGATGCCACCATTGAGGAACCGAAGAAGAGACCGAACTTCTCAAACAAGCGAACTGGTGAAAAGATGTTTGGGACTCGTGATAAGAGGGCTCGGGTGAATAAGCCGACTGTTTGTAAGAAGTGTGGAAGGGAGCATACAGGTGAATGTAGACTGGGATCTAACTTGTGCTTCAAGTGTGGCAAGACCGGGCACTACTCCCGTGAGTGCCCACAACACTTCAAGTGCTATAACTGTGGGGATGCCGGTTATCTGAGTAGGGAATGCCCAAAACCGAAAATGGGCGAATCTGGGAAAGGAAAGAGTGCCGAGAGGAAAGAAGAGAGGCCCCGAGCAAAGACTCGTGCGTACGCGCTGACGCAAGACTAGGCTAGGGTGGACCCCGACGTGGCGTCAGGTACGTTCATCCTTGACAACCCTTTTGTTTCTGTGTTATTTGATTCGGGTGTCAGTAAGAGTTTTATATCTGCGACTTTCTGTAAACGAGTGAAGTACACTGTCAGTAAGCTAGAAAGGGCTTTTAGCGTAGAAACCGCTGAGGGTAGAACTGCGAGAGTGACCGATGTAGTTGACAACTCCACGATAAAAATAGAAGGTCATAGGTTCCCTGTCAGATTGTTCATTAGGGTTTTAGGGTGGGTTTGATGTAGTGTTAGGAATGGATTGGCTAACTGCCAATGAAGCACAAATTATATGTAAACGAAAGATAATCCGACTCAAGGCTCTGGACGGTAGCAAAGTTGAGGTTCTTGGAGATCGTGACGCCCCGATGCCAAACGTCATCTCGATGATTAAGGCAACAGATTACTTGATACGTGGATGCGAGGCTTATCTGGTGTACATAATTGACGAGTGTAAGGAAGTGAAGGAACTAGACGATGTACCCGTGGTACGCGAGTACCCGGAGGTGTTTCCAGAGGATTTGCCTGGGATACCACCCGACGGAGAGATTGAATTTCGAATCGACTTAGTACCAGATGCCCAGCCCGTGGCTAAGGCTCCATATCGACTAGCACCAGTGGAGATGAAAGAGTTAATGGCACAACTAGACGAGTTACTTGAGAAGGGATTTATCCAACCGAGCATCTCTCCGTGGTGTGCTCCGGTGTTGTTTGTGAAGAAGAAAGACGGTTCGATGAGAATGTGTATTGATTATCGCGAGTTGAATAAACGTACGGTGAAGAACAAGTACCCTTTACCAAGGATCGACGACCTGTTCGATCAATTGCAAGGCGCAAGTTGGTTCTCAAAAATTGACCTTCGGTCCGGGTACCATCAGTTGAAGGTGAGGGAAGAAAACATACCGAAAACCGCATTTCGCACGCGTTATGGACATTTCGAGTTTCGCGTAATGTCTTTTGGATTGACGAACGCTCCCGCAACGTTCATGGATTTGATGAATAGAGTTTGTCGACTAATGCTGGATCGATCGGTAATCGTGTTCATCGATGATATCCTCATCTACTCCAAGAATGAGGGTGATCACGCGTGTCACTTGAAGGAAGTATTGGAAGCTCTGAAGAAGGAAAAGTTGTATGCTAAGTTCTCCAAATGCGCGTTCTGGCTTAGGAAGTCCAATTCCTAGGTCACATCATTAACCCGAATGGCATTATGGTTGACCCAGCAAAGATAGTGACGGTAAGGGAATGGAATATTCCTAAGACATCAACTGAAATCCGCAGTTTCTTGGGATTGGCAGGCTACTATCGGAGATTCATCCAGAATTTCTCGAAAATAGCTTCGTCGTTGACAAAGTTGACTCGAAAAGGGGTAAAGTATGAATGGGGTTCGACCCAAGATGAGGCATTTAAGGAATTGAAGAAGAGGCTAACCCAAGCTCCAGTCTTGGCCCTTCCCGAGGGCAATGAAGACTTAGTGGTATACTCTGACGCTTCGGGTTAGGGATTGGGATGCGTGCTGATTCAACGCGGGAGAGTGATCGCGTATGCATCACGGCAGTTGAAGATTCACGAAGCTAATTATCCGACTCACGATTTGGAACTTGCTGCTGTCGTATTCGCATTAAAAATCTGGAGGCACTACCTTTACGGGGTGAAGTTTACTATTTACTCCAACCACAAAAGTTTGAAGTACTTCTTCGAACAAAAGGAACTTAATATGAGGCAGAGCCGATGGTTGGAACTGTTGAAAGACTATGAATGTGAAATAATATACCATCCTGGAAAGGCAAACTTGGTGGCTGATGCTCTAAGCCAAAAGGATGTGCCTACTCCTATTTGAGTGAAAGCTTGCCAGTTGGTGGTAACATCTGATGTGATGAGGGAAATTGAAAGAGCTCAAGATGAAGCACTTTAGGAAGAAAACATAAAGAAGGAAAGGATGGTTGGCCAACAGGACAAGTTGGAATATAACACCCTTGGTGTTAGGACACGTTTTGGACGGGTATGGATACCTATGGGTGGCGAGCTTAGAACCAAAATCTTGGATGAGGCTCATAAGTCTCGGTACTCTATCCATCCTGGTACCAATAAAATGTACCAAGATCTAAGGAAGGAATACTGGTGGCCTGGAATGAAGCATGAAGTGACAAAGTACGTAAGTAAGTGCTTGACTTGCTCGCAAATAAAGGCCGAACACCAGAAACCGTATGGAAAGATTCAACCACTTGATATACCGGAATGGAAGTGGGAACACATTACCATGGACTTCATAACCAAGCTACCTCGCACAGCTAAAGGTCATGACACCATTTGGGTAATTGTGGACCGTTTAACGAAGAGTGCTCATTTCCTACCTATTCGCGAGACGTTCTCGTCGGAAAGGTTAGCGAAAGTATTTATTAACAAAGTAGTAGCACGGCATGGGATGCCTTTGACGATCGTATCTGACCGGGACACACGATTCACATCGAGGTTTTGGAAAAGATTTCACGAGGCGATGGGCACGAGGCTTAATATCAGCACGGCATACCACCCACAAACGGATGGTCAGTCCGAAAGGACCATTCAGACATTGGAGGATATGCTTCGTGCTTGTATTATCGATTTTGGCGGCAGTTGGGACAGTCATCTGCCGTTAGCCGAATTCTCCTACAACAATAGTCATCACACGACTATAGGCATGCCGCCTTACGAAATGTTGTATGGGAGGAGATGCAGAACCTCGATTTGTTGGGGTGAGATTGGACAAAAGGAATTAGGGAGTCTTGAAGTAGTAAGAGAAATGTCAGAAAGGTTTGATCAAATCAAAGCACGAATGAAGGCCGCACAAGATCGTCAGAAATCCTATGCGGATAAACGACGAAGGCCTATTGAGTTTGATGTTGGGGACAGAGTAATGTTGAAAGTGTCACCCTGGAAGGGAATCATACGATTCAGGAAGAGAGAAAAGTTAAGTCCGAGGTTTGTCGGACCATTCAGGATAATGGCACGGGTTGGTGAGGTCGCTTATCGGTTAGAGTTGCCAGATGAGTTAAGTGGGATTCATCCTACCTTCCATGTAACAAACTTTGGAAATGTTTGGCGGATGAATCAGCTCACGTACCACTTACTGACATCGAGGTCGACAACAATCTTAACTACATCGAAGAACCCGTGGTCATCTTAGACAGAAAGGAAAAGCGTTTGCGTAATAAGATTTTTCAATTGGTTAAAGTCCAATGGAAGCATCGAAGGGGATCGGAAGCCAATTGGGAAACGGAGAAGGAAATGAGGGAGTCATACCCTTATCTATTTGACTTATGATAGGTTTCAGGGACGAAACCTATTGTAAGGGGGGTAGACTTGTAACATCTCAAAAATAAAACGACAGTTAAAATGACGAAATAAACGAACGAGGCACGTCGGGTCGGGCCGGATAGGCCGGCGGGCTGGAAGGGGAGCCTCCCCTATAAATAACTTAGACCTCCATCATTTCTCTCATTTGCAAGTTCTAGAGAGAGAAACCGTATAGAGAGAAAGTTGGCGGATTGAACCGAGATTTCAGCGAAGTGTTGCTCCATAACTCGTGAGAAGAACCTCCGGATCAGAAACTCGATTCAGGTAACGATCGGGCCTAAATCTGAGTTTTTGTTCGTTTTTGAGTTTTTCGGGTTTTGGGTGAAAAGGTAACCCTTTCACGGATAAAACTGAAAGATAAACATAGATTTGAGTTCCTTAATGGAAAGCAAACGTTTTGAAGTAAACAACTTCGGGATCTTGACGTGATCAGACCCGAAGACGAAAGTTAGGGTTTTTGCGAAAAACAGTTCGTGCGTACTTATCAAGTATGCATGAAGATGATCCTGCGTACTTACCAAGTACACAAGAAGAGGATCATGCGTACTTATCAAGTACGCATAAAGAGGGTCATGCGTACTTATCAAGTACGCATGAAGAGGGTCATGCGTACTTATCAAGTACGCATGAAGCAAAGTCTGCGCACCTATTAAGTACGCAAGAACAAGTCCCTGCGCACTTGCTAAGTGCGTAGGCATCAGGCTGGTTGAGTAAAGTTAGTATGTTTAGAATGGTTAAACCGTTAGAGTGGGTATTGGTCTGATGTGTATTTAACTAATCAATTCAGATAGGAAGTGACGTTGTTGGACCTTGTTTAGGACAACCCAAATTAGCTTATCAGGTGAGTTCTAGAAGCCCTTTTTTAAATGTTTTATATAATATTTTCGGGCTGGTGTGCATACATATGAAATGATGTTTTACGAAACGATGTTTATGAAACTATGTTTATAAAATGATGCTTATGAAACTATGTTTACGAAATGAAATGATTTGGAATGAACGGTTTATGAAAAGAAAGTTTTATGAATAGAATGTTTACGAACGAAATGTTTTTAAAGAAATGGTTTAAACTAAAGGTAAAGGGTTTCGAAAATGAATGAAAGGGTTTTAGGAAAAGAAAAGAAAAAGGGCAAAGGTTTTAAAGAAGTCATTACAAATCTAATCTGCCGAATGAATGGAATTGACGAATGAAGTCTGACAATGTAATTCCTAGCCTTGTGGTAGATTATGGACAGCGAGCCATAGTTACCATAAGAGCAACAGGGGCAGTGTCTTGGTGGCCTGCCAATGGTTTTGATGTTGTACAACTGGTAGGGAGTAACGACGGTTACTCAGGGGTTAACGTGACCCTATATAAGGTTAAATTATGTTCCGACGGTGTTATGGCCGTGAGCCATTACCGTCGATGGAAGTTGTCGGTCTATGGACATGAGAGCCATAGGGGCAACTGAATGGGTATTGTCGGTCCTCGTACAGTTAAGCCTTGGGGGCATTACAAAAGGGAATTGACGGAATGTATGGTATTGTCGGTCTTCGTGCAGTTAAGCCTTAGGGGCAATACCATACTAAATGATGGTACGAATGGTAACACAGATTTAGATAGTAATGTATGACTTAAATGAATGTTAAATGTTTTAAACAAATGATCCGTTCAATGTGTTTATGATGAGGATAAATGTTTGAAGGTTTTTAATGATGAACGAAAGGCCATGTTTTCTTGTACATGATGTTAAACCCTAATGAATGATTGAATGATGAACCATTTCTTAAATCGAACGAAAAACTAGAACTCACCAGCGTAGCTGACTTTTTAGTGTGTACATTCAGGTTAAGGCAGGTTATGATGATGGAAGGTGATGTTGGGCGGCTTGATGAGTTACCCGGATGACATGAAGACTGGCATCCCGTTATGATTAGTTTATATATTAGACTATGTTACGCTTCCGCATGTTAAACGATGTAATGACTATGTTTTAATGAAATTTTCCACTGCATTATTTTGATATTCAAGTTTAAGAACTATTTGTAAATGAGTAAATCCAACAAGTGAGGCCTCCCTGGTTTGGGGCCTTACAGTATTATCTTTTTATGTCTTTAAAGATGTGATGGAAGAGAAAGATCATGGCTTTAGCATTTGGATCGGAGGGAAGTCTCTTTGCCATCAAGAATTGTATCTCATATACACTATTTGCTGTCAAGTAGATTTTGACAACTAAATTCAGAGAGGTAGTTGTGCCCCAAGATATCAAGTTACAAATAAAACTCAAAGGGTTTTATTGATAGTCATAGGATAATATATGAAAAGTCTGAAAAGTTAGGGGAACTTCCACCATATACTCAAATTGAGCATAAAATGTATGAGATAAACTTTAAAATTTTGATAAATCCACATAACATGTAGTCCCTAAAGTTTGTAATTTAACACTTTATAAAGTAGTGGGCTAGCAATATTTGTTTCTGTGGGTTGAAAAACAAAAAAATTCAATAAATATTTTATGCAGGCCGACCCATTTCGAAATCGACTAAACTGAGTTAGGGTTTCCATCGAGATACCACATTCATATTTAGATTAGGTCTCCTTCTACACTTAACATTCAGTTGCTCAAAAACAATAAAAAAAACAGAGCTTAAAAAATATGACGATTTCAAACAGGGAATTTCATGGGTCAATAAAAACAATCAACTATTAGGTTTCTTTCAATTTGATGGTTGGCTGATTTTTCTTTTTCAGGAAAAAAAAACTCGCCGACAAGCTACCGAGGTTCAAAATCTTGGATGAGATTTTTTTCTTTTTGTTTTTTTATTTATTTATTTATTTATTAACTGTTAATTTGTCGGTCGTTTCAAAAATCGGGTTAAACTTTTGATCCGTGAATCACTCCAACCGACTCTTCTAGTCAAAGAAAATCCATAGTCTTTGTCGTGTTCCTTAGGCTTTGTGGAAAAAACCACCATGTGGCAGGTTTTCTTAGTGACTAATTTCATATGCTTTTTTCATATTAGATCTAATTGAAACCGCTGTTTACCAGAGGGACGAAAAGTTCGCTCGGAGGGAATGTCCAACATGTGTGTGCAGGTGAGTCACGAAACTAGGGGAAAAAACAAAAGATGTTGGAGCTAGTTCAAACAGTTTTGTTTATCAAGAAGACTCATGTGTATTAACCAATTAATTAGAAATTCCTATAGCCAGCTTTCATCTATTTCGTGTTTGCCATTTTGGTTGGAACTCCAATCGTCGGAACAAATAAAGAATCTAGATGAGATCACCGATTAATTCAAGCACACACAATCGTAATTTTAAAACAGAAGGTTCGATAATTGTTACCTAGTTGTCGAACAATCCGAATCAAGTGCAGGTGGAATCAAGTACCATGAACTAACACTGATGTATCTGAGCTGCTTTGAAACGCCCTGGATGTAGCCTTCCTCTACCACAAGAGTGGTTGCAGGAGTAGTGACCGGAATGCACATATACACCCCTTCGTTCCCATTCGTTAACTTCGGGTTGAGATAGTGACGGCATATTGAATGGTGGTTCATGTGGAGCACACGTGCTGATAACATGTTGTAAAACAGAGAGAAATTAAGTTGGAACCAAGGAAAACTGATTTCTATTCATTCATGTTTTTTTCATCTATACATTACATTATACAGAGATACAATATTGAAACCCTAAAGCCCATTACATATTGAACTAAGCCTAAAATAGTCTGTACTTATAACAACAGTATCATAATTATGGAATTATATTTATTTTTTACTTAACTTTGTTTTAATTTACAATATCATTTCATTATTTTTTAAAGATTATGGTAACTAATAAATATGAAAGGTATTAATTTCATTAATTTAAAATTCACTATTTCTACTTTTATTTAAAACAAATACCAATGTTTGACTTTTTTAATGCTCATAAAATTCTCTACAATTTTGACCGTAAAGGTATAATGGGTCGCTGATCGTGTGTCGAAGGCTAATAAAAAATATAATTAAAAAACTGATCCTTAGCTACTTTAGACTGTAGTACGTAAAGTAAAGTTGTCGAACCCACAAGGAATTCGTGAAGAATGCTATTTAACTTTTACTTAATAAAACTGTAGAAACTACTGAACTTTGAATACTGACTTTGAAAATGATTGCTAAAGCAACAAACTTTAATTTGTTTAAAAACAGTTATGAGAAAACAGATTTCTCCCGGGTTCAGATTGCAAGTTCGGTGATTACTGGTTTGTACTTATTGGAAATCACATAGACATGACTCGTTGAACTACCAAGTTTGATAAATAACTAATAACCAAGACAATTGACCGTGTAGAGCAACGATTGTAAAACCGAATACTTGACATAAGTTAAATTCCCAATAATTAATTACCGATTTAGAACATCAAACATAAACACTCAATGGTTCACGATATAAAACCGAAAAACTGATGAATGTATTAAATCTAAAAAAACCAAATCGTTTAATCAAACAAAGTAAACTATAGAACTCTAATGACCAAAAGATTAAACAAAGTCTAAACCAAATCAAAGCATGAACCAACTAAAAGTCACCTTACATAAACAATCCTACACCCGGAAACAACCACGAGTTGATTAGCCGCTCATGGACGTCATGGAAGCTTCAATGATCAGTAGGAAGTGATCTAACATGAACAATGGTGATGGAATTATGTTTCTCCTTCAAAAATCTCCTTAGAAACTCCAAAAAAAACAGCTGGAACATGAACCCTCATGAAACCCTATGTGTTTGGCTTATAAAGGGGTCAAAATCCCAAATTTTCGGAGTCAGCCCGTATCTGATCCTCTTCCATTTTTCTACTGATTTGCGCTGGGGCTTGCGTTGAAATACCTTCTGACCTGTGCAATTTGCACCCTACCCCTAGCAATTTGCGCTGGTTAGCTCATATCTTCATTTTCCTGCTTTTTGTCACTCATTTTTGCTCACAATACCTGCATTCCATAAATAATACAATGTAAGGATGTTCCACACTAATAAACACATAAAAACATGTATTTAAACATTAAAAACATAGGTTAAACACCCTCTCATCACATCCCTACACTTGACTTTTGCTTGCCCTCAAGCAAAGCTCGCACGCAACTATCCAAGCATCTCACAATTATACTTCACTAATCCCTAACCAACTCCTAGTTAAGGTCCTAAGTCATACCCCACTTGCACATGATTTCGTATTATCAACTCCACTTAAAAACTCTCAATCTAGCAAGACTTAGCAAACCTTCAAGCTTCCCCTATACCTACCGTCACACTTTCTAGCATTATATCCAGAATGCACATGAATCGAAAGGACTTTAATGGGATTTGAAATGTGGCTGAGGTTAAGATGCGGATTACAGCTTTTAAACTGGCTACAATGATGAAATCCAATGACTATGATGTTCCTAATGAATTCCCTTCTAAGCACATGTTGACACTCGGGTATAGGTGATCCCAGTAGTCAAATATGTCACTTAGGCAAACATTGGCTTGATTTTTTAACATGGACAACATTGGCCCTTGGACTCATTCGTCCAACTTCCCTTTCTTCGAACAATGTAACCTTTTTTCAGCCTATATTCACATATAATTTGAAAACGTACACACTGACTGACCGAAGCTCGAGGAATGGCCTTTGGCCGAATAACTGTGCTTTCCGAAATAATCATTGGATTCCACCACATAAGGTTAACAATAACATGGTTGACGAGGGTTTTCATAGATAATGGTACGGAACAACAACGGTTCATAGCTGACGATATGGATAATGGTTATAAGTTTAACTTTGGCATCTAATGGATATTTAAAGCACGGATGTCATATGAAGAAGTTCCTAATGCCTTTATCACTTTCATGAACACCCTGGTTTATGTTTGAAATATCCATTTTGACAAGCAAAAATAGACATAAATGTGACATCATGCATAAAAGGTCCTAATCCAGCCTACTACCCCCAGTTAGACCATCCACTAACTTATTCTCTTAAACAAAGTACGACCATGACTAAGGACCTAGACCAAGTTCGGCAGGTTAAAGTTGTTGATTTACATTGGAAATCTTGTTTGCAAGCACAACTGAACCCGCTTTTGAAAAGAATTTTTAAAATTTTGTCAAGTTTTCCATTTTTTCAACTTTTTTTTTCTTGAAGTTCCCCATCCCCACACTTGGGATACATTGTTCCCAATGTATGGTGTAAATTAAGCTTTTGTGTGGTTCAAGGGTACAAACCACCCCATCCCTAAATTCCATCATGCTAGTCTCAACTATCCCCGGGTGATACGACTGTAACGAACCAAAATCCGGGTCTCGTTATAAATGAATAAATATTTCTAAATAAATATTATGGGAAAATAATATTTTAGAAATAAGTTGAAACAAGCGGGTTTCAAGTTAGTAACGGGGTTATACTAGTTTTTAACTAGTTTTGGAAAGATATGGGTGAAATTGAAAGTTGAGGGACTAAAGGTGTAAAGTGGCCAAAATCTGCTATTTGACTTGGTGAAAGTCAAAATTGAGTCTCATTTGGTGTTTAGGTCGTTCAAGAGCAAAGGAGAAAAAGAGGAAACGGGTTTGGAGCTTGAATCTTGCATTTGAAGCTCGGAATGAGGAGGTTTTGGCTCACACAACACTTTCCTAACATCAAGTAAGTGTTAATCATCCTTTTGATCTCACTTTAGATGTGTTCTTGATGGGTTTTGAAAGAAAACCGAAATTTTGTATGCATGTGATGAAATGGTGTTAGATTATTGATAATCTAGCTAAACTAAAGGTAAAGAGTAGTGATTAACATCCTAGAACCCTTTGATTATGATTTTGAAAAGTTAGGGTTCATATGGTGGAAATTGGGGGTGTTTGGATCATGATGATAAATGGCGAATTAATGAAGATTAAGTGTTTTTAAGATGTTAGACACTTGAGCAAACACCAAATTAACTTAATAATAATTTTTGAAAGAAGAATTAGTGTTAAGATTAAGTTAATGAAACTCAAGTAGGTGAGTTTGTGGTGAAAGAGGGTGTTTGGCTATGAGGATAACCCAAACGGGTCAATTTGGGTTGGAATTGGGAAATTGGGTTGTGAACTCAATTGTAATGAAATGTTGGTATATGTTAGATTACTAAACTAGGCGAATGTGTTTAGGTAATCAAATTGCAAGCTTGAGAACGGTGCGGGATCTTCTAACCCGAAAGGTAAGTGCCTATGCACTTACTTAGTATTAATGATAAATGGTGAATTTTGTGAATTATGTGTTATGTGATTGTGTACATACTTGTGATATGATAAATTGTGAATGATTTAGTATGTACAATGAATGAATGTAATTATAGTGTTAAGCTATAATGGAAATGGATCATGTGTTGATCATAAATGAAACGGGGATAAATGAGTTTTATGCAAGATTGTATGCATAATGTGTAAAGTTGCATAATTTGTTATGTGGTATGAATGAGCATGAAATTGTATGCAAAATTGAAGGAATGTAGTTATAGTATTTATACTATAATGGATATGTCGATATGGAGTTATGGTCTATGAACCATAATGGATAGAATGGATATGGAGTTATGGTCTATGAACCATAATGGATAGAATGGATATGGAGTTATGGTCTATGAACCATAATGGATAGAATGGATACGGAGTTATGGTCTATGAACCATAATGGATAGAATGAATATGGAGTTATGGTCCAAGTACCATAATGGATAGAATGGTTATGGAGTATAATCTCGTATCCTAAATGGATATGAAGTTATGGCCTACGTGCCATAATGGAAATGGAAATGTGGTAATGAAATGATGAAAGAAACTTGTATGTGAAAAGTATGTGTATGAAAACCTTAATTGACCAAATGGGTGCAAACGGGTCAAATGGGTCAAATGGGTGAATTATGATCTAGTGTTATGATGGAAATGAGATTGTGGCCAATGTGCCATAATGGAAAAGGAAATGTGTTAATATGAATGATAAATGAAAAGAATGAAACTTGTAGGTGAAATACAAGTGTTATGTAGCCAAATGTTAAAATTTGGTGGAAACGGGTCAAATGGGGGAATGGGTGGAAACAAGTAGAATTTACTTGTTTGTTATGTTTTATCTTCATTACTAATGGTGTTATGTTTTGTGGTTATGTAGGAAAAGCTCCGATGTAGTCCAAGTCAAGTCCAAGGCTCTGGCGGGTTCTCGTATGTGCAAATGATTGGTTTTTGGGCTATGTATTGAAATCCTCGAAAGGGGTGTGCGTTTGGGTCAAGAATTTATGTTTTGGTGATTTTGTGGTGTAGGTAAACTTTTGGTCAAAACCCAGGTGTCGGGTATTTTTAGTTTGTGTTTTGGATGCAAAAAGTTGGAAAAATGGCAAAGTTTGAAATCTGCAGCTGAAGGGAAACTCACTGGAAATCTGGTGCCTCGCGGTACGCGAAGAACCTGGTATGGTTCTTTCGCGGTACGCGAGGGACAAGTTATCCGGATTGCCTTCCTTTGGCTCTCTCGCGGTACGCGAAGATCATAGTGGTATCCTCTCGCGGTACGCGAGAGGTTTGAATTCCGGGTAAGAATTTTGGGACTCCCTCGCGGTACGCGAGGGAGGTGGCCAAAACGCCTCGCGGTACGCGAGGATAAAAAAAAAAAAAAAAAAAAAAAAAAAAAAATCTTGGGATAAAAGTCTTCCGCGCGTTTTCGTATTTTAAAAGTGGTGTGTTACAACTTGGTATCAGAGCAATGGTTTGAGGGATTTGGTGTGGTGGCATCAAACTCAAACCGGATGCTCTTGATATGGGGGAAAATGATACGAGAATCCATGAAGGACTTGACTAAGACTCGGAGCTTGCGGAAATGAAAGGTTAGTAATGATTTGATAAAATGATAATATATATATATGGTGTATGTATATATGTATGATGAATGTTGTTAAGGTGTTATGTGTGCCGAAACTTGTTTTGTGACTTGTTATATGGAGATGGTAATTACAATTGGGCATGGCGTATTATTAAACATGTCTGGCCAATATGTTTAATAAGACGAAATGTGCAAGAGACTTTATGATAACCATATAACAATGAACATTTGCAAGGATTAGGTGAAGGTGGTTATATGTGTGTGTATGTGTGTATGTATGTATATGGATGATTAGATGGGGGTAATACATATACACATAGATAAGATATAGTGCCTTAACGAGTGGGTAGATTAAAGACCTATAAGTAGGTAGAACATCTACAACTTAGTTAAAAATTTGTCGGGGAGACTAAGGGGCACTTGTGTAAGTAAAAGAAATGGTGGATGAAAGTCATCTTAAGGACTCAAGTATGTTAAAGCCTAGTAGTGTATCACCTTGTGGGTGGTGAGGAACATGGAATAGGTTGGGAGAAAAAGAATGCATCAATCTAGCGGAGAATGGCTAGAGCTTTCTATCATGTTGTATCAATCTTCCTTCAAGGAAGATAGGGCTCTTTGAGGTGATCCTTGGGAGGAACAGTGTGAAGCCTAGAGAGCGGGAAGAACTTCGGTTGGTAAACCGAAGTGGAAGGAAAACCTTGTTTTCACAAGAGGGTTCGTGGTGTGCGAACCAAAGGAGTTAAAGGGTGAGAGTTAATAGCTGATTAATTAACGATGAATCACTATGATGGTCTTGTCTTTTGAAGCAATCCATTGTGATTGGTAGAGGGCGTATTACGCACGATGAGTCGACTCCGGGACATGGCGGAGGATTGGTAAATTAATCTTCGTGAGGAGAAAGGCATAAGGGCGTGAAGGCACATGCATCGAGGGAATTCATGAGATGACGTTGAATTACCATCGATTACAAGCCATGGTGGGTGGCATAGTGGAAGAGTTCCTTCATGTGCAGTGGACAGCAGAGGTGTTGGGTTACTTAGTAACCATATCATTGCCTAGTATGATAAAGGGGTGACGTGTTAATCTGTTCTCATTAGAGACAGTGAAACACGAGGTATACGAACTGGTGTATATACATGGCTTGTGCCATTGTCATCAACCGGGGATATAAAAGGGATACTTAGCATTCCAGTTGAGAAAGAGGATTTGATAAGGGTCATTGAACCTGTGTGCTTTGTTCTAAAGCACATAAACTTTTCGGTGAAAAAGGAAAATGGAAGAGTGTGTATTGCCACTGTCAGTCGGTGGTAGGATAAAACTGATTAAAGGTCTCGCGGTATGTGGACTTTTTGGTCAAGGGGTAAATGTTAAAATGTACATTGTACGCAATCGGTGTTTAAAAGCGAAGTTTTTGAACTTCAAAGGTGGATTCGGTGATTGAGATCCTTAAATCTCAAAGGATGACTTATGATTAAGTCAATGGAGATACTTAGGGTGTTTGGGTCACGGATAGGGATCTTCCTTCCAATGTTGTAAAAGAGGATTCAAGTAAGGAAGTTGTGGTATCCTTACTTGAGGAGGTCGCATGCTTTATCGGTTAAGAATGGGTGAGTTGAAGACTCGAGCTTCAAAGGGTGTTATGTATGGGCATTGGGATCCTCGAACCCCAAGAGGTATGAATTTGAGACCTTGAGTCTCAATTGGTTGATTGGTAAGGAAGTTTTGAAATTTCCATGTAAGAGGTGGGTGACGTGGGGTTAGAACTTGGATTTCTTTAGTTGTCAAAAGTGTTGACTACTCGTATAAAGTGGTTCAAAAATCCAAATATCCTATCCATCCGGGGGCCACAAAGATGTTTTATGATTTGAGGTGTCATTTTTGGTGGCCGGGTATGAGGCGTGATGTTGTTAAGTATGTTGAGAGGTGTCTCACATGCTTAAGGGTGAAGGCGGAACACCAAAAGCCGTATGGAAAGCTCCAACCGCTTGAAATACCGCTTTGGAAATGGGAGAATATAGCTATGGATTTGATCACTAAACTACCAAAGACTCGAAAGGGTTATGATGCGATATGGGTAGTAGTGGATCGGTTGACGAAGAGTGCACATTTCCTACCTATAAAGGAAACATACTCTTCGGATAGATTGGCGGAAATGTATGTGAAGGAAATTGTGTCACGTCATGGTGTGCCGGTGTCGATTATATCGGATCGTGATGCGAGATTTACTTCTCGATTTTGGAAGAAATTCCATGAGGATATGGGGACTAGATTGAATCTTAGCACTGCTTATCATCCACAAACGGATGGTCAAAGCGAGCGAACGATTCAAACGCTCGAAGATATGTTGCGAGCGTGTGCTTTAGATTTTGGTGGTAGTTGGGATGACCATTTACCGTTGGCGGAATTTTCCTACAACAATAGTTACCATTCTAGTATTGGTATGCCGCCTTTTGAGGCATTGTACGGGAGGAAATGTCGATCACCCGTGTGTTGGGGTGAGATTGGTCAACGGGAACTTGGTAGTAAAAAGGTGGTCGAGGAAACTAATGATAGTGTCGACCAAATTAGAGCACGCTTGAAAGCGGCTCAAGATCGCCAAAAGTCCTATGCGGATAATAGGAAGCGAGCGATTGAGTTTCAAGTGGGGGACTTTGTGCTTCTGAAAGTCTCTCCTTGGAAAGGGGTGATACGGTTTAGGAAACGGGGGAAGTTAAATCCACGTTTCATCGGACCGTTTAAAGTGATAGCAAAAGTGGGTGCGGTAGCTTATCGTTTGGAACTACCGGAGGGACTAAGTAGACTTCATAACACATTTCATGTGTCTCATTTGCGAAAGTGTTTGGCGGATGAATCTACTTTTGTCCCATTGGAGGATATTGAATTGGATGATAAGTTGATTTATGTTGGGGAAACGGTGGCAATCTTGGATAGAAAGGTGATGCGTGTACGCATTAAAGAGATTAGCCAAGTTTTGGCAAGGTGGAAACGTAAGAAGGGAGCGGAAATGACTTGGGAAACCGAGGAGGAAATGCCCAAATATTATCCGAACCTTTTTATGTGAAGTCGGGTTTCGGGGACGAAACCCAAATAAGGGGAGGTGATTTGTAACGAACCAAAATCCGGGTCTCGTTATAAATGAATAAATATTTCTAAATAAATATTATGGGAAAATAATATTTTAGAAATAAGTTGAAACAAGCGGGTTTCAAGTTAGTAACGGGGTTATACTAGTTTTTAACTAGTTTTGGAAAGATATGGGTGAAATTGAAAGTTGAGGGACTAAAGGTGTAAAGTGGCCAAAATCTGCTATTTGACTTGGTGAAAGTCAAAATTGAGTCTCATTTGGTGTTTAGGTCGTTCAAGAGCAAAGGAGAAAAAGAGGAAACGGGTTTGGAGCTTGAATCTTGCATTTGAAGCTCGGAATGAGGAGGTTTTGGCTCACACAACACTTTCCTAACATCAAGTAAGTGTTAATCATCCTTTTGATCTCACTTTAGATGTGTTCTTGATGGGTTTTGAAAGAAAACCGAAATTTTGTATGCATGTGATGAAATGGTGTTAGATTATTGATAATCTAGCTAAACTAAAGGTAAAGAGTAGTGATTAACATCCTAGAACCCTTTGATTATGATTTTGAAAAGTTAGGGTTCATATGGTGGAAATTGGGGGTGTTTGGATCATGATGATAAATGGCGAATTAATGAAGATTAAGTGTTTTTAAGATGTTAGACACTTGAGCAAACACCAAATTAACTTAATAATAATTTTTGAAAGAAGAATTAGTGTTAAGATTAAGTTAATGAAACTCAAGTAGGTGAGTTTGTGGTGAAAGAGGGTGTTTGGCTATGAGGATAACCCAAACGGGTCAATTTGGGTTGGAATTGGGAAATTGGGTTGTGAACTCAATTGTAATGAAATGTTGGTATATGTTAGATTACTAAACTAGGCGAATGTGTTTAGGTAATCAAATTGCAAGCTTGAGAACGGTGCGGGATCTTCTAACCCGAAAGGTAAGTGCCTATGCACTTACTTAGTATTGATGATAAATGGTGAATTTTGTGAATTATGTGTTATGTGATTGTGTACATACTTGTGATATGATAAATTGTGAATGATTTAGTATGTACAATGAATGAATGTAATTATAGTGTTAAGCTATAATGGAAATGGATCATGTGTTGATCATAAATGAAACGGGGATAAATGAGTTTTATGCAAGATTGTATGCATAATGTGTAAAGTTGCATAATTTGTTATGTGGTATGAATGAGCATGAAATTGTATGCAAAATTGAAGGAATGTAGTTATAGTATTTATACTATAATGGATATGTCGATATGGAGTTATGGTCTATGAACCATAATGGATAGAATGGATATGGAGTTATGGTCTATGAACCATAATGGATAGAATGGATATGGAGTTATGGTCTATGAACCATAATGGATAGAATGGATAC
The DNA here is from genome assembly GCA_023525975.1 of Smallanthus sonchifolius. Taxonomy (NCBI): domain Eukaryota; kingdom Viridiplantae; phylum Streptophyta; class Magnoliopsida; order Asterales; family Asteraceae; genus Smallanthus; species Smallanthus sonchifolius. Next base: position 100,786,732 of record CM042019.1, read on the forward strand.
GGAGTTATGGTCTATGAACCATAATGGATAGAATGAATATGGAGTTATGGTCCAAGTACCATAATGGATAGAATGGTTATGGAGTATAATCTCGTATCCTAAATGGATATGAAGTTATGGCCTACGTGCCATAATGGAAATGGAAATGTGGTAATGAAATGATGAAAGAAACTTGTATGTGAAAAGTATGTGTATGAAAACCTTAATTGACCAAATGGGTGCAAACGGGTCAAATGGGTCAAATGGGTGAATTATGATCTAGTGTTATGATGGAAATGAGATTGTGGCCAATGTGCCATAATGGAAAAGGAAATGTGTTAATATGAATGATAAATGAAAAGAATGAAACTTGTAGGTGAAATACAAGTGTTATGTAGCCAAATGTTAAAATTTGGTGGAAACGGGTCAAATGGGGGAATGGGTGGAAACAAGTAGAATTTACTTGTTTGTTATGTTTTATCTTCATTACTAATGGTGTTATGTTTTGTGGTTATGTAGGAAAAGCTCCGATGTAGTCCAAGTCAAGTCCAAGGCTCTGGCGGGTTCTCGTATGTGCAAATGATTGGTTTTTGGGCTATGTATTGAAATCCTCGAAAGGGGTGTGCGTTTGGGTCAAGAATTTATGTTTTGGTGATTTTGTGGTGTAGGTAAACTTTTGGTCAAAACCCAGGTGTCGGGTATTTTTAGTTTGTGTTTTGGATGCAAAAAGTTGGAAAAATGGCAAAGTTTGAAATCTGCAGCTGAAGGGAAACTCACTGGAAATCTGGTGCCTCGCGGTACGCGAAGAACCTGGTATGGTTCTTTCGCGGTACGCGAGGGACAAGTTATCCGGATTGCCTTCCTTTGGCTCTCTCGCGGTACGCGAAGATCATAGTGGTATCCTCTCGCGGTACGCGAGAGGTTTGAATTCCGGGTAAGAATTTTGGGACTCCCTCGCGGTACGCGAGGGAGGTGGCCAAAACGCCTCGCGGTACGCGAGGATAAAAAAAAAAAAAAAAAAAAAAAAAAAAAAAATCTTGGGATAAAAGTCTTCCGCGCGTTTTCGTATTTTAAAAGTGGTGTGTTACAACGACTCAATTACAAACAACTAAAATTAACCATACCCAAATAAATAACAACTAAACACACTAAAAAGAAAATAAACAAAACAAAATAAAACTAGAAAAGAGCACATGACTTGATTATGTCCTTGTGTGCGTATAGCAAACTCCTAAACTCACTTTCGTAGGAATCACGGTTGCATTTAGCGTATGCAACCAGCCTTTTAAACCCCTTGGTAGCCCGAGTGGATGAGTGAAGTCTCGTGAGGGTTTCTATTGAACATACCCACAAAGTTCCCTGCTTGCCTCCATAAGCCTTCCCTGCACTTGGGTCTTGCTATAGTGACAAAGAACTGAAATAAAAACAAACAAAACAGAAAAACAAAAATGTCAAAAGTCGGGTTGCCTCGCGGTTAGCGCTAAGTTTTAAGGTCTTCAGCCAGATCGTACCTGATATTATGTTTATGGTGGTTGGAACACAAATTCCTTTCCAAATGCTGCCGCACATGCTCGGTGATAGTCATCCCCGTTTAGTTTAAGCATCCTCATATGATCCACAGCCAGGAACTCTTCTTCATCTCTCATGTCCCGAAACTCACCAGTCTCATATGAATGCTTGACAAACTTAAGGGGTTTCTTTGACCACATCGATGATCCTGATGATCTTGCTCCCGTTTTGATATGTTCACCTGACTTTTCCACCTGATGCTTCCATGGAGGCTTTCCCATTTGCAATTCCCCATCCCCACACTTGGGTGATGCTGCATCCACCTTCTTCTTCTCGTCTTTCAACTCAGACCTGTCAAAAACACCACCATTCTCTCTAGTGCCACCCTCATTCACCTTGTAATAAGGGGGACACTTGTTAGTAGCACCTGTTTTGGAACATTTAACTTTACTAAAATACGTAAAAGAATTTGAAAGAATATTTAAGTTAAACTCACGGTTTCCAAAGGACATACTGACTGTGTTGTCTCTGCAATTAATTTGGGCATTGGAAGTCGCTGATGGGTTGGTAAATTTCCATGCTTATTAATGATAAAACACTCCAATTACAATGATTATGGTGTCTTCGCAGCTATGATGAGTGCGTTAGTGTTTTTCAGCTAGTTGCGGGAATGCTTCATAAAAGTCGGGATTTACATGCGTTATTAGTCGAGATCGTAAAGCGAAAGTTGGCCAGAAAATGTGTCTAGGCGTACCCTATGCTGCCATCAGAGTACAGTACACCCAAAACGTAACCTACACACATTGGTCACTGTTGTACGCTGCAATTACGCTGGAAAATCATAATCAAGCCTCCAGAGTAAAGTACGCCTAACCAGCGTAGGGTACGATGGAGCCCTTTTGTGTGCGAATTTTCTGGGATTTGACCATAATTAATTTAGGTTTTGAGGGTCATTCGAATTATTATTCCCAGGGGACGATTTTGGGCTACGAAGAAGGCTTTTGAAGGTTTCATAACATCATTGTTGAAGATTTTAATCACCGATTAGAAGATTGATCGATCCATGATCTTTATTTTTTGTAAGAACATTATTATCATGTGTAGCTAAACTTTTCTTTGATTGACCCGGGTCTAAGGTTTATGTTGACATTATGTTTATCTTGGATTTATGATTGTGGTACGAATCTCTATTTGATTTCAATGAATATTGTTTCATATCTAGATTTGTATGTGGATTTGTGTTTGAAGAGAGTATTCGTTTTTGTTGAAATTATTGGTGATTGTCCATTTTTAGGTTGTTACATAGCCGTCTTTTAGCAATCATTTGTCGAGTCTCATATTATACGAATTGGTTTTTAATAAAACTCATCCTAGCACGTGTTCCTTTTCAGTTGTTTAGGATCGTGAGGTCAACACGGTCGGATTACTTGTTTTGTGATTACCCTTCTTACAAGTTCACACATTATGTCTATGTAATTCCTTGCGCAATTTGAATCTGAATAAGTGTTTTGTTGCATAACTTGAAGCCCGGGTTGGTCATCTTTGTTAATTATTATCACAAACCGTTGTTGCAAGTTTAATAATTTTTTACAAGAATAATCAATAATCATAATTTTTTTTTCTTGAATTCATAACTTGGACTATGTGTCCACAACTCTTTTAAAATCAAGAATCTAGCAAGCTTCATAACCGTTAGTCAATTAATCATAACGCCGACCATAACTTCCTCGTGGTTCGACACCCTTCTTGCCCTACTAGCTAAGGTAATTAGGACTTCTTAATCTTATCTTTGACCGGTACTTCAACACCGATCACATTTTGCCAAAAATGGTCTTCCAAGGATGACCCTCGTCTGCTTCTTCTTCACAGTCGGTGCATAATCAAGCACCAAAAAATCTTCGGGGTAAGAGAATTCCCCGACCTTCACAGCAACTCCTCTAAGCATCCCCCGAGAACGTTTCCGTGTCAAATCGGCTAACACCATGGTGGTGTCAACTTGCTGTAGGGGACCAAATTTGGACTGATCATACAGGATTCCCGGTAATATGTTGATACTTGGTCCAAAATCCAACAAAGCTTGATCAATCATTAATCCCCCAACTTTAACTGGGATAATGGGTTCTACTGACTCGCATTCTTCCTCTGAATCATTCTCTTCACCATCTTTGTAGGTACTCACCGCGCTAACATAGGCATTATTTGAACTCGACCCCTGATGTTGCGGGTTCAAATTTGTGTCACTCGGTAATTGCCTTTTCGGTCTTCCTGCCACTTCATCTAACTTCTTGGCCAACTGCCCCAGTTGTCTTTCAAAGGATTCATTGGTCTTGATTTGGATTTCTCTATCTTGCTCAATTCTTTTCAGAGATTCCATGATAACTACAAATTGTGAGTCGTTACCAAATGAAGTTCTGTTATGTTGGTTTCCCTGTTGTTGGAATTGTTGGGATTGATTCTGTTGATAGTTCCTTTACTGATAACCTCCTTGTTGGTATCCCTGATTACTTTGATTTCTTTGATAACTGCCATGATTGTATCCTTGCTTGCAGTTCTGGTATTGCTGTTGATTTCCACCTTGCACATCCGAACCCTAAAATTTAGGATTAAGTTGATTAGATGTGTTACCATACCTGAGATTTGGATGATTTCTGAGTCCAAGATGGTAGTGTGTTGCATTCATATCATGTTGCTTCCTGTCTCCACCAATCTGGTTCACTTCTTCTGCCTTCCCTTGCTCCCTCGGGCAATTGACCAAAGTATGGCCTAAGTCATTACATCCTTCACAAACCGGATATGTTTGTGAGACGTTCGCCACCTCTTTACCTCCCATTCTACCAAGACGTGCCATTTGGATTTCCATGGCATCCAACTGTTTCTGTGTTTCATAGTCAACTGCCTTTACTGATGAACCCGTCTTTGTCCTCCTGCTTGCATGCGCTTGCCTTTTCGATGTCGTACACATCCTCTCTAAAATGTCCCAATCATTATCTTCATTATTAGAGAAGACTGAACCGTTGCTTGTTGAATTCACTTCCCAAACATCTTCGGGCAACAGGCCATCATAGAACGCCTGTATCAACTCCCACTTCTCAATACCGTGGTGTAGGCAGTTTCTCAATAACTCCTTAAATCTCTTGAATGCCTCATAGAAAGGCTCCCCAGATTGTTGCCTAAAATCCCTTATTGCTGCTCGGGCTTCATTGGTCTTATGTGGCGGGAAGTATTCATCCAAGAACTGCTGTTGTAACTCTGCCCATGTGGCAATGCTAGCAGATGGTAGAGAAAAAACCATTGCTTCGCCCGATCTTTTAGTGAAAACTTGGAAAGCACCAGTTTCACCTTATCTGTTGTGAACCCTTGACCACCGATGGTCCCACACGTGGCCTTATACTCAAGTAAATGTGTGTAGGGTTCCTCAGTAGCTCCCTCAAAAAAGTGTGAGAGGATCCCTAGACATCCAGGTCGAATCTCAAATGCATTCCCCCTGCGAACTAGTGGTATAACTAGGGAGGCATTTAAAGCTAGAGCCGGGCGAAAGTGACTATCCACCCCCTGATCTTGCCTTGCTGGGTTTCTGTTTCTTGGATGTTCCTCTCTAAAGTTTTGACGGTTCCCATGAGATTTCCTATACCGATTTTCTCGATCCATGTTGCCTTGATTACCTTGTTGGTTGTTTCTTGGTTGATACCCATAGATATGCCCGTGGTGGTGGCTGCACCCAACCATCAATTCCATCAAACCTTTGATTTCTAGGAGGGAATGCCTCCTGATGATTCGGGTCATACCATTCTTCTTCATTTTCCCACTCTTCGTGTTGGGAACCATGCTGTGGGTGATGGCTGCGTCCCGGTGACAACAGCTCATATTCATCATAGTCGGAGTAGCTTGGGTGGCTGTTTTGGGGTTGATATGGATGGTTATGAATTATTGTGGTAGTAGTGGAGGCTGTTGGTATTGTGATGGTTGTTGGGGGGGTTGCTGTGGTCTCGGACCCTGGTTTTGATCTTGGTTTTATTTATTTAGGAACATGAGATCTGGAAGGGGTGGAATGGGTGGGATCGGTACCCCACCTTGATTGGGATCTTGATTGGCTGGATTTCCTTGCGACATCCTTATGGTTGGACCGTCGAGCTTCTCAAGAATGGTTTTTATTATTCCTTTGAGCTTTCTGTTAGCTTTTGCTGCTTTTTCTATTTCTGGATCAAGGAGTAGTGGTGATGTTATTCCTGAACGCCTCGTATGCATAAACCTGTAAACTGCATAAGTAAACACACGATTAGTAGTACCGCACTTAACAAAAGAAATCAAAAATAGCACTTTGCACACAAACTCCCCGGCAACGGCGCCATTTTGATCGCGTGTCGAAGGCTAATCAAAAATATAATTAAAAAACTAATCCTTAGCTACTTTAGACTGTAGCATGGAAAGTAAGGTTTTCGAACCCACAAGGAATTCGTGGAGAATGCTATTTAACTTTTACCTAACAAAACTGCAGGAACTACTGAACTTTGAATACTGACTTTGAAAACGATTGCTAAAGCAACAAACTTTAAATTGTCTAAAAACAGTTATGAGAAAACATATTGCTCCCAGGTTCAGATTGCAAGTTTGGTGATTACTGGTTTGTACTTATTGGAAATCACATAGACATGACTCGCTGAACTACTAAGTTTGATAAATAACGAATAACCAAGATAATTGACCGTGTTGAGCAACGTTTGTAAAATCGGATACTTGACACAAGTTAAGTTCCCAATAATTAATTACCGATTTTGAACATCAAACATAAACACTCAATGGTTCATGATATAAAACCGAAAAACTGATGAATGTATTAAATCTAAAAAAACCAAATCGTTTAATCAAACAAAGTAAACTATAGAATTCGAATGAACGAAAGATTAAACAAAGTCTAAACCAAATCAAATCATGAACCAATTAAAAGTCACCTTACATAAACAATCCTACACCCGGAAACAACCACGGGTGGATTAGCCGCTCATGGACGTCATGGAAGCTTCAATGATTAGTAGGAAGTGATGTACCATGAACAATGGTGATGGAATTATTCTCCTTCAAAAATCTTCTTAGAAACTCCAAAAAACAGCTGGAACAAGAACCCTCGTGAAACCCTATGTGTTTAGCTTAAAAAGGGGTCAAAATCCCAAATTTTTGGAGTCAGCCCGTATCTGATCCTCTTCCATTTTTCTACTGATTTGCGTTGGGGCTTTCATTGAAATACCTCCTGACCTGTGCAATTTGCACCCTACCCTAGCAATTTGCGCTGGTTAGCTGATATCTTCAGTTTCCTGCTTTTTGTCACTCATTTGTGCTCACAATACCTGCATTCTATAAATAATACAATGTAAGGATGTTCCACACTAATAAACACATAAAAACATGTATTTAAACATTAAAAACATAGGTTAAACACCCTCTCATCATATCCCCACACTTGACTTTTGTGAAGTCTCGTGAGGGTTTCTATTGAACATACCCACAAAGTTCCCTGCTTGCCTCCATGAGCCTTCCCTGCACTTGGGTCTTGCTATAGTGACAAAGAAATGAAACAAAAACAAACAAACATAAATGCCAAAAGTCGGGTTGCCTCGCGGTTAGCGCTAAGTTTTAAGGTCTTCAGCCAGATCGTACCTGATATTATGTTTATGGTGGTTGAAACACAAATTCCTTTCCAAATGCTGCCGCACATGCTCGGTGACAGTCATCCCCGTTTAGTTTAAGCATCCTCATATGTTCCACAGCCAGGAACTCTTCTTCATCTCTCATGTCCCGAGACTCACCAGTCTCATATGAACGCCTGACAAACTTAGGGGGTTTCTTTGACCCTATCGATGATCCTGATGATCTTGCTCCCGTTTTGATATGATCACCTGACTTTTCCACCTGATGATTCCATGGCGGCTTTCCCATTTGCAATTCCCCATGCCTGCTGCATCCACCTTCTTCTTCTCGTCTTTCAACTCAGACCTGTCAAAAACACCACGATTCTCTCTAGTGCCACCCTCATTCACCTTGTGATAAGGGGGACACTTGTTAGTAGCACCTGTTTTGGAACATTTAACTTTACTAAAATACGTAAAAGAATTTGAAAGAATATTTAAGTTAAACTCACGGTTTCCAAAGGACATACTGAGTGTGTTGTCTCTGCAATTAATTTGGGCATTGGCAGTCGCTGATGGGTTGGTAAATTTCCATGCTTTTTAATGATAAAACACTCCAATTACATTGATTATGGTGTCTTCGCAGCTATGATGGGTGTGTTACTGTTTTTCAGCTAGTTGCGGGAATGCTTCATAAAAGTCGGGATTTACATGCGTTACCAGCCGGGATCGTAAAGCAAAAGTTGGCCAGAAAATGTGTCTGGGCGTACCCTATGCCGCCATCAGAGTACAGTATGCCCCAAACGTAACCTACACACATTGGTCACTGTTGTACGCTGCAATTACGCTGGAAAATCATAATCAGGCCTCCAGAGTACAGTACGCCTAACCGGCGTAGGTACGCTAGAGCCGTTTTGTGTGCGAATTTTTTGGGATTTGACCATAGTTAATTTAGGATTTGACCATAATTAAAATTATTATTCCCATGGGACGATTTTGGGCGACGAAGAAGGCTTTTGAAGGTTTCATAACATCATTGTTGAAGATTTTAATCACCGATTCGAAGATTGATCGATCCATGATCTTTATTTTGTGTAAGAACATTATTATCATGTGTGGCTAAACTTTTCTTTGATTGACCCGGGTCTAGGGTTTATGTTGACATTATGTTTATCTTGGATTTATGATTGTGGTACGAATCTCTATTTGATTTCAATGAATATTGTTTGATATCTAGATTTGTATGTGGATTTGTGTTTGAAGAGAGTATTCGTTTTTGTTGAACTTATTGGTGATTGTCCATTGTTAGGTTGTTACATAGCCGTCTTTTAGCAATCATTTGCCGAGTCTCATATTATACGAATTGGTTTTTAATAAAACTCATCCTAGCACGTGTTCTTTTTTAGTTGTTTAGGATCGTGAGGTCAACACGGTCGGATTACTTGTTTTGTGATTACCCTTCTTACAAGTTCACACATTATGTCTATGTAATTCCTTGCGCAATTTGAATCTGAATAAGTGTTTTGTTGCATAACTTGAAGCCCGGGTTGGTCATCTTTGTTAATTATTATCACAAACCATTATTGCAAGTTTCATATTTTTTTACAAGAATAATCAATAATCATAATTTTTTTTCTTGAATTCATAACTTGGACTATGTGTCCACAACTCTTTTAAAATCAAGAATCTAGCAAGCTTCATAACCCTTAGTCAATTAATTATAACACCGACCATAACTTCCTCGTGGTTTGACACCCATCTTGACCTACTAACTAAGGTAATTAGGACTTCTTAATCTTATCTTTGACCGGTACTTCAACACCGATCAAATTTTGTCAAAAATGATCTTCCAAGGATGACCCTCATCTGCTTCTTCTTCATAGTCGGTGCATAATCAAGCACCAAAAAATCCTCAGAGTAATAGAATTCCCCGACCTTCACAGCAACTCCTCTAAGCATCCCCCGAGAACGTTTCCGTGTCAAAATGGCTAACTCCACAGTGGTGTCAACTTGCTGTAGAGGACCAAATTCAGACTGATCATACAGGCTTCCCGGTAATATGCTGATACTTAATCCATAATCCAACAAAGCTTGATCAATCTTCAATCCCCCAACTTTAACTGGGATAATGGGTTCTCCTGACTCGCATTCTTCCTCCGAAACATTCTCTTCACCATCTTTGTAGGTACTCACCGCACTAACATAGGCATTATTTAACTCGACCCTTGATGTTGCGGGTTCAACTTTGTGTCACTCGATAACTGCCCTTTCGGTCTTCCTGCCACTTCATCTAACTTCTCGGCCAACTACCCCAGTTGTCTTTCAAAGGATTCATTAGTCTTGATTTGGATTTCTCTATCTTGATCAATTATTTTCAGATATTCCACGATAATTGCAAATTATGAGTCGTTACCAAATGAAGTTCTGTTCTGTTGGTTTCCATGTTGTTGGAATTGTTGGGATTGATTCTGTTGATAGTTCCTTTACTGATAACCTCCTTGTTGGTATCCCTGATTACTTTGATTTCTTTGATAACTGCCATGATTGTATCCTTGCTGGCAGTTCTGGTATTGCTGTTGATTTCCACCTTGCACATCCGAACCCTAAAAGTTAGGATTAAGTTGATTAGATGCTTTACCATACCTGAGATTTGGATGATTTCTGAGTCCAGGATGATAGTGTGTTGCATTCATATCATGTTGCTTCCTGTCTCCACCAATCTGGTTCACTTATTCTTCCTTCCCTTGCTCCCTCGGGCAATAGACCAAAGTATGGCCTAAGTCATTACATCCTTCACAAACCGGATATGTTTGTGAGACGTTCGCCACCTCTTTACCTCCCATTCTACCAAGACGTGCCATTTGGATTTCCATGGCATCCAACTGTTTCTGTGTTTCATAGTCAACTGCCTTTACTGATGAACCCGTCTTTGTCCTCCTGCTTGCATGCGCTTGCCTTTTCGATGTCGTACACATCCTCTCTAAAATGGCCCAATCATCATCTTCATTATTAGAGAAGACTGAACCGTTGCTTGTTGAATTCACGTCCCTAACATCTTCGGGCAACAGGCCATCATAGAACGCATGTATCAACTCCCACTTCTCAATACCGTGGTGTGGGCAGTTTCTCAATAACTCCTTAAATCTCTTGAATGCCTCATAGAAAGGCTCCCCAGATTGTTGCCTAAAATCCCTTATTGCTGCTCGGGCTTCATTGGTCTTATGTGGTGGGAAGTATTCATCCAAGAACTGCTGTTGTAACTCTGCCCAGGTGGCAATGCTAGCAGATGGTAGAGAAAAAACCATTTCTTCGCCCGATCTTTTAGTGATACTGGAAAAGCACCAGTTTCACCGTATCTGTTGTGAATGCTTGACCACCGATGGTCCCACACGTGGCCTCATACTCAGATAAATGTGTGTAGGGTTCCTCAGTAGCTCCCCCGAAAAAGTGTGGGAGGATCCCTAGACATCCAGGTCGGATCTCAAATGCATTCCCCCTGCGAACTGGTGGTATAACTAGGGAGGCATTTAAATCTAGAGCCGGGCGGAAGTGACTATCCACCCCCTGATCTTGCCTTGCTGGGTTTCTGTTTCCTGGATGTTCCTCTCTAACGTTTTGACGGTTCCCGTGAGATTTCCTATACCGATTTTCTCGATCCATGTTGCCCTGATTACATTGTCGGTTGTTTCTTGGTTAATACCCATAATCTGCCCGTGGTGGTGGCTGCACCCAACAATCAATTCCATCAAAACTCTGATTTCTGGAAGGAATGCCTCCTGGTGATTCGGGTCATACCATTCTTCTTCATTTCCCCACTCTTCTTGTTGGGAACCATGATGTGGGTGATGGTTGCGTCCCGGTGACAACAGCTCATCTTCATCATAGTCGGAGTAGCTTGGGTGGCTGTTTTGGGGTTGATATGGACGGTTACGAAATAGTGTGGTGGTAGTGGAGGATGTTGGTTTTGTGATGGTTGTTGGGGGGGGGGGGGTTGCTGTGGTCTCGGACCCTAGTTTTGATCTTGGTTTTGTTGATTTGGGAACATGAGATCTGGAAGGGGTGGAATTGATGGGATCGGTACCCCACCTTGATTGGGATCTTGATTGGCTGGATTTCCTTACGACATCCTTATGGTTGGACTGCCGAGCTTCTCAAGAATGGCTTTTATTGTTCCTTTGAGCTTTCTGTTAGCTTTTGCTGCTTTTTCTATTTCTGGATCAAGGAGTAGTGGTGATTTTCTTCCTGAACGCCTCGTATGCATAAACTTGTAAACTACACAAGTAAACACACAATTAGTAGTACCGCACTAAACAAAAGAAATCAAAAATAGCACTTTGCACACAAAACTCTCATGCAACGACGCCATTTTGATCGCGTGTCCAAGGTAAATCAAAAATATAATTAAAAAACTGATCCTTAGCTACTTTAGACTGTAGTACGGAAAGTAAGGTTGTCGAACCCACAAGGAATTCGTGGAGAATGCTATTTAACTTTTACTTAATAAAACTGCAGGAACTACTGAACTTTGAATACTGACTTTTAAAACGATTGCTAAAGCAACAAACTTTAATTTGTTTAAAAACAGTTATGAGAAAACAGATTGCTCCCGGGTTCAGATTGCAAGTTCGGTGGTTACTAGTTTGTACTTATTGGAAATCACATAGACATGACTCGTTGAACTACCAAGTTTGATAAATAACCAATAACCAAGATAATTGACCGTGTTGAGCAACGATTGTAAAATCGGATACTTGACACAAGTTAAATTCCCAATAATTAATTACCGATTTAAAACATCAAACATAAACACTCAATGGTTCACGATATAAAACCGAAAAACTGATGAATGTATTAAATCTAAAAAAACCAAATCGTTTAATCAAACAAAGTAAACTATAGAATTTGAATGGCCGAAAGATTAAACAAAGTCTAAACCAAATCAAAGCATGAACCAATTAAAAGTCACCTTACATAAACAATCCTACACCCGGAAACAACCACGGGTGGATTAGCCGCTCATGGAAGCTTCCATGATTAGTAGGAAGTGATCTAACATGAACAATGGTGATGGAATGATGTTTCTCCTTCAAAAATCTCCTTAGAAACTCCAAAAAACGGCTAGAACAAAAACCCTCACGAAACCCTAAGTGTTTGGCTTAAAAAGGGGTCAAAATCCCAAATTTTCGTAGTCGGCCGGCAGGCAACGCAAATTGCGCCCCTACCTGCGCAATTTGCGCCCTACCCCTAGCAATTTGCGCTGGTTAGCTAATATCTTCAGTTTCCTGCTTTTTTTTCACTCATATTTGCTCACAATACCTGCATTCCATAAATAATACAAAGTAAGGATGTTCCATACTAATAAACACATAAAAACATGTATTTAAACTTTAAAAACGTAGGTTAAACACCCTCTCATCAGTCGCTCGGTTTATGTGAACATACAAAAATTCATTTTGTTTCAGATGACATGCAATTTTGTTGCCCTAATTGTCAACTTTTCTTCTGCCTACCTGACTACTACTCATGCAATGATCCTCGGATACTCTTGAAGTGATCCTTAAAGGGTCCTCTTGATTTTTCATTTTTATTTTTAATTTAATTTTATGAATGTAGGAAGTGCTCCTTTAACTGTTGTTCAGCTACTATAGGTCAACATGATAATGAGCACACTATGAGCACTTACATTAGCCCCTGAATCTCCTACAGACCAATTAATGGAGCGATTATCAGTTGGACAAAATTTTCTTTTATAACAAACGTTATGTAGATGACACACTAGGACCACTTGCAGGAGTCGTTGATTTGTGATAACAACAAACTTATATTGTTGGCATCCCTTTCTGATTCATTGGAGTACATTGTTCAATCCATAGAAAGGCAAGTTCTTATTTAACCATTTTTAATTATTCAACCCGTGTAAGTTAGGAAAAGACATAAATACATACTTATGAAATATATCTTTTTCAATATATAACCAGTGTAGTACATGGGTTTCTAACCCGGGAAAACCCAATTATCCTATAATATCAAAAAAAGGATGGTAGCCCCAAGACTTCTCATAGTGGAGGTCTTGGGTTCGAATCCAGGCCACATAAAAAAAAGGGTCTGTGGCCAGGTCAGGAGGTTTACCCAGTTAGAGGTTCCTCCTGAGTGAGCTGCCCTGGATGTTCTAGGTATTCCCCCAGAAATACTCAATTATTTTACCGTTCAAAAAACAAAAACCTAGTACATAAAAAAGAAAAAAACTTGTTTATCAAATTAAAATTACTAATTAAGGCAAGATTATCAACATACCAAGCACTAACAAAGAGTCAACAACATCCTTGCCTTTCAAGCTGCATCTCCTCTTCTGTTGAACTCTTCTCACACACACACACACACACTACCGACAATCAACACTTCTTCTTAGGGTTTCTCACTTCCCCCAAATCTGTTCATCATTCTACACATTTGCCATAGTTTCGTAATCGTATGCTGTTTTGTGCGAGATTTGGAGAGGCAATAGTCTCCACAGATCCGAGTCTGTGAACAATGGCGGGACCTGGAAGTCGTAGATCGACGAACGCCGCATCGCAATCGGTGCGTGGATCTAGAATTGTCGTTGCAATTGTCATCGGAATTCTACTTGGATGTATCTTAGCAGTTTTATACCCTCGCGGTCTCTTCTCCGGCGACTCCTATTCCGCTTCTCAGTTCCAGAGTCGCCGTCTCTCCAAATCGAATCTTCAGGTTCAATTTTTATGAATTCATTGTTTATTATGCTTGCTTTAATAGGTTGCTTGAGTTATAATTTGTTGACTGTTTGTATTGGATCAAGTGTTTCTCTTGATTTGCGTGAATTTGTTGAAATTATTTAATCAGGATCATGTTGTTGTATATAAAAGCGATGCACATTGACTTTGATGTTGAAGATGTTAATATTCATCTGTAAAACTAATCTGGATTATGAAGATTCTAGATGTTTCCATCACCTTAGGGCAGAATTAGGGTTGGTAAGTTGGGTGAAAAATTCAGGATTAATGAGTTTGATCTTCAAAATGATGTAGACTGTTTTAAGCTTTCTGAATTTGGTATTGATTATGAAACTTCATTCAAGTTATGTTTATAGACTTATAGCTGATTTAAGTATTCTCCAACTGGTGTTTTTGATGTATTATTATAGCTAGACATAAAAATTACTTGACTTGATTTTGAAGTTAAATATTCTAAAGGAATTTCTTTAGGTTTTAGAACGGGGATGTGTCGTTATCATTACTAGTAACCGACTCCACAATCGTAGATTTACTTAATTGTTGATTTGCTGAATAAGAAAGAAACTTGACATTAGTTTTTTATAACTTTCTTCTTACTTACTCCAAGTTAGTTATTACTTACTAATTTATACTTTTATCTGAAAATCAAACTTAAGAAAGAATATATGGCATTTCTTTCTTTTTCTTTATAACACTTTCTGATTTATCAGTATATGACTTCTCTCTTATTGATACTTCATAAATGTGGTTTAATTTGATTATTTGATCATATGCTTCAGTTGTTTTAGGTATTCCAAAAACCCTTTCTTGATATCCACTGAATAAGTTAACTTTAGTATGTCATGAAATTAAATCAGGTACCAATTCTAAAGTCAACTGCATGACCTCATATGTTAAGCATCTTCCTTTTTCAGATTGGATCAACTTCATGTGAATCCACAGAGCGAGTTAGCATGTTGAAAGCAGACATTGCAGATTTATCAAACACAAATGATGAACTAGAGAAGCAAGTCAGGGATTTAACCGAGAAGTTGCAGGCAGCTGAACAGAAAAACGGTCAAGTGGAGCAGCAAGTTGTAGTTTCACGGGAGCCCCAAAAGGCTGGGCCCTTTGGGACTGTTAAGGGTATAAGAACTAACCCTACTGTTCTTCCAGATGAAACTGTAAACCCAAGACTAGCCAAAATCTTGGAAAAAATTGCAGTCCAAAAAGAGCTTATAGTTTCAATTGCAAATACCAATGTAAAATCCATGTTGGAGGTTTGGGTCTCCAGCATCAAGAAAGCAGGCATACCCAATTATCTTGTGGTGGCTTTAGATGACGGGATTGTAGATTTTTGCAAAGAAAATGATGTACCATACTACATGAGAGATCCAGATGAGGGTATTGATTCTGTTGCTAAAACAGGAAGTAATCAGCTGTTTCAGGATTGAAATTTAGAATCTTGAGGGAGTTCTTGCAATTGGGTTACAGTGTTCTGTTGTCTGATGTTGATATAGTATACATACAGAACCCATTTGATCATATATATACAGGGATTCAGATGTGGAGTCTATGTCTGATGGGCATGACAACATGACTGCTTATGGATACAATGATGTCTTTGATGAACCTGCAATGGGTTGGGCTAGATATGCTCATACGATGCGAATATGGGTTTATAATTCTGGGTTTTTTTATTTGAGACCTACTATACCTGCAATTGAGCTTTTAGATCGTGTGGCTGACAGGCTGTCTCATCCACCGCCAGCTTGGGATCAGGCGGTGTTCAATGAGGAACTGTTCTTTCCTTCTCATCCTGGTTATATCGGCCTTCATGCTTCTAAAAGAACTATGGATCGTTATCTTTTTATGAACAGTAAAGCTCTTTTTAAGGAAGTAAGGAAAGATGCCAATTTGAAGAAATTAAATCCTGTTACTGTTCATGTTAATTACCATCCAGATAAATTACGGAGAATGAAAGCGGTTGTTGAATTCTACATCAATGGCAAACAGGATGCGCTCGACCCGTTTCCTGATGGTTCTGATTAAATTCCAGTTGCACTTTTCTGGATCAGGTAATCTTATAATGAGCTTAACCCTTTTGAAAGAAAATGAATATGTAATATGATCAATCACTACTCTTGACCTTTCAATACTTGGTTTTTCTTATTTGGAGTACAGTTTTATCTTCTGTTTCATCCTTTTTTTATTCAGTGACATATTGTTTATCTTCTTCTACTTCCAGCAAAACTCGAAAAAGGTCTTGCGAATTTCATATTTTACTTAAAGTTAGTGTAGGTAAATCGCGTAGCTTATTTATTTACCTATAAAATTTCCAGGGGGACCGGAACTTAATACCTATAAAATTTTATAGGACATGAGAATCGCCTAGCCTACAGTCAACACCATTGTACATAATAGGCCTTCTAGCATCCCTGTTGTTTTCAAGAAAATGATTTTTTACACAAACCATTAATTGTTAATAAGAGTCATTGTTTTTTCTTTTAGAAATTCCTTTGTAGAAAAAAAACACTTCTATTATATACATCCATTTTATATGAAAACGAGTTGATTACCTGCGTGTTGTGGGGCCTAACCGTATACAAAATTAACGTCTTCAAAATGAACACTACGTTGTTGTGATATACCATAGAAAAAAAATAATCACATCGTAACGGTATATGGAAAAAAAAAACAAAGAAAATAAAAAACTTAAATTTAAGAAAAAATAACGGTATGGAGACTATGTTCATCACCCTCTTGCAAAATTAACGTCTTCAAAATGAACACTATGTTGACGTCAGCGAGTAGGGAGACAGCACTTACCCGTTAGGCTAACGCACATCTATGTTCATCACCCTCTTGCAAATGTGTATATATAAAAACAGTTTGAAACTGAAAAAAGAATCAAAATAAAATAACCAAAACATGCTCAAGTAGCTTGTATCTCATGCCTCAAGTCTAGTAACAAATGAAAGAGTAATATTCATTTAGACACCGACATTCCTTTTTATTGTTATACGAGAGTGGGAGGCGGACGTTAAACGGTTGAGGCGGTCACATTAACGTGGCTAAGCACAAAAAGATACGTATAAAATTAACGTTGCGACGTAAACATATAACTTAAAATTGAAACGACAAACTCTTTAAAAAATTTAGTAACAAAGACAGTTATATAACGGTACCGATGTTTTTCAATCGGTGTCAGTCTCATTATTCTAGGTACCAGCATGTTACCGCCAGTCGATATAACCAGCGATACCTAAAAAAAATATTTAAAGATTTTAAAAAAATGACGAACCAAATTTTTGGAGAAAATAGAATTTAGTAAAAAAAATAATGGGGTTAAAAGCATATATTATATATAGTACAGGGTGCTAA
This sequence comes from Smallanthus sonchifolius, assembly GCA_023525975.1. NCBI lineage: Eukaryota > Viridiplantae > Streptophyta > Magnoliopsida > Asterales > Asteraceae > Smallanthus > Smallanthus sonchifolius. The sequence goes on from CM042019.1 coordinate 100,803,956, forward strand.
GTGAAAATTTTAAAAAATTGAGGGTTTGGTTGGTAAATGTAACAAAGTTGAGGGTTTAAAGGTGGTCGGTGGCATTTGCCACCGACATTGCATTTTAAGTTAAGTTAGAAATTAAGCCCGCACGATGCGGCGGGTTTGCAAACTTCGTTACGTACGTTGCAGTGGTGACAATAACATAACTAAGTACATAAAAGAAGCGTATGAATTAGCCGCGACTCGGTTCTAGAGATCGAGAAATAGATAAATTACGGCACGAATAGGAGTTAACATTGAAACGACAAATTCGTTAAGAAGTTAGTAACAAAGTAAAAACACAAAAGAGAAATAAAAAAAGTAATTTATACAAATGAATATAAAAAAATTAAAGCACTCTAGACTCGAACAAGCGTCGACGGATTTAGCAGGGTTATTGTAGAATAATAAAATTAGTAAAACAATAATAAGTTAAAAGCGTATATTATACATATTACAGGTGTAAAGTTGAGAATTTAGAAATTTGAATAATGAGTTAAAAGCGTATTATATATAGTATAGGTGTAAACTTGATAATTTAGAAATATGAGGGGTACTTTAGAAACCTGAGAGGTATATTTGAATTTTTAGAAAGTTGAGGGTTATTATTTGAAAATGTAAAAATTGAGGGGTGCATATGAGAAAAGAAAAAAAAACTAATTGGATTAAAAACGTATATTATATATAGTATAGGTGTAAACTTGAGAGCTTAGAAATATGAGGGGTACTTTTGAAACCTGAGAGGTATATTTGACTTTTTAGAAAGTTGAGGGTATTATTTGAAATTGTGAAAATTGAGGGGTGCATATGAGAAGGAAAAAGAAAAAAACCTAATTGGATGCCGACGTTGCAAAATAAGGGAGAGTAAATATAATATTTTTTATAAGTATTTACTTTTTCATAAAATCCTTAATTTTAATTTTAAAAAATCTTCAAATAATCATTGTTAATATTGTTATAAAAATTATCGTTAGGGATAATTTCATATATTTCTATAACTAGGTTACAAACTCGTGTACTACACGGATTGTATTTTGAAAATGATATATTTCATAAATATGTATACATGTCTTTTCCGAACTTACACGTGTTGAATAACCGAAATGATTAAATAAGAATTTGCCTTTCTATTGAGAGAACAATGTATTCTAATGAATCACTAAGGGAGGCTAACAATATAAGTTTGTTGTTATCACAAATCAACGACTCCTGCAAGTGCTCCTAGTGTGTCATCCACATAACGTTTGTTATAAAGTTTCAGTTTCGTCCAACTGGTAATCGCTCCATTATTTAGTCTGTGGGAGGTTCAGGGGCTAATGCAAGTGCTGATAGTGTGGTCATTATCATGTTGACCCATAGTAGCTAAACAACAGTCAGAGAAGCTCTTCCTGTATTCATAAAATTAAATTAAAAATAAAAATGAAAAGTCATCAGGGACCCTTTAAGGATCACTGCAAAAGTACCTGAGAATCATTGTATGAGTACCTGTCGGGTATGCAGAAGAAAAGTTGACAATTAAGGCAACTAAATTGCATGTCTTCTGAAACAAAATGAATTTCTGTATATTCACATAAACCGAGCCACCAACTAAGCTTTTAATGTCAAAATTGTAGAGAATTTTATGAGCATTTAAAAAAGTCAAACATTGGTGTTTTTTTAAAATAAAAGTAGAAATAGTGAATTTTAAATTAATGAAATTAATACCTTCCGTATTTATTGGTTACCTTAATAGTTAGAAAATAATGAAATGATATTGAAATTTAAAACAACTTAAATAAACAATAAATCTAATTCCATAATTAGGATACACTTACATTATAATTGATTTTCAAAATTAAAATTTAAATTTTGAAATCATTTTAGGAAAGATTATAAATAAATAAACATTAAATTTGAAAATTCGAAATTGAAAATACATGTAAAATTAAATTATTATTATTTAAATCATTACCATAACAACTTTTGAAATTTAAAAGCAGGTAAATAAAAAATAAATATTATTCATAATTGTCGGTGTAGGCTAGCCCACTTGGTAGAGACATTTAAATTATTACTCTAATAAGTTATAATTGATTTTTCAAAATGTACATTTAAATATTTAAACCATTTTGAGAAATCATTTTAGGAAATAATTATAAATGGAAAAAAATTAATTTTGACTTTGCGAACTTAGAAATATATACTTCAATTATTATTATTTAAATCATTACTGCAATAAGTTTTCAAATTTGTAAGCAATTAAATCTTTACTATATATTAAATAAATGTTTTTTCATGTCACGTGTCGCCTCCATATTCAATCTCATCACTTTTTTCACGCATCTCTCTCTTATTAAATACACTTTCATCTTTTAATAATAATATATTTTTAAAGAAAATACTAATAATACTAATAAAACACATTTATTTTAAATTTTCCTTACTATAAAAAACTTTGAAATCTAATTATACAACTATTATTTTCAGTAAAATAGTAATTAAGGTCAAATTAGATTAAATAGTAATTAACGTATTTTGAAACCCAATTATATATTAATTTTTAAATATTTTAAATTTTATTTTCTATCTTTAGTATATGTAATACATTTTTACAACTGTAATATATATATATATATATATATATATATATATATATATATATAAAGATTTAAAAATTTTATGTATTGATATTTTTTACCCTGTGTATTACATAGGTTTTAAGCTAGTAAACCATAAATATAACTCATAGTTATACGGTTACACTACAATCGATTTTTGAATTTGAAATTTAAATTTTCAGATCAGTTTAGGAAATAATAAAATCATTAGAAAATAATGTAATGATATTAAAATTTAAAATAAAGGGTTTAACTATATATTAAATTAAGTCTAAAATAAATTTATAGTGATATGTAGAAGTGTTTCGATGTGGAAAAGAATAAAATTTAATTATTTAAATCATTACCATAAAAACTTTTGAAATTTAAAAGCAATTAAATAAAAAATAAATATAATTCATAAGTGAGATGAGCGTTTAGGCGGGAAAATATAGTTCCTAATGGCCTCAATGAATGACACGTGGACCAACTTATTTTTATTTATTATTATTTATCTATATCTATACTCTATAATAAATAAAAGTTTTTGTGGGACACTTGTCACTCTCCTATGTATTCTTAATTTTTTTTTCACGCCTCTCTCTCATATTAATTATACAAATTTCTTTATTTGTTTTTATAATTTTTTATTTCCCGCCTCCCTCTCCTGTTAAATAATAATGATTTCTATAAAATATTTTTTATTTAAAAAAATAGGTTTGTTCATAAAGCAATTTATATATTGAACATTTCTTTCATTCTTTTTATAAAATATTTTAAAAAAATAACTATATAGCGTTTCTATAATTTATATTAAAAAATTATGTAATATGTCATAAATATGTAATATGTAAATCTTTATTACTAAGTATATATAAAATTGTATTTATTAAACCCGTGTAATACAAGGGTTTTTAACCTAGTATGTAATAGATACTTGTCAAATACCATATATACTAACCAAATTTCTAAATATCTTATATATTCTTACAAAACTTGTCAAATATCATATATATTCAAATCAAAATCCAAATATTATATATATAGCTATAAACAATCAGAGTATCATATATATATATATATATATCATTTTACCCTTAATTTTCTGAAAACTTTAAAATTGTTATAATATAACTATAACTAACACAAGATTAATTAACTTAAGAACTTTAGAGAGAATTATAAGAAGTAGAGATGTATAACTTGTAAGAGTATATACAAGAATGTGCAAGTTTTTCATTTACATTGAGGTTGTATTTATACTACAAAAAAGTTTACTATTTGGTAGTCAAATAGGTACTGGTTTCCTTATTGAGTTGAAAATGTGTTCATCCAATAGTTCATAACACTCCCTCTTGGATAACACTTTTTAAGTTTTGGAGTCTAATTTCAAAGTAATGTCTTATTAAAAACCTTGTTAAAGAAAAACCTAGTGGAAAAAAAACCTTTAGTTAAGGAAAAAAGAGTGCAATGTATAATTCCCTCTTTATTTGTCATCTGTAAATCATTACATCGTCCGTACACGTCGCATTCCAATATCATGAACGTGTTGCCTGAAAATTGTTGTGGGCGGCGCTTTTATGAAAAGATCAGCTGAATTGTTATTAGATTGGACATATCTTATTTCAACTTGATTGTCTTTAATAAGGTCATGAGTGTATTAAAAGAATCTTGGCGGTATATGTTTTGTTTTATCACTCTTAATATACCCTTCTTTCATTTGCGAGACATAAGCTGCATTATCTTCATAGATTGGAGTTAGACTTCTATCTTTCTCTAGTCCACAAGAAGTTAATATGAGTTGTGTCATAGATCCTAGACATTCACATTCTCTGAAAGCTTCATGTAGTGCAATGACTTCAACGTGATTTAAGGATGTTGCAACAAGTGTTTGTTTATGAGAACGCCATAAAACTGCAGTTCCTCCATTCTTAAATTCATATCCAGTTTGAGATCTTACCATATGAGGATTTGATAAATAATATGTGTCTCCATAACCATTTTACCCTTCTTTTGAATCATTAGGATAAAATAAGCCAATAGTTCCTCAAAGGTATCGAAAAATATGTTTAATTCCATTCTAGTGTCTTTTTGTAGGGGATGAACTAAATCTTGCTAACAAATTGACTGCAAAAGAGATATCAGGTCTTGTATAGTTAGTAAGAAATTTAAATGAAGTACCTTGGAAAAAGAAAATATTTTGCTTGTTTACAAATTGAGCATACGAATAATAGAATAATTGTGCATTAATCAAATTATAATGATAAGCTCTTAACATTTCAATATGGACAATGCAAATCCTTTAAGAACTCCAATGGTTGTTAAATCACTCAACATCGACAATGATCCATTTCGCCCTTGCAAATATAGTGAAGAGGTTCTTGGTCCCGAGATACCATACCTTAGTGCAATTGGAATCTCAATTTAAGCCAGAGCATTAGCAGCTGGTACATGAGATTTAATTACTCTTTTTGTATCAGTAAATGCATCAAGCAATTGATTTGCAATTTCTTGTAGATGCATCATCTTTTGAGCCTCTTTCTCACAATGTTTTCTCCTCGGATCAAGATGTAACAATGAAGGTTCACACCATGAGACATTCTTTTCTTGAATTTTCTTTTCTCCCCTTAATGCCGGGAAAATTGTCTCATTAAAGTGACAATCAACAAAACATGTTGTAAATACATCACTTGTTAAAGGTTCAAGATATCTTATGATGAAAGTTGTTTCATATCTAACATATATTCCCAACCTTCTTTGAGGACCCATTTTGGTGTGTTGTGGTGGTGCAAAAGTGTCACACCCTCAAAATCCACCTGCGGGGTTTTACCGCGAGGCGCGTGACAAACCAGGATCTCAGTCATTAGTTACACGGAATGACTCTATATGAATTTAAATAAAATACCATTGCTGCTCATAGTCACGAGACAACAATCATTAAGTTTGAAAAACATTGCAGAGGTGTAAATAAAATCCAAATGAAAGTGTAATCAAATGCGCAAAACACTGCGCCCAAACCAAAGTAAATAAAACGAGTAAATAAGTTTTAAAATTGTTTATGAAAACCATGCACCGTCATGCATCCTAATCCTGAGTGTACCTTAGCGACTTGAGAAAGACATGCTAAAAGTGTCAACATAATGGTTGGTGAGTTCACAGAGTTGTAAGTAAATAAGAGTTCGACGTTTGCTAGATAATGTAATTAATGTATACCAATAGATAGATAGTCTATGTCATGCTCCTACAAGTGTTTCGTAACCGAAGCTGACTGTTTGTGTTTGTTTTCCTTCCGCCATGTCTACCGAACAATGGCAAATGTTTAGGTCAATATTACACCCGTTCAAGCTCCAGTCAAGTTAGCGCGACTAACTCGGGTGGGGCTTGTCAAAGCCTAGTAGTACTACTCAAAATTACCTCGCTATGTTCCAATACTAACAGTTCGAGAATGTAAGTACTTATGTGGTATGTTTGCACTTTAGTAAGCAAGCGATAATACAATACTACAAGATCAAAATTGTTTGCGAGCATGCTTTCTCCCCCAAAGAGGAAAGTAAGTAAAAGAGAGGGACCGTGAAACTCACCTTAGTATGCGTGCAAATGAAAGCTAAGTAAAAATGGTTGGACCTCTTACTGCCACCTAAAATCATAGGTCTATAAGTGTGTGTTCGTGTAGGTTGACATGAACCCTTAGTATCCAAACAATACCATTGTTTAAGTGTAGAAAAGATTTACGAGTTTGACTCAAGTTTGACCCGACAACCCGTTGGTGACTCATGTTGTGATCCAATGTTTGTTTAGTATATTAGTACACATAATATACAAGTAGTTCATGTTCCAAGTTACACACATGATTCACAAAACTTCCTAGCATGTCAAGCTATGAACACACAAATGTATCTTTATCAACAAGTTACCACTTTTAGTAATGTATCAACCTAGGGTTTGGTTTCCATAAGTTAATCTCTTATAACACGTTTGCATGATCTTAACATGTTTACATAATTATACTAAAGCATATTAAGTCATCACATCGAATAATTCAAGTCTAGAGTGCAAGTTTCAAAACCTAAAAAGTTTCCACTTTTAGTAAGTTATGATCAAACCACATGGTTTCTACAAAACAACGCTTTAACATGTTTCAATTCAATCACAATAACATGCTAGTATCATCCTATAACATCATGCACGTAAAGCAACTCACATTCAACAAATACCTTTCAACAAAGTTTCCTCTTGAGGAAGGTCTACTATTTCTAGCTTGTTTAATGATATTCAACACACTAAACCAATTGCATACAACCTATTTAACATGATTATAACCATAACAAGTATTAAACACCTCTAACATGCAATTCTACAACATGACATAATCAAAAAGTTTCCTTATTTGGAAAGTTCACAAAACCGAGCTAGGTATCCAAAATCTGATTTCATACATCATCTATACATGCATCAAGTAACACATAAACATCATCACATCATTCTAACCATGTGTACTCAAGCTTGTATTGATAAGGTCCTTGGATACAGGAAACATAACCAGAATTGTCACACCCCAACCGACGGCGGAATACGTCGGGGCGGGACATGTAGACTGTTTATGAGCACAAGGTTGACTAGATAATAATTTAATAATCAAATTTCATTTCAAAAGATTCAACCACAAACAAATTCTAACAAGTGCATAATGGAAATACATAATATTCTTTATTTAAATTCAACTAAGTCCAAATCCTATGTGTAACATGTCATGATCAAACTCACATATTAACACCTGAAACATGAATAAAATAAAGTCAACTAAAAAGTTGGTGAGCATACACAGGTTTATACATAGATAGTGTGTAGATATAAATAATCAAATCCTTACATAACATGATAAAATAAGGCATTTATGGGGAGCAGCTATTGTGTAACCAAAGTACAATCAAACCTTTGTAACAAGCATGCAAATTGTGTTGTCAGTAACAATCACCCCAATCTGGGTGGGTTTGTCAGACTCAATAGATCTATCATTGTTAACCGTCGGCTTGTATAGTTAATGATTGCACATAAATTGCACACAAAAGTTAACACACTTAGCACTCAAACATAAAACTCAAATTTTCACACATGAATGTAAAGAGGATTTGTATTTGTGTAGTTTGTGTAAATGTAAGCAATTGTTTGTATAGAGTTCATGTTTCACCCCAAAAAGTGTAAAAGAGTAAAAGGGGCTATGTAATACTCACTTGATTCAAAGGTGTAGCTAATACGAGAGACTAGGTAGTAACGTGATCCTTGTGACGCACAACGTTAACCTAAAGTGTATTGCGTATGAACATTAATAAAATGTCTAAATAAAAGTCTAGGGTTTCAGTGGATATGAGTATGAGGAATTATATAATGAGTTCGTGTCGAATTATGAAAAGGGTTGTGTAGATGTTGAGTAAAATGAAAACAATTTGAAATGAATAGTTTTTAAAATATTTTTAAATTAGGGTTTGAATTTGAATAACTAAATCAAATAATTATGACTTAATTATTCTAGTTACAAAATAACGTAGTTATTCGGTGTATTTAGGTATAGCCTGAATAACCAATTTTGTTTAAATATAAATTAAATAATTTTTTTTATAAAGATGCGTAAATATGGAGTTGTGTAAATAATATTTATGTGTAGACTTTAATGATAAATATACATTTAACTTTGTAGGTTATAATAGATAACTTTTATTTATTTATTTATCATTTAGAAATGAGTATTTGATCGTTTTAAATAAAGTTAATACTTTATAATTTTATAAAATCAATTGTTTTTATTTGGAAATTAATTTAAATATAAGTACTTATTGTTTTGAAAATATGAATATAAATCTAACAATCTGACAAAGGTTTTCTCACACATGACCGTGCCTAGGACAAGACACGACCGTGTTAAGATCACGGGCGCGACCGTGCTGGTCGAGGCGTGACCGCGTTGATCAAACAGAGGACACAACAAGGCTGATCATTAGGCACGACCGTGTCTAGGGTTCTGAGGCACGACCAGGTCTAGCCAAGAGGCACGATCGTGTCTTGGGGTAGCACGACCGCGCTAGATGATTAGCGCGACCGTGTTCGGTCAAGTTCAGAGACCAAATTGTTCGATTTTTATAAAATTAACGTTGGAAATCATAGGGCTTTCATCAATTAGGTGATTACGAGTTTATAGGTATAGGTTAATTGGATTTAAAACATGTCTAAAGTAGGATTCGGTTAAACCATTTTCGTAAGAACCCTAGGTTACGGATCTTGACAAATTCCATGATGATTGATAAATAAATATAGGGCTTTTGATGTGTAACCAGTTGCGAATCTAACCATATATATTAATTGGATTATAATTGGGTCTAGAATAGTGTTCGATTAAACTGAAAATGCATGAACCCTAGATTCGGGTTCATGTTATAATCGCTACTGCAAGCCCAAATCAGGTTGGGGCTTTTGATCTATAGACTGAAACGAAAGTGTAGGAGGTTTCAAATACCAGAAAGGATGAAGTGTTGATAGCGTACGGTTAGAACTTGTTCCGCCGACGACGGGTTTGATCTCCGGTGCCTTTTGCTGCAACTCCGGCTAAATCAACGTGTTCAGGAGCTTCAAAGAGGATGGAATAAAGCGTACAGTGTGTTTGCTTGGGAGGATTATGGTCAAAATGATTGAAATCGATGGATATATGAAAATGATCGACGGTTACGAGATGAATTGGCATAATTAGATTAATTCGTCGTAAATAAAGTGATTAAAATCTTAATTGGGTTCGTTAATGGTAGAAATGTGTGGAACGGTTACGAAATCGAATGATTATGCGATTAAAGGCTGCATTTACGTTTCAACTGACGAGAGGCGCGACCGTGCCAATAAGAGGCGCGACCGTGCCCAAAACAAGGCGCGACCGTGCCTACTAGGGTTTCTGGTTATTTACAAAATCAGCCCTTGCAACTTCAACTTTGACACATTTATATAAATATTTACATATATAGGATTCTAATAGAATATACCCGTGTAAAACTCGCGGTTTTGTATTGGAACCTAGCATTTAATAGTTGGTACGAATAGAATAAATCAGTGTACTAGAATTGGATTTGAAATGTGTTACATTGAATGAAAAAATACCGATAATAAAATCAGAAATGTTACACTATCCCCATGTTGAGAGAATTTCATCCCGAAATTTAGCTAGCTAGGGCGACTGCACCAGCAAAGAGGTGGGGGTACTTGAGCTTCATTTGGTCCTCACGTTCCCAAGTAAACTCAAGACCACGTTTTGATTCCCAACGAACTTTGATAATAGGGATACGACTTCGCTTGAGCTGCTTGATCTCACGATCTATGATTTCTACCGGTTTCTCAACGAAGTGCATCGTTTCGTCAATGCGCACGTCGTCAAGAGGTATATGGAGATTTTCATCAGCAAGGCATTTCTTCAGATTAGACACGTGAAATGTAGGATGCACATTGCCAAGTGATGGAGGTAACTTGAGTTTGTAAGCCACTTTCCCAATCCTTTCAAGGATCTTGAATGGACCCACATAGCGAGGTGCTAACTTGCCTTTCTTTCCAAAATGGATCACACCCTTCCACGGAGACACCTTTAGAAGGACAAGGTCACCGACTTGGAATTCTAAGGGTTTTCGCCGTCTGTCGGCATAGCTCTTTTGCCGACTCCTTGCTACTCGAATGTTGTCACGGATTTGGATAATCTTGTCGGATATTTCTTGAATTAGCTCGGGACTGGTGATTTGTGATTCACCATTCTCGTTCCAACAGATAGGAGAACGACACTTACGGCCATAGAGAGCTTCAAATGGTGCCATGTTGATACTTGTGTGGTAGCTATTATTGTAAGAGAAGTCAATTAGGGATAAATGTGAATCCCAATTGCCACCAAAATAAATTACGTATGCTCTAAGCATGTCCTCCAGAGTTTGAATGGTACGCTCGGTCTGACCATCAGTTTGGGGATGGTAAGCCGTGCTCAAATTCAATCGTGTGCCAAGGGCAGTTTGGAGGGATTGCCAGAAATGGGAGGTGAACCGAGCATCTCTATCGGATATTATGTTTAAGGGAACACCGTGACGGCTCACAATTTCATCAATGTAAATTCGAGCCAATTTCTCAACCCGATAGTCTTCACGGATGGGCAAGAAATTAGCAGATTTGGTGAGGCGGTCAATGATCACCTAGATGCTATCATAACCTCTTGAGGTGCGAGGGAGTTTGGTAATGAATTCCATAGCTAAATTTTCCCATTTCCACATGGGAATTTTCGGTTGTTCAAGCAAACTAGAAGGACGTTGGTGTTCGGCTTTGACTTTGGAGCAAATTAGACATTTGGCAACTTAGAGAGCAATGTCTTTCTTCATACCGGGCCACCAATATTGTTGGCGAAGATCTTGGTACATTTTATCCGCACCAGGATGAATAGAATAATGAGTCTTGTGAGCCTCGTTCATGAGAAATGTACGGAGATCATCGTGATCGGGAACCCAAATACGGTTCAAGTAATAAAGTAAGCCATTGGGTTTTGGTTCAAGTTAGAGTTCAACACCACACAACATTTCCTCGTACATGTTACCCTCGGTGACTGAGACGTGTTGAGCTTCTAAGATGCGATTTTGAATGTCGGTTTGATTTCGGACATAATGAAGCATGACATGGTCCTTTCGACTCAAAGTGTCGGCTACAACATTCGCTTTGCCGGGATGGTAATGAATCTCGCAGTCATAGTCGTTAAGGAGTTCAACTGAACGTCGTTGCCTCATATTGAGTTCCTTTTGGCTGAAGATGTGTTGGAGACTTTTGTGGTCGGTGAACACCACACATTTTGTGCCATGGAGGTAATGTCTCCAAATTTTCAATGCGAATACGACCGCACCCAACTCGAGGTCGTGTGTCGTATAATTCTTCTCATGAATCTTATGTTGCCTTGATGCATAAGCGATTACTTTACCTCGTTGCATGAGGACACAACCGAGACCTTGGTTGGAAGCATCACAGTAGACAACTAGATCATCATTCCCATCAGGGAGAGTCAAAATAGGAGCATCGCACAACTTTGCTTAAGAGTTTGGAAAGTTTCTTCTTGCTTTGGTCCCCATTCATAAGTTTTACCCTTGTGGGTCAAAGCGGTGAGAGGAACAGCAATCTTAGAGAAATTTGAAATGAAACGACGATAATATCCCGCAAGCCCAAGAAATGAACGAACTTCGGTGGGGGTCTTCGGGGTATTCCAATTCTTAACAGCTTCGATCTTAGCAGGGTCAACGTGAATTCCTTTTTCGTTGATGATATGACCCAGAAATTGAACCTCCTTTAGCCAAAACTCACATTTGGAGAATTTAGCGTATAGTTGTTCCTTCCTTAAGAGGTCCAAAACCAACCTAAGGTGTTGCTCAAGATCGGATTTAGTCTTGGAGTAGATTAAGATATCATCAATGAAGACGATCACAAATTTATCAAGGTATGGTTTGCACACACGATTCATGAGGTCAATGAAAACCGCGGGTGCATTGGTTAGCCCAAAGGGCATGACCATAAACTCATAGTGACCATACCTTGTTCGGAAGGCAGTCATTGGAATATCTTCCTCTTGCACACGGAGTTGGTGATAACCAGATCGAAGATCAATCTTCGAGAAGCAAGTAGAACCTTGAAGTTGTTCGAAGAGGTCATCAATTCTAGGCAAAGGATAACGGTTCTTGATGGTAAGCTTGTTGAGTTCGCGATAGTCAATACACATGAGGAATGATCCATCCTTCTTCTTGACGAATAAGACGGGTGCACCTCACGGTGAATGACTTGGACGGATGAAGCCCTAGTCGGAGAGCTCTTGAAGTTGACTTGCAAGATCTTGCATTTCAGAAGGTGCAAGACGATATGGAGCTCTAGCCACGGGGTTAGCTCCGGGCACAAGATCAATGCAAAATTCTACTTGTCGAATGGGTGGAAGACCATATAGATCTTCGGGGAAATCCCGGATGATGGGGATGTCTTGAATACTCTTCTCTTTGACATCATTTTGAACAACATGGGCTAAGAAGGCCACGTACTTCTTTCGTAAGTACTTTTGAGCAGTAGTGCATGACATTAACCTGAGTCCTTTGCAAGTTTTTTCACCAAAGACTCTCAACGTTTCTCCTGACGGAAGGGGTATTCGGATGCACTTCTCAAAACAAATGACTTCGGCATGGTGAGTTGACAACCAATCCATGCCTATGATGATATCAAAACTTCCTAATGGCATTGGCACGAGGTTGATTGGAAATGTATGGTCATTAAGTTCTAGCGAGCAGCCGTGGATGACGGAGTCAATTGTAAGAGAGTCACCATTTGCTACTTCGACAGTGAAAGTTTTCTCTAGTTTGGATCGTGTTTTTGCAAGTAAGGGTTCAAAGTTAAGTGACACAAAACTTTTATCTGCACCGGTATCAAATAAAATGGAGGCATATTGACTGTTAATAAGGAACGTACCGTTGACCACATCATTGTTGGCCTGAGCTTCGTTGGCGTTTATGTTGAAAGCACGCCCACGAGCTCCGCCTTGTCTAGCATGGATGAATTTCAGGCACTGGTCACGGAAATGATTTGGGTTGCCACATTCATAACAAGCACGCCCATTTGCAATAGCGGGAACACCTTGATTAGCCCCTTTTTGGTTGGTTCGGGTTGGTGGGTTGACTTGACCTGCAAGTGCTTTGGCTCTACAAACATTGACCGTATGGCCATATTTCCCACAGTGAGTGCAAAGGCGACAGGGAATGTGTTGGAGATGGTGATAATTGCATGTGGCACAGAGTGGGTAGATCCCCACATATGGCTTCTTGACTGGTGCTTGAACCATGGGAGCAGCTTGGTTGACAGGGATAGCAGGAGTGACCATAACAAAATTCCTAGCCTTTCTTTTCTTATTATTGTGGTGGGGTTCAGTTTTGGCTTCTTTGACGTGCGTAGGAGGGGTTGTGGTGTCGGGAGCTTTCTTGGTGCCTTTTCTAGTCAGAGTACCTGCTTTCACATGGTTGTCGGTCAAAGTAGAAGATAATCGGATAGCATCTTCGAGTGTTACGGGATTTCTCCCTAAGACAATATCCTGAATCTGCCTAGGTAATCCACCGATGTACTTCTCAATGCAGCGGGATAAGGGTGTGACCATATGGGGCACAAGGAGACTCAGTTCATGAAACCGGGTTGTATAAGCCAGACTTTCACCACTGTCTTGGGCAAGATCCCAAAACTCAGCTTCCAGTTTCCTCACCTCATTCCGAGGACAGAAATTTTCGGTCATTAGTCTCTTAACCTCATCCCATGGTAAGGCCATGGTTGCCTCCATACCTCTAGTTCTCTTTTCCCCATTCCACCACGTGAGTGCTCGTTTTTGAAAGACACTTGTGGCATGATGAACACGAAGGTTATCGGGGCAGTAACTATTGAGGAAAGTGCTCTAAATACTTTCAAACCATTGAAGGAGTCCCGTAGCCCCTTCGGTACCATAGAACTTAAGAGGATTACATGAGTTGAAGTGTTTGAAGGTGCATTGTGATGGGTTGGCACCACCACCACCATTAGCTCCATGGTTACCATTTGTGGCACCGTTAACTTGGGTGAGTTGAGTTACAAGTAGTGCAAGGATAGCAGCAATGTCGGTGTTGTTGTTGGTCACGGTAGCACGACGGGGAGGCATTCTACAGATTTGCACAAGACAAGAAAAAGGTGTAAGAACTTATGAAAGTTGATTGAATTTAAAGGGAACAAAATAATATATGAAATAGTAAATCATAGTTTGGATTGTACTCAAATAGTGACATAATCACTTGAATACTATGACACATTAAGGTCAATTAAACTCATATAATTTTCAAGGAGACATGCTTTAGCCTATAAGTAAACACTCATCCCAGGAATTCCCAAGAAAGCATACGGGTCCCTCGGTTGATTGGAATTTATATGTAATGCTTTCCTAGATAGAAAACCCAGAATACATGTGTCACCCTTCTAGATTGCACGTGTCCTTTAATAATTAACAAAGTTTAAAAACCTTAACGGGGAAATAGAGAAATTTTTATAGATTTAGATCCATGAAGTTTCCACATGCTAAGAATATGATGATAGAGAAATAGGTAAGAAGGTTATGAGGCTTTAGGGTATAGGTAGAGATATTGTTTGTTTAAGTTATTATTTAAGTATAGCCTAACAAGTCATGAATTTTAACAAGTAAAGCATCAAAATGAAATAATACCTAATCATAGTAAGCATGTAACACATAGCATATAGCACGTATCACATAATCATGAAGCATGGCATAAGTGGGTGACCTAAAGTTATAGTCTAGGTCAAGGGTGTCTAATAACCTAGTTTCCTATAACCAAGTCTCTGATACCAATCTATCACACCCCAACCGACGGCGGAATACGTCGGGGCGGGACATGTAGATTGTTTATGAGCACAAGGTTGACTAGATTTCAATAATTTAATAATCAAATTTCATTTCAAAAGATTCAACCACAAACAAATTCTAACAAGTGCATAATGGAAATACATAATATTCTTTATTTAAATTCAACTAAGTCCAAATCCTATGTGTAACATGTCATGATCAAACTCACATATTAACACCTGAAACATGAATAAAATAAAGTCAACTAAAAAGTTGGTGAGCATACACAGGTTTATACATAGATAGTGTGTAGATATAAATAATCAAATCCTTACATAACATGATAAAATAAGGCATTTATGGGGAGCAGCTATTGTGTAACCAAAGTACAATCAAACCTTTGTAACAAGCATGCAAATTGTGTTGTCGGTAACAATCACCCCAATCTGGGTGGGTTTGTCAGACTCAATAGATCTATCATTGTTAACCGTCGGCTTGTATAGTTAATGATTGCACATAAATTGCACACAAAAGTTAACACACTTAGCACTCAAACATAAAGCTCAAATTTTCACACATGAATGTAAAGAGGATTTGTATTTGTGTAGTTTGTGTAAATGTAAGCAATTGTTTGTATAGAGTTCATGTTTCACCCCAAAAAGTGTAAAAGAGTAAAAGGGGCTATGTAATACTCACTTGATTCAAAGGTGTAGCTAAGACGAGAGACTAGGTAGTAACGTGATCCTTGTGACGCACAACGTTAACCTAAAGTGTATTACGTATTAACATTAATAAAATGTCTAAATCAAAGTCTAGGGTTTCAATGGATATGAGTATGAGGAATTATATAATGAGTTCGTGTCAAATTATGAAAAAGGGTTGTGTAGATGTTGAGTAAAATGAAAACAATTTGAAATGAATAGTTTTTAAAATATTTTTAAATTAAGGTTTGGATTTAAATAACTAAATCAAATAATTATGACTTAATTATTCTAGTTACAAAATAATGTAGTTATTCAGTGTATTTAGGTATAGCCTAAATAACCAATTTTGTTTAAATATAAATTAAATAATTTTTTTTATAAAGATGCGTAAATATGGAGTTGTGTAAATAATATTTATGTGTAAAGTTTAATGATAAATATACATTTAACTTTGTAGGTTATAATAGATAACTTTTATTTATTTATTTATCATTTAGAAATGAGTATTTGATCGTTTTAAATAAAGTTAATACTTTATAATTTTATAAAATCAATTGTTTTTATTTGGAAATTAATTTAAATATAAGTACTTATTGTTTTGAAAATATGAATATAAATCCAACAATCTAACAAAGGTTTTCTCACACACGACCGTGCCTAGGACAAGGCACGACCGTGTTAAGGTCACGGGCGCGACCGTGCTGGTCGAGGCATGACCGCGTTGATCAAACAGAAGACACAACAAGGCTGATCACTAGGCACGACCGTGTCTGGGCCAGGCACGACCGTGTCTAGGGTTTTGAGGCACGACCAGGTCTAGCCAAGAGGCACGATCGTGTCTTGGGGTAGCCATTTTTGGTTAATTGGATTTAAAACATGTCTAAAGTAGGATTCGGTTAAACCATTTTCATAAGAACCCTAGTTTACGGATCTTGACAAATTTCGTGATGATTGGTAAATAAATATAGGGCTTTTGATTTGTAACCAGTTGCGAATCTAACCATATATATTAATTGGATTATAATTGGGTCTAGAATAGTGTTCGATTAAACTGAAAACGCATGAACCCTAGATTCGGGTTCATGTTATAATCGCTACTGCAAGCCCAAATCAGGTTAGGGCTTTTGATCTATAGACTGAAACAAAAGTGTAGGAGGTTTCAATTACCATAAAGGATGACGTGTTGATAGCGTACGGTTAGAACTTGTTCCAGCGACGACGGGTTTGATCTCCGGTGCCTTTTGCTGCAACTCCGGCTAAATCAACGTGTTCAGGAGCTTCAGAGAGGATCGAATAAAGCGTACATTGTGTTTGCTTGGGAGGATTATGGTCAGAATGATTGAAATCGATGGATACATGAAAATGATCGACGGTTACGAGATGAATTGGCATAATTAGATTAATTCGTCGTAAATACAGTGATTAAAATCTTAATTGGGTTCGTTAATGGTAGAAACGTGTGGAACGGTTACGAAATCGAACGATTCTACGATTAAAGGCTGCATTTACGTTTCAACTGACGAGAGGCGCTACCGTGCCAAGGCACTTGGCGCGACCGTGCCCAAAACAACGCGACCGTGCCTACTAGGGTTTCTGGTTATTTACAAAATCAGCCCTTGCAACTTCAACTTTGACACATTTATATAAATATTTACATATATAGGATTCTAATAGAATATACCCATGTAAAACTCGCGGTTTTGTATTGGAACCTAGCATTTAATAGTTGATACGAATAGAATAAATCAGTGTACTAGAATTGGATTTGAAATGTGTTACATTGAATGAAAAAATACCGATAATAAAATCAGAAATGTTACAAGAATCTCATAGATCAAAATGAAGAATTTCACCAAATGAAATCTGAATTTAAAAAGTTTGAAAATAGTTATAAGGAAAAGATTGATTGTTTAGAGAAAGAAATTTCATCATTAAAACATGAACAAACAAACCTTGAAACTCAAATTGATGACCTTCTGGTTAAGTTAAAAGCTACAAGGGCTAAATTAGCAGACCAAAAAGTCCATGAGGAAAAATATGAGTTTGCATCCAAAAAGCTGCAAAGACTTTTGGATGCTCAAATTCATGAAAAGATAACTGCTGGTCTTGGATTCAAAGCTGAACAACCCTACAATGTTGTTCCTCCACCCGCTGACTATGTAGCCATTCATGAACCAAGTTTCAATCTTTCCAACCTTGACATGGCCAACCGAAATCTGGACCCTGTTGACCAAGAAACCCCTGTGCAAGAGTGCACTACTTCATCCGAGGCTGAGTCAACATGCTCAGACTCCACTGAAACCAACAAAGCTTCATCACCACCTACCTGTGAAGTTATTAAAGCCAATAATCCAAGCCCTTTCATCCCTTCAAGAACAGTACCAGTATCTCAACCAACCAAACAAATCAGAATCAGCTATCCTCCAGAAGGAAGAAAGCTAACTGTTGAAAAGGGACAGTCTTCAACATCCACCAACTCAAAGCCTCAATCCAAATCAATCCAACTGAGGAAGGTGTTTGACATATGCCATGCACCTAGAGAGAGAGAGCTTCATATGTTCAAAAGACATTGGAAGAAGCCACCTTTGAGCACAACAAAGCTCACCCCTGGAACTTCAAAGACTTGTTCAAAAGAAAGGACTATGTGTATTTTCAAAGGGACAAACTGGCTGAATCATGCTTTGTTTGTGGCAAATACAACCATACTGCAAGCACCTGCTTCTACTACCTTCAGCAACAAAGAAACCTCAAGCAACATGCTTTTGAAAAGACGAACAAGAACAAAAAGGTAAGAAGCTTTGAAGCCAAGGAAACTCAGTTCAGAAACTCTCTATCCCCACCAAGAAAGCATCTGTCAAAAACTCAACAATCTTGCATCATCTGCGGTGAATCAGACCACTTTGCTGCACATTGTAAGTTTAATCCTCTCAACCAGGCTCTTCATCAAACTCCTCTTCAACAAAAGCCTATCAGCAAGATGAAGAAGGGTAGGCATATTTCAGAGATTAAACCATCAGCAGCATACAAAATTGCTGTTGATCAAGTAAGACTCAAGCAACCAAAGGAAAATCCTTCATCAGCAACCAAGATTGCTGCTGCCCAAGTTAAACCATCAGCAGCCAACAAAAATGTTGCTGATCAATTAAAGCCTAAGCGACCCAAAGACAAGCCTTCAGCAGCAACCAAGTTTGCTGCTTCTCAAGTAAAACCATCAGCAGTAACAAAATCTGTTGCTGATAAGCCAACGTCCTCAGTAGAAAAATCTGCTGCTGATCAAGCCGATCTGTCAATAGCCAAAGCAAAGAGAGCTGGAAAACCACAAATTCAGCATTGGAAAGCCAAAATTACTCCAAGGATTATCATTGGTTCCGTTAAATGCACACATGCTGATACTGATAATCCGAGAACCCTGTTTTTCAAGGATGCAGGCTCTTGGATTCCTCCCACTAACTAGATCTCTCTCATGTGCAGGGACAGCCAGGTCACAAGAATAACACCTGGGTGGTAGACAGTGGTTGTTCCAGGCACAAGACTGGCAACAGATCCATCCTCTCCAACTTCAGACATTTCAATAAAGGGTATGTTGCCTTTGGAAGTGACTCAAAAAGAGGATCTATCACTGGACAAGGAACTGTGTCCAATGAAATAATGAGTATTGATAAGGTAAACTATGTCAAAGAATTGGAATTCAGTCTCAGGAGTGTTTCCCAGGTCTGTGATCAAAAGCATTGGATGCTCTTCACAGATAAAGAATGCTTTGTACTGTCTCCTGGCTTATCCAAACTTCCTCCAGAAAAGATTTTATTAACTACTCAGAGAAAAGAAAATCTTTATGTGCTTGACATGAATGAGGTCACTCCATCTGGCAGTGTATCCTATTTTCTGTCAAAAGCTTCAGTTGATGAATCAGCTCTCTGGCATAGGAGATTAAGCCAAGTTAACATCAAAACTATCAACAAATTGGTGAAGGATAATCTTGTCACAGGGCTTCCTGATAAAGAATTCCAACTAGAAGATCATTGCATTGCTTGTTTGAAGGGGAAGCAACACAAGAGTTCTCACAAGCCCAAGACGTTGAATACAAATGACACTCCACTACAGCTGCTGCATATGGATCTCTTTGGTCCTACAAATATTATGTCAATGGGTAAGAAGTCATACTGTCTGGTGATAACCGATGACTACACCAGATTCTCATGGGTATACTTCTTGAGAATTAAAGATGAAACTGCTAAAATTCTCAAATCCTACATCCTTAGGGTAGAGAATCAAAGCAATCAGAAGGTAAAGATAATAAGGTGTGATCAGGGCACAGAGTTCAAGAACCACACTTTGAACTGTTTCTGTGAGAGCTAGGGAATAGAAAAACAATACAGTGCTCCAAGAACTCCTCAACAAAATGGAGTTGCTGAAAGAAGAAACAGAACTCTAATTGAGTCAGCAAGATCTATGTTGGCTGACTCAAAACTGCCTCTCACAT
Source organism: Smallanthus sonchifolius (assembly GCA_023525975.1). Lineage (NCBI taxonomy): Eukaryota > Viridiplantae > Streptophyta > Magnoliopsida > Asterales > Asteraceae > Smallanthus > Smallanthus sonchifolius. The sequence goes on from CM042019.1 coordinate 100,824,122, forward strand.
TCTGGACAGAAGCAGTAAGCACAGCCTGCTATGTGCAAAATAGAGTTCTAATAGTCAAGCCTCTCAACAAGACACCTTATGAACTATGGTTCCAAAGAGTTCCCTACATTGGATTTCTAAAACCGTTTGGATGTCCATGCACAATTGTAATCACACATGGGGTTCTTCCTAAGTTTGGTGCCAAATCTGATGAAGGATATTTTGTGGGGGTATTCCTCTCAATCCAAGGCCTATAGAGTATTCAACTCAAGAACAAAAATTATGTAAGAATCAGCCAATGTGGAATGTAGAGAACACATTGTCTGTGAACAAGGAAAAGGCCTAAACTGGCTTTTTGACATAGACTCCCTCACCCAAATATTTGAGCCTCTCATCTTCTCAAATATGGAGTCTACCTCTCCACAAGCACATGCTTCCAATTTCTCCTCTGACTACAGACTGGATTTTCCTAAATCTTCCATCAGTCTGAAAAGAACATCCATTGATCCTCAATATGTTATGGAAGCCATTGAAGCAAGTGAAGCCGAAACTAGACTCTCCAATGTCACCAGCAGCAGTCTGTCAGAAAATGAAAATTTAAATGAAGACTCCTCGGTAAATGTTGTAGATGCTGCAAATACTATTGCTGATAATACTGATGTAGCTATTAATATTGAAGACTCTTCCACCATGAATAAAGAAATCCCTGATCAAAATCAAAGCAATCTTGAGCAAGGGACACAACTGGAGGTGGTACCAACACAGAGGATCAACAAGGAACATCCTCTGGAAAATATTATTAGCCAAGTTCACAAAGGAGTTCTAACAAGAAGCAAATCTCATGAGGACAATATATGTTTATTTTCATGTATTCTATCTCAGGTGGAACCCAATAAGATAGATGAAGCTCTGAAACACAGCAGTTGGATGGAGGTAATGCAGGAAGATTTGCTGCAATTCAAGAGACAGGATGTCTGGAAACTTGTTGATCTTCCACCTGGTCAATCTGCCATTGGCACAAGATGGGTATCATGAACAAGCAAGATGAGAGAGGCATTGTAGTCAAGAACAACGCCAGACTTGTAGCTCAAGGCTACACTCAGGAAGAAGGAATTGACTATGATGAAATCTTTGCTCCTGTTTCCAGGCTGGAGGCCATCAGACTCTTCCTGGCATATGCTGCATCCAAGAATTTCATGGTCTATCAAATGGATGTCAAGAGTGCCTTTTTGTATGGGAAGATTGGTGAAGAAGTATATGTTAAATAGCCTCCAGGCTTTGTAGATCCTGCACATCCTAACCAAGTGTTCAAACTAGACAAAGCTCTGTATGGCTTACATCAAGCCCCAAGAGCCTAGTATGAAACTTTGTATGGATATCTACTAAGCAACAACTTCATAAGAGGTGCCATTGACCAGACCTTGTTTATCAAAGATGAAGGGGGAGAAAACTTACTGGTATAAATCTACGTTGATGATATCATCTTTGGATCAATAAGGAAGAAGTTATGTAAAGACTTTGAGATCCTAATGCACTCAAAGTTTGAAATGAGTTCAATGGGTGAACTAAATTTCTCTCTAGGTCTCCAAGTCAAACAAGTTCCAAATGGAATCTTCATCAGCCAATCCAAATATGTCAAGAGCATTCTGGAAAGATTCAAGATGGCTGACTGCTCTGCTGCAAGAACCCCTATGCAAGTGCACCATCGGCTGACTCCAGACAAAGATGGTCAAGACACTGATCAACATCAATACCGTGCAATGATAGGGTCTCTCATGTATCTCACTGCCTCAAGGCCAGATATCATGTTTGCAGTATGTCTCTGTGCAAGATTCCAAGCAGCTCCAAAGAATTCACATCTTCAAGCTGTCAAGAGAATTTTTAGATACCTAAAGGGAGCCCCAAGACTTGGGCTATGGTACTCTAAAAATGATAAGTTCAATCTGTATGCATACACTGACAGTGATTATTGGAAAAAAATTCCACTTCAGGGGGATGTCAGTTTCTGGGAGGGAGACTGATTTTATGGCAGTGCAAAAAGCAAACATGTGTTTCAACATCTACAGCAGAAGCATAATACATTGCAGCTTCAAGTTGCTATGCACAAGTCATCTGGATACAAAATCAAATGTTGGATTATGGGATGACTTTCATGGCAACTCCCATTCACATTGACAATATGATTGCTATATCAATCACAAACAATCCGGTGCAGCACTCCAAGACAAAGCACATTGACATCATGTATCACTTCATAAGAGATCAAGCTGAGAAAAAGAGAATTATTTTAACCAAAGTTCATACCAATGAGCAATATGCTGATTTGTTCACAAAACCGTTTGACGAAGCTAGATTTAGATATTTAGTTGAATCTATTGGTATGATGAACTTTGATTAAAATCTGTCTCTAAATTTTTTTTTGCTTTGTAAATGTGTTTGTCTTTTGTTATAAATAAAAGTTATAAGTCAGCAGCATCCATTTTTGCTGCCGACAGGTTTATATTCAGCAGCAAAGTTTTTGCCACTGACTGCGTTAAGTTATCAGCAGGAACAAGTTTCCTGCGGATAGCTTTAAGGCAATCATCATCAACCCCCTTGCCGCCGATCATTGCATCCATCAGCAGCAATTGAGTTTGCTGCTGACATACTTAACTATCCGCCGCAACCAAGCTTGCAGCGGATAGGCTTAACCATCAACAGTAACCAAGTTTGCTGCTGATGGGTAAAAATTAAGTCTAAATTAACTTTTACCCGCTGTAAAAATTCCTGTCAGTCTTTACCATGACTGCTATAGTGTATTACAGCTGTAACAGTAAAAAGTGGATGAAGTTGTACTGTACAAGTAAGTTTGCTTTTTCCCTCCTCTGCCGTTATAACTCAAATCAATCTCTCCACATCCTCTTCAAATTCAATTTCAACCTAACCCTCATCATTTTCTCTCAAACCTCCATAGCATTCAAAGCTTTCCATACTTAACCATCTTTCAAAACCTATATCCTTCCCTCCAAACCCAACAAATGGCAGAGGTAGACATAAACTGTCCCGATGATAAGTTTTCTCCATACCACAACCTCACAGCATACTTAATAAAAGGGAAAAAGTCCGAGGGGTTTGATGACATGATCGACTTTCTCTGTCGATCAACGATTCACTATGCACTCACTGTCAACCCACCCATTTACATTCCTCACATGGAGGATTTTTGAAAATCTGCCGTTTTTTCTACCGAACAGAGGATACCCCAAATTAAAGCCAAGGTAGACGACAAGGACATCACCATATCTGAAGCTACTCTCCGCAAACACCTCAAGCTTCAAGACGAGGGGGCCGCCATTTCATACTCCAAAGATGTCTATATGAGGACCTTTGTATCCATAGGGTACACTGGAAATCAAAATGAGTACACTATAGAGAAGGCACTGATGGGCCCCCCATGGAAGTATCTATGCCACACTCTTCTACAATGCATATCTCAGAAGAGAAGTGGATGGCATCAAGTGAGCTCTGCACTTGCCTCTATTGTTCACGGTATGATTACTGGACAAGGATTCAACTTTGCACATCTCATCTTTGAAGGTTTAAGATACAACCTTCACGAGGGTGCAAAGCAACAATTTTATATGTACCCAAGGTTCTTGCAGGAGATTTTTAACAATGAATTAAAAGAGCTTTCAAAACATGAAAAATCTATCTTATGTTAGGTCATAAAAGCAACATTTTTCAAAGTATGAGAACTGTTTCCAAAAAGTTTTCAGTGGTCAATGTTCCATTGTTATCTACAATGATGAACATACAAAGTACCCAGGGTGATAGTTCGGCAATCCCAGCTGATACTGATCCCACACCCTCCACTTCAAATCATGAACAACAAACTGCTTCCATTGCTCGAACCCCTGTGCATACTACTAAGGATGCACATGCACATAAATAACTTACATCTGTTTTTGATGTTATCGTTCAACTGGAACAAAGGGACCCAGTTGAAGTAAAATATACTAGAAAAAGGAGCAAGAAGACTCATTCTCTTCTTGTCTCAAAGGCCTAATCCCAACCTAAAAGCCCTCATTTAGAATCCCAAAATCATTAGAGAATCTTCCTTGGAAGCTTCTCTATTAGGATCAGGATCACATCCCGGATCCATAGAACAATCTACTAAGCCATTCCATTAATTTTCTTCTCTGAACTTAAGTGCAGAGACACCTTGTCAAGATGATATACCTTCTCCAACAACCACTATCTCAGAGGTATTGATTGACTTGGCTTCTAGTACACCTAACCCAAGTTCTACACCCAAGAAGGTTCACTCTGGGAGTACTGATAGAGTGAATGTGGAAAGGGCTGTCACTACTCCTGGTACATCAACTGACCAGGAGGACAGTGATAACATCACTAAGACCCTAACCACAGCAACTCACAGTGAGGATGTTTCCTTTGAAACACTCTTCACTGAGATAAGAAACCCAGGGTGATGGGGATGCAGAGGCTAGGCCTAAGGCCCCACTAGATCCAAGGATTCCACAACTATGGATGAGGATAGAATGAAACTTCATAACTTGGAATTGACGGCCAGGGTGGAAATGCTAGAGGCCGAAGTGTCAAAACTAAGGCACCAAGTCTCTATGCATGAAACCCATCAATGCCCTCCAGTGACTACACCCTCCCTTGTCTCAGTGGGCACTCAAACTGACCAGACTCTGTGCACTGATGCAACCAAAAAGGGGGAGATAGTTGTTGTGGAAGACGATGCTGACAGCCTCGACGAATGGATACAAGAGCAAACAGCCTTTCAAAGTTCTCTATTCAGACCTGCTTTTGTTCAAGTTCATGACTTACCAGTCTCAGTAGATAAAGAGGAAGATATCACTAAGGATTGGAAGTTAGTTGTCCGAGCTGTTGATGAGGTGTTACAGAATGAAAGTCACCATGAAGACACGCCTCCATCATTCAGCATGCTTCCTGAAGCCGCAGCCATAGTAAGTCAAACCACTGCCCCCCAATTCACACTGTCTTCAAATAAGCTAGAATTTGACTCCATACTAGCTTGGGGGTATGATGGTTCAACTGAGAGATTCTAGATCGGAAAGGAGTTCGGTGGGGGTAGAAGAGATGAACTGGAATGCACTAAATCCACTCCAAGTGCTTGAACTGTACCTATCCAGCTGCACCAACACCTCTACAGATCTCTCAGCAGAACTTGCAATCAACAGGTTCCAAGACTTGATAGAGGAAAATCTGCCCTGGCTTGAAACACTACTAGAAGAAGCAAACAGGGTGGCCTATCCTAAAGACCGTGCAGAATCTTAAACAGCAGTAGAACAAAAACTGGCTCCAAGAAAACTTGACCTGATCAGGAGCAGTACTTTAACAGAAGAAGAAGCTGTTTGTTGGAGAAGATTTTTGTACAACACAGTGGTCAGAGACTTGGAAGTGCTAGGATGGTCAAACACTAGGTCTTCTGACTTCACATTCTTCCTGAGTAATGGATCATCTCTCTCAATTAGCATCAATGAGATCCTACTCTTAACTTCAGACTTCTTGCACAAGGTATTCGAGCTTAGAACTCACATATGCAATGTAAATTCCTTAGAGAGTCAAGCAATGATAAAAACCATCAAAGCTAAGCTTGAAAAGGAAGGATGACTTGCAATGGATGAATCCAGCTCCGACTCAGACCTATCCTTTCTTTCCTCTCCAACTGTCAGATTAAACACAGCAGAAGAATCTAGAAGAAGAGAAAAGAAAAATATGAAGAAAGAGTGGAAATCAGTGACAGGTCTTGAATGGGAAGAAGATGAAGAAAGTGTCCTTACCTTGTCCATTACACAAAATGCCAATCAAGCTGAAGCTGAGATCCCAACAGCATCTCTTACACCTGCTGTTGTGGTCCATGAAGCTGAAGCAGAGGCATCCAACAAATACAAGGGGAAGAGACCTATGACAGAAGAAGATGAAGAAAAAATATTGAAAGAGAAGAAGGAAAGGGAGGGGAAAAAAAGAAGAAGAGAAGAAGGGGAGATGGCTGAATTAAGAAAAGCACAAGAAAGAAAAACTACCATACTCCTTAGAGAACAACAAATCCAGCTCTATGCTAAGCAGCTAGATGATCCGAAGTCAAGATTCCTGCAGCTTATCAAACTCAAGAAGATGAAGCTCTAGCTCTTCAGTTGTAGGAACAATTCAATAAAGAAGAAGAAGAAAGAGAGAAGAAGAAAAAAGGAAGAGGCTAAGTTCAGAATAACTGATTCTGAACTAGCCAAAGAAATGAGAGAGGAGTGGATAGAGGCTCTGATTTCTCAAGGTGAGGATGCAGGCTACCTTGAGAAACTATCAAATAAAGAAGTCTACAGAGCCTTCATTGGTCAGCAAGGTCAATTGGCAAATAAGAAAAGGACTGAAGAAGAAGAAAAAGCCAAACAGAAATCCAAGAAGACTATTGCCTTTAACAGAAGAACCCATGAAGAAAGGAAGGTCATGATTGACTTCATAAAGGCTAGAGGAGAGAGTGGAAAAAGGCTGGGTCCCATGAGTTTCAAGAAGGAAGAGGAAGAAAGACTGGGGAAGAAAGGCTCAAAGAAGAAGGTGATTAATCAAGAAGATGAACGGAAACAAAGAAACCCAAGCCTTCTCCCTCATCCACCACTTCCTCTATTCAAAAATCTTCCACTCTCAATCCTAGACCTCCCTCCTCTCCACCCAGAAAGTCCAAATCTTTCCACCCAGCTCCTTCTCATCAGCAACTTTCCAAGAAGAAAACCAAACCTACCACCACACCAGAAGACTCAAGAGAAATAATTGTCTGGTTCTATAACAGTCAAGATAAATGGTTTGAAGTTTTCAGGGGAAAGGAAGAACAGAAAAGATCTATCTATAAATCTGTTGATAAGGTACTGCAACTCCCAGACTCAGATCAAAGAAGAATGATGGAGTTGGTGAAGCCCATGAGCCAGAGAATGAAGGTGGCAGACATCTTTTGCTAGTGATCAAACATCACTTCCACCCTAGTAAAGATGTAATCATTGACGCCAAACCTCTTCAATCCCATTCTCCATTCACCAGTTGGTCCTTCAAGGCTGATACCAACGAGTTTACCTTGATTGATGTTAAAGGACAGAAGATGATATGTTCAAGCAAGGCCATCTTCAAAATGCCAAGCAAAGACATAAAGACTCTATCTGAGCTTCCTCTAAACAATCCCATCCAGGACCCAAGAGGCTATGAGGAAGAAAGGATAGTCTGCAACATAGAAAAGCTTCAGCAGCAAAAGCAGTAAGAGAGTTTTGGTAGCATCAGTCTAGGGGGAGTTTGTAGAAATAAATACTGATGGCTATAAAATTCTATAAGTACAACTGCTGTGGACCTCAGAGTTTGCTGCAGATCGACAAACTGTTGCGGATAAGCTCATCTGTAGCGGATACTTATTCTTCTGCTGAAGAACAAATCTGCTGCGGATAGCCTAATCTGCTGCTGAAGAACAAATCTGCTGCGGATAGCCTTATCTGCTGAAGACCAAAGTTGCTGCTGATAGGCAAATCATCAGAAGCTGTGGACAGTTGTGTCTTACTGCTGATCAACAACATTGATGCGGATAGCCATTCCCACTGAAGATAAAACATTGCAGCTGACTGGCTTCGATAAAGCAACCATTACCACTGACAACTTTCTGCTGCATCACTGACACACTCCACATAGAAAGAATGTTACTGGTGCAAGACAATAAAAGACAACGACGCTCCTCTTCCAAGGACTCAAGCAATGATGCCTAAGAAGACGTTTGAGTAAATATAACTTTCTTTGTATTTATTGTCGTTACATGTAGAATAGCTTCAATACAAGATCAACGGCTTGTGTTAGATCTGATCCTTAGAATCAAGGGTCCGTCTTGATTCTAAGTTACTATATAAGTAGTACTTAGAGTCATTGTATATGTGCTGCTTTATGCTTAGGAGTTTTCTCTATAATCTTGTAATCTTTGAAGCTTAATACAAAATTGCATTTATCGGTATTCTTCTTGTTTACTTGTTTACTTTGCTTAGTTGTGATTGTTTTCGCTAATCTCAACTAGAATAGAACCATCTTGTATTCACCGATCCTACAGTTTGTTTGCCTTCCGCCATGTCTACCGAACAATGGCAAATGTTTAGGTCAATATTACACCCGTTCGAGCTCCAGTCAAGTTAGCGCGACTAACTCGGGTGGGGCTTGTCAAAGCCTAGTAGTACTACTCAAAATTACCTCGCTATGTTCCAATACTAACGGTTCAAGAATGTAAGGACTTATGTAGTATGTTTGCACTTTAGTAAGCAAGCGATAATACAATACTACAAGATCAAAAATGTTTGCGAGCATGCTTTCTCCCCCAAAAAGGAAAGTAAGTAAAAGAGAGGGACCGTGAAACTCACCTTAGTATGCGTGCATATGAAAGCTAAGTAAAAACGGTTAGACCTCTTACTGCCACCTAAAATCATAGATCTATAAGTGTGTGTTCGTGTAGGTTGACATGAACCCTTAGTATCCAAACAATACCATTGTTTAAGTGTTTAGAAAGATTTACAAGTTTGACTAAAGTTTGACCCGACAACCCGTTGGTGACTCATGTCGTGATCCAATGTTTGTTTAGTATATTAGTACAGATAATATACAAGTAGTTCATGTTCCAAGTTACACACATGATTCACAAAACTTCCTAGCATGTCAAGCTATGAACACACAAATGTATCTTTATCAACAAGTTACCACTTTTAGTAATGTATGAACCTAGGGTTTGGTTTCCATAAGTCAATCACTTATAACACGTTTGCATGATCTTAACATGTTTACATAATTATACTAAAGCATATTAAGTCATCACATCGAATAATTCAAGTCTAGAGTGCAAGTTTCAAAACCTAAAAATTTTCCACTTTTAGTAAGTTATGATCAAACCACATGGTTTCTACAAAACAACGCTTTAAAATGTTTCAATTCAATCACAATAACATGCTCGTATCATCCTATAACATCATGCACGTGAAGCAACTCACATTCAACAAATACCTTTCAACAAAGTTTCCTATTTAGGAAGGTCTACTATTTCTAGCTTGTTTAATGATATTCAACACACTAAACCAATTGCATACAACCTATTTAACATAATTATAACCATAACAAGTATTAAACACCTCTAACATGCAATTCTACAACATCACATAATCAAAAAGTTTCCTTATTTGGAAAGTTCACGAAACCGAGCTAGGTATTCAAAGTCTGATATCATACATCATCTATACATGCATCAAGTAACACATAAACATCATCACATCATTCTGATAGGCTTGAGCGTTTTGATCTCTCGGTCCATAATTTCAACTGGCACCTCGATGAAACGTAACTGTTCATCGATTTCTAACTCCTTAAGAGCAACCACAAGTGTCTCGTCTGATAGGCATTTCTTTTAGTTTGAAACGTAAAATACATTGTGTACTCCATTTTGTTTATCTGGTAGGTTTAATTGATACGCAACCAGACCAATCCTCTTCACTATCTCAAATGGTCCAACATAACGCGGGTTTAGCTAGCCCCATTTTCCAAAACAGATCACACCCTTCCAAGGTGAAAATTTTATTAATACCTTGTCACCCACTTGAAATTCTAGCGGTTTTCTGCGTTTGTCTGCATAACTCTTCTGACGGTCATGAGCTGCCGCCATATGATTTTGAATTTGCATAATATTTTCTTAAGTCTCGTGCACAAGTTCAGGGCATGTAATTTGGCTATCTCCCACTTCAGCCCAACAGAGAGGTGATTGGCATTTCCGTCCATACAGTGCTACGAACGGTGCTGCCTTGATGCTAGTATGGTAGCTATTATTATAGGAGAACTCCACCAAGGGCAGGCAAGTCTCCCACCTACTTCCGAAATCGATCACGCAAGCCCGTAGCCTGTCCTCTAGGGTTTGAATAGTACACTCACTCTGGCTTTCTGTTTGGGGATGGTAAGCTGTGCTCATATCCAGACGCATACCCAGAGATTTCTGTAGGGATTGCAAGAAGCGTGAAGTGAATCGAGCGACTCTATCTGAAATGATTGAAACTGGCACTCCATGCCGAGAGACTACTTCCTTTAAATAGATGCGGGTTAACTTATCCATATTGTCAGTTTCTTTGATAGCAAGGAAGTGAGCGGATTTAGCTAGGCGATCCACTATCACCCAGATGGTGTCGCATCCACTAGGGGTTCGGGGTACTTTAGTAATGAAATCCATGGAAATCTGCTCCCATTTCCACATCGGGATTTTCGGTTGTCGGAGCAATCCAGATGGCTTTTGGTACTCCAATTTGACTTTTGAATAAGTCAGACACTTGCTCACATAAGTGGCTATATCGTCTTTCATGTGCGGCCACCAATACAGGACCTTCAAGTCATAGTACATCTTGTTGGAACCAGGATGAATAGAATATCTAGACTTGTGAGCTTCATCCATAACAAGTTCCCTCAGGTTTCCGTACACTGGGACCCATATTCGCTCTGCAAAATAGTTAATACCATCGGATTTGACTTCAAGTTGTTTCTCTATACCACGAGTGCCTTCTAGAGGTAAGTTCTCCTCTTTAAGGGCTTCAAGTTGAACATTACGGATTTGTTCGAGTAATCCTGTATGATTAGTGAGTTGCAATGCTCGAACTAGTCGGGGTTTGGATTCCTTTCTACTTAGAGCATCGGCTACCATGTTAGCTTTGCCCGTGTGGTAGTTGATGGCACAATCATAGTCATTTAAGAGCTCGATCCAGCGACGCTGTTGCATGTTCAACTCCTTCTGTTTGAATATGTGCTGGAGACTCTTGTGAACGGTGTAGATAGTGCATTTGGTACTGTACAAGTAGTGTCTCCAGATTTTCAGCGCAAATACCATGGCTCCCAATTCTAATTCGTGAGTTATGTAGTTCTTCTCATGAACCTTCAATTGTCGGGAAGCGTACATGATGACCTTCTCGCGTTGCATCAAAACACAACCGAGACCCTGGATGGAGGCATCGCAGTTTACTACAAAATCATTTGTTCCTTCTGGCAGAGTCAGGATGGGTGCACTACAGAGTTTCTACTTCAGCAGTTGGAATGCTGCCTCCTGGGTTTCGCTCCAGTTATAAGGTTTACCTTTGTGGGTTAGGGCGGTGAGAGGTTGGGCAATCTTAGAAAATCCTTCGATAAATCGATGGTAGTATCCTGCCAATCCTAGAAATTGTCGCACCTCAGTCGGGGTTGTTGGTGCTGCCCAATTCTTGATGGCTTCTACTTTATCTGGGTCGACATGTATTCCTTTCTCATTGACTACATGTCCTAGAAATTGAACCTAGCGAATCAAAAAATCTCATTTGGAAAACTTGGCATACAACTGTTCTTGTCTCAGCAGTTCGAGGATTAAGCGTAGGTGTTCCACGTGTTCTTCCCTACTCCGGGAATAGATGAGGATATCGTCAATGAAAACGATGATGAATTGATCTAGGTAGGGTTTACACACACGGTTCATGAGGTCCATGAATATCGCGGGTGCGTTGGTTAACCCGAATGGCATGACCAAAAACTCGTAATGGCCGTACCGGGTTCTGAATGCGGTTTTCGATACATCTTCATCTCGAAATCTTAGTTGGTGGTAACCAGATCTTAGATTGATCTTTGAGTATAAACTCGACCTTTGAAGTTGATCGAACAGATCATCGATGAGTGGAAGTAGATAGCGGTTCTTAACAGTTACCTTGTTTAGCTCTCTGTAATCTATGCACATACGGAAAGTCTCATCGTTCTTTTTGACAAATAGGACTAGGGCTCCCCATGGTGATGAGCTAGGTCGGATAAAACCCTTATCCAACAAATCTTGCAGTTGTGTAGACAACTCCTGCAACTCACTCGGTGCAAGTCTATAGGGTGCTCGAGCAATAGGGGCTGCTCCAGGCGCTAGGTCAATCTGAAATTCAACCTGAGCTTCTTCTCCTCAGAAGGTTTGTCGGTGACAACGGCTAGTATTGCGGTATGACCCTTACGCAAACACTTCTGCGCCTTCATATAAGATATGATTCCGACGTCTGCATCATTTTTCTCACCTTTGACCGAAAGGATCTCTCCTCTAGACAGGGGAATATGAACAATCTTATCTTTACAGACGATCTCAGCTCTGTTTTTAGATAACCAATCGATGCCAACAATTATGTCAAAACTGCCAAGTGCAACTGGCATGAGATCGATGTCGAGTTTGTGACCAGATAATCCTAACTTACATCCCTTGAGGATATGAGTTGCCTCGATTAACTTACCGTCAGCTATTTCTATGGTATATCTGTGCTTTAACGGGATTGTGGTCATCTCTATCTGTTTACTAAAATTCTCAGAAATAAAACTCCTATCGGCACCAGTATCAAAAAGGACAGAAGCAAAATGATCACTTAAGGGAAGCATGTCGTTAACAACGTTGTGGTCATTTCTCGCCTCTCCTGTGCCGATCATGAAGGCCCGACCCTTCGCACTATTACCATTATTGTTATCATTTCAACACTAGTTGTTGCCATTACCATTCCCATTGCCAGCTTTCTTCAGTTGAGGGCAGTTTATCTTGAAATGCCCCTCTTTACCGCACTAAAAACATCCTTTGGTTGCGTCACTAGTTGGTGTCTGTTTATTCTGCAGCTCTCCCATACAATCTTTGGCCGAATGGCCCATTTTCCCGCACCGTTGGCAACGATACTTGTCACATGCCCCATTGTGATGAAAGTTACATTTGTGACACTTTGGGTACTTACCAGCATATACACCATGGTTTTGCTAAGTAGAGCTAGACTGTGAGAGGTTTTTTTTGAAGGTTTGAACTTTCGCTGCTGCTGCTGCTGTGGAGGTGGGTTGGACTGAGAAGATTTGGAGTGCGTACTGTCAAACTTACGCTTGTTATCTGCCATCTTAGAAACTGATCTTCTAGGGGGTAGTGTGCCTTGGGCGACTGCCTGATCGGTTAACTTGTGGGCTAACCGGATAGTTTGACAGTGGTGGGGTTTGAGGATGTCACCATGCTCTGGATTTGAGGGACTAGACCCTCGATATACATCTCAATCCGCTTGTAAACTAGGGTTACCATCTGAGGGCACAAGATTGCCAGCTCGTGAGAGCGGGTGGTGTAGGCTTCGATCTTTGATCCTTCCATTTTGAGGTTCCAGAACTCAACCTCAAGTTTCTGCACCTCGTCGCGAGGGCAGTACTCCTCTTTTAGCATATTTTTGAATTCATCCCATGGCAAAGCATTTGCCATTTCTAAAGTTAGCATTTGTACCTGGGAATTCCACCAGGTCAAGGCTGGACCCTCAAGTGTGCCAGACGCATATTTCACCTGATTATTCTGCGGGCAATTACACATGGCAAAGACCGACTCAAATTTCTCCATCCAGCGGAGTAAGCCTACCGCTCCCTCGGCTCCACTAAAAGTGTGGGGCTTGCAGTCCATGAAGGTCTTGTAAGTGCAGACCTGCTGATTGTTTTGGTGACCTGGATTAGAAACAAAGAATGTGTTTAGGAATATTATATTTGGTAATGAGTTTAGAATGAGTGTTGACTCACTAGAGTCGACAAATGATAGATTTACCTCCAATCGGGTTGGCTGCTAATGCTTCAGCCATACGCTCGTTAATCATTGCGGTGAGTTCGGCTGCGGTCAGATTGATGTTACCACGACCAGCTCGCCCACCGTTACGTCCTCCGCGTCCAACAGCTCGTCCAGACATGATCTTTACATTCACAAATACACAGTCATGAGCAAAAATATATCACATATCATTGTCATACAAGTATAAGTAAACAAAAGCAAATATAAACCACAACATCTCATATTTCCATAAAAATCCTTGATTAAATAAATTGTGAAGCTACGAAATAAATTCAACCAAAACATCAAGATTCAGAAATATCTGATGGATGGGAACAACCCTGCCCATCTAGGTTTAAATAAAAGGAATAACTAAAATGATAGGCTGTCAAACGCCACTGCCAGCTGAGGTCACATCAGAAACAACATCCTCATCCTCATCTGGCTCCTCCTCGGGCTCATCCTCCTGTGCAACTCCTGCAGCGTTGGCAGCCTCGAGCTGTCCCTCCAGCTCCTCGATCCTAGCTCCCGCTACCTCGAGATTAAGGTGTAGCACGTTCACATGTGCCCGTAACTCATGGAATGTTGTCACTAGGTTATCGTGTACTGTATTTGCTCTTCCCTGACTCTTAGTCAGCTTCTCTATCCTCTGGTCAACATGGTGTCCACGCTGCAACAGTCCGGCGATCTCACCTGTAGCCTCACACATATTACCTATCTCTCTGTCCATCCTCGCCACTAGGGCAGCAAAGGCATGCTCCAGTGGGTACTGCAGAGGTGGTAGAGTCTCCACAGAAGAAGTACTAGCTGCAAGGTGTGGGGGCGGGACCCGCTCTTGATGGACCCAACTCCTGATCATGTCCGGGTACCAATCCCAATCCTGCGTGTTACCGCTGACATGCACATGGAAAGGCTCGACATACACTATGGTGTCATCAATAGGTGCCAATCTCAGCCTCTTAGGCTCCGGGGAAGGTACTGTAGGAACATCGGGTTCCTGAGTGACTGGGGATGTAGGTGACTTGGGTGAAGTAGACATCTCCTGTAACGAAATGTATAAGTGTGATGTATGAGTGTGGGTGTTGTGTAACTAATGCAATGTGTGTGTGGTTGTAGTCTAAGTCTACTACTAATGCAAACCTAGTTCACTAGAACCAATGGCTCTGATACCAATTTGTCACACCCTCAAAATCCACCTGCGGGGTTTTACCGCGAGGCATGTGACAAACCAGGATCTTAGTCATTAGTTACACAGAACGACTCTATATGAATTTAAATAAAATACCATTGTTGCTCATAGTCACGAGACAACAATCATTAAGTTTGAAAAACGTTGCGGAAGCGTAAATGAAATCCAAATGCAAGTGTAATCAAATGCGCAAAACACCACGCCCAAACCAAAGAAAATAAAACGAGTAAATAAGTTTTAAAATTGTTTATGAAAACCATGCACCGCCATGCATCTTAATCCTGAGTGTACCTTAGCGACATGAGAAAGACATGCCTAAAGTGTCAACACAATGGTTGGTGAGTTCACATAGTTGTAAGTAAATAAGAGTTCGTTGTTTGCTAGATAATGTAATTAATGTATACCGATAGATAGCTATTCTATGTCATGCTACTACAAGTGTTTCATAACCGAAGCTGACTGTTTATGTTTGTTTGCCTTCCGCCATGTCTACCGAATAATGGCAAATGTTTAGGTCAATATTACACCCGTTCGACCACCAGTCAAGTTAGCGCGACTAACTCGGGTGGGGCTTGTCAAAGCCCAATAGTACTACTCAAAATTACCTCGCTATGTTCCAATACTAATGGTTCGAGAATGTAAGGACTTATGTGGTATGTTTGCACTTTTATAAGCAAGCGCTAATACAATACTACAAGATCAAAAATGTTTGCGAGCATGCTTTTTCCCCCAAAAAGGAAACTAAGTAAAAGAGAGGGACCGTGAAACTCACCTTAGTATGCGTTCAGATGAAATCTAAGTAAAAACGGTTGGACCTCTAATTGTCACCTAAAATCATAGGTCTATAAGTGTATGTTCGTGTAGGTTGACATGAACCCTTAGTATCCAAACAATACCATTGTTTAAGTGTTTAGAAAAGATTTACAAGTTTGACTCGACAATCCGTTGGTGACTCATGTTGTGATCCAATGTTTGTTTAGTATATTAGTACACATAATATACAAGTAGTTCATGTTCCACGTTACACACACGATTCACAAAACTTCCTAGCATGTCAAGCTATGAACATACAAATGTATCTTTATCAACAAGTTACCCCTTTTAGTAATGTATGAACCTAGGGTTTGGTTTCCATAAGTTAATCTCTTATAACATGATTGCATGATCTTAACATGTTTACATAATTATACTAAAGCATATTAAGTCAAAACATCGAATAATTCAAGTCTAGAGTGCAAGTTTCAAAACCTAAAAAGTTTCCACTTTTAGTAAGTTATGATCAAACCACATGGTTTGTACAAAACAATGCTTTAACATGTTTCAATTCAATCACAATAACATGCTAGTATCATCCTATAACATCATGCACGTAAAGCAACTCACATTCAACACACTAAACCAATTGCATACAACCTATTTAACATGATTATAACCATAACAAGTATTAAACACCTCTAACATGCAATTCAACAACATCACATAATCAAAAAGTTTCCTTATTTGGAAAGTTCACAAAACCATGCTAGGTATTCAAAATCTGATTTCATACATCATCTATACATGCATCAAGTAACACATAAACATCATCACGTCATTCTAACCATGTCTAGTATGCATAATAGAATCACATAAAGTTTCCCTTTTTAGTAATTCGTGTTTCCAGAGATCTAGGGTTTCATTAAAACAATAATCTCAACAATTAAGTTCAATAACAATCAAATAATTAACAAAGTCACCATCTTTTTTGTAAAAACTCATGTTTGGATGAACTAGGGTTTAAATCAAAATTCTTGAAATCATAAAATAACGAAATCGGATGAAATAACTTACGTAGGTGCGTTAGCAATAGCAAGGATTGAACAAATATGCATTTAATTGCAAGAAACAAGATCGATGAGAGGGAGTTTGGGTTGCTTCTTGTTTTTGGCGCAAAGGTTATGGGAGGGGGTTTGGGGTCGACGGCTAGAGAAGAAAAAGAAAGAATAGGATTTATTTTTTTGATAAATTCTTTAAATATATATATGCATGGGTTTAAAATTGGATTTAGATAGCCCATGGACTAATTTAAATGGGTTTTACAATTCATTTAATTAATCCACTAAATAAAATTATTTTTAATAAATATTTTTATAAAAACTTATTTATAAAAATCACTAAAGCAGTAAAAGTCGCAACATTTCGCGTAAACGTAAGCGATTTCACGAAAGTCTATAATTTACGCATAAAATCATATAACACGTAAAAGCACATAATGTATAATAATTATAAATTATTTAATGTTCGGAATATTATTTTTAATTATCACCAACGTTCGGGGATTGACTCGTGGGACTCGGTAATTCTCTGGATTACCGTTATGTGAGTGTTTGTGCGAAACTGACATATCTAACTAATTCCTAATTGAATGTAATGCATGGATGGATATTTGAGATAACTGAGTTTGTATAAATACATGTATGAGATAACGATGTTTGTGTTAACGGAGTTAACCTGAAATTGCCAGATGTCACAAGTAAGAACATACACTGCACATCCAAAAATTCCAAAATGAGAAATATTTGGCTCTTGGCCAGATGCAAGTTGTAGAGGAGAGAATTTGTGATTTGCAATTCGTATCATACGAATTAATGATCTGGTATTTAAAATTGGTGTACGGCGTAGGCTAAAAATCTTACGCTCTAAGTTTTAAATTTATAAAATGATTAATATCGAATACTACAGACACGCTAGACAAGTGTACCTATCGTATCCATAACATAGTTGTAATACCCCGACCCGGAATAGTGTTGACGTGTCACTTTTACAGGAGCCAGAGACAAAAAAAACCGGAGGAGTTTACAGAAGATTTAATCCTAATAATTTAAATACATTATTAATTGTTAAAGCTATACTACCAGCTATGTTGGTTTTGAACTCTCTCCACACTTTCCCTTTATCGTTGAAACCTATTGAAAAGAAAGAAATACGAAGGAGCGAAATGCCACGAGCAAATAGTTTTGATAAAATGATAATTATAATAATACATGTAATTTACAGATATAATAGGATTTATAAACTTGTAAATTTGAGAGTATTCAAAACTTGTAACTTGTAGACATGTATGTTCATAGACTTGTAAATGCGTAAACTTGTAAACTCGTCAGCATATAACCCCGTAAACATGCAGACTCGCCAACTCGTAAACTGATATACATGTAAATTCACAAACATGTAAGCTCGTAAACATACAATTAACAGATTTCAAGAACTTATAACTTTATAAACTTGTAAATAGATACTTGTAAACTCACAAATAACATTTTAAAACTTGTCGCATCACAAGAAATACCCATGGAGCCTGATACTTTACCTAAGCAGAAACAGATAGAACATAGTAGCTAGCCCTGAACCGATGTAAGATGGTGTATGGGCATCATACAATCTAATCACCAGAAATAATAATATCCTAGGATCGATCCATACGTCTTGAAACATATAACAGAAACTCCGTATAGTAAGCATTATTGCATGTGAAAAATTATGCTTACCAAAATGATCAAGACATCAAGGTTCGTCTTGAAACATAGTTGTGTATTTCAGGCGAAAGTTTCAAATCAAGCGAAAGAATATTGCGTGTGAAAGTTTCGCACGAAAGAACAAGTTTCGTATGAATGTTCAAGGCGAAAGAAAGTTGTGGTTGATTAAAGAATTGACATTAGGGGCTATAAATAGACTTGTAAGGGGATCAAAGAAGTTAGCTAGATTTGAGGGTTTTTTTATTTTATCACATAAAATCTAGGGTTAATATTGGTGAAATACAAGAAAGGGAATTTATTTACATCTTGTGTTCTTGTGATTTCATCATCATTCTACAACGAATTGATAGATTCCGCATCTCAATTCGTATACAAACATATTTGTGTTGAAGTTTCGATCCTAATAAATGGTATCAGAGAGAGGTTAACCGAATCAGTTGGACTAACCGTCAAAAAGACGTTAAAATGGAATAACAACAAGTCTGATTGTTGTTTCTGTTTCGTGGAAGCAGTGGATCATCAAAATCATAATAGATTCGCACAACAGTAAGTTTTGAAGTCAGCAAGTTTTTTTTGAATTTCAACATCAATTGTTGCTTCAAAATCAAAGAAATCAAGTAAGGTGCTCTAGATTAAATCGATGATGCATTCAGAGTTTTGAGTTGTATATTTGTATTCAAATTCAACATACAAAGTCAAACACAATTTGTTGAGTTGTATTGATTATCGATACACTTTCATGTCAAGAAATCAAAACTAGTGAGGAAATACTTTAATGATTTGTTCCCGAGTTTAATAAAGCAAAGAAAAAAAGGGAAAGAAATGGAGAGGAAAGGAAATATATAATATAATTTTATGTTACAGAGTTTGAAGGAAAGGAAAAGAAATTAGAGTTTTTATGTGTATTCTTTCCATTTCTTTCCACTTTGGAAGGAAAGTTGGGAAGGAAGATTATTAAAAATCTTTTTTTTTTATTTTCTTTCCCGTTCCTTCCACTACAAAACTCAGGAATACAAACATTTTCTAGTTTTCTTTCGCTTTCTTTCACTTCTCTTTTTAAAAAGTACTCGGAAACAGAGCGTAAGTTTCTTGTTCAACATCAAAGCGAAGCTTCATATTGTTTGGGCCTATTTGAAGTCCATTTGATATAATTTTTGACGTCCGCTGATTGGTTTCAAATTAAGAATGGGTCGTGGGTTTGTTGAACAAATAATATGAATTGGGCCGAATCATATTATTTAGGCCGGCTAGATTGATAGCAAAATTAGCAAATTGTATTTGAAGTTTGGGCCGCCAGCTTCTTGAACATATGATCTGATTTGGGGCAGTTTGATTTTATAGAACTAGTATTTTAAGTAACCCCTGCTTCGCGGGGGAGCGCGGTCATTTTTTCTCCGCAATATACGACATAGATTTGGTCGTAATCGATTTGACTCGTAAAAAACCATAAAAGCGAAGACCGATACCGGATACGATAAAACCACGAAACCGCTAACGATGTTGTACGCTGGGTTTGTCACGACACCGCAACAGTAACGTCGCTCGGTATAACGTACGACACAAAAAAAATATACTCTATTTTGAATACAATTTCGTTTTAAAAAAACTTATTCCGGAACCTTCACACAAAAAAAAGGCCAAAAGCAGCCGCGCCCGCACATTCATTTATTTTAAAAATGTTACGAACGAAAGTTATAACAGAAAATCGATATTATTAGAAAAGAAAACGGGTTAAAAGCGTATATTATAATTGAAGAAGAAGAAGAAAAAGAAAAAAAAAGGAGAAATTGTATTATAGATTTGATGTTTTTTTTGCAATAATGGTGTACACACAAGGTCTTCGAGAATTTTTATATGGTGTTGTACACCGTGTAGTTCATTTTAACGTACAAAATTGATCAAGATCACGAGATTCGATGTTCTTTAATGAGGTTCGAGTTCGTATCTGGGATCCTTGTTGAATAAGGATAGACACCCTAATGCTATTTAGAAGGGTTTGATAGGAAGGAGAACTGATTTTAAGAATGTGGAATAGAGCTAATTTGACGAAGTTAAACATCTTTTTGATAAGTTTGTTTTTTGATGTGATTGTTGGAAGTTCAAACCTTTATCATATGCCTATATTTAGGAGGGACTACATTTCATGTCACACCCCGATCAAGGGGGCTGGACGTGACGATTGAATACCAAAACAAAACACAATGGAAATAACGTAAAATAAGTATAACTAAGTACTAGATCAAGTTCACAATTCCAAAGTCGATTACATTCACAAGTCTATATTTAAACTAAAACCCAAATGAATGATGGGATCTATTGTCCATCAAAACTTTCTCGGGCGAAGTCTATGGCTCGACATAAGTCTTGTAGAATGATCATCTATATTCAAACAAGCTCGTGTCTATGTTGCTAAATTCCAAATCTCGAGAAGATGTACCTAAATACATGCTTAAAAATAATGTATCAATTAAAAAGTTGGTGATTTAAGAAATTTTATTGAGTTATTAGTCTTGGCTGTAATTCATCCTTCATTGCTATAATTCCAAAAATTAAAGACCCCATATTGTCACAACCCATTCGGCGGCGGAATCACCGAACGTGACGTGTAGGATTGTTCAAAGACATCGTGGCACTATTGTTGAAATATAAATTTAACCGATTTCATTAAACTAAGAATTTCAAATACAATTGTTTCAATTAAAGGAAATACATTGATAAACAAAAGACAAAAATATTTAAATTTGATATCTAAGGCAAAGTCCCTAGATTCCATTTCCATGGTAGCATCAAACATCTCCTGAAAACATGTAAAATAATATTTGATCAACAATAAAGTTGGTGAGTTCATACAAGTTTCATACATATAATAATCATGTTTAAAGCAACAATTCACATGCATAGACATACTTTACTAATGTTCATACAATTTGTAATGATATAGTTCAAACCTATTGTTGACATAGCATACCTAGCATCCAAAGAATACTAGTCGAATAAATAACATAACAAGATCGGGGGCTCCATAAAGGTAACGAAAAGCCGACGGGTGTCAATCCTATAGCGCTACACTTGTTAAGTGCGGTTTTGCAAGAATTAATGAACTATTGTATTAACAAGTTGTATTTAAGCATGTAGTCAAGTTTGTTGTCACATGAGCATGTTAATGAATTGTGTTTGAATAAAGTGTGAATCTTGTAGTGTATGTGTTTTGAATATGTACATGTTTTCAAGTCCCAAAGTGCAAAAATGTAAAAGGGGCAAGTATGAAACTCACGGTTTGGCGTGGTAACGAAAGGATGAACGGGAAGGTGAAGAGTCGGGAATGCCGGTTAATCTAAAAGGTAACGTAGGCATAAGTTCGGTGGAGATGAAATAATAAATAATATATATGTATAATAGTATCAAGTTGGTCATGCATCGCCGACGGCGGACCGAAACACAAACCCCTAACTTAGTTAGGAATTCGGATGGTCAAAAGTTAGTATAGTTAGTAATATATCACTTGAAGTGGCCAAGAGAAAGGTTGGGAAATCCACAAACCTTGTTAGATTTATTTATAATATTTATGTATAGGATTTGAACACCTTGTGGCTATTGGATGTCTTATGGTAGATGAACCTATGTTCATCTACTTCATCCAAATACCTTAGCACAAGGCTTCCATCATAGAATTTTGATGGAGGCTTGGTTTAGTTTTACCACAACTAGATGTAAAATATCCAAACAAGAACATGAAGAAGAAGAAATGTTAGTTGAAAGACCACAACTTAGACCTCAAATGGTGACTTATCTTAGGTGTTTACCAAGGTAAACAAATGATAACATCCTAGAGGTTTATCCAAGAGGGTGAAGGAAGAATTGTTAAGAAAAAAAAAAGGTAGAAACTTGAAGAAAAATAAGGTTTTTACCTTATAAAATTCTGTCAAAAAACTTGGAAGAAATGGAGCACTTAGAGAGATTTGTGAGAGAATTTGGAGGGTGTAAGGGTGGAGGAGTGAAAGGGAGTGGGTATTTATAAGTGTGGATTAGGGTTTGGGGTATTAAATGAGTTAGTTGAGAGTTGGTGGTTGAAAGGGAGGTGATTCTTTTTTTTTAAAAGAAAAAAATGAAATAATAATAATAATAGTATTAATGATAATAATACTACTACTACTAATAATAATAATAATAATAATAATAATAATAATAATAATAATAATAATAAACCGAGCGTGTATGGACGTGAAACGAGAATATAAATGTAAAAAAAGTAAAACGCGTGTTTGTAATATATAATTTTGAAATATTGCACGTAAGATGTTGTCTTGCATATGTATAAATGTAATGTATGTTGTAAACATGTAATTGAATAAATCCAATAAATTCATTGATCATAAGTCTCGGGTTACAATGGATTCAAAAATGAAAGTACAAGGGTACAAAATGTAAATAAATGATGATGTGGAAAGTACGGATATTACAGTCTCCCCGACTTTAGAAAATTTCGTCCCGAAATTTCTTTCATGAGGAAGACTCTGAAAAAAGATGCGGGTACTTGGCTTTCATTTGGTCTTCACGTTCCCAAGTGAATTCTGCACCACGTTTTCCTTCCCAACGTACCTTAATGATTGGAATACGACTACGCTTGAGTTGTTTGACTTCACGATCCATTATCTCAACAGGTTTCTCGACAAAGTGCATTGTTGGGTCGATCTGAACGTCTTCAAGTGGAACTTGGAGATCTTCATTTGATAAGCACTTTCTCAAGTTAGAGACGTGGAAGGTGGGGTGGATGTTGCTAAGCTCGGTAGGGAGATCAAGTTTGCATGCAACAGAACCGACTTTCTCAAAAATCTTGAAAGGACCAACATAACATGGGGATAGTTTTCCTCGCTTCCCGAAGCGAAAGACTCCTTTCCAAGGTGAAACCTTAAGGAAAACGAAATCTCCAACTTTGAAAGTAACCGCGTTGCGCTTTCGGTCGGCGTAACTCTTTTGTCGACTCCGAGCGGTACGTAGGTTGTCGCGAATTTTGAGGATCTTGTTTGTGGTCTCTTGGATTAACTCGGGTCCGGTAATTTGTGTTTCGCCGATCTCGGTCCAACAAACGGGTGACCGACATTTTCGACCATAAAATGCCTCAAATGGAGCCATGCCGATGCTGGTATGGTAACTATTGTTGTAAGAGAACTCGATCAAAGGCAAGTGTACGTCCCAATTACCACCGAAATCAATGACACACGATCGAAGCATATCCTCGAGAGTTTGGATAGTACGTTCAGTCTGACCATCCGTCTGAGGGTGGTAAGCCGTACTAAGATTGAGTTGAGTACTCATGGCTTCATTGAAGGATTCCCAAAAACAGGAGGTGAAACGACTGTCACGATCGGATATGATGTCCAAAGGAACACCATGACGACTAACGATTTCCGCGATGTAGATTTGAGCTAGCCTTGCAACGGGGTAGCTCTCGCGGATGGGAATGAAGTGAGCAGATTTGGTGAGACGATCGATGATAACCCAAACGGAATCATGACGAGAGGATGTCAATGGGAGTTTGGTAATGAAATCCATAGCAATGCTCTACCATTTCCAAACTGGAATCTCCGGTTGCACGAGCAAACCGGATGGGCGTTGGTGCTCGGCTTTCACTCTAGCGCAAGTATTACACTTCGACACATAGAGCGCGATATCCTTTTTCATACCGGGCCACCAGTAGATAGAACGCAGATCCCTGTACATTTTGTCTGTACCAGGGTGGACCGAATACCGAGACTTGTGAGCCTCATGCATGATGGAAGAACGAAGATCACCCAAACACGATTCATGAAATAAAGTAAACCGTTGGGTTTGGTCTCGAGTTGGAGTTCGGCACCACAAGACATTTCGTTGTACATGTCGCCTTCGGTGACCGAAAGATGTTGGGCTTCACAAATAAAGACATGGATGTCGGGTTGCATACGAGCACAAAGGAACTTCACATGGTGCTTTCGGCTGAGGGCATCGGTAACGACGTTCGCTTTACCGGGATGGTAGCGAATTTCGCATTCGTAATCTTTGATTGTTTCAATCCCTCGGCGTTGGCGCATGTTTAGATCCTTTTGGTTATGAAGATGTTAGACACTCTTGTGATCTGTGAAGACCACGCATTTGGTACCGTAAAGGTAGTGTCCCCAGAGCTTGAGAGCAAAGACGACGGCGGTGAGTTCAAGATCATGAGTCGTGTAATTCTTCTCATGGATCTTGAGTTGACGGGATGCGTAAGCGATGACCTTGCCTCGTTGCATGAGAACACAACTGAGACCAATGTTAGAGGCGTCGCAATACACCACGAAGTCATCGTTTCCGTCGGGAAGAGTAAGGATCGGAGCATTGCAAAGCTTATCCTTAAGTGTTTGGAAAGCTTCCTCTTCATTAGGGCCTCACTCGTAGGGTTTCCCTTTTTGAGCTAATGCGGTGAGAGGAACGGAGATCTTGGAAAAGTTGGCGATGAAACGACGGTAATAGCCCGCAAGACCAAGGAATGAGCGGACTTCGGTAGCAGATTTCGGAGCAATCCAGTTCTTGACTGCTTCGATTTTGGCTGGATCCACATGGATACCCTTATCACTAATAATGTGTCCCAAAAATTGGACTTCCTTAAGCCAAAATTCACACTTGGAGAATTTGGCGTAAAGTTGTTCTTTTCTTAGTAACTCCAATATTAAGCGAAGGTGTTCCTCGTGGGCGGATCGGGATTCGGAATAGATGAGAATGTCATCAATGAAGACGATTACGCATTTGTCCAAATACGGTTTGTACACTCGGTTCATGAGATCCATGAAAACCGCGGGTGCATTGGTTAGCCCGAAAGGCATCACCATAAATTCGTAGTGTCCGTATCGGGTTCGAAATGAGGTTTTGGGAATGTCGTCCTCATGAACACGAAGTTGATGATATCCCGAACGGAGACCGATCTTGGAAAAACAAGACGCACCTTGGAGTTGGTCGAAAAGATCGTCGATGCGAGGCAAAAGATACCGATTCTTGATAGTGAGTTTGTTAAGCTCATGATAATCGATGCACATGCGGAACGATCCGTCTTTCTTCTTAACAAATAAAATGGGAGTGCCCCACGGGGATGAACTCGGACGAATGAAACCCTTGTCGGCTAACTCTTGAAGTTGACCGGCAAGTTCTTGCATCTCGGAGGGTGCAAGGCGGTAAGGAGCTTTGGCAATCGGAGTCGTATCGGGCATGAGATCAATTCGGAATTCGACCTCACGGGATGGAGGAAGACCGGGTAGGTCCTCGGGAAAGACTTCGGGGAAATCGCAAATGATGGGAATGTCTTTTACACCTTTGCCCTTTTCTTTCTTTTTCACTACTTGGGCCAAAAAGGCCACGTAGTTCTTTAGTAAATATTTTTG
This sequence comes from Smallanthus sonchifolius, assembly GCA_023525975.1. NCBI lineage: Eukaryota > Viridiplantae > Streptophyta > Magnoliopsida > Asterales > Asteraceae > Smallanthus > Smallanthus sonchifolius. The sequence goes on from CM042019.1 coordinate 100,849,790, forward strand.
GGCTTTGGTGCAGGACATGAGTTTGAGTCCACCGGATGGCCTTTCGCCATGGATTTGCAAAACTTGACCGGATGGAAGGGGAATACGGATGAATTTCTCAAAGCAAACAACTTCGGCATGGTTCTTGGCAAGCCAATCCATGCCTACTATGACATAAAAACTCCCCAATTGCATGGGTATGAGATCGATCGAGAAGGGATGACCATTAAGGTCGAGAGTACAATCGAGGATAATCGTGTCACAAAAGGTGGATTTTCCGTCTGCGATTTCGACAGTGAAGGAGTTCTCTAACTTAGATCGGGTCTTAGCTAGCATAAGTTCAAATTCTAGCGATACGAAACTTTTATCCGCACCGGTATCAAATAAAACAGAAGCATAACGACCATTGATAGGAAACATACCGTTCACCACGTCGTTATCAGTTTGTGCCTGCGCCGCATTGATGTTGTAAGCACGGCCTCTTGGGTTTGTGGATTGGTTTTGGTTGGGTGGTTGGTTGCGGTTGTTGTTGTTGGTGGGGTTGTTGTTGTGGTGGTGTTGGTTTTGGTTTTGTGGGCATTGTGGGCTCATGTGGTTTGGATCACCACAACGGTAGCAAGCCCGACCATTTGTGATGGCCGGTGGGTTTCGGTTTGGTGGGGGAGCTTGGGTGTTTTGGGGTTGTTGTGGGTTGCGGCATAGGTTGGCAAGGTGTCCGAATTTGCCACACGAGGTGCATTTTAGGCATGGGAGGTTGTTTGGGTGGTGGTATTGGCAAGTGTTGCATAATGGGTAAGATCCACCATACGGTTTCTTTTGGGGTGTCGGGTCTTGGTTCATCGGCACTTGGTTAACGGGGGTGACAACCGCATAGTTTCGGGCTTGGGACTTGCGCTTTTTGTTGTTTTGGTGAGTAGGGGTTTTGGCGGGTTTTGGTTCGGTGACTTTGGGTTCGGTGGGCTCAACGGTGGCTTGGGTGGCGTGCTTCTTGGTGCCCCGAATGGTTAAAGTACCATCCTGAACACGGTTTCGGGAGAAAGCGGCCGCAAGGCGCATGGCCTTGGCGAGGTTGGTTGGTTCGGCGGCGGCGACCGTGTCCTTGATGACGGACGGGAGGCCTTGTATGTAGTTGGCCACGGATCGTTCTATGGTGTCAACTTGGCGAGGCGCAAGGACGGAGAGTTGTTGGAAGCGGAGGTTGTAGGCAGCATTGTCACCGCTGTCCTGTTTGAGGGTGAAAAACTCCTCCTCGAGTGCTTGCAACTCGTGGGGAGGGCAGTACTCCTCGCACATAAACGCTTTAAGTTCCTTCCAAGACAGGGTGACGATCTCCTCGTCGAGCTCCTTCTCGCTATCCCACCAAACGAGAGCTTGCTCTTTGAAGAGGCTAGCGGCGTAGCGGGTCCGGAGGTGGTCCGGGGTCTGGTTTACCGAGAAGGTGTTTTCCATGCTCGTAAACCAGCTAAAGAGCTTGGTTGCACCTTCGAGTCCCGTGAAAGATTCGGGACGACAAGCAAGGAAGGTTCGGTAGTGTTGGGCGTGGGAGTTGGGAGTTTCAGTGTTGGATTCGACCGATCCGTTGGGGGTGAGGTTCTGGATGAGGCCAGGGATGACTTTGGCCATTTGCTTGGCCACGAGTGCGGCCAAACGCTTGTCCCTCTTGTTGTTCCTGGCGGTAGCAGAGTGGCGAGATGAAGACATCTACAAATGGGGGGTTGTGAGACTTAGATCAATGGTTTTGCATAAAAATTGTTGTCATATGAGTATGTAAATTTCACGTATGGCACAAGTAATCAAGTAATTTCATGTAATAGCACGTTTGGTCATGTGAATCATGTATGGAAATAATGTATATAACAAACATGTGACGATGAAAGAGCATAAATTTAATTGGTTCTCGAATGTATTAGCGTTTTTAAGTTAGTAAGGCGAGTAGCGAAAAGCGAGCGTCAACGAGATCGAACCGAGTTAGTATAATAATAGTAGTGAAAATAGTTTATATATAAAAGAGAGGCTTGTTTGTAAAAAGTTGGAGTGTCTCGTTAGCTCGGCTCTTGAACTAACGAAAACGTCGACTAACCCAAGTGGTCAACCTTCTATTGAGTTCGGGAAACACGTTTTGGCCTAATAGATAAAATACTCTCGCCAGAAATTCGGTTAACGGTATTTTACCCTTCCGGTTACTACGTGTCCCTAGTCAATAGCAAAGCCGAGACTTTGGCGAGATTGAAAATTTTAAGAGTGGAACTAATCACCAAATTGTGGATTTCACTCCTAGTTTGGTGGTGTCGTTCCGTTTTGTATAGGGTTGGTGCCTTAACCGTTTGAGATAGGAAATCACTCCTAACTTTAACGGTAAGGTTTCCCAAGAGCGTTTGTGAGTGGAATTCTTTTACCGTCAAGGTGAGGTTTTCACACCTAACTTGATGGTAAATTCCTAAGTCTTAGGCGGAGTGAAACTTATCACCGAATGAGGAATTACCCTCTTTTGGTGAGTTCATTTCTTTGGTGAAATATGAGTGTCTTGATGTCTTGAAATCCATGACGGTGTATTTAGTCCAAAGAATAAGTAAGAAGCAAAGGTGGTAGAACAAGCGTATTAAGAGTCATAAGGAATGGTCTAAAACGGGTCCTTAGTTATAGGCTAGGTCAAATAAGCAATTTTCCTAATTCCCTATAACCACGGCTCTGATACCAATCTGTCACAACCCATTCGGCGGCGGAATCACTGAACGTGACGTGTAGGATTGTTCAAAGACATCGTGGCACTATTGTTGAAATATAAATTTAACCGATTTCATTAAACTAAGAATTTCAAATACAATTGTTTCAATTAAAGGAAATACGTTGATAAACAAAAGACAAAAATATTTAAATTTGATATCTAAGGTAAAGTCCCTAGATTCCATTTCCATGGTAGCATCAAACATCTCCTGAAAACATGTAAAATAATATTTGATCAATAATAAAGTTGGTGAGTTCATACAAGTTTCATACATATAATAATCATGTTTAAAGCAACAATTCACATGCATAGACATACTTTACTAATGTTCATACAATTTGTAATGATATAGTTCAAACCTATTGTTGACATAGCATACCTAGCATCCAAAGAATACTAGTCGAATAAATAACATAACAAGATCGGGGGCTCCATAAAGGTAACGAAAAGCCGACGGGTGTCAATCCTATAGCGCTACACTTGTTAAGTGCGGTTTTGCAAGAATTAATGAACTATTGTATTAACAAGTTGTATTTAAGCATGTAGTCAAGTTTGTTGTCACATGAGCATGTTAATGAATTGTGTTTGAATAAAGTGTGAATCTTGTAGTGTATGTGTTTTGAATATGTACATGTTTTCAAGTCCCAAAGTGCAAAAATGTAAAAGGGGCAAGTATGAAACTCACGGTTTGGCGTGGTAACGAAAGGATGAACGGGAAGGTGAAGAGTCGGGAATGCCGGTTAACCTAAAAGGTAACGTAGGCATAAGTTCGGTGGAGAAGAAATAATAAATAATATATATGTATAATAGTATCAAGTTGGTCATGCATCGCCGACGGCGGACCGAAACACAAACCCCTAACTTAGTTAGGAATTCGGATGGTCAAAAGTTAGTATAGTTAGTAATATACCACTTGAAGTGGCCAAGAGAAAGGTTGGGAAATCCACAAACCTTGTTAGATTTATTTATAATATTTATGTATAGGATTTGAACACCTTGTGGCTATTGGATGTCTTATGGTAGATGAACCTATGTTCATATACTTCATCCAAATACCTTAGCACAAGGCTTCCATCATAGAATTTTGATGGAGGCTTGGTTTGGTTTTACCACAACTAGATGTAAAATATCCAAACAAGAACATGAAGAAGAAGAAGAAATGTTAGTTGAAAGACCACAACTTGGACCTCAAATGGTGACTTATCTTAGGTGTTTACCAAGGTAAACAAATGATAAGATCCTAGAGGTTTATCCAAGAGGGTTAAGGAAGAATTGTTCAGGAAAAAAAAGGAAGAAACTTGAAGAAAAATAAGGTTTTTACCTTATAAAATTCTGTCAAAAATCTTGGAAGAAATGGAGCACTTTAAGAGATTTGTGAGAGAATTTGGAGGGTGTAAGGGTGGAGGAGTGAAAGGGAGTGGGTATTTATAAGTGTGGATTAGGGTTTGGGGTATTAAATGAGTTAGTTGGGAGTTGGTGGTTGAAAGGGAGGTGATTCTTTTTTTTTTAAAGAAAAAAATGAAATAATAATAATAATTGTACTAATGATAATAATGATAATAATACTACTAATAATAATAATAAACCGAGTGTGTATGGACGTGAAACGAGAATATAAATGTAAAAAAAGTAAAACGTGTGTTTGTAATATATAATTTTGAAATATTGCACGTATGATGTTGTCTTGCATATGTATAAATGTAATGTATGTTGTAAACATGTAATTGAATAAAAATTCAATAAATTCATTGATCATAAGTCTCGGGTTACAATGGATTCAAAAATGAAAGTACAAGGGTACAAAATGTAAATAAATGATGATGTGGAAAGTACGGATATTACACATATATCCTTATGAATTCAAATATATTAGTTTAATAGGTTGTATAAATAAAGCCATCTCTAAAGTTTTAGTCAACCGGCTAAAGGGGGTTATTGGTAGATTAATTTCCGATGAACAGTCGACATTCCTATGTAATCGAAGTATTCTCGATGGTCCTCTGGTTATAAATGAGGTTATCCCGTGGCTTAGGAAATCCAAATCAAAAGGTATGTTTTTCAAAGTTGACATTGAAAAAACATTTGATACGTAGAATTGGCAGATCATTGACTCGGTTTTAAAGCAAACGAACTTTCCATATAAATGGCGAATGTGGATTATAGGGTGTTTATTTTTTGCTCAATTTTCGGTTCTGGTCAATGGCAATCCGACCAAAGAAATCCAATGTTTCCGTGGAGTACGGCAAGGGGACCCATTGTCACATTTCCTGTTTATAATTATTATGGATGCCCTATCTGGTATAATCAAGCGAGCCTACTCAACGGGTCTTTATCATGGTATTTCCACTCCTAATGGTAGTCTGATGCTCTCTCACTTTCTATATGTAGATGACATGTTATTTCTAGGGGATTTGATGTATTCGAATGCAAGGAATTTGAGCAGGATTTTAAGATGTTTTCATTTAGCCTCTGGGCTAAAAGTTAACATGGTTAAATACATGCTATTTGTAACACCTGTCCAAAAATGATCATATATCAAGCAAGAAATAAAACCTTGAGGGTTAGTTATGTAATTAACCCAAATTTTTAGGGTTAAAACTAAAAATTTTGAAAACTTTGTCGGTAGCGCACCGCTACCGCAAGCTTCGCGGTCCTCTACGTGGTCCCTAAGCCAATGATCAGATATTGCCTTGTGTCTGGTGACTAAGAGGCAAAGAAGATAACGCGTGTCATGGGTAGCGGACCGCTACCCTATTCTTTGCGGTCTGCTAAACCGCAATTTAGTGGAGGTCCTCTAAGGGTTTGACGCGTGTTAGGGTTGATGCCATAGTAAAGGGTAGCAGACCGCTACCCCTTTTCAAGCGGTTCGCTACGCCATAGCAAACCTTTTCAAGCGGTTCACTAAGACGCTAGGATTATGAGAAATCCTGCCTAAGCACCAGAGCAATTGTGCTGGCCACTTAGAAGCAACTCTTCCAAGTTTTATAAACTCTCAAAAGGTGAATACGTTTAATGCTTTCAAAATTTTCAAATGGTTTTATTTGCGAAAATTTTCAAATGGATTTAATTTTTTAATGCTTACATGTTGTCCAAGGATAAGCATTCAAACCATAAGTATACGTATTTTTGATCAAATAGTGCACCTATTAAGGGTGAGATTCCCGTAATGGGGCTGGTTACGATTCTGTAAGAAAGACGTAAAACTAAGGGAGGGGAAACTCCGCCGCAGATGTAAAACTGGGACATGAGTCTCAGTAGTCGGCTTACAGAGCAGTGACACCTGTGTAGACAATGGATGGAACATCCGGAGGAAATAGTCCACTGAATGGGCGGACGGACCCCCATGCTATGATTAAAAGCTTTAATATTGTTCACGCCAAAATATTTTGTGTGGTTAAATGTATTCACCAGCTTTACCGGTGACGTTTATTTTCGAAATGTTTTCAGGTAACAATGAATGATTTTATTTGTTTGACGAGATTAGCCCAAAGGATTTTGACTCCCTAGGCCCAAGAGTTAATCTCGTGGACAAATATATATATATATATATATATATATATATATATATATATATATATATATATATATATATATATATATATATAGGGAAGGGTTCAAATACTAACCAAATTTTTATGTGATAACCGTGCTAACCACTATAAAACAATAACATAATTTATACATTATTTTTTCTTTTAATTGTTAAAATAGTATTTATGTATCCTGAATAAATATTTTGAACGTAAATACGGAAATGATGAGTCTTTCATATACGTACCAAATAATGTTACATATACGTGATACATAGTGTTTACATATATGTAACATTAACATAATGATAATTGTTACATATACGTAACACTATGTTTGAGAGTGGTTATCATGGTTATCACATAAATATTGGTTAACATTTGAACCTCATCATATATATATATATATATATATATATATATATATATATATATATATATATATATATATATATATATATAGGGGACGGTTCCACTAAAAAGTGGTTTTTCGCTAAGAAATGCTAAGAAGTGGGTCAAACGAACTTCGATTGAGCTCATTCTAGAGGCATTGGAACCGTCTCATCGAACCCTAACCTGGACCCAAAAACCAAAACTCCCCTCCACCCGCACCCCCAAAAACCTAAACCCCCCTCCAACCCTACCCTGAAAAGCCTAAAATCACCACCCCCATCCCCCAAAAACCTAAACCCTCCACCCCACCCACCCAAAAACCTAAACCCACCCCCAAAAAACTAAACCCCCCACCCCCTCCCACAAAAAAGAACCTAAACCATAAAATCTAAACCCTAAAGCTAAACCGTAAGGCTAAAACCCTAAAATTCAAACATAAAATCTAAACCTTAAAAGCTAAACCCTAAAAGCTAAGATGGTAGAGTTCGACGAGACGGTTCCAATGCCGCTGAAATTAGCTCAATCGGAGTTCGTTTGATATCGTTTCTTAAGGTTTTTGTCATTTCTTAGATTTCTTAGCGAAAAACTACTTTTTATTTGGTCACTCCTATATATATATATATATATATATATATATATATATGATTTTAGCAGGGTTATGTGTTGAAAGGATTCCGACTCCCTAAGCATAGGAGATAACTCTGTGGTATATGTACGAGGCTAGGTGCCCAAAGGATAAACTCGCTAGATTTCGTGCTCCCAAGGCGCAGTATTAAAAGGATAAACTCCTTAGGCACAAGAAAACTACCTTGTGGCTCCATAAACCTGCGATGATGCATGAGGTAATGTAATTTGATTTCAAAACGTCTTGTAGTAAGAGAGGTGTTTAAAACCAATCTTTGAAAAGAATATTTTGTTCAATTAGAGTATTGAATATTATATATCAACTCTTGAGTTGAGCATTTATGAAAGAAATGACCAAATAATTTTTCCATTGCAAAACTCTGATAAATAAAATAAGATGGTACCAATCGTTGTCGCACGCCCGGGGTGTCCTGAAACCGGGGTGGGACACTATTTCGGGTGTGTGTGGACACTGAAGATCTTCGTAATATGGCATCTATTTTCCACTCTAAGTGGGATCTTTTCGTTTCTCTTATCTGGGCTTGCAAGTTGGCGCTAATATGAACCTTGCGCGGTATTGGAAACTTATTCTAGACACCTTCGAGTCACGACTCTCTTAGTGGAAATCTAAAACATTATCCATCGTGGGCAGGTTAACCTTGATTAAGTCGGTGTTGGATTCCTTACCCATATATTATTTTTCTTTGTACAGGGCTCCGATGCAGGTAATTAAAGCTCTCGAGAGGATGAGGAAGAATTTCCTTTTGGGGGTGATGATAAGCCATAAATCAACTGGGTGTCTTGGTATATAGTGATAGCTTCAAAAGATTCAGGTGGATTGGGTTGGGTCCTTGAAGGCTGCAAATGTAAGTATGATCGCAAAATGGTGGTGGCGGTTCAAGGTTGAGAAAAATAGTCTTTGGCGTAATTACATCATAACTTGGAGAATTACATCATAACTCGAGAACTTGGAGCTATATTCCTGCCAAAATCTCCATCTCGGGTCCATGGAAACACATCTCTAAAATTGGTCCTGAATTGTTATAGGTAAATGTTGATTTCATCAGTCTTTTAAAGGGTGTCGTGGGCCAAGGTAATCAGATTCTTTTCTGGGTAGATCATTGGGTCGACAAATCCGCTCTTTGTCAAAAGTTTCCTGTTCTGTTTGAATTGGAATTGGTCAAAATGTGCAAAGTGGAGGAGTGCTATATAGTGGAAAATAATTCCATTTCTTGGAGAGAGGTGGAAAATAGACTTTTTGGAACCTATGGAGCTTGATGAATTGCACCAATTAACTGTTTTACTTCATACAATTACCTTTGCAACAGAAGACCAATGGATATGTGGGATGATGGAAAAAATAGTTCTTTTTCAGTAAAGTTTATTAAAGAGAAGTTCAATCAAAATCTCAACCTTGACAGCATCTTCAAATTTATTTGGAATAATTGGATCCCAAAGAAAGTTAACATTCTCGGTTGGCGAGCGGAAATTTAGTGAATTCCTATTTTATCAGCCCTAGCCAAGAGGAATATCTTAATCGAGTCCACTATATGTATCATATGTGAGGAAGTTAATGAATCGGTTGAGCATCTCTTCCTATCCTGCAATCTTGCCAATCCCATTTGGCATCACATTGGACAATGGTGTAACATTCCTCCTATATATGCTTTTAATATCCGTGACCTGTTGGATTTATATAAAAGTTTACACGTTAACAAGATAAAAAAGAAGGCGGCGCAGGCGGTTATTCTTATAGCGTGTTGGTGCATGTGGAAAGCATGTAATGATAATCTCTTTAACCAGAAAAATGTCTCCCCCATAAGCTTATTGAGGATACCAAGTCATTTGGATTTCTTTGCGTGAAGAACAGGTCAAAGATGAGAGCCCTTGAATGGTCCCGTTGGTGTGTTGTTTGGGTGTAACTAAATTTCGGGTTCTTGTTTTTGTTGTTTGTATCTTGGTCTCTAGCTTCTTGCTAGTTTTTTTAAGTGTTTTATGAAATTTATTGCCGTTAAAAAAGTATATTTTACCTAAAATTAACAACCGTTGGTCATTTGGTGCAATGGTAGCCCCAAGACTTCTTATAGTGGAGGTCTTGGGTTCGAATCCTGGCAACAACAAAAAAGGGGGTCTGTAGCCAGGTCAGGGGGTTTACCCAGTTAGGGGGGTTCCTCCTGTGGTGGGCTGCCCTGGATGTTCTAGGTGTTGCCCCGGGAAAACCCAATTATCCTAGAATATTTAGGTGTAGCCGTTAAAAATAAAATTAACACCATAAATAAAAAAGGGTTGTGCTGGGGACACCGCTGTGTTTTTTTTCACACCTGACCTAGCCGTCACGTATAGGTCTACAAGTGACGGTTGTGACCCAAAAAGTCACGTTGTGGCCTAAACGTGATGGTATGTCTCTCGTGAGTCCCGGGAATAAAAAGGACACTGATGATACGAGGTTATGCATTCTGCAAAAAGGGAACCGTACCCGTCACGTATAGGCCAATACGTGATGGTTAATTACGAGGTTGTTTTGACAGAAAGTTAACGTTGACAGTGTTATCGGGCACCTAACCTAACTGTCACGGTTGGACCTATACATGACGGTTAGGTATGCAGATTCAGCATATATTAACACAACTCTCACCACTCACTCTCATCACACTAAACCCACCATCCTACACAAACCCGACACTACCTTCTTCACCATAATTAAAAAGAACATAAAGTATAGACGAAAATGCGTGCTTGAGTTCTTGGTTGTAGTTATTTGCTGTTGGGATACCGCTATTTTTTTGTTTCACGCCTGACACCGATGTCGAGTTCGGGAGATCATTATCAGAAGTCGAAGCGTCCAGATTTGAATGAGGAGCCAACCTTGGAAAATCTGAACCAGGTTTATCAAGTCTTTATTTTATTAAGGGTTCTACTAGGACGGGTAAACTTAGGGGTGTTCAAAGTCGGGAGGACGTATAATCAAATACCTAACTATTTAAATAATATCCATAAAAGGTTAATTAAAATATACTAAAGCATTATTTCATATTTTATGTCGGGTATCTAACCGGGTATATCTAATTGGGTTACGCGTTTATCCAAAATATCTAACCATTAAGTTTTTTGGAGTATTTCGTATTCGGGAGTCACCCTTCGTGTGGGGGGGGGGGACCAACCCGTTGAATACATACGGTCAAGAGTCGTCTCAACAACAACCATTACTGAATTACAGTCAAGAGGCGTACATGTCACTATTTGGACCGACGGATTACGGCCAAGGGTCGTACCGTCCACAACCAGAACCGGATTACGGACATCTCTCATACCGGTCACAACCAGAACCGGATTACGTACATCTCTCATGCCGGTCACAACAAGAACCGGATTATGAACATCTCTCGTACCGGTCACAACCAGGACCTACACGCGTGTCAGATAGTTTCCATAGGAATGACATAGATGACAGTGACTCTTTCGTTCATTTGAAAGGAAACAATGGGGATGCGGAGAATGAATTAGACGATGATCGCATACACAAGGCGACAATTTCATATAAAACAGACAAAGTATGACAACATCTCTTTCGTTCGTTTAAATTATTTATTTATTTGTTTTATGTACTACGTTTTAAGTCTGACCTTGTAACTCTTTCTGTATTTTAATTCTCGTGAGGATTTGATGGATTGGGCTAAGAAGAGAGGACGCGAGCATGGGTGCGTCATTGTGGTCAGTCGGTCAAGGAAAAAAGATGTGGAACTCGGATGCAATCGTGGTGGGGAACCTAAATGCAGGGGCACAGTCAGGCGTACTGGGAGCATAAAAAAAACATGTCCCTTTAAGCTCGTAGGGAGGTACATCGAAAAGAGTAATAGTTAGAGGTTAGACGTGATAGACGAGACACACAACCACGATCCTGTTGTCTTTAGGAAGATGTCCGTCGGGGAAATTGATCTGGTTGAGAGGTTACACCGGCAGCACGTGCGGGCACGTAACATTCTTGCAGCCGTACGGGAAGAGTTTCCCGGTAGCAGATGTGTTGTTCAGGACATATACAACACCACAGCGAAGATTAGGGCCGAAAGTAAAATAGGCTTGACACCAATGCATGAACTTGAAAACTTACTGCAATCTGAAGAGTTCGTATATCACACCCGGGAATAGAGGTGCACAAACCAGGTTTTTGAACCGAACTGGTTCCAAACCGGCCCGAACCGGTTTGGTCAACACAAATGTTAAACCGGTTCGGGTTAAACAGGTTTATAACTTATAAAATCCCGAACATGTTGAACCGGTTCAGTTCAGTTCTGGACCGGTTCGGGTTCGGTTTTAAAAAAAAATATTTTTAATAAAATAAATTAAAAAATAAATATTTAACAAATAAAAACATAAAGTTCAACGTTTATTCATATTGTAGAAGTTCGGAAATCATAAAACATTACAAAATAAAACAAGATAATTCTAAAATACGAGAAAATGAAAAATATATTTTTATTTTTTGGAGTTTTTTTTGTTTAATTTTCGCCGTCATTCTCGGAGTTACTAATGGATCCTCGTAGTCTATCATCTTCGGCGAGTTCTTTATTTGTAAGTGGGCTCGCCGATATTTGGATCGAAGTTTCAAATTTCACCATCGCTTGTCATAAATGCTTGACCTCACCCGGAATTTTCTTCAAACTCGGGCAAGATTTTTTCATATGAGTTCTTAGATTAGAGTTTGAATCCTTTTTAAAAAACCCACCACAATTTTTGCAACGAGCACGTTCCATCCCGTTAGACATCTCACATAGATCGTAGTTTGACCAAATTGCGGGGTTCCTCGTTGTTGGTATGATTTTCACAACGCTAACTTCGGAAGAGGAAACACCAAAACTTGAATCGGCCATAGCGTTTTTTTGAGCGTTTTCGAGCGCTTTTTTATAAACGAGAGTGTAGAGAGCTTGTTTGAGAAGTGTGATTTAACAAAAACACCCACTACCTATTTATATTGTGTTTGGGGGTTAAAATGGGTGAAAAAAAGACAAAATAACGGCTGTCGTTTTCCTAACGGCTAGTTTTCTCATTTGACCGTTAAACCGGTTTGCCAAACCGGTTCTCAAAAAACCGGTCCTAAACCGCTCCTTCGCAGGGAAGAGTGAACCGGTTCAAAACCGACGGTTCACACCAGTTTGAAACCGGTTTCCCCTAAACCGGTTTAGTCGCGGGTCGGGTTTCGGTTTGAAACCGGTTTGGATTTCCAAACCGGTTTTTTTGTTCACCTCTATCCGGGAGAATCCCTCCACTAATGTCGTGGAAGATGTTTTCTTTTGTCATCCTACCTCCTATAAAATGTGGCGCGCCTTTCCGCACTTGATATTGGTAGGCACGACGTACAAAACCAACATGTACGACATTCCTTTTGTTCAGTTTATTGGTGTGATGTCGACATCGAAGTCGTTTTGTATTGCGAATGCATTTATATCGAGGGAACGATAGGACAACTTCACATGGGTCCTTGAGCGGATCAAAGATATGCTCGATGGGTGTGTGGAGCCACGCGTCATTGTCACAGACAGGGACCTAGCCCTGATGAGGTTGTGTGACATAGTCTTCCCGGGTGCTACTAAAAACCTATGCATGTGGCACATCATGGAGAATATCACCAAAAGGTGGAAAGGCCTTTTCAAAGTCAACATTTGAAAAGATTTTTCATACTGGTGGAAGGTTCTGTGTGAGTCTCCCACAGACGCGTTGATTATAATTGCAGGAAGATGAAAGAAAAATTAAATGAAGACGGTAAACAGGGTAAGATTTTCATACTTAATGTTTCTCTAAAATTCTATTTGTTCATTTCATAAAATTTTTTCTTTGTTTCAGAGGTCTGGGAATATATTTGTAATAGTTAGTTGGGTCCGTACAAACAAAATTTGTTTCTTGTTGGATGTACGACCGCCTCAACTTTGGTGAACATAAAACTAATAGAGTCGAGGGCCAACACGCCAACTTTAACAGTTACCTTACAGGGACCAACAATACGTTGCACAAGCTTGTCGGATATGTCGGTAAAGTTGTACATGGCCAGGAGATTGAAATCTCCAAAACCTTTGAGGAGTCTCGTATTAAGATATTAAAGGTTCATCCACTGCAAGTGTTTTTCGGATTATATTATAAGGTGTCTACTAGGTGTCTTGAACTTCTTGAAAAAGAGATGGCGATAATGGAAAGGATGCTGGATACAGGAGGTACGTGTGGACACCAGTTTTCCACGTCCACGGGCTTGCCATGTGCTTGTCGTTTGGAGGAACACATCAACCAATGTTATCTATACTTGAAATACATTTTTTTACCGTTGTCATATGATTGCCTATTGTTCACTAACTATTTTAATCCAATCACACCTATTCCACCCGAAGCGGTAGACGCACACTGGAAGAAGCTTGATTTCAAGTCGGCGTACGCCCAGGCGCCAGAACCCGACTATGAAAAGAAGTTCCACGACGTGAAACAAAAGGTTATGTCGTCGCCAAACCCCCACGTAAAAAGAAGTTTGTTTAAGAAAATGTATGAAAGTGTGTTTACAGGCAAAACAAAAAAGAAAGAGCCTGAGGTACGTCAGGACCCTCGTGGTCGTCCAAATCTTAAGCAGCAACAGAGAAAAGTGGACGCCAAGACATCACGGAAAACTATGCCTGACACCGCGAGACACAGCTCGTATACTTCATCAGAACAAACTATACCTGACCCGGCTAGGCACAGCTCCCATACCCTCCGGTCACAGTTTAAGACGCCTAACAACCGTCCTAATCAGTTAAAGGCTGCTTCTAAGGTACAGCAGACAGGAGCTGACCTAGGGTTTCCTTTAATGTTGAAACATAAGCACGTGTTGAAAATTATGCGGTTTAAGGATAGCCTTCCCCAATGGATTCACCAGTACGTTTCAAAAATAAAAGATATGCGGCAAGATGGTAACTGCGGTTTTCGGGCGATCGTTGTGGCTTTAGGCAGGGATGTATGTATGTATGTATGTATGTATGTATATATGTATGCATGCATGCACACATGCATGCATGTTTGTATGTATGTATGCATGCATGCATGTATGTATGTAATATGACTATAATAATAATATAATCTTATAATAATAACAATAATAATAATAACAATATGTATGTATGCATGTGTGTATGCATGTATGTATGTATGTATGCATGTATGCATGGATTGATGTATGTATGTATGCATGTATGTATCTATGGATGGATGTATGTATGCATGTATGTATTTATGGATGTATGTAGGTATGCATGCATGTATGGATTGATGGATGGCTGTATACATGTATATATGGATGGATGTATGTATGTATGCATGCATGTATGTATGTATGTAATATGACTATATGTATGTATATACGAACGTATTTGAAGACGATTTGTGATCAATATGTGTATGTAGGTGCGCATAAACGGTAATGAAAAGCGACCCGTAAACTTATGCATGTATTTAGGGATGTATGTATGCATGCATGTATGTAATATGACTATAATAATAGTATAAACTTATAATAATAATAATAATGTATGTATGGATGGATGAATGTATATATGCATGTATGTATGTATGTATGTATGTATGTATGTATGTATGTATGTATGTATGTATGCATGGATGCATGTATGTATGTATGTATGTATGTATGGATGTATGTATATATGTATGTATGCATGTATGCATGCATGCATGTATGTATGTATGCATGCATGTATGCATGTAATATGACTATAATAATAATAATATAATCTTATAATAATAACAATAATAATAATAACAATATGTATGTATGCATGTGTGTATGCATGTATGTATGTATGTATTTATGTATGTATGCATGCATGGATTGATGTATGTATGTATGCATGTATGTATCTATGGATGTATGTATGTATGCATGTATGGATGTATGTAGGTATGCATGCATGCATGTATGGATTGATGGATGGATGGTTGTATACATGTATGTATGGATGTATGTATGTAATATGACTATATGTATGTAAATACGAACGTATTTGAAGACGTTTTGTGATCAATGTGTATGTAGGTGCGCATAAACGAGAATTAAACGCGACCTGTACACATCAAAAGGTGACGGATAGGACAAAATGTGAGCTAAAATTCAAAAGGTGGGCTCCGAACGGTGACGGTTAGGTATAAATGTCACGTAAAAATTGTGGATATACGTGACGGTAAGCCTGTAAACGGCACCTAATAATAATAATAATAATAATAATAATAATGGTGAAGGTTTGGCCTAAACGTCACCGTTAGGCCCAACCGTGACGGTTGTAGATATTTTTGGTTCATAAACGTCACATTTGGACCCAACCATGACGGTTGTGGATATTATTTGGGTGACAGGCATCTCTGTTAATTGTGAATCCCAATAAAGGTGAAAGGTCATGTTTAGGTCCATACGTGACCGTTATGGGAATCCCAATAAAGGGATAGCGGTCACGTATAGGTCCATACGTGACAGTTGCTTCGTATCTGTTACATATAGACCTCACTACCCACAGAACCGTCACCGTATCTCCACCGCCACCACCGTCTTCCTCACACCACCACCGCAACCACCGTCCACCGCCACCACCGTCTTCCTCACACCACCGTCTTCCTCCACCACCTTCACCGTCTTTCTCACACACCACCGTAACCATCATCTCTCTCTCACACCACCGCAACCACCGGAGACGAGGACCGCCGAAGAAGAAGACCGCCGGAGACGACTACCGCAACCAGGTAAGTTAATTTACGACCTTAATTTTATCGTTTTCAACCGATTAATACCTTAGATTTGTTAGGCTTGCCCTTAGATCTAGTGTAGGTTTATAGTGGTTTATGGTAGGTTACGGTGGTATATGTGTATATATGTGTATGTATGTGTGTGTTGTATATGTGTTGTATATGTGTATGTATGTGTGTGTATATGTGTATAATAATAATAATATAATCTTATTATAATAATAATAATATAATCTTATAATAATAATTTAATTAATTAAGCTTAAACTATAAACCTAAACCGTAAACCTAAACCTTAAACCGTAAACCTAAACCTAAACCTTAAACCGTAAACCCTAAACATTAGTTTAACAAACATTTTAATACGAATTTATGCACAGATATGTCTAATTCCGAGGATGAGCAGCATGGATTTATTCTAGGGATTGACGACTACCTGCACCTTTAGTTTGAGCAGGGTACTCCGGCACATTGACGGTTTATGGCTCTTAGAGGGAGGAAGGTGGAGCCCAACACCGTTTTGTCACGGGAGTGGTTTGATGAGGTTGGCGAGCTAGCGAGAGCGACAACGATAGCGATTATTAGACAAGATAGCTCGTGGGATACTCTATTTACTATGGGTTGGCCTGCACACCAAGAGCTTACCCTCGAGGTGTACTCTACATTTGTGTTTCGACCGCATGAGCCGGGATTTCTAGAGCTGGATGAGACTGATATTGCGGAGGGACGGGTGGACGCGGAAGTTAGTTTCCGCATGTTCGGGCTTATGCATCGTATGTCCCTTAGACGGTTTGTTGTTGTCAGCAACCTCTATACCGAGGAGGAGACTCGGGATCCGATCTATATGGGGGCAGATGACGCACACCGGGTCTGGTGGCCTGCGATTGGTGACCATGCGTTTAGGGCCGAAAGCAGGGTCTCTCACATACGAGACCCTCTTTATCGTTACATGCACTGGCTGATCGCCACGTCCATCGCTGGACGTGGCAAGGGCACCGATAGGGTCACCGCCATAGACCTCTTCTATCTTCGGGGTCTGCTCACACACACACCCTACTACCTCGCTCGTGGTCTGGCGGATTACTTTGACGGTTACTATCATAGGAAGTCATGAGGGGCGTTGGTCGGCGGCAACATCGTGTCACAGATCGCCAGAGGCCTGGGATACGCTCATGCGATGGCAGAGCTACCTATGGCTACGGTTTCCCCGCGCGTGGCGGGCCAAGCCACGGCGACAGGGATGAGGATCTCCCGGAGGTTCCCGGACGGGCAATGACGTTTGGTGAGGAGATATGACGTGTTAGAGGCCTGGGTGTCCGAGCCATTGGTGAACCCCGATGCACTGGCTGCGCACGAGGTCCAGATTAAGAAAGTTGAGGAGCTGGCCGGCGGTGGGATGAGCCGGTTAAGCCGGCGGTCGAGCTGGTGCCGCGCGCAGCATCCTCCGCGCGTGTACCATGTCGTGCGGTTGCCTGCTGCCACACTGGATATGATTCGGGATACGCAGGCCCGGGTCACGCGCATCGAGGAGATGCTGCAATGGCTCATCGACCACACGGTCGGGAGTATCGGGCCGCCGGTAGGCCGTTGTTGAGACCACCACCCCGTCGGTTGGGCCACGACGGTGCTAGCACGTCCGGTGCGGGTGGGTCCGATGCGGAGGGTGATGACGAGATGGAGGGGCAGATATATTGTTTAGATAGAGTTGTACTTTTGTTTTATATGTACAAACTCAATGTATTTATCTGTGCAATTTTATTTGGTTGTGTTTGTTTGGTTGTTTGTAATGGATGTATATGGTTTTGTTTTGTTTGTTTGGTTGTTTGTAATGGTTGTATATGATGTTTATATATGTGATTTTATTTACGAGTAGTTTAACACGCGAAAAAAAACTACTAGTTTTACATCTCAAACTGAAAATCAAAACAAAAACTAGTTTTATAATAAAAAAAAGACGTGACCAGATTTTAAAAACTATAACTACCGATTTTTACAAACTCTTAACGTGATAAAAACAAAAAAACCAAAAGATAAGTCATTATTCACTTTTTATATCTAAAACCGATAATTGAGGTGCAGGATTTTAAAAACTATAACTACTGATTTTTACAAACTCTTAATGTGATAAAAACAAAAAACTAAATTGAAAAAAAATAAGTCGTTATTCACTTTTACATCTCAAACCGATAATCGAGGTGACCGGATTTTAAAAACTATAACTAACGATTTTTACAAACTATTAACGTGATAAAAACAAAAAAACTAAATTAAAAAAAAATAAGTAAGGGGTGACGGATTGCCCTATATGTGACATATACACTACCACAACCTTAAAACCCCAACTCAACCTTAAAAAAAAAACCACCAACATATTCCGACATTCTCTAGCGCGCTGATTACAAAGTCTGGTGGATAAGAGTGACAGATTGCCTTATAAATAACATTTGGTGCGCTAAACACCATATTTATCCCTATACGTTACGGTTAGTATACTTCAAAAATTCTGTAAAAAAATCCCATTATAAAGGACCAAATCATCTCCGACCATTAACTTTTTATCCGATCAAGAAAAGTGGAGAATATTAAACAGAAAAAACCATCAAGTTGATGATGTGGTTGACTGATTAATGTACATGTGATTTCAAGGTTTTGCCTCACTTACGGGGAACATGGCTTTCCCTTTTGTCTCTTTACAAAAATCATCTTTTGACTTAATCCCACTGGATAATCTAATTATCACTGACCGTTGGTCATTTGGTGTAATAGTAGCCCTAAAATTTTTCATAGTGGAAGTCTTGTGTTCGAATCCTGGCAACAGCAAAAATGGGGTCTGTGGCCAGGTCAGGGGGGTTCCTCCTGTGGTGGGCTGCCCTGGATGTTCTAGGTGTTGCCCCGGGAAAACCCAATTATCCTATAATATCTAGGTGTTACCGTTCAAAAAACAAAAAATCTAATTATCACTAAATCTTAAATTATTGGTATAACAAATCGTCAATTTAAAACCATAATCATAGTCATGTTATTCATCTTATTTATTTGGTAATCATATATCTTGTCTTAGACCATTTGTTGTCTAGACCTATTTTCTTATAAAATAACATGATTCGATCTTGGATGGTTGCCAATTAATACACAGGTATTAAGAGAGGGACCCTTAAATAAAACTATAAAATAATTAGAAACTAAAGTATGTAGTCTTTGCCCTCGGTTCCAACGTCAATCATTATTCGAACCGAGCTTAAAAAACTTGAAATTCGAAGGAAACCAAATTCAAATAGGGTTCTTATCTGAACTAATTTCGGAATTCGAACCGATATACCAAGTTGTTCGAATTCAAATTATATATTTTTTTATAGAAAAATACATATATTTATTTATTATATTTTTTTTTATTTTATTTATAGGCTCATAATTGGAGTTATTTGAATTATCCCGAATTTGAACCGAATTCGAAGTCAGTTTCAAAATTTTTAAATTGAATAACCCAAAACCCGACCCCAATTATGTTTGCTCTATGATCAAATGTGGGTCATTTAGTTATTAACTATTTAATGATTCTCATTGCAAAACCATAATTTCCATAATTTATAAGAAAATGTTCTTGATGGGAATTATGTCATAGAGGTCCTTCAAGGGGGCAAAAGAAATATGTAAATAGAAAGAAAAAACAAACAACCAGGAAGACACCATCAAATATCCACAAGAAGGTAATGAAAAGACTCAAAAAAAAACTTTTTTTTTTATCAAAAATCATAATAGAACTACAAAATTTCCACCCTTTTTAACATAAATTAGGAAGAAATAAACTGGCATGCTAAATTGCTAATCTCTGAATCACTACACTTGAAGAACACCATCATCACTTAGCATTACCACTTCCAAGAGTAAGCTCAAGATCATCCAATCCCATCTCATGAATCCTTTCACCTTCCCATGCCTTCACTCCACTATTCTCAAATTCAACTTCTACCCCTTTTCCTTTATCCAAAACCACATCACTCATTGGTTTGACCAGGTGGAATGTGGGGCTCATCCATTGGCAAGTTTCAATGGTGGAGCAACCAGACTCATCACATTCTGGTATAGTCATGGGTTTGAACCGCTGATACCTTGTCGGGCTCGTGGGGGCAGAACAGGAAACCATGAAGTTTGGTAAGTTGAAAGAGGATATTGATTGATTGGTTAAAGATTCCCAAATGAGATTGTTGTTTGGTTGAGTTTTTGAAGTTGGGGAGGAGATTGGCGGGGTTACAGGCGCGCTGTTGGATATTCGAAGAGGAGGGAGTGATGATGGAACTGAATCATGGAAAAAGGTGAAGTGATGGTTAGATGGACTTGACTTTTGGGAAGAACATGGTGTTGTGTTGGCTGATATGCTTCTGATGTCAATGGAAGGT
Organism: Smallanthus sonchifolius; assembly: GCA_023525975.1. Classification (NCBI taxonomy): domain Eukaryota; kingdom Viridiplantae; phylum Streptophyta; class Magnoliopsida; order Asterales; family Asteraceae; genus Smallanthus; species Smallanthus sonchifolius. Next base: position 100,870,201 of record CM042019.1, read on the forward strand.
GGTGGCTTGCATCCCTGCATATTCAAATCAACATGTAAACAAATCATTCATTTCTACAAATTTCTATATCTTAAGCTTAATCACAGATGAACTAGCAAGTTTTTACTCTTAGTGCAAAAAGCAGATTCACAAATTAGAGGAATTTATATCTGTTTCCTGGCACAAGAGAAGTCCATAAATTAAACCCTAGAATAACAGTTTTTTTTAACGGCACCTAATCTACTCGTATTAACTAAACCCAGTGTTGTAAAAATCGGGATTAACCGGTGATTAATCGCTAGTCGGAGGTTCACTTATGCGATTTCACTTGATCGGACCATTAATCGGTCAAAGGTCAAAATCGGTTAAAAATCGAAGAAAATTGGTCAAAATCGGTCAAAAATCAGAGAAAATTGGTCAAAATCGGTAAAAAAATTGGAGAAAATTGGTCAAAATATTTGGAGTATTTGAAAATTTATACTTATTAATCCAATCCGATTAATGTTTGCAAATTATATATAAAATTTTGAAAAATATTGTATATATATATAAGTTTGAAAAATTACATATAAAATTCTAATCCGATTAATCCCTATTAATCCCTAGTCGGTACCCCACCGCCCGACTAACGTCTAGCAATTTTTACAACAGTGATTAAACCTATCGGTTCAAATCATGCAGGGTGGTGTAGGTTCTAGTGTATTTATCCTAGAAATCTAGGAATTACTATTTAAAAATAATCTAAACTTACCAAACTGCAAACGCAGGATTAGAGCTGGCGGGGAATACACCATTTACCACCAGAATGTCCATAAGAAATTAACGGTTAAAAGAAGAAATTCAAAATAAAAAAATTAACTAACTTGAAATTTCCAGGTAATTTTTTCACGAATCAAAACTTGAATATGAAAAGGGCAAATCACAGTTCAAGAAACCCTAGATCTAACCAATAGCCATCATTTTGGAGAATAATATACCTTACGAAATGTGGTGCCATCAGGAAGAACAACCCAACCAGCTTCTTTACAAAGAGCCTTGAGAACCTCATTGTTATCACAATGTTTGGGCAAATCGTAGTTCCCCTGAGCCCTCAATCCGTTATATATGTTAGCTGCAATTGCTCTCCTCCTTCTCTCCCTCCTCCGGTTATTTTCTCTCTCTCTCCACGATGGCTTCCTCCTCCCTCCTCCTCCGCCTACCTCCGCCGCCGCCGCCGTCGATCCCCCTTCCCACATCATCTCTCTGTTTTTAAACAAAGTGAGTTAAGATTTGTTAACTGTGTGCAGTTTCATACATGGAGTTTGGTTCTTGGCCACCCTGTGTGTGTGTGTGAATCGTTGACGTCAAAAGTGTGCAAATACTGAAAGGGAGCAGAGAATCATGTGTTTATAACAACATGAGGAGCTTTACTGTCTGCTCAATGATGTCAAATAATTGGAGCCGTCGATTTCATATGGATGATTGATCATTCATGTGTCGCTGTCTGTTATACATCTTTTGTTATTTTATTAATAATTTAATGAATGATATTTCACTATTTGCTTTGGTTTTTATATTAATTACTAATTAATTATCTTTTTATATTAATTACTAATTAATTATTTATGACTAGCTAATAAATAATAACTTTTTCTTAACGACAATTTTTAGATTTTATAAAATAAATACATCACAATGTATATCATGTAGCATTTAAACCTTCAACTTTCTGATTGTAAGGTATACGACTTAATCACCTGAATATCCCTTTGAGGACAACTAATAAATAATAACTAATTGTATGTTTACCTCACCGTATATTTATGCTATTATTAACTTTATACATCAAATATTTTAGAAATATAAAATCTATATCTATACTATATAATAAATAAAGGTTTTGATAAAATACTTGTCACTCTCGCATGCATCCTTAACTTTTTTTTCCGCCTCTCTCTCATATTAATTATACAAATTTATTTAATTAATTTTATAATTTTTTGTTTACTGTCTCTCTCTCCTATTAAATAATAATGATTTATATAATTCTTTTTATAAAACGTTTTCCATAAGTATGTAATACGTAAATCTTTATTACTAAAATACTAAGTATATATAACATTGCATTTATTCAACCAGTGTAATACATCAAGTTTATAAAGTTTAATATGAATTAATATTTATTTTTCACGGTACTAACGTGTTACCACCAGTCGATATAACTCACACTATTTTGAATTCAACTCTGTTTTTAACAATAGTTATACCGAGACGTAAAGAAAAAAAAATAAACAAACAAACAAAAATTATTAAAGAATAATCAGATTATATATATAGCTATACTATAGGGGTAAACTAGAAAATTCAGAAACTTAAGGGGGGTTAAAATGACATTTTATAAAGTTAATGGGTGAGTTTTAAAGTTAAGGATGAGTTTTGAAGGTTTTAAAAGTTGAGGGATAAAAGTTGTTGAATACTTCTCTTTAAGTTTATTGATAATATCTTCTCTTTTGTTGAATACTTCTCTTTAAGTTTATTGATAATATTGTAGATAAATAGTTTAAGGTTGAAATAAACTTGATTAAACTTGAAGGATTAAATTAATTCTTGTGATAAGAGGTAAAAACATTATTTTAAATTTGAAATAAAACTCATTCATAAAAATATTAAATGGTTAAAATCTCAATAAACTTTTAGGGTTAAGGCATCAATTGTTAAACCTTATCGTGGTTTCTTAAAAAATAATTTCTTTCTTAAACTAATGTTTTATGAGATGTCTATATTTGATAATTTATTTTATCACCCAACTAAAATAATTAAAATGTCTTCAGTTTTAAGTTTCTTGGCATTTTATAATGTTTTTTTTTATTAAAAGCATAGTTACGATTACAATCAAACCTTAATACTAAATCTTTGAATCGTATTTATAAATTCATAAATCATATTTATAAAAAATAATCAAATACAAATAACTAAAACTATAGTTGTTATTTCGAATATAGAGATACGGAAATAAAAATACCGAAAAACAATAATCAAATAATTCACAATTGTGAAAAACAATCAAATAAAAAGAATAATGAATTGACTAAAAAATAAAAAGAAGTATAATGAGTTTGTTAAAAAAAAGGAAGTATGGCAGGTTGTTTGAAGAAAAAATTAATATATATATATATTCAAACTATGCCTCATGCATCCTCTTTTAAAGTCCAAGTCTTAAACGTGCTAAGTATATAATTTAGCGAACAGGGAGTCAAATGCCCTGAAAAATGTATTTTTTCCCTGTTGTACAAACTGTCTTTGCAAATTTGCAATCGTTTCTTCTTGAGTCTTTATAAGCTGTTCATTACTTATTTTTATAACCTTTGAAAATGTTTGAACCTCTTTTGGTTCAATAAAAAAGCTGTCTACGCCAAAATGATTTCTGGCTGTTTCTAGAGCTTCAGAGAAGCTATGGTAACCTTTATAAATTGGGCCATGACACTGTCTATACTTTGCAACTGTCTCCCATTTGTTAAAAATTCCAATTTTTGTGCCTCGAAAGATTATATAATGTGTAAACTTTGGTGGAGGCTGATTTTGTTTTTCAGGGCATTTGACTCCCTGTTCGCTAAAGTATATACTTAGCGCGTTTAAGACTTGGACTTTAAAAGAGGATGCATGAGGCATATATATATATATATATATATATATATATATATATATATATATATATATATATATATATATATATATATAGGGGTGAGTTCTCTAGAAAAAACTTATTTTCATGAGAAAACTAAAAAACTCCTCATTAAAGGAGCTTCATATGTGTAGTACACTCAAAAGCCTAAACCCGCCACCCCACCCAAAAACCTAAACCCCCCACCCACCCCCACCCCACACCCCAAAAAAAAAACCTAACTTAAAAGCTAAACTAAACCAAAAAAACCATCCCCAAAAGCTAACTATGCTACACATATGTAGCAAAACGCTGATTTTTTTTAAAGAGGACGACGTGAGGAACAAGGTCTCTGAAACGGTTTTTTAGTTTTTGATTTATATTTTGAGTTATGATTTTTTTATTATTTTTTTTACCTTTAATAAATAGTTTTTTGATTTTCTAATGAAATTGAGTTTTCTTATAATTTTTCATATATATATATATATATATATATATATATAGAGAGAGAGAGAGAGAGGTAGGATCATATACAAAATAGTTTTATCCTAAAAAATATAGGAACCAATTAAAGATTGACACGTGTAGTCATTAAGATTTGATCATAGGGGTATTTTCGTATATTTCTTATATTTCGAAATTTAAGAAATCCCTATAATTTTACGTGAGTTATCTTCTCCTTCTATGCCTTCTTCTGAAGCGATGGAATTTGACCATTTTGAAACTTTATTTTTCAAAGTGAGAACACAGGGTTTTTTCAAACGACATATGTACTAAGAGGATTTATATTTTTTAAATGCCCATTAGAATTGATTTGGATGGAAATCCAATACATAATTGCAAAAATGTTAGCATTTCTTTACAAAAATGATACGAATATAATATTTTAGGGTTTATAAGATTTCATCCGATTTACTAGTTATATATGCATACTAAATCAAAATAATTCTATTAATGGCAAGTACAAGTGATATGCAAGGAGATCTCATACTATCTGGCAAATTTTTTTTTTTTATTTTCATTTTTGTGTTTGTTTTTTGAATCGTTTTTCATCAAATCATCTTATTATTTATGTCGTTTGTTATCTTCTGTTTTATATTTCTTACTGGTTCATACCCTTAAATTTTGGATTTTATTTTTCTTTTGTTTTTGATATTTTGATCTGATGTATTTATTTGTTTAGAATCCAAGGATAGTACAGAATCAAAGATTACAGTAGGTATTTTTGCGATCAGCCATTTGTTCTCAGTATTTCTTTGTGTTGGTATTTAGGGCATGTATTTCTTTACTTTTATCTGTTAGTTTTGTTATTGATGTGGCATGTGCACCTTGAAACATGATGAAAAAAGTATCAACCCTTGAGGTTTTTCATATATTTTTACTATCAAACATTTGTTCTTGGCAATAAATTAATTTTTTTTTCATACACAAATTGTGTTGTTATCACGTGTAAAGGGTGTCTTTTCATTAAAAATAGTGTTATTTCAGACTGTGTTGTTAGTATGCAATATATTTGTTGGTATTCAAGTCATACCTAAATTTGTACTTTTATTTGTTATTTTTACATAGTCTTGCACAATTTCTTCTTATTTGCTTAACATGTAATGTTTATGTACTAATAATTTGGTTGGTAAAACTTTTGCGTAGAAACGAGAATTTTAAAGAGCGGTTGTGCGGTATTGTCTGGCAATAAAAGGGTATAAACCCTTGAGGTTTTTCATATCTTTTTGCTATCAAACATTTGTTCTTGGTAATGAATTAATTTTGTTTCATACACACATTGTGGTGTTATCACGTGTAAAGTGTGTTTTTCCATTAAAAATGTGGTATTGTCCGGAACGATTGCATTGGGCCAGTTGAACTTGAAACTAGATGGAACGAGATCATGTCACATTTCAATATGTCAAGCAACAAGTGCTTGAATGATATGTTTGGAATTAGAGAAGACAAGAATACTCATTATACGTGTGTTACTAATATTTGTGTTGTTATTTAGTATAAACGATATCTTAACCTTTATTTATGTTCCCATGTTTTGTTTAGAGAAGAGGACATGGTACGTTGTTACCTGTAGCTACAACATCTATGAGGGGTATAGGCTTTTGTGTAGATATATTTTTTATGTGTTACGTTTATCCAAATTTAAGGACTTCCCTAAGAATTATGTGATGAAGAGTTAGTCTAGAGATGTTGTTCATAACCAACCAGTTTATCCATCTACTGATAAAGAGGTTGCAAACGAGAATGTTGATGGTGCTCAAGGGGGTTGTACATGAGATAATGGCGGGAACTGAATACATTGTGAATCGACTTATCAACAATATGGAGCATTTAAATATTTATAAGGATGAAGTCAAAGGGCAAATGGTCAAAGCAGACTCTTTGAGTGGCGGTTCCCAACCCATACCAAAAAAAGACAGGGTTTCAGAATTGCCAGGATTTAATCAACCGTCATAACCATCTGTCTATGTTATCCGGACCAAAGGCTGTGGATTAAAAAAATGTTTTAAGCCAATTCGCGAGCAAGTCGCTAACAAACCAGCTAGAAAACCAATAGCATGTCACATATGTGGTCTAAAGAGCACGACATGTGTACTTGCACGGGCTCAAGCGGACAAAATGAAGCAAACTAATATTTTTTAAAATTTTCCTCTTCAATTTGTTTCAACTTCGCATATGGATTTTTTTGTTTATTTCGTTTTTGTTCTGTGTCGATTTAATATTTTAGACTTATGTTTTTCTAAATAATTTTAATCTATTTCACAAAGGTACTTGCACGGGCCCAAGCAGACATAAAGGTTTTTTTTAACACATAATTGTGCAGTTTATTTTATATCAACACAACATGGTTACATCCTATTAGTGCCAGTGTTAAAATATATATATATTTTTTTTATTTATTGTTCATTGTTATTTTGTAAGACTGTAAATTTTCCCATATTAAACCACTATTATAACAATGTTATATAGATAAACAACTTTAGGTTCCTTAAACACACCATCACATACCGTTGAATGTAATCCCATAGAACAATACAATAAACACCATAACATAAACATTAAATTAATCACCCATTAACATAAACAAATGATTCCAAACCCAAAAAGAGAACAAATGTCAAAATATCCAAGATAATTCAAAGCAAGACAACCACATCCATTCATAATAAAACAACACAGTCATAAAAAGAAATCTAAACATAACCAAAAGACCACTGGTTATTCTTCATACTAAATTGCTTTTAATACCCTTTATTTGATTCTTTCATACTCAATTGCCTTCATTTTCAGTTTAAATGCAACTTCCATCTGAACATACTCACGCACCTTTGTTCAACGGCATCCTTATGCTTGTTTATACCAGACATTAGTATCTTCGCAAGATACTTCACTCTAAAATCGATGAGTTGCCTTTTCTGCCATTCCGATTCTTTATCAAACCCACACTTCCATTGCTTTATTGGTGTGTCTTTGTTCTCCACATCTTTACTTAGTTTTTTAATTTCCCTCACCTTTTCTTGAATTGAACACTTTAAAACCTACAGTTTTAGCATTTTTTTTACACACATTACGAATGACAAATTCATAAAAATTAAAATTATTTAATAAAATAAAAACCTCAATGTTCATATTGTGTGATTGCTTCGTCGCCAATCCAACTATCATGTTTAGCTCTATCATATGATGCAATTGCATACCAACATATTATTCAAATGCTATATTCTAAGGAATATTATGTTCCAGTTCCACTTGTTCCTTCTCATTGACATTGTTCAAGTTATCAACATCTGACATTGATATATCTTCACGTTCTTTACTCTTATTTCTACTTGAAGAGGCTACAAAATAATGACAAAGAATCAAGACATATTTTGATTTCATTGTTTTTTTTAATAAGCATATTTCCGTTTATCAACACTTTGATCAACATAATCCACACACCCACTTCATTACATACACTTCTGTTGAGGTTTTTTAAATAACATTTTGTGTTATACTCGTCCTTTTGTATCACCTAAGACTAGACAAAAGCAATACTATAAAACACAAACCTATAGTTAAGCACATCTTTCTCATATATCAACACTTAGAACCACATAATCAACACCAAAATTTTGTGAAAAAAAAGCCAAATGTCACAGGCCTTTTACTAACAAACTTCAAAACTTCATTCAAAATTTTCCGATTTCCTGAAGCAGAAAACAACTAAAAGAAAAAGTAAATTATAGAATAAATTTTACAATTTAAGCTTACGATTCCTTTTGTGCAAAAAAAATATTAAAAGATTCAACATTTTCTTTGATTTGGATATGCTTGATTTGATCGATGCGATGAAGTAGGAGACTTCCCTGATTTTATGCTTCCGTCAATTGAGTTGAAAATGGGGAAATCCCATTCATACCCTTTTCTACTTTGTAAATAACATTTAATTTACCATTTTGCCACCGGGTTGTTAATGACCCTTGATTTAAGTAGATGGATGGTCAAGATATGTTCCTATGTTTTTTAGGATAATAACATTTTGTACAAGAACCCAGCCTTATATATGGGAGGGTTAGGCTAGAAAAGGAGAAAAACTTTAAAAGTGTAGGAAACATTCACAGCGTGACACGTGTCCATAAATGGAAAAAGAGGGAAAGGGCACTTGCGTCAAACACATAAGATCTCTAGAATCAGCACATGCAAATCACATGTCATTTCCCCCTCTTTTTTTAAACGTCCGTAAATTTTTTATACGTCATTATTTTAAAAAAAAATTATACTATAAAATCGAGCGTTTTTTATCTTTCCAACGAGTATGGTATTGCTATATTAAAAAAATAAAAACCACCAAATGGGTGTTGTTTGAAATTGTGAGTTTTTATGGTGTTTTATGGAGTTTCACATGAATTTTGAAATTGTGCATTTTACACATAGTGTTTTATATTTTAATATCCATATACATGTATTTTATGATATTTATGTTTATGGCGTTTTTGTTTTGTCATGGTGTTTTACACTTTTGGCGTAAAATTTCAATCGACGATTAGTTTTTATTGTGTTTTATACTTTAATTTTCATATACATGTTTTGCCGTTTTTGTGTTTATGGTGTTTTACTTTTTTTTAAATGTCTAGTTCAACATAAATGATACGTCACAATTGTAAAACACAATGACAAACTAAAACACCATGCCAAAAACACCATGTTGAAAATCATAATAACCTAAAAAAACTTCATGTTGAATAACATCATAGATCCAAAACACAATGTTGAAAAAAAAAATTCACTTTAATGTTATTTAAATAAAAAAGATTTAAAAGAATATATATATATATATATATATAATAAAAAACTAATTGTTATGTTGAAAACACCATGACCAAAAAACCTAAAACGTCATATTCAAAATGGCCTTCATGTGTAAAACACCATGACCAGAAAAACATCATGTTGAAAAACACCATGACTAGAAAAACTTTATATTGAAAAACAGTCAGTTGAAAACACCATAGCTCTAAAACACCAAAAATCTAAAACACCATTTGAAAAAAACCCACTTTAATGTTATTTAAATAAAAACGATTTAAAAAAAATAAATAAAAAATAAAAAAATAATCATAATGTTAAAAACACAATGACCAAAAAAACTAAAACGCCATGATCAAAATGGCCCCCATATGCAAAACACCATGACCAGAAAAATACCATGTTGAAAAACATTATAACCAGAAAAAACTTTATTTTGAAAAACACTCAGTTGAAAACACCATAAATCTAAAACACCATGTTGAAAAACATTATAACTAGAAAAAACTTTATTTTGAAAAACACTCAGTTGAAAACACCATAAATCTAAAACACCATGTTGAAAAAAACTCACTTTAATGTTATTTAAATAAAAACGATTTAAAAAAATATAAAAATATAAAATAAAAAACTAATCGTAATGTTGAAAATACCATGACCAAAAAAAGCTAAAACGCCATGTTAAAAATGGCCCCCAAGTGTAAAACACCATGCTAGAAAAACTCTATGTTAAAAAACACGGTAACCAGAAAAACACCATGTTGAAAAACACATAGCTAAAAACACAATAAATCTAAAACATCATGTTGAAAAAACCCACTTTAAGGTAATTTAAATAAAAACGATTTAAAAAAAATATATAAATATATCAATATCACACTCGTTGGAAAGATAAAAAACGCTCGATTTTATGGTGAATTTTTTTTAAAATATAATGACGCATAAAAAGTTATGGACGTTTAAAAAAATGGGAGGAAATGGCATGTGACTTGCATGTGCAAGCTTTTAGGTTGGATCTTCCTATTATACCTGATACGGAAGCATCCAAACCATTTAACATCCGACCCGTATGGAGAAAGCTTGGAGTAGGGAGCAAGTTAAAGATTCAGATGATCTTTTAGCTATTTAAAATTATTTGTTTCCAGTTTTTAGGATATATTGTTACCTATTTAATCTATTAATTATTTAATATGAATAGGGGGTTAGGGTTTATTGTTTAGGAGGAGTTTTTATGATGAATTAAGAAGTTGTAAGCGTGAAGCTTGCTGGCCGAATTATTCGGTTCAGGTTATTTGAATAAACGCCATATTGTTCTTGAGTCATTTGAGTATTACCATGGATTCAGTATCATTTCGTATCAGAGCTTTGGTTGTTCAAATGGCTCAACATGAGGATTAACGCCTCCCTGTTCGTAGACCGCCGAAAGAGGCAACGACAGGAGCGTTGGTGGTTCACGTGCCCGAGGAAGAGATATGTTTCCTGTTTGCAGATTCACCAGAATCCGATTGTGATTCATCTCAAGGAACCATGAGTCAAGAAGGAGAATCCAGAGATCAAGAGATGCCATGGGACGTGGAATCGTCTGTCGGTGTTGATCGAGACTTCCTCTTAGATAAGAATGGGAGACATATGGTTTGTCACGGGTGTAGGGTGAAGACAAAGAAATCTATCCCTACTTGCGGAGTGCAATCGTTGAAGGAAACCGAACTAGGGTTTCATGTCCGGAACTGAAGCTTTAGCAAGGAGGAGTATCTTTCAATGGAGGCGATCTATAAAAAAAACCATTTAACAAGACTCGAGGGCGAGTCTTTTTCAAGAGGGGGAGTATGATACGGGAGCATCCAAACCATTTAACGTCCGACCCGTATGGAGAAAGCTTGGAGTGGGGAGCAAGTTAAAGATTCAGATGATCTTTTAGCTATTTAAAATTATTTTTTTTTTCCAGTTTTTAGGATATCTTGTTACCTATTTAATCTATTAATTATTTAGTATAAATAGGGGGTTAGGGTTTATTGTTTAGGAGGAGTTTTTATGATGAGTTAAGAAGATGTAAGCGTGAAGCTTGCCGGCCGAATTATTCGGTTCGGGTTATTTGAATAAACGTCATATTGTTCTTGAGCCATTTGAGTATTACCGTGGATTCGGTATCAGTACCCCTCCTGGAGGTTTCTAAGTTCCAAGTATTTACAGAAATGTCACCGCGTTAATCTCCACCACAAATCATAATTATGTTAAGAACCGCATTAAATCTTGCACTATTTATTATATAAATTAACTAGAATTAATGTAGATTTCAATATGTTTAAGATTTGGTTTTAAAAAGCATAGTATTTATAGTAGTTTGTTTAAATGCATATATGCACTTACATTATATGCACAAATGCATGTGATGCGGTTATTGTAAGCAATCAAATGGCTCAAGAAACAAATGATGATATTCAAACGATTCGAACCGAATGATTCGGTCGGAAAGCTTAAAGCTTACAAATTCTTTAATCACAATAATCAACTAAAGAACTAAACAACATTATATCCCTATTTAAACAAAGAAAAAGATAAACTGGGAAACAATAATGATAAAATAGGAATTTGAAATTTGAATAAATACTAGAAGATATCCTATTGATCTCTTATCCCTTCCAAAGAAAACACGGCCTTCCACCAACTCGAATGATTCACAATTGGGCGTGGGTTCGGTGCGGGTTCTGATCTGGTTAGAACTCGATGCTCCTGCATCATACTCCACTTCTTGGAAAAGACTCGACCACGAGTCTTGTAAAAACCACCTGGATCGAAGGAAACATCAACCCGATCTTTATTCATTATCATCACGACCCTCCTGAATAGTTCAACTTCATGGTTCGTTTCGCCTAGCTTTGAACCCATACCACCTGGGTCGGATAGGTTGCTAGGTCTCCTTCTCTCTACCTCCTTCTCCCCGTCTTCAAAAAAAAAACTCGTACTCGAGTTTTCCATAAGCTTGATAATACGAATCCGGACAACGACCACCTTTAACAATCGATGTGTTGAAGTTAGTAGGAAGGGATTGAATTTGTTGTGTATTGCTCCTCGGTCCTAAATGTGCGACCCCAATAGGCCCAATATTATCCACTTTTACGTGCCCACCCTTTGCATTAACAGTAGGCTTCTTCGACCCAACATCTTTTGATCCCCCACCACTAGTTAATATGTAATCCATGTTAATGTAATTTTCATCAAAAGTCATAGGCTCACGTTTATTTTGTAAGCCCACATAAGATGCATGGGGCTTTAATTGTACTCTAGTAGTTTTAATTGACAAATTAGGTGGGCTAATAATAACCGTAGTAATGAGAGCCCATCGTTAAATTTAATTGTTGTAGATGTAATCTTAATCTCAACCCCATGTCCATGTACCTTGGTGTCTTGTTCCCCACGTGTAAAAGTAGCATGCAAGGTTGGCATGCTTATCCCATTAGCAAATATATCACCAGTTTCAACCATGATATTTGGTGTATGATTATTATTTTTTCCTTTTTGAACTCCCAGTAATATCGTGCTGTTGGTCAACCCACACGAAAGTTTATCATTATTATTGGGAGTCTCAGCCACATAATTGGCAACCACGATATTTTCCTTAACTTGAATTTTTGAAAAATTCAAACCTCCAAAATATTTGGGGTCCTCCGATGACCATGAATGAGATCCACCCGGAGATTCATCACCACCGGTAGCCATGGCATAACAACCCGTAGCCACCGTCTCACCCTTTAAGAACTTATCAAAAATAGCCGATGATGAAACTGTTGAAGCTTCTTTGTGTTCAACCATTGAAGCTTCTTTGTGTTCAACCATGTTACCCGTAGTTCCCTCCGTCGCACCACGATAGGGCCCGGACAAGAAGTCAAATCCCTGCAATGGTTCGCCTCCTTGAATGGCAACCCCGTTCAAGGCTTTTGTAACCCAAACATAGTCTTCTTTGTTCACCTCGTTGTCTCCATAATCATCGAAACAAGGAAGTGAAGGACAGATAAAACCGCCATGGGTAGGATGCTCCTCATCCCCGGTTAACTCTTTCCCGATGAGTTCTTCCGGTTCCGTTTCCTTCCATGTTGACAATGCCTCAAGATCTTGGACCCGTTGCATAAGTCGTCGGACCTCGTGTTGTAACTCGAGGCATCGGACTCGTCGCCAGATTCGTTTGATCTTAAGATCCTGTGGGTCGGGACCAACGCCGTCGTTGCCTCGGTCGGCGGTTCTACAAACAGTACGTCGATCTTCTCCACGAGCCATTTGAATCAACCTGGCTCTGATACCAAATGATGCGGTTATTGTAAGCAATCAAATGGCTCAAGAAACAAATGATGATATTTAAAAGATTCGAACCGAATGATTCGGTCGAAAAGCTTAAAGCTTACAAATTCTTTAATCACAATAATCAACTACAGAACTAAACAAGCTTATATCCCTATTTATACTAAACAAAGAAAAAGATAAACTGGGAAACAATGATGATAAAATAGGAATTTGAAATTTGAATAAATACTAGAAGATATCCTCTTGATCTCTTATCCCTTCCAAAGAAAACATGGCCTTCCACCGACTCGAATGATTCACAATTGGGCGCGGGTTCGGTGCGGGTTCTGATCCGGTTAGAACTCGATGCTCCTGCATCAGCATGTATATATGCATTATACTTTAAAAAAAATTCAGGAAAAAAGAGATAAACTCACGTAGGAAGAGATAAATAAAACATTATTGTTCAATTTTACCTTTTTCGCTTAAGCGATATGTGTTTGTTCGGTTCTTTCAGTTCTTAACATATAGTTGTTTCTCAAAAGAACATGCCCATATATATATATATATATATATATATATATATATATATATATATATGGTTAGGTTCAAATGAGAACTCCAATTATTTTGAGAACTCATTAAAAACAATAAGAAATCATTTATTTATCTAAAATACTAACGTTATTATTAGAATACAACATTTTTATATTGATTAATATATGTAAATTTACGTGTACTCGTATATTATAAACATTTACACATGCGTACATGGTAAAGGCTTACACATGTGTACATGAGAAACTTACACATGTGAAAATGTTTATAATATACAAGTACATGCAAATTTACAAATATCAATTTATACACAAATGTTGTATTTGAATAGTAATTCTAGTATTTTAAACAAATAAATGATTTTTTATTGTTTTTAGCGAGTTGTCGCGGGTTCTTAAAATATTTAGGAGTTCTCAAATCCATTCCCTATATATATATATATACTAGCTTAGAACCCGTATCTACACACGGGGTGAAATATATCAGTACAAATTTTTTTTAAATATTTATTTATATATTTTACATGTGTAAAAATATATTACATATATTAAGGATGGAAAACAAAATTCAAAATATGTAAAAATTAATATATAATTGAGTTTCAAAAATATATTAATTACTATTTAATTTAATTTGACTTTCAATTACTCATTGATTGAAAAAAAAAGTTACATAATTAGGTTTCAAAGTTTCTTATAATAAGAAATAATTTAAAATTAATGTGTTTTATTAGTATAATTAATATTTTATTTAAAGATATATTATTATTAAAAGATAGAGGTGTACTTAATAAGAGAGAGAGACGAGAAAAAAATGATGAGAATGAATATGGAGGCGACACGTGGCATGAAAAACCTTTATTTATTATATAGTATATATATATATATATATATATATATATATATATATATATATATATATATATATATATATATATATATACTAGGTTAGAAACCCCGTGTATTACACGGGTTGAATAATTGTAATTTTATATACTTAGTAATAAAGATTTACATATTACATATTTATGACATATTACATAGTTTTTTAATACAAATTATAGAAATGTTATATAATTAACTTTTAAAAATATTTTATAAAAAGAATGAAAGAATTGTTCAATTTATAAAAATGTTTTATGTACAAAACTATATTTTGAAACTAAAAAATGTTTTATAATAATAATTATAGAATTCATTATTATGTAATAGAAGAAAGAGGCGGGAAACAAAAAATTATAAAAACAATTAAGGAAATTTGTATAATTAATTGGAGAAAGATGCGGAAAAAAAATGTTGAGAGTGTATAGTAGAGTGACAAGTGTCATATCAAAACCTTTATTTATTATATATTATAGATATAGGAGAATGTTATAACAAAAACTCACTTGAGTTAAAAAAACCCACTAAACCCTCTTTTTACATATGTAAAAAATCAAACACAAAGACTTTTTATTTTTGAGATGGACTCTACATTCAATTTTACCATTTTTGGTGAAAAATATAAAAAAACGCCGAAAGGTTTTAAAAATTTTTTTTTTGAGTAAATTACATAAATCGTCCTTTATGTTTATACTATTTTTCACTATATGTCTTTTAGCCCAAAAAATGTCAGAGATCATCCTTTACGTTTAAATTTGTTGCGGTTTACGTCCTTTGGCCTAACGGGCGTTAAGTTTTTCAGTTAACTCCAGTCATGTGCTTTGCACATGAGGATTGTAGGATCGAGAAATTACAAGATGGTTCTGTTCTTAGTTGAAATTGGCGGAAACAATAACAACTACACAAGTGTAATCGAATAAGCAGAAAGAATACTTTTAAGAACACTGTTGTATTAAGCTTTTGCAGATAAACGATTACAATTGAAAACTCAATCAGAAGACATAAAACACACACTTACAATGAAGTGTTTACACATTATTTATACTCACTTAGAATCAAGACAGCCCTTGATTCTAAGGATCAGATCTAACACAGACCGTTGATCTGTTGTATGTAGCTAACTATTACACGTTTTGTCTAAAACTAGTTAACTTTATTGAAGCGTCTTCTTTATGCATCAGTACTTGCATGCTTGGAGAAGAGCATTGTTGTCCGTCATTGGTTGTGCCATTGCGGTTCCTTCTGCTTTGAGTGTGTCAGTTGCTTTTGCAGAAAGTTGTCAGTGACGCTTGGTATGGATAGTCAGCTGTAACGATTTGTCTTTAAGGCACAAGGCTGTCAGCAGCAAAGATGATGATCAGTAGCAAGATGTAACCATCCAAAGCTGCTGATAATTTGCCTGTCAGCAGCATCAAGTGTTGATGCTGCTGAGAAGCCTATCCGCAGCAACTTTGGTCTACAGTAGATAAGGCTATCCGCAACAGATTTGTTCTTCAGCAGGAGAACAAGTATCCGCAGTAGATAAGCTTGTCCGCAACAGTTTGTTGGTCAGCAGCAAACTCTGAGATCAGAAGCATTTGTACTTAGAGAATTTTGTAGCCATCAGTCTTTGGTTCTACAAACTCCCCGTAGACTGATGCTACCAAAATTCTCTTACTGCCTTTGTTGCTGAAGCTTTTGCATATTTTTGACTATTTTTTCAACCTCATATCCTCTCTGGTCCATGCTGGGATTGTTAAGAGGAAGCTCAGATAGAGTCTTGATGTCTTTGCTTGCCATTTTAAAGATAGCTTTGCTTGAACACCTTATCTTCTGTCCTTTAACATTTGTCAGAGTGAATTCATTCTTCTCAGCATTGTAGGACCAGCTGATGAATGGAGTGTGGGATTGAATAGGTTTGGCATCAATGATTTCATCTTTGCTAGGGTTGAAGTAATGTCTGATTGCCAGCAAAAGATGTCTCCCACCTTCATTCTCAGGCTCAGAGGATTCACCCAGCTCCATCATTCTTCTTAGATCAGAATCTGGAAGCTGTAGTACCTCATCAACAGAAGTATAGATTGATCTTTTAGCTTCTGTCCTCCCCGTGAACACTTTAAACCATTGGTCTTCAGGGATGTATGACCATCTGATTATTTCTCTTGAGTCTTCATGTTTGGAAGTGGTTTTATTTTTCTTTTTGGGAGGTTGTTGATGGGTAGGAGCTGGGTGTGTGGATTTGGACTTTGAGGGAGGAGAGGAGGGAGGTCTAGGAAGGAGAGTGGAAGGTTGTTGGATTGAGGAAGTGTTGGGTTTCTTTGATTTCCTTTCTTCTTCTTGAATGTTTACCCTTTTCTTGGAGACTTTCTTCTCCAATCTTTCTTTCTCATCCTTCTTGACTTTAAAATAGAGGGCTTGCAGGTTCATGAAATTCATGGGACCTAGCCTCTTTCCACTCTCTCCTCTAGCCTTAAGGTAGTCAATCCTGACCTTCCTTTCTTCATGGGTCCGTTTATTAAAGGCAATGGTCTTTTTGGACTTTTGTTTGGCTTTTTCTTCTTCTTCAGCCTTTTTCTTCTTTGCCAATTGACCTTGCTGACCCATGAAGGCTCTGTAGATTTCTTTATTTGATAGTTTCTCAAGGTAGTTTGCATCCTCACCTTGAGAAACTAGAGCCTTTACCCATTCCTCTCTCATTTCTTTGGCTAGTTCAGAATCAGTTATTCTGAACTTAGCCTCTTCCTTCTTCTTCTTCTTTTCTATTTCTTCTTCTTCTTCTTTATCAAATTGTTCCTGCAGTTGAAGAGCAAGAGCTTCATCTTCTTCAATCTGATAAACTGCAGGAATCTTTACCTTCAGAGCATCCAACTGTTTTGCATACAGTTGGATCTGTTGTTCTCTAAGGAGAATGGCTGTGATTCTATCTTGAGCTTTCTTAGTTTCAACCATCTCCTCCTCTTCTTCTTCTTCTTCTTCTTCTTCTTCTTTCTTTTCTCTTTGTAACCTCTCTTCGTCTTCTTCGATTATAATTCCCTTTCCCTTATCTTTGTTGGATGCCTCTGCTTCGACTTCACTGATCACAACGCAGATGATTGTGCCGCTGTGGGAATCTCAGCCTCATCTTCATTGGTAATTTGAGAGGTTGATAAGGGAAGGTCATTAGCTTCATTTGTTTTGCACTCAGGACTTGTAAATTCTATCAGCATTTCTTTGACAGTGGATCTTGATTCATATGTAGCAGCAAAGATGTCTACTCGAAGGGAAGCTGAGTCAGAATCAGTGTCAGAATTTGACACATATACCGCTTCAGCAATCCTTCTTTCTTGTTCAAGATGGGCTCTGACAGTAGCCATAATTTCCTGGCTTTCGAGGGAGTTGACATTGCAGATATTTGCTCTGAGTTGAAAGATCTTGTAAAGAAAGTCTGTAGGCAGTAGCAGGATATTCTTGGTGTTGATGGTGAGAGAGGAGCCGTTGCTTAGCAGAAAGGTGTGGTCAAGAGACTTAGTGCTTACCCATCCCAGCACATCTACGTCCTTGACAATGGAGTTGTACAGAAATCTTCTTAAGCACAGAACTTCTTTGTCAGTGAGAAGACTGCTCCTTATTATTTCAAGTCTTCTAGGAGACAGTCTTCTTTCTGCTGCTGTTGAAGATTCAGGATAGGCTACCCTTTTTGCTGCTTGTATTTGTCTTTGAAAGTTGGGTAGATTATACTCCATCAAGTCATAGAACCTGCCAATGGCAAGTTCTGCTGAGAGGTCCGTTGAGTTGTTGATACATTGTAGATGGTATAGGTGAAGGACTTGGATGATGTTGAGAAAGTCCCAGTTTAGCTCTTCTACTCCGCCAAACTCCCAACCAATCCAGAACCTCTCAGACTTTCCATCATACCCCCAAGCTAGTATTGTATCAAACTCTAGCTGTGTTGAAGTCAGTGGAAATTGGGGGGCAGTGGAGTGACTTATGATGGCTGCTGCTTCAGGGATGATGCTGAAAGATGTATATGTTTGTTCTGTGTCTTCAGCATCATTCATCATCTCATCAACAGCCCTGACGACTAACTTCCAGTCTTCAGATGTCTCTTCTTCTTCGTTATCTGAAGCTGGCAAGTCATGAACCTGTACAAAAGCTGGCTTGAAAAGTGTGCTTTGAAATACAGCCTGCTTTTGAATCCAGTTGTCAAGACTGTATGAGTCTTCCTCCATTGGGACCATCTCCTCCTTTTTGGTTGCATCAGTGGAAAAATAAGCATCAGTTTGGGTGCCCACTGATACAAGAGAGGGAGAAGGTACAGTTAGGCATTGATGGGCTTCAGGCATAGAGACTTGGTGTCTTAGTTCGGACACTTCAGCCTCTAGCATAGCCACCCTGGCCGTCAATTCCAAGTTATGAAGAGGTTGATGTTTGAGGAGGAGCTCTGATACCACTTGTAGGATCGAGAAATTATAAGATGGTTCTGTTCTTAGTTGAAATTGGCGGAAACAATAACAACTACACAAGTGTAATCGAGTAAGCAGAAAGAATACTTTTAAGAACACTGTTGTATTAAGCTTTTGCAGATAAACGATTACAATTGAAAACTCAATCAGAAGACATAAAACACACACTTACAATGAAGTGTTTACACATTATTTATACTCACTTAGAATCAAGACAGCCCCTTGATTCTAAGGATCAGATCTAACACAGACTGTTGATCTGTTGTATGTAGCTAACTATTACACGTTTTGTCTAAAACTAGTTAACTTTATTGAAGCGTCTTCTTTATGCATCATTACTTGCATGCTTGGAGAAGAGCATTGTTGTCCATCATTGGTTGTGCCATTGCGGTTCCTTCTGCTTTGAGTGTGTCAGTTGCTTTTGCAGAAAGTTGTCAGTGACGCTTGGTATGGATAGTCAGCTGCAACGATTTGTCTTCAAGGCACAAGGCTGTCAGCAGCAAAGATGATGATCAGTAGTAAGATGTAACCATCCAAAGCTGCTGATAATTTGCCTGTCAGCAGCATCAAGTGTTGATGCTGCTGAGACGCCTATCCGCAGCAACTTTGGTCTACAGCAGATAAGGCTATTCGCAGCAGATTTGTTCTTCAGCAGGAGAACAAGTATCCGCAGTAGATAAGCTTGTCCGCAGCAGTTTGTTGGTCAGCAGCAAACTCTGAGATCAGCAGCATTTGTATATAGAGAATTTTGTAGCCATCAGTCTTTGGTTCTACAAACTCCCCGTAGACTGATGCTACCAAAATTCTCTTACTGCCTTTGTTGCTGAAGCTTTTGCATATTTCCGACTATCCTTTCAACCAAAAGAAAAAGCTTCAATAACAGCCATCTTGTACTTTGAAATACAGCCTGCTCTTGAATCCAGTCGTCAAGACTGTCTGAGTCTTCCTCCATTGGGACCATCTCCCCTTTTTGGTTGCATTAGTGGACAAATGTGCATCAGTTTGGGTGCCCACTGATACAAAGGAGGGAGTAAGAAAAGCTGGGCATTGATGGGCTTCATGCATAGAGACTTGGTGTCTTAGTTTGGACACTTCAGCCTCTAGCATATCCACCCGGGCCGTCAAATCCAAGATATGAAGTTGCAGTCTGTCCTCATCCACAGTTGTGGAATCCTTGGATCCAGATGGGGCCTTAGGCCTAGCCTCTTCATCCCATTACCCATGGTTTCTTGGCACCTGGGATTCCTCTTAGTGAGGGGAGTTTCCAAGGAAGCATCCTCACTGTGAGTTGCCATGGTTGAGGTCTTAGCAATGTTGTGACTGTCCTCCTGGTCATTTGATGGACCAGCAGTAGTGACAGCCTCTTCCACATCCACTCTTTCATAACTCCTAGAGTGGACCTTCAGGGTAGAAGAACTTGGGTTGGGTGTGTTGGAAGCAAAATCAATCAGTACCTCCGAGATAGTGGTAGTTGGAGAAGGTACATCATCTTGATCAGGTTCCTCAACACTTAAGCTCAGAAGAGAAAGGAAAGGCTCAGGGGGCTGTTCTATGGATCCGGGAAGTGATCCTTATCCTAATAGAGATACATCTAAAGGAGTCTCCCTAATAATGTGGCTGTCCCTTATGATATTCTCACAAGAATGTTGTGATTCTGAGTGAGGGCTGTTAGGTTTGGTTTGGGCCTTGGAGGCAGGAGAAGAAGCAGTTCTCTTGCCCCTTTTTCTAGTATATGTCGTTGCAACCGGGGCCCTGTGTTCCAGTTGAACGATGACATCCAAAACAGGTGTAAGTAACTTTTGTGCCTGTGCAACCTTAGTAGTATGCACTGGGGTTCGAATGGTAGAAGCAGACTGTTGTTTAAGATGTGAGGTGGAGGGTGTGGGATCAGTATCAGCTGGGATTGCTGAACTGTCACCCGGGGTACTCTGTATGTTTAGCATTGTAGATAACAATGGAACATTGACCCCTGAGAACTTTTTGGAAACAGTTCTCATGTTATCACTTCAGATCGGCGAAACTGCAGATCTTCGTGAAAACCCTAACGGGTAAGACGATCACATTTGAGGTCTAATCCTTCGACACAATCGACAACGTGAAGTCAAAGATCCAAGACAAGGAAGGCATTTCGCCAGACCAGCAGCGTCTAATCTTCGCCGGAAAACAGCTAGAGGACGGCAGAACCCTAGCCGATTACAACATCCAGAAGGAGTCAAATCTTCGCCTCGTCCTTCGTCTCCGCGGTGGCGTGAAGAAGCGCAAGAAGAAGGCCATGGAAGGCGAAGGAAAGTGCGGAGCTCACTTGATGACATCCGTTTCTTTTCTGAGATATGCATTGGAGAAGAGTGTGGCTTCCGAGATGGTGATATCCTTGCCGTCTACCTTGGCTTTGATTTGGGGAATCCCCTGTTCGGTAGAGTAGACGGAAGTACTCCAGAAATCCTCCATATGAGGGATATATGTGGCATGGTTGGTTGTGAGGGCAAATTGGATCTTTGATCGACATAAGAAGTCGATCATATCATTGAATCCTTCAGATATCTTTCACTTGGTTAGGTATAAAAGTGAGGGATGAAGGGCTTTGAACGTGATGGGGACTTGAGAGAACGTGATGGGGAATTGAGAGAAAGTGATGTTGGTTTAGGGAGAAGTGGAAGGTGAAGAGGTGGAAATTTGATTTGTTTTTATAACGACAGAGGAGAGAAAAAGAAGAATGACTTGTACAGTACAACCCAATTCACCTTTTATTGTTACAGCTGTAATGCACCGAGGCAGTCATGGTAAAGACTGACGTTAATTTGTTTTTACAGCGGGTAAAAGTTAATTTGGACTTAAATTTACCCATCAACAGCAAACTTGATTGCTGTGGATGAGTTAGCTTGTCCACTGCAACCTTGGTTGATGCGGAAGGTTAAGTCTGTCAGCAGCAAACTTATCTGCTGCTGATGGATTTAATAATCCGCAGCAAGGTTGTTGCAGCTGACAGTCTTAAAGAAATCCGCAGGAAACATGTTCCTGCTTATAACTTAAAGCAGTCAGCTGCACATCTTTTGCTGCTGAGGATTAAACCTGTCAGCAGCTGAAGAACAAAAATGTTGCTGACTTATAACTTTTATTTACAACATAAGACAAAACACAAAAATAGAATAGAGATAGATTTTAATCAAAGTTTATTATACCAATTGATTCAACTAAATATTTAAATCTAGCTTCATCAAAAGGTTTTGTAAACAAATCAGCATATTGCTCATTCGTATGAACTTTGGTTAAAATGATCCTCTTTTTCTCAGGTTGATCTCTTATGAAATGATACCTGATGTCAATATGCTTTGTCTTTGAGTGCTGCACCGGATTGTTTGTGATTGAGATAGCACTCATGTTGTCAATGTGAATTGGAGTTGCCATGAAATTCATCCCATAATCCAACATTTGATTTTGTATCCAGATGACTTGTGCACAGCAACTTGAAGCTGCAATGTATTCTGCTTCAGCTGTAGAAGTTGAAACACGTGTTTGCTTCTTGCACTGCCATGAAATCAATCTCCCTCCCAGAAACTGACATCCCCCTGAAGTGGACTTTTTGTCCAAGTTGCATCCCCCATAGTCACTGTTAGTGTATGCATACAGATTAAACATGTCATTTTTAGAGTACCATAGCCCAAGTCTTGAGGCACCCTTTAAGTATCTAAAGATTCTCTTGACAGCCTGAAGATGTGAAACTTTTGGAGCTGCTTGAAATCTTGCACAGAGACATACTGCAAACATTATATCTGGCCTTGAGGTAGTGAGATACATGAGAGACCCTATCATTGCACGGTACTGATGTTGATCGGTGTCTTGGCCATCTTTGTCTGGAGTCAGTTGATGATGCACTTGCATAGGGGTTCTTGCAGCAGAGCAGTCAGCTATTTTGAATCTTTCCAAAATGCTTTTTACATATTTGGATTAGCTGATGAAGATTCCATTTGGGACCTGTTTGACTTGTAGACCCAAGAAGAAATTTAGTTCACCCATTGAACTCATTTCAAACTTTGAGTGCATCAGAATCTCAAAGTCTTTGCACAGCTGTTTCCTTGTTGGTCCAAAGATGATATCATCGACATAAATTTGAACTAATAAGATATCTCCCCCTTCATCTTTGATAAACAAGGTCTGGTCTATGGCACCTCTTCTGAAGTTGTTGCTTAGTAGATATCCTGACAAGGTTTCATACCAGGCTCTTGGTGCCTGATGTAGGCCATACAGAGATTTGTCTAGTTTGAACACTTGAGTAGGATGTGCAGGATCTATAAAGCCTGGAGGCTGTTTGACGTATACTTCCTCACCAATCTTCCCATACAGAAAGGCACTTTTTACATCCATTTGATAGACAGTGAAATTCTTGGATGCAGCATATGCCAGGAAGATTCTGATGGCCTCCAGTCTGGCAACAGGAGCAAAGACTTCATCATAGTCAATTCCTTCTTCCTGAGTGTAGCCTTGAGCTACAAGTCTGGCTTTGTTTTTTACTACAATGCCTCTCTCGTATTGCTTGTTCCTGAAAACCCATCGTGTGCCAATAACATATTTGCCTGGTGGAAGATTAACAAGTTTCCAGACATCCTGTCTCTTGAATTGCAGCAATTCTTCCTGCATTGCTTCAATCCAGCTGCTGTGTTTGAGTGCTTCATCTATCTTCTTGGGTTCCACTTGAGATAGGAAACATGAAAACAAGCATATATTGTCCTCGTGAGATTTGCTTCTTGTGAGAACTCCTTGGTGTATTTGGCCAATAATATTCTCTTGAGGATGTTCTTTGTGCATCCTCTGTGCTGGTACCACCTCCAGCTGTATCCCTTGTTCTAGATTGCTTTGATTTTGATCAGGGGTCTCTTCATTCATGGTGGAAGAGTCTTCAACCGCATTATCCACATCAATATTTTCAGCAAGAGCATCAGCAGCATCTACAGCATTTACCGAAGAGTCTTCATTTAGATTTTCAGTTTCAGACAAGTTGTTGCTGGTTATATTAGACAGTCTTGTTCCTGCTTCACTTGCTTCAATTGCTTCCACAACTGATGGAGGATCAATTGATGGTCTTCTCAGACTAATAGAAGATTCGGGAAAATCCAGCCTGTAGTCAGTGGATGAAGTGGAGGCAGGTGTTTGTGTAGACGTAGACTCCATATTTGAGAAGGTGAGAGGCTCAAATATTTGGGAGAATGAGTCTATGTCAAAGAGCCAGTTTGGACCTTTTCCCTGCTCACAGACAATATGTTCTCTTCATTCCACATTTGCTGATTCTTCAACAATTCTTGTTCTTGAATTGAATACTCGATAGGCCTTTGATTGAGAGGAATAGCCTATGAAATATCCTTCATCAGATTTGGCACCAAACTTAGGAAGAACCCCATGTGTGATGAGAATGGTGCATGGACACCCAAAAGGTTTTAGGAACCCAATGTAGGGAATCCTTTGAAATCAAAGTTCATAGGGTGTTTTGTTGAGGGGTTTGACAATTAAAACTCGGTTTTGCACATAACAGGCTGTGCTAACTGCTTCTGCCCAGAATGTGAGTGGCAATTTTGAGTCAGCCAACATAGATCTTGCTGACTCAATAAGAGTTCTGTTTCTTCTTTCAGCAACTCCATTTTGTTGAGGAGTTCTTGGAGCACTGTATTGTCTTTCTATCCCCTTGCTTTCACAGAAACAGTTCAAGGTGTGGTTCTTGAATTCTGTGCCTTGATCACACCTTATGATCTTTACCTTTTGATTGCTTTGATTCTCTACCATGAGAATGTAGGATTTGAGAATTTCAGCAGTTTCGTCTTTAGTTCTCAAGAAGTATACCCATGAGAATCTGGTATAATCATCAGTTATCACCAGACAGTACGACTTCTTGCCCATTGACATGACATTTGTAGGACCAAAGAGATCCATATGCAGCAGTTGCAGTGGAGTGTCATTTGTATTCAAGGTCTTGGGCTTGTGAGAGCTTTTGTGTTGCTTCCCCTTTAAGCATGCAATGCAGTGGTCTTCCAGCTGAAATTCTTTGTCAGGAATCCCTCTGACAATATTATTCTTCACCAATTTGTTGATAGTTTTGATATTAACATGGCTTAATCTCCTGTGCCAGAGAGCTGATTCATCAACTGAGGCCTTTGATAAAAAGCAGGAAACACTCCCAGATAGAGTGACTTCATTCATGTCCAGTACATAGAGATTTTCTTTTCTCTGAGCAGTTAATAAAATGCTTTCTGGAGGAGGTGTGGATAAGCCTGGAGTCAATACAAAACATTCTTTATCTGTGAAGAGCATCCAATGCTTTTGGTCACAGACCTGGGAAACACTCATGAGATTGAAGTCTAATTCTTTAACATAGTTGACCTTATCAATGCTCATTCTTTCGTTGGACACAGTTCCTTGTCCAGTAATGGATCCTACCTTTGAGTCACTTCCAAAGGCAACATATCCTCCATTGAAATGTCTGAAGTTGGAGAGGATAGATCTGTTTCCTGTCATGTGCCTGGAACACCCACTGTCTACCACCCAGGTGTTATTCTTGTGACCTGGTAGTCCCTGCACATGATAGATTTCTAATTAGTAGGAGGAACCAAAGAGTCTGCAGACTTGAAAAAGATGGTTGTTAGTTTATCCTTTTCTGTATGTTTGCAGTCAATGGAACCAATGACAGTGCTTGAAGATGGTTTGGCTTTCCATTGCCTTGTTGGTGATTTTCTAGTTTTCCTCACATTGTCAGCAACAGATTTTGCTACTGATGTTTCTGGCTTGTTGACAGTAGATCCTGCTGCTGATGGCTTTGTTGAAGTGGCAGCATTCTTTGCTGCTGAAGGCTTTGCCTTATCAGCAATGGACACTCTTGCTGCTGATGGCTTTGCCTTATCAGCAGCAGATTTTGCTGCAGAGGATTTTGGCTTATCAGCAGCAGACTTGGCTGCTGCTGAAAGCTTCTGCTTTGTTTTCTTGGACTTAACTTGACTAACAACCGATGTATGCTGATCCTTCTTTAGCCTTTGTCTTTGAGGGGCTTGATGAAGGATCTGGTTGAAAGGGTTAAACTTACAGTTTGCAGCAAAGTGGTCTGATTCACCACAAATGATGCAAGTTTGTTGAGATTTAGGCAGCTTCACTCTTGGGGGAGATAGAGACTCCCTGAACTTAGTTGCTTTGACTTCGTAGTTTCTTACCTTCTTGTTTTTGTTAGTCTTGTCAAAGGCATGCTGCTTTGAATTTCTTTGGTATTCCAGGTAATGAAAGCAGGTGCTGGCAGTGTGGTTATATCTGCCACACACAAAGCATGATCTTGCCAGTTTGTCTCTTGAAAGGTAGACATAGTCCTTTCTTTGGAACAGATCCTTGAAGTTCCATGGATGAGCTTTGTTATGTTCAAAAGTGGCTTCTTCTAGGGTCTTTTGAACGTATGGAACCTTTTCTTCAGGCTTACGACATATATCAAATACCTTCCTCTTTGTGATCGGCTTTGACTGAGGCTTGGGGTTTGTGGGTCCTGATGTCTGTCCCTTTTCAATGTTTAGATTTCTTCCATCTGGAGGATAGCTGATCTTGATATGTTTGAATGGTACAGGGGCTGGAACAGCTGGAAGAACAGCAGGAACTGCAACTCTATTCAGAACAGCTTCAGATGGGACTGCACTGGTTTCATCATGGTCTGAGTGGGTTGACTCAGATTTCGATGAGGTAGTGCAGTCTTCGACGAAAGGTTCATACGTTGAAGGATCAAGGTTTCGGTTTGCAGTGTCAAGATTTGCAACATTGAAGCTTGGTTCGTATATGGCAATGTAGTCAGCAGGAGGAGGAACAACATTGTACTGATCATTGTTATACCCAAGTCCAGTTTTTACCTTCTCATGGACTTGAATATCTAAAAGTCTTTGTAACTTTTTGGAGGAAAATTCATATTTTTCAACATGAACTTTCTGTTCTGCCAGTTCAGCTCTGGTAGCTTTTAGTTTGACAAGTAGATCATCAATTTGAGTTTCAAGATTAGTTTGTTCGTGTTTTAGCGATGAAATCTCTTTCTTAAGGCAGTTAATCTTTTCTTTATAAGTATTTTCAACCTTTTTGAACTCAGATTTCATCTGATGAAACTCTTCATTTTGATCTATAAGGTTTTGGTTGTTCTTTTTATAACCCAAAACTTTATCAATACAGGCTTGAGAGCAAAGATGTTCAAATACCTGAGGTGGTATCTCTGTAGTGTCTGCCATTAAAGCTTGATTGTTGACAGGCAGTTCTTCATATTGGAAGCTTCAGTCGAACTCAGAAGTTCCAACAGTTGCACAGGCTGCAGTTTGAACTGGAGGAGTAGCTTGTTGTTGTTGTCTGGGATGGGCTTGGTGAGCTTGTCTTGACTGAGGAGTAGCTGGATTTGCTCCTGGTGCCTTGCATTCTCTAGCAAAGTGACCCAGTAGATTACAGTTGTAACATATTAGTTTGCTTTTATCCAAGCCAACTCTGGTGTTGGAGTTGTTACTTGGAATGGGTCTTTCGGTTCTAGAGTAGAACCTTTTTGCTCTTATAGAGAGCATGACATACGAGTGCTGTATGTCCATTTCTTCTAAATCATCTGGATGAAAGCAGTCCAGATTCTCCTTGATAAAGGACATGTTACTTGAGTTTTCAGAAACAAAAGCAGTAGAGGTTGATGTTTGAGGAGGAGCTTCTAGGAGAAATGGTGAGCTGTTTGTTTTAGAGGTAGGAATTTGAGGATGTGTGACTATGGGAGGATAGTAGTTGCTAGTACTAGGACCTGGGTACTCAAAGTGAAGAGTAGAAGAGGTAGTGGTGGATGTTGAAGCAGTTTGGTAGCTTGAGCTCCTTTCCTTGGCCTGAATCATTTCTAATTCATAGGTTTTGAGCATACCAAATAGCTCAGTCATCTGAAGAGTCTTCAGATTCTCAGTTCTTCTGATGGACACTGTGTAGAGTGTCCAGCAACTAGGTAGAGATCTGATGAATTTCTTAAGAATATCTTCATTCTCCAACTTTACTTTTGAGCACTGCAGCTCACCTACAAGATAAGTATATCTGTTATATAAAACAGTTAGAGACTCACATTCCTTCCAGACGAAGTTTTCATACTGCTGCTTAAGGATGTCTCTTCTGTTTGCTTTGACTTCCTCAGAACCAGCAAACATCTTCTCAAGAGCCTCCCAGAGCTCTTTAGCTGTTTTGTAACTTCTGAAGTTATGAAAAACTTCATTTGGAAGACACATTTGGATAGCTCCTAGTGCCTTGAAGTCCACCTTCATCTTCTTTATGTCCTCTTTTGAGTACTTGGATGGCTCCTTTAGAACTGGTGGTCCTCCAGAGTCAGCAGAGGCCACAATGGGAGTGTAGGGTCCATCCCTGATGAATTTCCACATTCCGTACTCCTGATAGTAGAAAAAACTTTTCATGCGATTTTTCCACATGTCGTAGTCTTCCCCAGATACCAATCTTGGTGGTCGGTTGATGCTGCCGATGTCTTCAAATCCGTTGCTCTGTGCCATCTTTGTTCTTGGTGACTTGATGAAAGAGAGAGAGTTTAGAATAGGACCAGAAGTGATTAAACAAGTGTGAGTTTGTTTAATCTGAGCCAAAGCTCTGATACCACTTGTAGGATCGAGAAATTACAAGATGGTTCTGTTCTTAGTTGAAATTGGCGGAAACAATAACAACTACACAAGTGTAATCGAGTAAGCAGAAAGAATACTTTTAAGAACACTGTTGTATTAAGCTTTTGCGGATAAACGATTACAATTGAAAACTCAATCAGAAGACATAAAACACACACTTACAATGAAGCTAACTATTACACGTTTTGTCTAAAATCAAGACAGCTCCATGATTCTAAGGATCAGATCTAACACAGACCGTTGATCTGTTGTATGTAGCTAACTATTACACGTTTTGTCTAAAACTAGTTAACTTTATTGAAGCGTCTACTTTATGCATCATTACTTGCATGCTTGGAGAAGAGCATTGTTGTCCGTCATTGGTTGTGCCATTGCGGTTCCTTCTGCTTTGAGTGTGTCAGTTGCTTTTGCAGAAAGTTGTCAGTGACGCTTGGTATGGATAGTCAGCTGCAACGATTTGTCTTCAAGGCACAAGGCTGTCAGCCGCAAAGATGATGATCAGTAGCAAGATGTAACCATCTAAAGCTGCTGATAATTTGCCTGTCAGCAGCATCAAGTGTTGATTCTGCTGAGAAGCCTATCCGCAGCAACTTTGGTCTACAGCAGATAAAGCTATCCGCAACAGATTTGTTCTTCAGTAGGAGAACAAGTATCCGCAGTAGATAAGCTTGTCCGCAGCAGTTTGTTGGTCAGCAGCAAACTCTGAGATCAGCAGCATTTGTACTTAGAGAATTTTGTAGCCACCAGTCTTTGGTTCTACAAGGATGTTTTAGTCTTTTTACCCACAAATATAAATTTAAAACCCTAATTTTATAAAATCCACCACCACAAATCCTCCACCTTTACCCAATCAGACCCACCATCAACACCGTCGTCGCTGCCACCTACCACCAACCTCCGGTTAGGCCATATCGGAGGAGGGGGTTTGACTCCAGTCATGTGGTTAACGGTCGTCTGCGTTCGCTACAGGAGAATCGAAGATGGCGATCCAGAGGAGTGGAGTGTGGAGGTAGCAGCGGTGGTTAACGGTGTTTAGGATGATGAATGTGATGAATTTGGAGGGGGTTAGGGTTTCGAGTGTTGCTAAATCGAGCACCATTTCTACGGTTTGTGACGGGGGAGAGTAATAAATCAAACGCCGCTTCATCTTCTTCAAAACACTCATGTTGATTCAGCACGCTCAGCCGCTCTGCCATGTTCCGAGGCCGATGGATATCCAGATCTGGACTTGATTGTTGTATTATGCCTCTGTGATTTAAACACTGAAATAAACACGGATGGATACCTAGATCTTCCCCCAGAAACCCCATTGTGTATACCTGCCTTCCCTTCTCCTAAGGAAAACCCCCTTCACCCATCGTCAGATAAGGAAACCCCATTGTCGACGGAACCCTAGCTTGATGGGTGCTATGGCGGCGGTGGTCAACTGGTGGTGGTACTCAGATCAGAGGAAGGGGGTGGTGCGGTGGTTGGCTGGTGGTTGGCGATGGTGGTGCTATTGCGGTAGTGGGCAGAGAGAGATAGAGAGAGTTGAATGTAATTTACTCTTTTTCTTTATATATATATATCTATATATATATATATATATATTTGTGGGTAAAAAGACTAAAATACCCAAACGTGCAAGGCACATGACTGGAGTTAACTGAAAAACTTAACGCCCGTTAAGCCAAAGAACGTAAACCGTAACAAATTTAAACGTAAAGGACGATTTCTGTAATTTACTCTTTTTTTTAAAAAAAGCTGAATTTTTTACATATGTAAAATGCTGACGTGTTGCTTATGTTAGAAAGAGAAATTGAGTTTAGTAAGTTTTCTCAACTGAAGAAGGTTTTTGTTTTACTATTTGCCAATATATATATATATATATATATATATATATATATATATATATATATATATATATATATATGCGGAAACTTACTAAACCCAATTTCTCTTTAGGTTATTATTTTTTATTTATTTTTTTTTTAAATCATTTTTATTTAAATAACATTAAAGTGGGTTTTTTAACATAGTGTTTTAGATTTTTGGTGTTTTAGAGATATGGTATTTTCAACTAACTGTTTTTCAACATAAAGTTTTTCTGGTCATGGTGTTTTTCAACATGATGTTTTTCTGGTCATGGTGTTTTACACATGGAGGCTATTTTGAATATGACGTTTTAGCTTTTTTGATCATGGTGTTTTCAACATAAAAATTAGTTTTTTATTATATATATATTCTTTTAAATCATTTTTATTTAAATAACATTAAAATGAGTTTTTTTTTCAACATTGTATTTTATATCTATTGTGTTATTCAACATGGAGTTTTTTAGGTTATTATGTTTTTCAACATGGTGTTTTTGGCATGGTATTTTAGTTTGTCATTGTGTTTTACAATTGTGACGTATCATTTATGTTGAACTGGACATTTAAAAAAAATGTAAAACACCATAAACACAAATACGGCAAAACAACATGTATATGGAAATTAAAGTATAAAACACAATAAAAACTAATCGTCTATTGAAATTTTACGCCAAAAGTGTAAAACACCATGACAAAATAAAAACGCCATAAACATAAATATCATAAAATACATGTATATGAATGTTAAAATATAAAACACTATGTGTAAAATACACAATTTCAAAAATCATGTGAAACTCCATAAAACACCATAAAAACTCACAATTTCAAACAACACCCATTTGGTGGTTTTTATTTTTTAATATAGCAATACCATACTCGTTGGAAAGATAAAAAACGCTAGATTTTATAGTATTAATTTTTTAAAAAATAATGACGTATAAAAAATTTACGGACGTTTAAAAAAAGATGGGGAAATGGCATGTGATTTGCATGTGCATGTGCATGTGCTGATTCCAAAGATCTTATGTTTTAACACAAGTGCCCTTTTCCTCTTTTTCCCTTCATGTACACGTGTCAGGCTGTGAATGTTTCCTACAGTTTTTAAGTTTTTCTCCTTTTCTATCCTAACTCTCCCATATATATATATATGTATATATATATAGGGTTCAAATCAAAACCCACTCTTCGCGTAAAAACCCGAAAAACCTCGCAAAAATCGATCCAATCATCAAAAAAAAAATTTTAAGAACATTATTACACGAATTTAACGTCATGTTTTTTTTTACGTTTTTTCAAATTCGTAAGTGTGGGAAAATTTACACTGGTGTAAGTTGGGTTACAGTGGTGTAAAAATAAATAAAATTTACACTAGTGTAAACTTTCTCACACTTACCAATTTGAAAAAAAACGTAAAAAAGAACATGACGTTGAATTCGTGTAATAAATTCATTAAACTAAAAATAATTATGATTGGATCCATTTTTGCGGGGTTTTTTCGGGTTTTGATTTGAACACTCCCCTATATATGTGTGTGTGTGTGTGTATATATATATATATATATAGGGGTGAGTTCATTAGAAAACTCATTTTCATGAGAAAACCAAAAAATTCCTCATTAAAGGTGCTGAATATGTGTAGTACACTCAAAAGCCTAACCCCCACCCAAAAACCTAAACCCCACCCCCACCCAAAAACCTAAACCCACCCCACCCACCCACCCACCACCCAAAAACCTAAACCCCCCACCCACCCTCACCCCCCAAAAACCTAACCTAAACTCAAAAACCACCCTCAAAAGCTAACTATGCTACACATATGTATCAAAACGCTGATTTTTTTAAAGAGGACGACGTGAGGAACAAGGTCTCCGAAGCGGTTTTTTTGTTTTTGATTTATATTTTGAGTTATGATTTTTTTATTATTTTTTTACCTTTAATAAATAGTTTTTTAATTTTCTCATGAACAATGAGTTTTGTTATGATTCTTCCCCTATATATATATAGGGGAAGTTTATAACAAAAACCCTTCCCACTTGAGAAAACCCACTAAACCCTATAGAAAAAAATAAAAAAAAGTTTTTAAAATTTGGGATTGATTATTTACATTAAAAAAATGTTTTTTTGTCAAAAAAAAATAATATAAAAACGCCGAGTGAAAAAAAAACATGTAAAAAATAGCAAAAATCCCGTTTTTTTTTGCTAGTTACATATGTAAAAAATTTAAGACGTTTTAAAAATAATTTAAAAAAAAACGCTCGACGTCTTTTTTGCCAATAAAAGTGATAAAATTAAATGTAGAATCCATCCTAAAAATAAAAAGTCTTTGTGTTTGATGGTTTACATATCTAAAAATTAGGGTTTAGTGGGTTTTCTCAAGTGGAGATGGTTTTTATTTTACTTTTTGTCTCTATATATACTAATATATATATATATATAATTTATATATATATATATATATATATATATATATAGTGTGAGGTTTCGCTAAAAAGTCAAAAAAGTGTAAAAAGTCGTCTATAACGCTCATAACCGGCTCATACGAACTCCAATTTTACTCATTTTGGCGGCGTTGGAAACGTCTCGTTGAACTATACGATCTTAGCTTGTATGGTTTAGTTTTTGCCTTATGATTTAGCCTTAGGGGTTTAGCTTTATGGTTTAGATTTTAGTATTTAGGCTTTAGGGGTGGGGGTGTGGGTTTTAGGTTTTTTTTTTGAGGGTGGGGGGGGGGGGGGGTGGGGGTTAGGTTTTATTTTTTTAGGGGGGGTTGGGTTGGAGGTTTAGGCTTTTGGGGGGTGATGATGTTTTTAGACGACTTTTTTTGGCTTTTTAGCGTTTTTTTTGTTAGGATTTAGGTTTTTGAGGGTGGGGGTTTTAGGTTTTTCAGGGTGGGGTGGGGGTTAGGTTTTGGAGGGGTGGGGTGGGGGTTTTAGGCTTTTGCGGGGGGTGGTGGGGTTTTTAATTTTTTTTTTTGGTTTTTAAACTTTGTTGAATAACCATCCCATATATATATATATATATATATATATATATATATATATATATATATATATATATATATATAATATGAGTTGAAAACACGCACATTAGGTAAAAAGTAAAATTAGATTAAAAAAATTAAATAAAATATGATGAGTTGAAAACACACACATTAGGTAAATATGTATAGGACAATGTTATATATTTAGTAATAAAGATTTACATATTATATATTTATGACATATTACATAGTTTTTTAATACAAATTCTAGAAACGTTATATAGTTAGTTTTTAAAAATCGTTATTATTTAATAGGAGAGAGGCCAGAAACAAAACAATTAAATTTTTTTTATAATTAATAGGAGAGAAAGGCGGAAAAAAAAGGTTGATGATGCACATGAGAGTGACAAGTGTCCAACTAAATCTTTATTTATTAGAGAGTATAGATATAGATTTTAAAACCACACCAATTATTGTTTAAAATTATTTATATAAAGATTTAAACTAATTATTTTCATTTAATGTAAAACTAGGTGTTATACCCGCGCTTCGCCACGGGAACGCATTTATATAAAAAAACACAAAAAGGTGGAAAAGAAAGTATACTACCTTGTGGTGGCGGATACCGGTTAC
The DNA here is from genome assembly GCA_023525975.1 of Smallanthus sonchifolius. Lineage (NCBI taxonomy): Eukaryota > Viridiplantae > Streptophyta > Magnoliopsida > Asterales > Asteraceae > Smallanthus > Smallanthus sonchifolius. The sequence goes on from CM042019.1 coordinate 100,904,350, forward strand.
GATGATACGAAATCACCGCCAAACGATGTTGTTCACTCTTAAGCGTTTGGGTTTGTAACGGGTACTCAACATTAACGTCTCTCGCTACAACGTACGATCAAAAAAACATTCTAGATTTTCAATACGAATCCGTTTAAAAAAATATATATACATGCAAATTAAAAAAATAAAACTAAAATAAGCCGCGCATTCCGTTTTTTTAACGTAACGAACGAAAGCTATTATAGGAAAGCGATATTAATAGAAACTCAAGTGGGTTAAAAGCATAAACTATATACATTAGAAGGGGTGAAAGCGGTAACTGTGCATTCATTGAGAGTTACATGCAACGCGACGGGGTAGTAAAACGGAACGGTAATACGAACGAAAAAAATAAAAAAAAACTAACAAAAGAAAAAGAAAAAAAAAATTGTTAAAAAAAACCACCGAAGGAATAAAACCTGGGTAGATGATTCCGATAGTGTATGTTGGCAACTACTTTTAACTATGCCAACCCAATTGAAAGTGTGTTAGATTTCCATCAACAATTAAGGGTGTTAGGGGCGGTCTACTCGATCACAATCGAGTAGGAAAATGGCTTCCGGGTAAATGGGGTACACCGCCCCTAACAAATCGAGTTTGGCCGAGTAGGGGTACCCGAGTACTTGGAACGAGTATATTTACTCGGTGGTTGGGGCTACTAGCCGTTGGTGGGGGTGGGGGTGGGGGGTTGGGTTGGGTGCTTTAAAAAAAAATACTAATTTTTTACTTATATATACCCATATTCCACACACATATATTTTTACCTATCATCTATATATCTTTCATCTCATCTATATAATTTTACACTCTACAAAAAATGGAAGGATCATCCAAAAAATCAACATAACCTAGAAAATTTAGGCCAAAAGTTCAATCTCAACCGTGACCCGAACGAACCCAAGCCGCTCCCCAACGAACCCAATCACCTCATCAATGTGAAATTGCCGCAAAGTATGGATGACAATGCACCTTTTAGATTTTTAAATTTTATTATCTAGCTTTTATTTATTTTGTAGGTTTTTTTATTTTTAATTGTATTATGTTAATTTTTATTTTAATGAAATTGTCTTTTTTTTAAATTAAATGTTTATTTATAAAAAAAAAAGTTGGTGAGTAAATAAGTAGGGTGTTTCCAATAAAATATGAGTAAATGAGTAGTTTTGAGGTGGCAGAATTCTATTGGCTAGTTTTGGTGAGTAAATGGGTATTGGGGTTAATGGCCCCCAACACCCTAATAGTTAGTTCGAGTTGAATATTAATTTAATAAATGGTATTTGATTATTTGCTTTAATTTTTATATTAATTACTTTATTAATTAATTATTTATGACTAGCTAATAAATTTTCTTGAACGGCGGAGAAATTGTATTAAAATTTATAAAGACCAGCCAGGGGCTAGATACAAGAAAACCCCAATGTTTTGAAAACTAAAATTACATCAAAGATCCCAATCAAGATCAATCAATTTAGATCTATTTTTCACTAATAAAAAACCGAACACCTTTATTTCCTCGAGCATTTTAGGGATGGATAACTTCCTTTTAGAGAAGACCACACCATTGCGAGTTTTCCATAAGCACCAACACGATAATAGCATAATAGATTGAACCAAACTTTTCTTTAGATCAAAGGCTTGAATAAATGAGTGGAAAGGCGGAATGTCATTTACCGAAAATGCGAGATATGGTTGGGTATTGCACCAGCTGGCCACCCTTTGCCAAAGAATAGTTGCAACATAACAAGAGGTGAAGATATGTTCTGTCGACTCCGGGGCCTCACCACACAATGGACATAGTGGGAAGGGGATGTTGATTTTTCTTTTTTGTTGAGCTTCTAGTGTTGGTATCCGATCAAGACCCACTCTCCATCCAAATATGTCTACCTTCAAGGGGAGCCAAGTATTTCACTCGAAGACATGAGAACCAGTAGAGATAAGTTGCTTAAGTAAACAATTTTTTACCAATTTAGTGGAGAATGTACCAGTTGGATCGCCAAGCCAAACCCATGAATCATGTGAATTAGAGAGTTTTACCTTCTGCAACAGATCGTGGCACAAACCCAGTTCACGGATTTCGTCGGCGGAGGAAGGAACCCTAGTCCAGTTCCATACCTAATGAACGGTTGAGACCTGCATACAGATTATCTCCCCTACTAAGCATGTAAAATCTCATTTTCAATCGTTTTGTATTTAAGTAAAGAGATGGGGGTCGGGTATACTTGTGCCAAGTTGGAGGGGTGATAAGATAACTTGGTGTGTAGGGTTTGCCTATAAAAGGGAACATTTCCCATGAAGGCAACCCCCATTTCCTTTTTCATGCCACTTTAGAGAGAAAGAGAAGCTCTAAAGAGAGAAAGTGTCAAGAATCGAAGCTTGTATGGCTATCGGGGGCGACGAGCTTGGACGAAGGAGAGACCATCACCACTGAGCTCAGGACGAAAAAAGAAGTAAGAATCGTGCTCTTAAACTCTATTTTCGTGATTCAATGGTGGGTTTCGAGGTTTGTGTAACATCCCAAAAATAAAAAACGACAGTTATAATAACGGAATAAACGAAAGAGGCATGTCGGGTCGGGCCGGATGGGTCGGCGGGCAGGAAGGGGAGCCTCCCCTATAAATAGCCAAGGTCTCCATCATTTCTCTCATTTGCAAGTTCTAGAGAGAGAAACCGTAGAGAGAGAAAGTTGGCGGATCGACCCGAGATTTCAGCAAAGTGTTGCTCCATAGCTCGTGAGAAGAACCTCCGGATCAGAAACTCGATTCAGGTAACGATCGGGCCTAAATCTGAGTTTTTGTTCGTTTTTGGGTTTTTTAGGTTTTGGGTGAAAAGGTAACGTTTTCACGGATAAAACTGAAAGATAAACATAGATTTGAGTTCCTTGATGGAAAGCTAACGTTTTGAAGTAAACAAGTTCGGGATCTTGACGTGATCTAACCCGAAGGCGAAAGTTAGGGTTTTTGCGAAGAAGCAGTTCGTGCGTACTTATCAAGTACGCATGAAGATGATCTTGCGTACTTATCAAGTACGCAAGAAGAGGATCCTGCGTACTTATCAAGTACGCATGAAGAGGGTCATGCGTACTTATCAAGTACGCATGAAGCAAAGTCTGCGCACTTATTAAGTACGCAAGAACAAGTCCCTGCGCACTTGCTAAGTGTTCAGGCATCGGGCTGGTTAAGTAAAGTTAGTATGTTTAGAATGGTTAGACCGTTAGAGTCGGTATTGGTCTGATGTGTATTTAACTAATCAATTCAGATCGGAAGTGACGTTGTTGGACCTTGTTTAGGACAACCCAAATTAGCTTATCAGGTGAGTTCTAGAAGCCCTCTTTTAAATGTTTCAATAATGTTTTTGGGCTGGTGTTCATACGTAACGATGTGACTATTTTATAAAACGATGTTTATGAATGTTGTACGTGACGTTTTATAAAATGATGTTTATGAATGATGTTTTGGAAGGAAAGGTTATGAAGGAAGTGTTTATGAAATATTTTGCCAAAAGAAGTTTATGAAGTGTTTATGAATGAATGAATGTTTTTAATAAAACGTACGAATGCTTTAACTGAAGTTTTGAAGTAAAAGAAGCGAAGGTTTACGAAAGTCACAAACGAACGAATCTGCCAATATTCCTTAGGGAATGAAGGTTAAGGGTATGAGAAGTATGTTATGAGCCTTTACCTTTTAGGGGCCTCTGCGGCTGGCCAACTGTTGTACAACTGGGGCGATGACGGTCGCCAAGGGGATTATCGTGATCCTTGAAGTTTGGTACGATTTACCTTACGGGGTAGTCGTGCTTGAAGTTTGGTACTTGTGCCCTACGGGGCGCAGTGATTGAAGTTTGGTACGTGTCATCCTTGTGATGCCGTGCTTGAAGTAGTGTTGAATAACCTAAGTATCGGGCCATAGGAGTTCTTCACCCGAAGGACAGTACGGTGATTTATGGGCCTAGTGGTGGTGATCTTTAGGTTATTCAGCCAGTATGTGACGTTTGGATTTGACGGTTACGAGAAGGCACAGATTCGATATGTTCGTTGACTTATGTTTATGAAGTGTTATGTTTTGTTATTGCATTATTTTACGTACGATTTTTATTAAATGAAGTATGAAGTTATGTTTTTGGCAAATTATTTGAAGTTAAAGTTTTATGTTAAAACTAGAACTCACCTGCGTAGCTGACTTTTTAGTATGCACATTCAGGTTAAGGCAGGTTACGATGATGGAAGGTGATGCTGGGCGGCTTGATGAGTTACCCGGATGATACGAAGACTGGTATCCTGTTATGATTAGATTATGTTATATTTATGTAATAGACTATGTTACGCTTCCGCATGTTGAACAATGTAATGGTTATGTTTTAATGAAGTATTTTCCGCTGCGTTATTTTGATATTCAAGTTTAAGAACTGTTTGTAAATGAGTAAATCCAACAAGTGAGGCCTCCCGGGTTTGGGGCCTTACAATTTGAGGGTAAAAGCTTAAGATTTACGTAAAAAGCTTTATGATTTGCTTAGATTTACCCTTAAACAAGTTCGTTTAAGCTAAATAGAACTTTTGAACGTATAAAGTTGGAAGCTGGATCAGTTTTAAGGCTTCGTTTAAGCTAAATAGAACTTTTGAACGTATAAAGTTGGAAGCTGGATCAGTTTTAAGGCATAAAACACCATTATTAGGGTTTCCTGCGAAGGAGATGACCTTGTGCGAGTACTTGCAAACGAATACCAAGTATTCGCAAGAATATTCTAAAGCGTATACTTGGATTATTCATGCGAATACTTGTGCGGGTACTGTAACATCCTGGAAATCCATAAGATAATGGTTCGGGTTAGTGGGTGACCCGACTCTTTATTAAATAAGATGATTTGCAAGATTTGTCAGATGAGGTGCGTTTCACTACCGTAAAGAGGCACAATTAGTAGTTTAAAAAGAGTTCTCAAGATCGAAACGCACGAGATGGAATTGGAGGGACCCGGATGGAAGTTTAAAAGGATTTAAACATCCCTTTATCGGAAAACCCTTGGTCTTTTGTGACCTAGGGTGTGCGACGGCCGAGAAAAGAGAAAAAGGGAAGAAGCCGGGGATGGAGAAGTAGGAGGACGACGATGGAGAGTGGCCCGACTAGTGTGGCTCCCGTAACGAGTTAAGGTAATTCCTGTTTACGTTTTTATCGTTCTTGTTTCCGTTTTCTTTGAGTGAGAAGGTTACCGGGTAAGTGGGTGGCGGCCGATGGTGGCTATAGCTATGATGTTCATGGCAGTGGCTACGTGCAGTAGCAGATGACTGGCAACGACTAGGTAGTGGTATGTGACGATAACAACCGACATGAGGGGACACAGTGGTGGCCTGATAGGTGGTAGTCGACTGCCGAGAAGAAGAGAGAGAGGGTGGCGAGCGATGAGGAGGCGGAGACGGCGGCTGTGGCGGCTGCTGTGGTGGTGCACTACGATGGTGAACGACAGAGAACATAGATGGTGAGGTATCAGATGAGTGAGATGACTCGGGTGGAGTCCATCGGTGTGGTAGTGGTGGTGTTAGCCTTTTAGGGTTTGGTTACGATGAGGAAGACGACGTGCATGGTGATGCACGGTGGAGGAGACGAAGGACGACATGGTGGCCGGTTAGTGTTGCATGGCATACGTGCATGCATGGGAACCCGGTTCGGGTACACGTGTATTCGTGGGGCTAGGGTTCGATGACTTGGATGAGGAGCAGATGAGACTGAGTGTCAGGGTTTATTTATATTTTATGCGTTATTCGACGTATGCTTAGAACGTGTCTGATCACGTGATCTAACGTTTGACAGGTTCGGGTTTCGAGCGAGAGGACGGTTGTAGTGCAGGATTTGGATATTCGCAACCATTGAGTTTCTAATCCCCTTTTTACTTGTTTTTGGGGCTATCGTACATACTTACACATTTTATCGTACACATTTTATCAACTATATCCTTTTTAAAATAAATCTAAGGGTCAATGTGGTGTCCCTAGGTTGAGTGGGTTAGATGTCGGTATGACACCAGTATGTCGTATAATGACTTTTGGGATAAGTCAGAAGTTGTGTCTAGACGTTATGAGGATATGTCTAGGGTGTGTGTTTGGTTATATACGTAAGTGATCCGTGTAAGGACGGTGAGTTGTAGTACATGTCTGGGTAGTGTCATGTGTGTATAACTTGTTGCTTTGTATGCTTGCATTGTTGTCCGCGTAATATAGTGAATGGTGATGGGAAGGAGTCGGTCCTTCGGGGTTGTCCCCATGCGGGTGATATGGCAGTCATCGTGTGGGTGATGTGTTAGTCACCTTGTGGATGACGAGGTTGTCACCATGCGGGTGATCTGGCAGTCATCGTGTGGGTGACGTGTCAGTCACCATGTGGATGACGACGTGGTAAATGTGTGATGTGATGAGAATCAACGCCGGCAGACTCGGAAAGGAGTGTCCCGCATGCATTGATAGGCCCTGTGGGGGCAAATTTGAGACCCGGACGGGGGTTGAGACACCCACATCCCAGATCACCCGAGACGCTGGTCGCTTTTCAGATTTACTTATGAACATATAGTAAATAGAGATCATACAGAACGGGAGACTTTAATACATTATTTTATTTCATAAAACTTGTCTCAGGTATATTTTACAGAAAGTACAACTTTTAACTAATGCCAAATTTTCACTTGGACGCCAGATAGCCTGCCCATGATGCCTCTAGTTTTGCCCTTTGCCTTTACCGCATGAGGCTACATCCTTACCTGACACACATGCTTAAACACATGTCAGCTTACGCTAGTGAGTTCTATGTTTTAATCAAAATATATTTGATCTGTATAAATGGTTTATACATATGACACGTTTCAGAACATCACTACTATCCTGTACATAAACCTCGCCCAAACATAATATTTACTCTTGCACAACTTATCTGTAGTTGAGGTCACTTTAACCTTTAAGCGGTCGTCACCACTTAACATCACCTTAATATAAAGGGTCCCCTGGTACATTCCATAAAAAATTGTAACAATCCACCGTCCCATAAGTTGCAAGATATTATGTGGCATTTTGGCCAAATATGGCAAAACTTTACTATACAGACCTTTACGGTTAAAACATTCTGTCTATTTCAATGCAATCACTGCTAATGATATATTTGAATATCACTTATCTTGGTAAACCAAGACAAGTCTTAAAACATTTTACGTATCAAAACCATTTCCTGTCTCATAACCTTTACACTGTGAAATTATGCCAAAAGGCAAGTTTCCTTTCAAACCATTTTTTCAAATCCAGTCTTTATCTTAAATCCTTGTAAAGGTTTATTTATGATATATCAAAGAATTATATATAGGGTCTACCAGCGGCGTACCCGCCACCCCTTTGATATCTCATGAATACTCCGTACATGGTTTTAAGATTTAGACAATGTTTATAACCATAACTTTTTGCAACAACATGGATACTAGCCAAATTATTTAAATCAAGGGCATAGAGTATTCATGTAAAACCTTTCATAACATGTGCATCATGCCCAAAACATTTAGAAACGTTTAAAAAGGGCATCATAGAACTCACCTCTAACTTCCTTTCCTCTCCGGTAACTTTTACTTTTTCTAGTGCTATTAGCACAACGACTTGGATCAGAGTCCTAAGCCATTACAACATCACTTAGACATAAGTTCCTAGCTTAGTGGAACTAACCAAGTCATAAGAAACTAGTCAGAACCATACATCGGGACTATCTACTGCGTATTGGTGCCGAAAACCTGGAAACCAGACTTCTCTACGTGAACTGGGGCTCGGGAATCGATCTCAGAACTTAACTATGTGTTTTTGATGGTGTGTGGAGTTTGTGAAGATGTTTCAAACTGATTTCCTGACCTTTCTATTTATAGGAAAATTTCAAGGTCGTAACAGACCATTACAGGGGGTGACGGTCCGTCACCCAATTTGTGGCGGCTTCCGTAACGGACCGTTATGCCCCGTGACGGTCCATCACGGGTCTGAGTCAGCTGCCACGCGTAGGCTCCCGGTTAGGCGGCTTAAATTTGTGGCATGACGGTCCGTCATAGGGTTTCATCGCGTCAGATTTGGACCGCTAGTCAGCAGAGATGTGTCATTCCCGCAATCATTTCCGTGGTCAAGCCGTAACGAACCGTTATACCACATGATGGTTCGTCACCGTTCTTAATAGAGCGTTATCACCTGTGACTGTCAATCACAGTCCTAAAATCCAAATTTTTAACTTTTGATCCTTGAACTTTTACCCATTTATATTCTAACCCTTTAGGGTTTTACCCAATGACCATTTCAGTCCTTCTACTCTATGGCTTGTAACAAAAATTGCGGTGTTACAAATCTACCCCCTCTACGAAGGCTTCATCCCCGAAACCTATCACTTACTCGAATAAGTAGGGATATGATTGCTTCATCTCTTCCTCTGTTTCCAATGTAGTTTCAGATCCCTTTCAAATGTTGCCACTGAACTTTCACTTGTTTGATTACTTTATTTCGTAATCTCTTTTCCTTCCAATCGAGTACAGCCACTGGCTTCTCGACATAATTCAATTTTTTTCATCTACCTCAATATCATTCAATGGTACATGAGAGGTTTCATCTGCCAGACACTTACGTAAGTGTGATACATGGAATGTCGAGTGGATTCCACTCACTTCCTCTGGAAATTCCAGTCTATACGCAACCTTCCCCACTTTAGCTACAATCTTAAATGGTCCAATGATTCTTGGACTCAACTTTACTCTCTTTCTAAATCTAATGATTCCTTTCCATAGAGATACTTTCAACAGAACGTAATCTCCTACTTGAAATTCTATCGGTCTTCGCCTTTTATCTGCATAGGACTTTTGTCTGTCCTGTGCGGCTTTTAGGTGAGCCTTAATCTGATCTAGTTTCACACCTGTAGCTTGGACAATATCTTTGCTTCCTAATTCTTTCTGTCCAACTTCTCCCCAACATATGGGAGTTTTACATTTCCTTCCGTATAGCATTTCGTATGGCGGCATGCCAATACTTGCATGATAGTTGTTGTTATACGAAAATTCTACCAACGGTAGATGACTGTCCCAACTCCCGACGAAGTCAATAATACAAGCACGTAATATATCTTCAAGTGTTTGTTTCGTTCTTTCACTTTGGCCATCCGTCTAAGGATGATATGCCGTGCCAATCAACACCTTAGTTCCCATTTCCTTATGGAACTTTTTCCAGAAACGTGATGTAAGGCGTGTGTCTATGTCAGATACAATTGAAACCGACACTCCATGCCATGAAACAATTTCTTTAATAAATGCTTCAGCTAACCTTTCAGAAGATTAAGTCTCACGTATCGGTAAGAAGTGAGCACTCTTAGTTAGCCTATCAACTATCACCCATATGGTATCGTAACCTTTAGCTGTTCTTGGTAGCTTTGTTATGAAGTCCATAGTGATATGTTCTCACTTCGTTCTGGAATATCTAGTGGCTGCAATTTGCCATAAGGCTTTTGATGTTCTGCGTTAACTTGTGAACAAGTTAAGCATTTAGCCACATATTTCATGATATCGAATTTCATACCAGGCCACCAATAATCTTGGCGTAGATCTGGGTACATTTTCGTAGTACCCGAATGAATAGAATATCATGATTTACGTGCTTCCTCCATAATTCGAACTTTAAATTCACCCATATGTGGTATCCACATACGACCAAATCGAGTTTTAACTCCATACTCATTCTTTTCCAAATATTTTTCCTGTCTAGCCATTCTTTCCTTTTTAACATTTTTTGCTTTTAATGCTTCTATCTGGACAGTTCTGATCTGAGTCATAAAGTCAGGAGTTACAACTAACTTATATGACTTCACCCTGATGGGAGGATGCTTTTCCTTACGGCTTAGAGCATCTGCCACCACATTGGCTTTTCTTGGGTGATATAGGATTTCACAATCATAATCCTTTATCAGCTCTAACCACCTTCGCTGCCTCATATTCAGATCTTTTCGCTCAAAGAAGTACTTTAAGCTTTTATGATCTGCGTAGATTGTGCACTTAACTCCATATAGATAATGTCTCCATATCTTAAGTTCAAATACTACAGCAGCTAATTCTAAATCATGAGTTAGGTAATTAACTTCATGGGGTTTGAGTTTCCGTGAAGCATAGGCTATAACCTTGCCTCTTTGCATAAGTACACACCCCAATCCCTGATATGAAGCATTATAGTAAACTACAAAATCCTCATTTCCTTCCGATAAAAATAATACCAGAGCATGAGTTAATTTCTCTTTTAACCTTTGAAAAGCATTATCTTGTTCTTTACCCCACACAAATTTTGTCTCCTTCTTCGTAAGTTTTGTCAACGGGGTAGCAATCTTGGAGTAATCATGAATAAATCTCCTATAATAACCATCCAAACCTAAGAAACTATGAATTTCTGTAGGTGTCTTTGGTGGGTTCCATTTCATCACTCTTTCTATCTTTGAAGGATCTACAATGATACCTTCTGTGTTTATCACATGACCTAAGAACTGAATTTATTGGAGCCAAAATGTACATTTAGAAAAATTTTCATGCAACTTCTCTTTTCAAAGTGTCTCCAACACTTCCTTGAGATGACATGCATGGTCCCCAACATTCTTTTAGTAGATTTGAATGTCATCAATAAACATGATCACATATCGGTCTAACATTGGTCGACATACTCTATTCATGAGATCCATGAATGCAGCAGGGGCATTAGTCAAACCAAATGACATTACTAAGAACTTATAATGTCCATATCTCGTACGGAAGGCTGTCTTTGGAATATCTTCATCTCTAACCTTCAATTGATGATAACCCGATCTTAGATCGATTTTGGAGAACCAGTTTGCTCCTTGCAATTGATCGAATAAGTCATCGATCCTAGGCAATGGATATTTATTCTTTACGGTCAGTTTATTCAGCTCCCGATAGTCTATGCACATACGCATACTACCATCCTTCTTCTTCATAAAAAGTACCGGAGCGTCCCAAGGCGAGATACTTGGTCTAATAAAATCTCTGTCAGCTGTGACATTAATTCCCTCATCTCTGACGGAGCTAATCGATAAGGTGCCTTAGATACTGGCTTAGCACCAGACACTAAGTCGATTCTAAACTTCACTTCTCTCTCTGGAGGTATTCTAGGTAATTCTTTTGGGAATACATCGGGAAATTCACATACCACTGGTATGTCTTTTAATTCCTTAGTTTTCACTTTGGATTTAATAACATATGCCAGGTAGGCCTCATTGCCTTGATTCATAAACTTCACGGATTTCATCAAAGAGATAATTCTAATGGTTGTTCTTAATCTATCACCGTGTATTGTAATCCAATTACTGTCGGGAGTCTGAATATGGACTGCTTTCTTATTGCAAATGATTTGGGCATCGTTTGCTGCCGACCAGTCCATTCCTAAGACTACATTAAATCCCTCGAGGATTATAGGATATAGTATATTGGGAAATCTGTGTCCTTCAAGATCAATGAAACAATCTTGAATGACTTATGCGACTTTCATCGTCTTTTCGATAGCCGTTTCAACTTCAAAGGTTTAGTCTAGTCTTATAGTAGGTATAGCTAAGGAAGGATAGAAATCTAAGGATACGAAACTTCTATTAGCACCAGAATTGAATAATACAGTAGCAGGTATGTGATTAACGAGGAATGTACCTGATACTACATCTGGCAGTGCCTTAGCCTCTACTGTTGTCAGAGTATAAGCCCTACTCTTGGCTTTGGAGGCTCCCCCATCTTTTATTTTCAGAGGATCTGAATTATTTGTTTTAAGTGTTAGGCAATCTACAATTCTTTGCCTAATTTCTCCACACTTAAAAAACTTATAATTAGGCTTGGTAGGGCAATTGTATACCAAATGCCCTCCCTGGCCACATCTATAGCAGGTGCCAGATTTCATTCTACATTCTCTAGTATGTGGCTTACTACATGTGGTACATACTGCAGAACCACCAGTAGTTACCTTCTTCCTCCAACATTCTCCATTCTTCTTCTTCTTCTGACCCTGAGAACTCTCAAACCATTTCCTCTTTGATTCCACAGGACGGGAACCATAGACTTCGTCGTACATAGACGAGGCAAGTTGTACAGCAGATCGATACTTCTTTAGCTCAGAAGTCTTCATTAACCTTCTTATTTTAGATGGTAACCCTTGTACGTACCGCTTGATATGTGCAGATTTAGGAGACACCGGGTGAGGTACCAGACGGGCCATCCTGTTGAACTTGGTAGTGTACCCACGGTGAGTCATACTACCAGCTTCTAACTTAAGAAAATCTCTTTCAAGTTTGTCCATTTCGTTATCCGGACGGAACTCCTCTATTAGCAATTTCTTTAGTTCCTCCCAAGACATTCGGTCAATTGCTTTCTCCCCTACATCTATGACCAGATTCTCCCACCAACATAGTGCCTCTGATACGAATGAGTGAGCGACGTATTTTACTTTCTAGTCATCCCTGCACTCACTAATCTTAATTATCGCCTCTATCTTTCTTATCCACTAATGAGTAACAATGCCATCCTTTGTACCATCAAACTTTGGAGGACTACCTTCCTTGAATGACTTGTAGGGACATCCCCTTTTCCCTTTCTTTACTGGTCGCACCTAATATGAATCGTCAGATTCGTATTCGTAGTGCTCATCATTGTCTACATTCTTAACAACCTTTTCTGTTTCATTCTTCTTCTTACTTTCCTCTAGACTAGCCAATAAGATAGGTAAAGTCGTATCTAGGGCTTTAGCCATAGCAATATCTATTGCATTCTCCATTTGCGGTTCTACCACTGGTTCATTCCTTTCTACATGTTCAATTTCAGGTTCGGAATTTGCGGTAGACCGTTTTTGCCTTGTAGGAGTGTTAGAACTAGTCTTTCCTCCTCTTTTACCTTTTCCTCTACCGACCATCTTTTTCTCTACAAAATATATAAAGCATTTTAGTATTCGCATGATTGATTGATAACTCAGAAGACAAGTGCATTGTATATCATTAATAACTGTAGCCACAACGAAATTAATCATTTACGCCACTTTCAGTGTTCTAGTTAACCCTCAATCATGTTTTATACCAAATACCCATACCTTTTTCTCTATCCTTGGCATCAGGCTATCTTTACTGGCATCTCTGCTGTCATTCTTACTGTCCCTTAATCTTAGTTTAAGTCTAGATACTTGGGCATGTATCTAAATCTCTTAAACTATTGCTCTGATACCAACTTCTGACACCCACATCCCGTATCACCCGAGACGCTGGTCACTTGTCAGATTTACTCATGAACATATAGTAAACATATATCATACACAACAAAAGACTCTAAAACATTATTTTATTTCATAAAACTTGTCTTAGGTATATTTTACAGAAAGTACAACTTTTAACTAATGCCAGTTTTTCACTTGGATGCTAGATAGCCTGCCCATGATGCCTCTAGTTTAGCCCTTTGCCTTTACTGCATGAGGCTACATCCTTACCTGATACACATGCTTAAACACATGCCAGCTTACGTTGGTGAGTTCTAAGTCTTAATCAAAATATATTTGATATATATAAATAGTTTATACATATGACACGTTTCAGAACATCACTGCTATCCTGTACATAAACCTCACCCAAACATAATATTTATTCTTGCACAACTTATATGCATTTGAGGTCATGTTAACCTCTAAGCGGTTATTACCTTTATATAAAGGGTCCCCCGGTACATTCCACAAAGAATTGTAACAGTCCGCAGTCCCCTAAGTTGCAAGATATTATGTGGCATTTTAGCCAAATATGGCAAAACGTTTCTGTATAGACCTTTACGGTCAAAATATTCCGTCTATGTCAATTCAATCACTACTAATGACATATTTGAACATTACTTATCCTAGTAAACCACGACATGTCTTAAAACATTTTACGTGTCAAAACCATTTCCTGTCTCATAACCATTACACTGTGAAATTATGCCAAAAGGCAAGTTTCCTTTCAAACTATTGTTTTCAAAACCAATCTTTATATTAAATCCTTGTAAAGGTTTATTTATGATATATCAAATAAGTTTATATATAGGGTGTACCAGCGGCGTACCCTGTTGGAATTCTCGTACCAGTTTTTACTTTTAAAACAAGATTATATTTAAACCTTTTAAATAAATAAATCAGATTTATATAGTGGAAGCAATTGATACGATAAACAGTTCTATACTGGGATCCCACCAGTGATCCGATTACATGCGTATAAACAATAAATTAAATCCAACCATAGGGTGTTTCAGGTTATACATTCGACGATTAACCAAACGAAAGACACCTTGGTTCAATGAGTGTCTTGATAGTGACAGCTCACAAAACCTACAACAACACGTCAAACAGATTGCACGAACATGAACCGGCGACGGCGACGTGGTGGCTGCCGATGGTCACGAACGGCAAGGGAGGGGCGTGGCGGCCTCTCTTCTTGCGCAAATGGTGATGGTGGCTAGAATGGTTATTAGGGTTTAACATTAAGGATATATTTATAGCTCTTTAATTTACTAGATGCACCCCTTGAGAATTAACTGTTAATTCCCAGTAATTAACTGTTAAATACTATTAAACATTGTGCTTTACTAATTATAAATAACTATTAAATATTAACCAATTAACGTTTAACCCTTAGACGTTTAAATCATCCATGCTTTAATTATTTCTATAAATAATTAATTACTGAATTCACTAATAAATATTTCTCCAATTATTTATTTCCCGTTTAATAAAACCGTCTTTCGTGAACTATAATATTTAACTATTAAATATTATCAATTTGCTCGTTGCCCAAAGTGTAACTTTTTAGATCGTACCTCGATAGTAACGTTGACTTAATTGACGATCGGACATCACATATCCAACAATCTCCCACTTGGATGATTCATCAATTAATTGGTTCAACGTAGACAGTGGTGGATGCCTAGCTCCATCTTACTACCCCTAGCAAGGTATGACGTCTTTTAATCGTCAACCATGTCCTTGTGTTCAGGTAACTCTTACTTGACCAAATACAACAGTCATGGTAAGCATATCTATGTATCTTTTTTTTCGAGGGCATCCGTTGGACATGATACATGGATGCAAGTCATTTCTCATATGTTATTCAACCATTCTTGTTCTCGTTACCAATTCAAAATGGTCTAAAGAAACTACTCTTAGTTTGAGCATGGCCATGCATTTTATACCAGTTCGAATCAACAAGGGCATCAGAATGTCCAACTCTTGATCAAAGGAGAACATATTTTTTTTGGTCACCTACAACTCCCACTTAACTTCAGATTTATTCCCAGTCATACCCTTATTACCACCTTTCACGGAACAACGTTAGGTATGATCAAAGAA
Source organism: Smallanthus sonchifolius (assembly GCA_023525975.1). NCBI lineage: Eukaryota > Viridiplantae > Streptophyta > Magnoliopsida > Asterales > Asteraceae > Smallanthus > Smallanthus sonchifolius. Next base: position 100,919,735 of record CM042019.1, read on the forward strand.
CAAACTTTAGTGAAAGTTAGTTCTAATATGTGCCTTGGGTCGAAGGATCGATAGATCTTACCATCTTCAAAATATCTCAAGACCTTGATCCATGAAGATAGTTTTGAAATGAATTACGCTCAATATTCATTCTCTAATGAATATATGTGAATATGATCTTTAACTACAAGGTCTTTCATTCATAATGAACCAATCATCTAATTCATAATAGTCTTACATTCAAATTGATTCCCATGAATCTGATCGACTATGGACATTTAGAATACAATATTCAAGGATTCAAAAACGTATAAAATATCGAACATAGAAACATCTATTTATAATGCATTTAACTATTAAATAAAAATAAAATACCAATGTAACTATATTGTTCGAAAGCACCAAATACTAAATTACAGATCAAACCCACTGTGTAGCAAATCTAAGGCCTATCTTGTCAACATGTTCCTCATGTTTAGAATGAGGCATAGGCTTAGTGAACGGGTCTGCTAGATTCTGATCTGTGTGAACTTTGTTTAACATGATGTCTCCTCGTTCTTGTATATCCCTGATATAATGAAATCTCCTGAGTATGTGCTTCGTGCTGTGGTGTGACCTTGGTTCCTTGGCTTGAGCAATGGCACTAGTGTTGTCACACAGTATCTCGATTGGTTTCTGAATGCTAGGCATTACCCCGAGATCAGCAATGAACTTCTTCATCCAAGCAGCCTCCTTTGCATCTTGTAAGGATCAAACCTAATAGGCTAACGCATCAAGAGATCACCAAAAAGTTCAGATGGAGTCCGTTTTGGAAGTATGCGGCCGCATACTTCATGGCCTAGCCGCATACTTGAAGTATGCGGTGCCCAACCGCATACTTGAGGTATGCGGCCCCGACCTAGCCCAACCGAATAGTATAAGTAGTTATTATGTATTCTGTATTCGGTTAGACGAGTTGTTGAGCGACATTTTGTATTGTTTTCAGGGGTTTATCAATATACAAATCGTTTGACAATCAATTGAGTCTCGTCCTTACTATTTGTACTTACAAGTCACGTGTTGAGTTTGTTTTCGCCAGGTTCAAAACGTCATTGAATCCGTTGATTGAATATCCTTAGAAATCCGGACCTTACAATTGGTATCAGAGCCTTAGCACTCAGTGGTGAAGCTTGCAACAGATTTCTTTGACTCGTGAGGTATCAAAGTTACTGTTTTTGTGTTTATTTGAACTGATTTGTGTGTTTGGAAGAGTTTCTGGACAGATTGACAGGTTTTGGACCTTGTTTCTGTCACGTTTGTTGAAGTTTACGGTTGATCAGTTGTCTTTTGGCTTGAAAATCAAAGTTCTCGGTCATTCTTCTTCATTTGTAAGCCTACAGTTCTTGATGTTCACGGTTCACCAGGTTTGCGGTTACTCAAGTTTACGACTCAGAATTTTACGTTTCTGTTGAAGTATACGGTATTTCTAGAGTTTGCGGCATTCAAGTTTGCGACTACTTTGAAGTTTTCGATTATTTCGAAGTTTACGGCTACTATCAAGTTTGCGGCTAGTTTGAAGTTTTCGATTATTTCAAAGTTTACGGCTAATCTCAAGTTTACGGTACAGTGTTCTCTGCTGATTAAGTCATGACTGATACTAATGTTATGGATAATGAGATTGGTACCACAAATAGACCTCCACGTCTTACAAATGCAGATGATTTTGACAACTGGAAATTTAGATATGAGAACTTTGTTAAATATAAGGATTCATCTATTTGGAAGTCTATTGAAAAGGGTCCTCAAGTTCCTATGGTCAAAAATGAAAAGAATGAATTTGTTCCCAAGGATCCTGATCTCTATGTTGGTGAAGAGATTCTTCAGAAGGAGAAGGATGAGAAAGCTTATGCTGGTTTAACCATGGCATTGTCAACAGAAATTGCTCAAGGCTTTAAAGAATACAAGACTGCAAAAGCTCTTTGGGATGCATTGGTGGAAAGGTTTGAAGGAAATTTAGATATGCGAGAAAGTAGAAAGGACATGTTAAGACATAAATTCAACATGTTCAAGTATGTGAAAGGGGAAAGTCTGGAATCTCAGATAAGTAGATTTATTCACTTGATGACTGAAATAAGTGGTGCAGGTATTGAGATGACCAAAGGTGAGATAAACAAGAAACTGCTCAACTCGTTGCCGATAAACTGGAACTTTAACATCACTACTGTCAAAAGAACTAAAGATATGTACACATCTCTCAGTGAGTTGATCTCCATTCTGAGGTCATATGAGATGGACGATCAGCAAAGGCAGATCATGTTTATGTCTGAGACAGATCACTTAGTGTCTCAGGGAAGGGCTTTACTCTCTAGCATGTCACCTGCACATACTCCAATTTTTTCTGCTGTTCCCAATCAAACAACTCCTGTTACTCCATCTCAACAAAGTAACTCACCTTTCTCCAATACTGTAAAAGCTGTTGAAATGAATGTTGCATTGTTTAGTGTCTTTCTAAATAGTTATAATGCAATGCTGGCTGAAAAACTCTCTCCTGCCAATTTAGTACAAGATGACATGGAGCAAATTCATCATGATAATTTGGAAGAGATGGATATCAAGTGGCACATGGCAATGGCAGTGCATCGTGCAAAGAAGTTTATCAAACGAACTGGGAGAAACTCATTTAACGGGATGGAGTCTGGTACAAAGAAGATTAGTTTTGATAAGTCCAACTTGAGGTGCTACAATTGCAGCAAGCCTGGACACTTTGCTAGGGAATGTCCCTAGCCTAAAGCAGAAAATGGAAGTTCATCCAGTGGCTCGGAAGAAAAGGAAGCAAATACAGCCAGTGATAGCAAAGCCTTGGTCAGTCAGCAGACTGCAGGATATGATTGGGGAGATCAGATTCATGAGCTAACAATGAAGGTGTCAAATCATGCCCTCATGGCAAAAATTGAAGATACTGAGGTACTTACTAATACCTATTCTCATAATTGTGTAGAGAAGATAAGTAGGTATAAGTGTGATAATGAAATGCTGATAAAGGAAATTACCCAACTTCGGTATGCCAATGCTGAGCACAAGCGATCTGAAAATATTTTTAAAGATAAAATTGAGGCAAGTAAAAATGATTTTTCTAAACTTGAAATGGATTTTAGCAACAAGGAATGTCTTTATCGTGATGCTTTAAAAAGAATAGATGAGCTAAGTCTAAAGTTGAATGATGCTGTGACTCAATTGGCAAACACTAAACTAAAAATTGAAAAAATTGACCATTGTCGATCAGTTGTTTATGACATGTCAGCTTCCCAAGTTAGAAAGAAAGGAAATCCAGGGATTGGTTATCATGCTGTTGAACATCCTTCCAATGGCAATTTCACTGCAATGCCAAGTGTTCAACATGAAGATGTTGAAATGGAGTATGGTGTAGGCCGTAAACCAGATCAACCTTCTTAATCCATACAGTCCACGCCAGTGATTGTTGGTCTCTCGGTACAACTTGTGAACGTTACTAACCCGTCTAAGTCTTGTGCATCAACGGGATTAGTAGAGGGCATAGTGGAGGATCGTGAAAGTGATGATGAGTAGGAGGGTCGTATTTTTAATTCCAAGTCTTTGTCTTTTAAAAATACCGTGTCTGGTTTTTCAAATTCTGCTACTTTTGTTGATTCTGGTTTGAATGTTGGTTTGAGCAGTGGTACTTTTAAAAAGGGTAATAAATTAAAAACAAATTTGAAATCCAGTTTTGTGAAAGGTGGAACTTTAGAAAAAGAAGAAAAACAGATCTTGAATGGTAAGAATTTTCAGTTTGTTAAAAACAAAAACCGTTCTTCTAATCGTGAAAGTAGCAAATCATCAATAAGTCAGTCAAACTCGAAGCAATTCTCTCAACGTTTTACCAAAAGTGAATTTTATGCAACTTTTGATAATCATCATTGTGCTTTTGAACAAAATGTTAGAAATGGTGATAGATATTGCTTCAATTCAAATTACAGAAATTATGATAGAAAGGATGATCAAATATTTGATAGAAGGTTTTCTAGGCATTGTGAAAATGCAGGTTAGTTCACAAGTTCTCCTCAACGGTCATCATCATGAGACACCGGATACTATGCCCCATATCCGAGAAGGCAAACATGCTATGTCTGTGGGAATCCCGGACACTTAGCTCGAAACTGCGTTCACAATCGTGAACATTCTGGTAGTTATCCAAATGTTTTTTGAGGGGATAATGAGCATCAAAGGCCAAACACGTTTAAAAGACCTACGGCCCAAAATCATAGAATGCCCAATGAAAAACAATCGGATAAAAGAACTAGTGCTGTGCATAAAACTCAACATCATGTTAAAGAAAATAATGTTTTGAAACATAAACAAAAGAAAGTTGAGAAAAAGGTAAAATATAGAAAGGGAAAAGAAAAAATCGTCACTCGAACAGCAAGTTCAAACTTTCAAAAACCAAAGCCTGTTCGAAAATGAAAACTAAATGCACAAACAACACCAGTTGAGTTTAATGACAAAAGAGATATGAAATTGTAAGAAGTTTCATACTTGGATGAGTTAGGGCAACCCAAGACAATCATGGCTTGGGTTCGAGTTACTAATTAAAATGTTCTATCGGGCAGGGACAACCAAGGAGGCCTATCAACAACCTCTGTTGTGTTGATAGTGGTTGTTCTCATCACATGACAAGAGACATCTCTCAGCTTCACGACATCAAATTTTTCGATGGAGGGTATGTTTCCTTTGCAGGTGATAAAGGTGGGCAAATCACAATGAAAGGTACTGTCACTAATGGTACTCTTTGTTTCGAAGATGTGAATTATGTGTCTGAATTGAATAACAGCTTGTTAAGTGTGTCTCAAATTTGTTACAAAACGTTTTCATCTCATTTACTAATAAGGAGTGCTTGATTTTAAAACCATGGTTTGTAGTCCCTGAGGATTGGATTTTAATGCGAACACCGAGGTGTAAGGATTCATATTTGTTGGATATGAACAGTGAGTCAGTTTTAACCAGTACTTGTTTATTTTCAAAAGCTTCTGAAAATGACTCCATGCTCTGGCATCGTCGTTTAGGTTACATAAATTTAAAAAACCTAAATAGAATTGCAAAGGGAGCACATGTGATCGGTTTGCCTTTGAAAGAGTTTTGTGAAGTAAAAAAATTTATTTCTTGCGCTAAAGGCAAACAACATAAATGACCACACAAACCTAAGCTGTTTAATTCAATAGATTCTGTTCTTCAGTTGATTCATATGGATCTTTTTGGTCCTGTTAGTGTGATAAGTCTTGGGAAGAAATCATATAGTCTTGTTATTACTGATGACTACTCACGATTTTCTTGGGTGTTCTTTTTAAGTAAGAAAAGTGAGACTGGAGACATTCTTAGGCAGTTCATGATTCTTGTGGAAAATCAACTAAACTTGAAGATCAAGATTACTAGAAGTGACAATGGGATGGAATTCCAAAATGAAGTTCTTGATAGCCTGTGTGCAGAAAAGGGGATTGCACGACAATTGAACGCTGCTAGAACTCCTCAACATAATGGAGTCGCTGAACGAAGAAATCGTACCCTGATAGAAGCCGCATGAACCATGCTCTCTGACTCTAAATTGCTGATATTCTTCTGGGCTGAAGCAATCAATATAGCGTGCTATGTGCAAAACAGAGTGCTACTCAACAAGCATCAAATGAAAACTCCATATGAAGTCATGTTTTACCAGAAGCTGAAGGTCGGTCATTTCAGAGCATTTGGATGCCTATGCACTCTGTTGCATAATGACACCATTGGGTCCAAATTTGATGCAAAGGCCGATGAATGTTATTTCGTTAGATACTCATCCTGCAAGACAGCATACATGGTTTACAACAAGAGAACTAAGCAGATAGTGGAATCCTACTACATTGACTGGTAGGAGCTAAACAAAACTGATGCGGATTCTGGTCCAAATTGGTTATTTGATTATGATTTTATATTTAAGCTGTTTAATGTTTACTCTGATGTTTCTGATGTGTCAGATGATGGTTTCTACAAGTACAGCACAGTCGACTACATAATTGACGAAGACCCTGATTAAGCATCATATTCGTCTTCCAGAACATCAGAATCTTCTTATCAAGAAAGTGCTCAATAAACCGCTGATCCCATCAACAATGAGACTATTGCATCTGGCAGTGGTCATGCTTCATAGGATACGATTCCTGATCCAAGTGTTATTTAGGACCCGGTTCCCATCTCTGAAGAAGCAGATCAACATATCACCAACTTAACTGAAACATTGCAAGAAGAGGAAATACCAACATTGCGGATTCATAAAAATCATCCCGTAGAGGATATCATCAGTCCTCTCTCTGACGGGGTGAAAACAAGGAGTCAATCTGGAGTAATCAACGTCTACTTGTATTATGCATTTATTTCTCAAATTGAGCCTAAGAACATCAAAATGGCTTTAAGTGAGGCAAGCTGGGTAGAGGCTATGCAGGAGGAGCTGATGCAGTTTGAAAAGCTAAAGGTTTGGGAGCTTGTTCCACTACCACAAGGCAAGTTGCCCATCAGAAGTCGTTGGGTTTACAGAAACAAAAAGGATGACAGTGGAGCTATTGTCAGAAACAAAGCAAGATTGGTTGTGCACGGACTTTATCAACAAGAGGGAATAGATTATGGAGAAGTATTGGCACCAGTTGCACGACTTGAGGCCATTCGAATCTTTTTGGCCTATGCTACTTACATGAATTTCAAGGTATTTCAAATGGATGTGAAGACAACATTTCTGTATGGTAAGGTTCAAGAAGAGATCTATGAGTGTCAGCCACCGGGGTTTGAAGACACCAATAACCCACATCATGTCTATAAACTAGACAAAGCTCTGTATGGTTTACATCAAGCACCACATGCATGGTATGCCACTCTGACAGAGCATCTGCTTGCAAATAGCTACACTCGGGGAGCCATAGATCAGAAATTGTTTCTTAAAAAACTAGGAGATGATCTTATTCTTGTCCAAATTTACAATGATGACATCATTTTTGGGTCAACAAATGCCGTCATGTGCAAAGAGTTTGAAGAAGTGATGAAGAAAAAGTTTGAAATGAGTTCAATGGGAGAAATGGCCTTCTTTCTAGGGTTGCAAGTGAAGCAAAGTGATGACGGAATCCTAATTCATCAGGCTAAATATGTTAATGACATCTTAATCAAGTTCAACTTTGCTGACTCCAAATCGGCATCCACTCCAATGGCAACTCGACCCGTTCTTACTCAAGATCTAGGTGAACCTGGGATTGACCAACATCACTACAGGTCAATGATTGGCTTGTTAATGTACCTGACAGCTAGCCGTCTGGACATCATGTTTGTGGTTTGTCAGTGTACACGATATCAGGCTAATCCTAAACTTTCTCACCTTAATGCAATCAAAAGTATTTTTAAATGCTTGAAGGGCAAGCCTCGGCTCGGCCTTTGGTATCCAAAGGATTCATAATTGAACTTGTTTGCTTTTATTGACAGTGATCATGGAGGTTGCAATCTTGACAGGAAATCCACAACTGGTGGATGTCAGTTTCTAGGGGAGAGACTCGTATAATGGCAGTGCAAGAAACAGACCACCGTTTCAACTTCTACTGCTGAAGCTGAATATGTCGCTGCATCCGCATGTTGTTCTTAGGTTATCCGGATGCAACACCAATTGCTGGATTATGGCTTGAATTTCTTTGACTCCCCTATTTTCTGTGATAATGAAGTTGCTTTAAAGATTGTTAAGAACTCGGTCTAACATTCAAAAACTAAGCACATAGACATAAGGGTGCATCACATTCGTGATTGTTTTGAATGAAAGCTTATGCATCTTGAATAGGTTTTTACTGATGATAATGTTGCTGATATATTTACAAAAGCCGTTGACTTGGCATGATTCAACTTTCTGGCTGAATGTCTGAAAATGATCTCCTTTGATTAGAAGGTCACGGGTTTGGTCACCAAAATTTTTTTTTCTTAGTTTGTTTAAATTTTGATTTATTTCATAAATGCAAAAGTTTAGGGGGAGAAATTTCCTAAAAACACCAAAAAGATTTTATTTTATGTTTTACAATTGGGAAAAATTGAGAACGTTGTCTATTGGGAAATGATAGTACATCATTTTTGAGGTCGGATCATCACTTGCAAGGCCTGTAGTTGAAAAGATTAGGATCTTAGGGTGATATGTTGATAGGCTCTACTAAAACTGGAAAGACAACATGATAGTGTTTTACTTAAACATAAAGGTCATTGTCATAGTAGGGAACATCTCATAGATTGGTAGAATAATTACTTCCTGTTAATATCGAGCACTTAAACATAAAAGATTGGTGAACTGTGGATGAACATAATATATCTGGATTGCACAAACCTACGCCCTTCACCAAGGGGTTGCGAGCTGACTTGATACAAGTCTGTATATATATATATATATATATATATATATATAGATAAAAGACATGCGTTGACATGCAATGGGTGGAAAGACACTCAATGATAGTGTAAAGCTACTCTGCAAAGCATAATTTTGAGCAAAAAGACACGCAATGTTAATGTCGTGGTATAGGAAAATTTCAAAAAAGATATGTCTAAAGATGTAAATATAAGTATACTTGTAAATATTTTTTCTCTTTGGGAATGTGTGACTGGGAAAGAATCTCTTATCAAGGCATGTAAGTCCGTTGAGCTATGTTTTTTATTACATTTGTTCGAGATCTCCTGAACAGTTCGTTGACCCGTGTTAGTTATGCTCTTTTAGTTATTACTTAGGTGCTCAAAAGATCATGAGCAAGGGAAGGTTTATCTGTAACATTTCTGATTTTTGTTATCTGTATTTCAATTCAATGTGACACGTTTCAAATTCAAATTTAGTACACTGACTTGTTCTATTCGTACAAACAATTAAATACTATGTTCCAATGCAAATCCACAAATTTTACACGGGTATACCCTATTAAACTATACATAAGTCCATATTTATACAAATCTGTCAATACTGAAATTGCAAGGAATAATTTTATAAATAAATAACCAGAAACCCTAATAGGCACGGTCGCGCCTCGTTTTGGCACGGTCGCGCGCCTTACCTTGGAACGGTCGCGTCCGGTGCCTTGGCACGGTCGCGCCTCATATGGGCACGGTCGCGCCTCTCATCAGTTGAAACGTAAATGCAGCCTTTAATCACAGAGACGTTCGATTTCATAACCGTTCTACACGTTCTAACCATTAACGAACTTAATTGAACCTTTTAATCATCACCATTACAACAAATAAACTCAATTTCGTTGATTTATCTCGTAAACGCCTAATCCTCTCACGAAACCATCGAATTCACCATTTTGATTTGCAATTCTCCCAAGCCAACATACTATCGATCCTCTCTAAAGCTTCTGGAGACGCTGGTTTAGCCGGAATTGCAGCAAAAGACGCCGGAGATCAAGCCCGTCATCGTCGGAACTCATTCTACCGTACACCATCGATTCATCCTCCTTCCGGGTAATTGAAACCTTCCACACATTCGATTTAGTCTATAGATCAAAAGCCCCAAACTAATTTGGACTTACAATAGCGGAATTTACACGAACCCGAATCTAGGGTTCGTTCTAAAATGGTTTAATCGAATCATTCCTTGTACGTGTTTTAAATACAATTAAACTATACAAAAAGACTAGTAATAACATGATGGGTGAAAGCCCTATGATTCCTAACACTATTATCATAAGAATCGACCAATTTGTTCCTGTTTTGGAACAAACACGGTCGCGCTAGTCTTTTAGCGCCAAATACCAACGCGGTCGTGCCTCACACACTCAGACCAAGTCATGCCTAGTGGCTAGACTTGGTCGTGCCTCAGAACCCTAGACACGGTCGTGCCTAGTGAACAGCTTAGCTATATCCTCTATATTGGTCAACACGGTCGCGTCCCTGACTAGCACGGTCGCGCCCGTGGTTCTAGCACGATCGTGCCCTGTCCCAGGCACGGTCGTGTGTATGAGAAAAATCTTGGCAGAATGATTATTTTTGTATTTTAAAATCAATAAGCATTCCAAATGAATTTTTAAAGAATTGATTTTATAAAGATTTATATTAACGTTAATTAAAAAGATCAAATTTCTATTCTAAAATAAATAGAAATTAATTATTTAAAACTTACAAACTTTAATTTATATTTATTGTTAAACCTTACACTTAATTATTATTTACACAATTTATTTAAACATCTTTATGAAAATAAAGTATAGAAATTTATACTTAATATAAAACATCTAATACATTTTTATAACCAAATGACTAAGTTACATATTTTATAAATAAATAAATAAGCTAACAATTATTTATTTAATTTACATTTAAACAAAACTCATTTATTTAGGTTATACTTAATTACCCCTACTACCTACATTATTTTTATAACTAAGTAAATAAATAATAATTTGTTTTATTATTTAGTTATCCCAAACTCAAACCTTAATTTTATACAACATCATTCAAGTACGAACCACTAACACCTACAACTTCAATTCATTATACACACATCCAATTCAACCCAAGACTTAGACATAGACTATTGTGCACACTATTGACTCAATACATATTACACTCTAGGTTAACGTTGTGCATTACGAGGACCTCGTTACTATCTAGTCTCTCGTTTAGCTACGCCTTTTGAATCAAGTGAGTATTACATAGCCCCTTTTACTCTTTTATATTTTTTGGGGTGGAACATGAACACTATACAACACTATTGCTTACATTTACACAAACTACACAAGTAGAAATCCTCTTTACATTCATGTGTGCAAATTTGAGCTTTATGCCTGAGTGCTAGGTGTGTTAACTTTTGTGTGCAATTTATGTGCAATCATTAACTATTCAAGCCGACGGTAAACAATGATAGATCTATTGAGTCTGACAAACCCACCCAGGTAGGGTGATTGTTACCGACAACACAATTTTGCATGCTAGTTACAAAGTTTGATTGTACTTGGTTACACAATAGCTGCTCTCCATAAATGCCTTATTTTATCATGTTATGTAAGGATTTGTTTATTTACAATCTGTATGCTATCTATATACAAACCTGTGTATGCTCACCAACTTTTTAGTTGACCTTATTTTATTAATGTTTCAGGTGCTAATGTGTGAGTTTGATCAAGACATGCTACACATAGGCTTTGGACTTAGTTAATTTGAATAAAGAATTATATGTATTTCAATTATGTTCTTTCTTGGATTTGGTTGTGTTTGGATTATTTGAAATGAAATTGATGTTTAATATATTACAATTTAGTCAACCTTGTGCTCATGAACAGTCTACATGTCCCGCCCCGACGTTTCCGCCGTCGGTTGGGGCGTGACATTATCCGATATGTTGTGGGATCCATTTAGTTCATCAAAAACTCATCTAATTCACAATAAGATAAATACAGGTTTCTAAGATGTGAGTGTGGGACCCACTATGTCATGAATAATTCTTACCTAGAAAAACATGATAAATTCATTCACTGCTTGCTTGTCAACTAAGGCATAAAGGCTTGAGTTTAGAAGGATACTCTATATTGGCAATCACCGAGACCTGTCTAAGAAATCGAGTGGCTGATAAGTATAGTTTGGTCTGCCCTAAAATGTTATGATCCCATAACAGAGTTTCTCTAAAAAATAATGTGTTTTATTATTTCAAAATAGACTGCTTTTATGAAAAAAAACAAAAAGATTTTGTGTTTTTAGCTTAGTTTAAGTTATTTTATTTTTTGTCTTTTGTGTATACTCCATAATTATCAAAATGACCATTCCTGTTTGACCCGAAAATCCAAAGGAAAGTGTTTTTATAAAGTTCATGGTTTTTTCTGAAGTTTGCATCCGCATACTTCACGCGGGGCAGTATACTTGACTTCGTCTATATATTGCTTGAAGTTTGCGGTTTCTTGATATCCTATACCGCATACTTCGTGTTTCTCTCAGTCGCATACTTCATTTTCATTTGTTGGAACTGTTTACTTGACCATAGTGTGAAATTACTGCGTTGATTGTGTTCAACGAGTATTGGCGACTTTAAAGGAATAGGTTTTATCTCTGAATTTGGATTAATCGAGTGTTTTGTGAACCGAGACTCATTCAGTACCTCTTGGACCAAATTAATGGGTTGTTTATGTGTTGAAACTAAAATTGACCAGTTTAAGTTGAACGAAAATGTTGGGCGACCAGGTATAAGCCTTTAATTTGCATTCCTAACTCATTTTTGTCATGGTTTTTGTGGATTCAAATAAATCAAAAGTTTGCGGTTTCATAAAAGTTTGCAGCCGCATACTTCAAATATGCGGTGCTCTTAAAAGTTTACGGTAAATTTAAAGTTTGCGGCTTTAAATAAAGTTTGCGGTTTAATTCGTCTGCCCGGAAACTTCAAACATGTCGTTGTTGAAATCTAACTTGTTCTATTGAATGCAGTGATGGCAGACTTGAAATTTGTTAAGGACCACAACGGATCAGCATACATGGAAGACCCACCACAAAATCATAGTATATTCAGATCAATGATAGCAGGTCTGCGGGCATCCAAGATCTTTCACGCCATTTCTCAACATCTCGATATATGTGAAGATTTTATTCGGGATTTCTGGAGCACGGCTGATTTTGTTACAGAAAAAGAAGTTGAAGGGATAGCTAGTACCGTGGCAGGAAATCGCATAGTAGTTACTGAAGATGTTATCAGGGAATGTTTGAATTTTGGTGATGAGGTCGACCATGCTACAAGTTTTTCTGTTGAACAAATGAACGGCGTTTTTGAAAGAATAAGTTATAAAGGAGGTTTACCGTCCTTGGAGAAGAAATGTTTGCCACCTTATTGGAAATACTTAGCACATGTGGTGAACCAATGTATTTCAGGAAGAAAGGGTGGATATGACGAACTAAGTGCCAGCATGACTGCAGCTGTATATGCACTTGTGACAAGGGAAAATTTCAACTTTTCAAGAGTTGTGTTTGAAGAAATGAAGAGCAATCTAACTCGGAAAAAAAAGTCAGTATTCTTGATGTATCCAATATTTTTGCAAATGATAATCAATTGAAATCATTCAGAGCTAGTCATGACACAGAGGAGACTGCATGTGAAAGTAATGGACAAGAGTATTCTGTCCTATATGAGCATGAATAAGAAAGGAAGTTTTCTGAATCTGACTCCCTTAGAAAAATTTAGAGCTTTTCCTCTCAACCTCAACCACAACCACAACCACAACCACAACCACAACCTCAACCTCAACCACAACCACAACCACAACCATAACCTCAACCTCAACCACAACCACAATCTCAACCTCAACCTCAACCACAACCACAACCACAACCACAACCACAACCTCAACCACCACCACCACCACCTCAACCCCGTCGTCGACTTCGACGTGCACCTTGTCAAGTTCAAAATCAGGCCGAAGTACCAATAGTTGATGAGTCTGTGATTCCTAATGTGCAGCTCGCCGATGAACATGCAGATGAATTCAATTACAACATTGAAGGGCCAGTGTACTTTGAAAATGAAGGAAATGCTAAAAATCTTGAAGATTTGGAAGATATCAATCTAGATGATTTGCAATTTTTAGACTCTGGAAATCAGAGTTCAAGTGGTATTAATGTTGAAGAGAAAGAAAGTGAGTCTGAGGGAGACTCAGAAGGTGAAGAGTTTGATTCATCTGAAACAGAAAGTGACAAGGAAGAAGTACCAATGAACAAATATCACAGAAGCTTACTGATTAAAAGAAAGTCTGCTGGGAAACCACCTCTCATCAACCCTTCTAAACATCAAAGTGATACTTCCGATGAAGACTATGATTTTGAAGATGATCTAAGTCCGTGGAAAAGAACAAAGTTTTCTGAACAACTCCCATAAAAGTCCACACCAATCATTAAACCAACTGTCACCCCATGGCAGGACAAGGGCAAGGCAAAGGTATTTAATCAACCCGCACCTATAGATGTTCAAGCCCTACAACAGAGAGTATTTGTTCTGGAACGGGACTCTGTTGCCAAAGACATGAAGATTGAGAAACTTAGTGAAGAAAATGTTACTCTCAAGAAGACTATAAACTTACAAGATGATAAGATCAATAGTCTTAAGGAAAACATGGTATTTGTGCTTGAAGAGCTGAAAAGGTTAAAATAAAATAAAGATAAAAGGAAAAGAAAAAGGAAGGATGGCTATAGTGGAAAGAGTGATGGGAAGGGTGATGACAATGATGGTGATGGTGATGATAATGATGGCAAGGGTGATGATCATGAAAGAAATAAGGATCAAGAACATCTACATGAAGGAACCAGCTCTCAAGAAGACATGTCAAGAGCAATGGTTACTTATGATCTTGAAACAGCAAATAAGGGAGCACGACAGTCAGATAATGAATTATCATTTAACTTTGAGTATGATCTTGATGAAATGCTCAAGTCTGGATCAATGTTCTCATTTGAAGATGATTTGACTGCACTTGATGATAACTTCATAGGAGAAGACATGAATGCAGATTTCTTTGATACAAATGTGTCTGTTTCTCCTACATACTTGAGTGCTCAAGGAAAGGTGATTACCGGTATTGATAGCGATTTATTTGCCGAAGGTAATTCGCCTCCTCACGTGGAAACATCTGCTGAGCATCATGAAGCAACTTCATCTTCAACTGATCCAGTAGATAAGAAAAGCATGTTTAAAGTTATTCCTCCACTTGAAGTTCATTATGTCAAATCCTCCAATGAGCTTTCAAAGAAGAACGACCGTTCTCCTATTCTGAGATGGATGTTTGACAATGAGAAGAATCTCTACACGATCAAGAGAAAGAATGGGCGAATAGAATATTTTGCACAATCACATGACCTTATGTCACTTCCAAGATTTGATGTGCAAGCAATGAACAAAGCTCCTTTCTATAATCCAGGAAACGTTGGTACAACAAGAAATTTTGTTTCACTCCTTGAAAAGGAATGTGACAGTGGATTCAAGATTCTAAAACCTGCTGAATGCAATAGGGTGAAATCAAAGTACATGATTGACAGAATAACCCAGAAGCCTCTTGTTATGGAAATCTATCCTTCTCCCAAGACCATAGATTGTATTCCAGTTCATCAAGCTTTGCCTGACAACTCTCTAAGTCAACTGGATTACTGGTATTACAGTTCTATGACAGGCTACATCTACATCCAGTGTGCAGATAAAGAATTTACTATTGTTGATCCTATGGATCTACTGAAGTTCGGGAAGGAAGATATGGTCAGATTGTCCAAGCAGCATCTATTCATGCCAGAAGAATGTGATAGAGACACCAAGCCTTTTGTAAAAGTATTAGCAACTGCAATAGTCAAAGGCCTCTATGAGGGGGGTGGTTATCACTTAGCTGATGTTGAAATACTTTAGTTATCTTGAATGCATTAGCCTAGGGGGAGATTGTAAGGATCAAACCTAATAGGCTAACGCATCAAGAGATCACCGACAAGTTCAGATGAAGACCATTTTGGAAGTATGCGGCCGCATACTTCATGGCCTAGCCGCATACTTGAAGTATGCTGTGCCCAACCGCATACTTGAAGTATGCGACCCTGGCCCAGCCCAACAGAATAGTATAAATAGTTATTTTGTATTCTGTATTCGGTTAGACAAGTTGTTGAGCGACATTTTGTATTGTTTTCAGGGGTTTATCAATATACAAATCGTTTGACAATCAATTGAGTCTCGTCCTTACTGTTTGTACCTACAAGTCACGTGTTGAGTCTGTTTTCGCCAGGTTCAACACGTCGTTGAATCCGTTGATTGAAGATCCTCAGAAATCCGGACCTTACACAGCTTTTGAAGCGGCAATGTATTCTGATTCGGTGGTGGATTGAGCAACAACACTTTGCTTAATACTTTTCCAAGTAATAGCACCACCGTTCAAAACAAACACAAATCCCATTTGTGATCAAGAATCATCTCGACCAGTCTGGAAGCTAGCATCAGTGTAACATTTCACAGCTAGTTCTTCTTCAAGTCCTCCATATATCAAGAACATATATTTAGTCCTTCTCAAGTACTTTAGGGTGTACTTCACAGTTGTCCAGTGACTCTCACCAGGATTCTGTTGATATGTACTAGTCATGCTTAATGCGCATGATACGTCTAGTCTTATATATATCATGCATACATGATGGAACCAATTGTAGAAGCATATGGAACTCTTTCCGTTTCCTTCTTTTCCTCGTCAGATTGAGAGCACTGTTTAGAGTTCAGTTTGGTTCCATGTGCCATGGGTAATGATCCTCTCTTAGAGTCTTGCATTGAAAAGCATCTAATGACCTTATCAACATATGTACTTCGACTTAAACCTATAAGCAGCTTTGATCTATCTCTATAGATCTTTATTCCCAGAATATATGTAGCTTCACCATGATCTTTCATTGCAAAACATTTACCCAGCCAAGACTTTATGTATTGTAGCATAGGAATATGGTTTCCATTGAGTAGTATGTCGCCTACATACAGAATCAGAAAAGTGATATAGCTCCTACTTGCCTTTCTGTAGATATAGCTCCTACTTGCCTTTCTGTAGATATAGTTCATCTTCGTTCTTGACAAAACCAAACTCTTTGATTTTCTGATCAAAGCGAAGATTCCAACTTCTATATGCCTGCTTTAATCCATAAATGGATTTGTTCAACTTGCATACCTTATTAGGATTCCCTGGATTTTCAAAACCTTTCGGTTGAACTATATAGACATCTTCAATAAGTTGTTCGTTTAGGAACGCGTTTTTGACATCCATTTGCCATATTTCGTAGTCATAATACGCTACAATGGTAAGTAAGATCCTAATCGACTTAAGCATGGCTACTGGCGAGAAGGTTTCATCATAATCAATTCCTTGAGTCTGAGTGAAGGCTTTCGCTACCAGCCTTGCTTTGAAGGTTTGCACGTTTCTATCCAAGTCGATTTTCTTCTTGAAAATCCACTTGCTTCCTACTGTCCGACTCTCAGGAGGAAGATCAACCAAGTCCCATATATGGTTTTCATACATGGATTGGATTTCGGTGTCACGCCCGTAACACAGGACAATTATCTAACCAGAGTAGTACCTCCAACAGAGATGCTCCAGGAAAGAACGACGGGTCTAGGAGAGATTTATACTCCGTCATTTCCTAGACAGAACATTCCGTTTTTCAGATAACTTCATACCAGTCAGAAGGTCGCCTTCTAGTTACTGTGACGTTGATATCAAAAACACACAGTAAAAGACTAAATCATCATCTTTTATTTCATCAAACCATAGTTTACAATCGTGGAATCAAAATGTTACATAACATTTTATCATATTTCCTAAAAGGAACATATCATTCAGGACTTAAAGTTCTAGGCATGCCCATCATCAACTGGATCATTCATCGGTTCATTCTAGTTCTGGAATGCCCTGTCTAATGACTACATGTGATGCGTTCAAAACATTTTATAAAACATGGGTCAGTATAAAGCTGGTGAATTTCATAAACTAAAATAGTTTATTAAAATGACCCGCTAAAGTATCTTGGACACATTCATGGGCCTCAACACCCAAATTCGTTCATGGGCTTCAACACCCAGCTGAAGATCATTTAGTCTATATATAACCAAGGACCGTTCCACGGGTTCTGTCCAACTTACCGTTCCACAGGCAAGTGAAATATAATAAGCGCTTAGAATACATTATATATAAACAATCGGTACAATCGTTTCAAGATACTCAAAATGTTTTCATAAATCAATCATGCCGGACAAGGTCATGATTGGGTTCATGCATCATAGTTTAAGAACTCACCTCGGCGGTATTTTGGCTTATTAATCAGTAATGCGGCAAACATCTCGGGAGAGTTCCTAGATAAGTAAGTACATTACTCATTTATACAAACCTAACTTAATGGTGTATAACCAAAGCTTAATAGGAGGTCGGAACCTTACCTCAGCACTATCTACGGCAATTTGAAGTCGAATGGTCAGAAACCAGATTCTCGCACGCGAACCGGGGCTCGGGATCAAGGTTTCAGAGAGTTTGTGTGATGTGAAGGTGTATTTGTGTGTGTAAAAGAGCTAAAATTGTTCAACTATTTATAGGGGTAAATGGGCACCCATAGCGAACCGTTATCTGAGGGGATGTCGGTCCGCTATGGCTCTTAGCCGCCTCATTGCCTTTAGGCCTACATAACGAACCATTATGCTTCTCATGTTGGTCCGCAATGGATGAATTACGGCCAGCGGACCGCAACAGTTCCTTTATCAGTTCGATATCTATCCTCTTCGTGTCAGACTTCAACGATTAGTCACCCGACACGTGTCACCCTCTAAGTGATTCCTTGCCCCATACATAGCGGACCACTATCCTTAAGATGTCGGTCCGACATCTGTCTACTTTTCTAAATTTTCACTTTTAGTCCCTGAACTTTGTTTATTTACACATCCATCCTTAAATTTTGAAGCTTGGTAAGTTTAGTCCTTTATTTTCTTAGGAATTTTCGAGGTGTTACAAATCTCCCCTCATTTAAGAAATTTCATCCTCTAAATTAAGATGTGAATAGATGAGTATATTTAACTCTCATCTGTTCCTCTAATTCCCAAGTCTTGTCGGATCCGATCCGACCTTGCCACTGGACTAATACTATTGGTATAACTTTCTTTCTTAACTTTCGTTCCCTTGTGCCTAAAATCTTGATTGGTTGTTCAGTAAAATGAAGCTTGTTGTCTACGTGTATATCATCTAGTGCAATAGTTTGAGCTGGATAAGCTAAACACTTGCGTAAAAGGATACGTGAAACGTATTATGAATTCCTTGTAAAGCTTCTGGTAGATCTAATTTCTAGGCTACTGCTCCAATTCTTTCAATTATCTTGTAAGGTCCGATATATCTTGGTCCTAACTTTCCTCATTTCCTGAACCTTATAATACCTTTCCAAGGTGAAACCTTTAACATCACATAATGCCCGACTTGGAATTCTAACGGCTGTCGTCTTCTGTCAGCTTAGCTTTTCTGACGGTCTTGACCAGCATTTAATCATTGTTTAATTTGGACTATCTTATCTGTTGTTTCCTGTATGAATTCAGGTCCAGGTAATTGACTGTCTCCTATTTTTGTCCAATAGACCGGAGTTCTGCACTTTCTTCCATACAGTGCTTCAAATGGTACGGCTTTGATACTTGAATGGTAACTGTTGTTGTAGGAGAATTCAATTAATGGTAGGTGATTATCCCAATTACCTCTAAAATCTATAACACATGCTCTTAGCTTATCTTCCAGTGTTTGAATTGTACGTTCACTCTGTCCGTCATTTTGAGGATGATATGCGGTACTCATGGTAAGTCATGTTCCTAATTCTTTCTGAAAACTCGTCCAGAATCTAGATGTGAACCTAATGTCTTTATAAAAAATAATAGACAGTGGTATGCCATGGTGGCTCACAATTTCATTGATATAGATCCTGGCTAACTTATCCATAGAGTATGTTTCATTGATGGGTATGAAATTGGCTGACTTGGTCAGTCTATTGACCATGACCCATATGACATTATGTCCTTTCTGAGTTCTGGGTAGCTTAGTTACGAAGTCCATTGTAATGCTATCCCATTTCCAGATAGGTAATTCTATTTGTTGTAGTTGACCTGCTGGTTTCTAGTGCTCAATCTTAACTTGAAGGCAAGTCAAGCATTTATGTATGTACTAGGCTACTGATCTCTTCATGTTTGGCCACCAGTAATGAGTCTTCAGATCTTTGTACATATTGTTTGCACCAGGATGCATGGAATATCTTGATTTATGTGCTTCATCTAATACCTTCTCTTGAATGTTTCCAAGCTTAGGAATCCAGATTCTTTGCTCGAATCTCATGATTTCATTATCTCCTTTGGATAACAACTTCTGTTTCCCAACCATACGTTCCTTCTTGATATTCTCTTCTTCTAATGCTTTTGGATGGATTTCCTTGATTTGCTCTATTAAGTCTAACTTTAGGTCTAATCGAAGTGCTTTTACTTTAATCGGTTGGCTTCGTTCTTTTCGAGTTAAAGCATCTGCTACTATATTTGCTTTCCCGGGATGGTATTTAATTTCACAATCATAGTCGTTGATGAGTTCCATCCACCTCCTTTGTCTCATATTTAAATCCTTCTGATTAAAAATATGTTGGAAGCTTTTGTGGTCTGAATATACCACACATTTGGTACCATACATATAGTGTCTCCAGATCTTTAGAGCAAACACTATGGCACCAAGTTCTAAGTCATGTGTGGTATAGTTCTTCTCATGAATTTTAAGTTTGCGTGATGCGTAGGCAATAACCTTGTCTCGCTGCATCAACACACAACCTAGACCAGTTCGGGAAGCGTCACGGTAAATGACAAAATCATCATCTCCTTCGGGTAGTGCTAAGATTGGTGCATGACTGAGTTTATCTTTGAGAATGTTGAATGCTTCTTCTTGTTTCGTACCCCATTCAAACTTTGCTGCCTTATAAGTCTTGAATAAATCTTTTGTAGTAACCGGCTAAACTAAGAAAGCTTCTGATTTCTGTTGGAGTCTTTGGGGCTTCCCATTTCATAACAGCTTCAATCTTACTTGGATCTACTTATATTCCCATTTCGTTCACAACGTGCCTAAGAAATTGTACCTCTTGTTTCCAAAATTCGCATTTGGAAAATTTAGCATACAATCTTTCTTTCCTCAGGGTTTCCAGAATGATCTTGAGATGCTCAACATGCTCTTCTTGGCTTCAGGAATAAATAGGAATATCATCGATGAAAACGATGACGAATTTGGCAAGAAAAGGCTTACAGACTCGATTAATTAACTCCATAAATGTTGCGGGAGCATTTGTTAGACCAAATGACATGGCCAGGAATTCATAGTAACCATATCTGGTTCAGAAAGAAGTTTTAGGTACATCTTCTTCTTGTACCTTCAGTCGATGATATCCTGATCTAAGATCGATTTTCGAGAAATACTTGGCTCCTTGTAGCTGATCGAACAGATCATCTATTCTTGGTAATGGATATCTGTTCTTCACAGTCAGCTTGTTCAATTCCCGATAATCAATGCACATCCTCATGCTCTCGTCCTTCTTCTTTACGAATAGTATCGGTGCTCCCCAAGGTGAAGTGTTATGATGAATGAACCCTTTGTCTAAGAGTTCTTGAATTTGTTTCATCAGTTCTTTTAGTTCGGAAGAGCTAGACGATAACGGGATTTTGCAATAGGCTTATCTCCGGGAATAAGTTCTATTCAGAATTCGATCTGACGATCGGGTGGAAGACCGGGTAATTCTTCCAGAAAAACATCCGGGTGATCACATACTATGGGAATATCCGCAATCTGCCCTTCGAGTTTAACGTTTAAAGTATGGAGTAAGAATATGCCATCTCCCTTCATTAATTCTTTCCTAGCTTTTGCTATAGAAATAATTTTAATCTTATTGGTTTCACTATCACCCTGAATTATCAAACTGGTTTCATCTGGTCTCTTAATCTTGACCGTTCTTTGGTAAAAGTCAATCTGGGCCTGGTATTGGTTTAACCAATCCATCCCTAGGATAACCTCATATTCGTTCAAGTTTATTGGCATTAGTGTAACTAATACCTTATCATCACCAAAATTGATGACACAATCAGGGTATGATTCGGTTATCCTAATATGTTCGCCACTAGCCGTTTCAACGACATAGGCATGAATAAGCGGAATTGGTTTTACGCCTAAATGTGGGGTGAATGCACATGAAACAAAACTTCTATTCGCCCCCGTATCAAATAAAATCTTGGTGTAAATAATATTAACTAAGAAAGTACCTGCTACTTCCTTAGCGTTATTTTTCTTTTCATCTCCGCTTCCTAAGACGAACACTCTTCCTGTTCCTTTATTCTGACCACCTATTCTCTGTTTAGGTGGCTTAGGATAAGCAGTCCTATAGTGACCTATTTCTCCACAGTTAAAGCATTTAACATTCGGGCATTGAGTTACAAAATGGCCAAACTTCTGACAAGTCTGGCACTTTTTTCCCTGATTAACTCTATTAGGGTAGGGATTAAATCCTCCTCTTCTGGGAAATTTTCCATTTCCTGGTTTAAATTTATAAACAACCTCTTCGGGTTTCCTTTTATGATCAACCTTTGGCGGTTCCTGAGCTGCCACCTCATCGTACATTATTACACTCTTCTCAACTACGAAATCTATCGTCTCAGGTGCGATAGATTTTACTAAGGTACGAACCTTAGGAGGTAAACTTGAATATAACATTTAATTCTCCTTGACTCAGGAGTAACCAAATGTGGCACCAGCTTGGCCATCTCACTAAATTTGGTTGTGTACTCCTGATAAGTCATGGTTCCAGCTTCGAACCGCATAAATTTAGCTTCAATCTTATCCACAACATTTTGTGGACAGTATCTCTTCACAATTAAATACTTGATATCCTCCCAAGTCATCCTATCCGTCACAATTTTCCTTTTGTTTGCTTGACTGACTCCCACCAGTTAAGAGCCTCTTCTTCAAAGGAATGTGCGGCAAATTTCATAGCTTGGTCTGCCCTACATTCGCTCATCTTTATTACTGCTTACATAGACGTGATCCATTGGAAAGAGGCAATGGCATCCTTCTTTCCATTGAAGGGCTTGGGATGGCAATTACTGAAATTCTTGTAGTTGCATCTGTGGCCATGTATTCCTGTACTCTGGTTTTTCATTCCCACTGTTTCATGAGTTCGGGTGGTTCCTATATTGTTCCCTATAGGAGTAGTATGAAGGGTGTCTTATGTTTGGGGAACAACACCATTTGTCTTCTCATTAAGACTATTATGATTTTCTCTTCTTCTAATAGTGTCATTAAGGATTCCTGGGAGAGTTGTTTAAAGTACTCGGGTGACCTGAGATGCCACCACTCCTTGGAATTGAGCTTCAGTCATAATGACTTCTTCCACAGGTTGCTCAGGTTCAGTATTCGTCTGTATGTTCTCGTTAGGATCAGTATTTGTGTTTGTCGTATTGCGAGTATGAGACCTAGTATTAGGCATCCTACCCCTACCTCTTCCGTGTCCTCTACCTCGTCCTACCATTTGTACCTACACACAGATGTATAACATCAGAATTCGTATAACCGGTCATAATCCAGAAACTCAGAAATTAATAACATCTGGCCAAGAATGCCTTTAATTATCTGATTTCTAGGTATTTCCCGTTATAGGTCATACTGAATGTATACACCAAACTTATCCTGAGGCATTCCAGACTAATTTCAGAGTTCTAGTTTATGTCTAGACACTATTCCTATAGTATCTAAATCCCTTAAACTGAGGCTCTGATACCAACTTGTCACACCCGTAACACAGGACAGTTATCTAACCACAGTAGTACCTCCAACAGAGATGCTCCCAGGAAAGAACGACGGGTCTAGGAGAGATTTATACACCTTCCTTTCCTAGACAGAACATTCCGGTTGTCAGATAACTACATACAAGTCAGAAGGTCGCCTTCTAGTTACTATGACGTTGATATCAAAAACACACAACGAAAGACTAAATCATCGTCTTTTATTTCATCAAACCATAGTTTACAATCGTGGAATCAAAATGTTACATAACATTTTATCATATTTCCTAAAAGGAACATATCACTCAGGACTTATAGTTCTAGGCATGCCCATCATCATCTAGATCATTCATCGGTTCATTCTAGTTCTGGAATGCCATGTCTAATGACTACCTATGATGCGTTCAAAACATTTTATAAAACATGGGTCAGCATAAAGCTGGTGAATTTCATAAACTAAAATAGTTTATTAAAATGACCCGCCAAAGTATCTTGAACACATTCATGGGCTTCAACACCCAAATTCGTTCATGGGCTTCAACACCCAGCTGAACGATCATTCAGTCTATATATAACCAAGGACCGTTCCATGGGTTCTGTCCAACTTGCCGTTCCACAGGCAAGTGAAATATAACAAGAGCTTAGAATACGTAATATATAAACAATCTGTACAATCGTTTCAAGATACTCAAAATGTTTTCGTAAATCAATCATGCCGGACAAGGTCATGATTGGGTTCATGCATCACAGTTTAAGTAAGTACATTACTCATTTACACAAACCTAACTTAATGGTGTATAACCAAAGCTTAATAGGAGGTCAGAACCTTACCTCAGCACTATCTACGACAATTTGGAGTCGAATGGTTAGAAACCGGATTCTCGCACGCGAACCATAGCCCCGGGGCTCGGGATCAAGGTTTCAGAGTGTGTGTGTGATGTGAAGGTGTATTTGTGTGTGTAAAAGAGTTGAAATCGTTCAACTATTTATAGGTGTAAATGGGCACCCATAGCGGACCGTTATCTGAGGGGATGTCAATCCACTATGGATCTTAGCCGCCTCATTGCCTTTGGGCCTACCTATCGGACTGTTATGCTTCTCATGTCGGTCCGCAATGGATGAATTACGGCTAGCGGACCGCAACAGATCCTTTATCTGTCCGATATCTATCCTCTACGTGTCAGACTTCAACGATTAGTCACCCGACACGTGTCACCTTCTGTGTGATTCCTTGCCCCCTACATAGCGGACCACCATCCTTAAGATGTCGGTCCGACATCTGCCTACTTTTCCAAATTTTCACTTTTAGTCCCTGAACTTTGTTTATTTACACATCCATCCTTAATTTTTGAAACTTGGCAAGTTTAGTCCTTTATTTTCTTAGGAATTTTTGAGGTGTTACCTTCGGCATCCATGGCTTCAAGCCATTTCTTAGATTTTGAATCTAAGATTGCAGATTTGTAACTAGTGGGCACAACCTGATCAATTATCAAGATGTCGTTAATCTGGTGAACACCGATATATCGGTTAGGTTCATGACGATCCCTAATACTTTTGCGAATGGTTTGTGTCACAGTTGAATCTTGAACATTTCGAGATTCTGTTTCAACAGTCTCATGTTGATCGATAAATTCATATTGGGGTTCGGTTACTTATGGTTCTCGGATTTCATCGAGGTCCACATGGTTTTCTCCAATTCCTCGCGCAAGAAGTTCCTTCTATAAGAAAGTAGCTCTGCATTTAATGAAAACCCGATTTTCAATAGGATTGTAGAAGTAGTAACCAATGGTTTTAGGGTATCCGACGATAACAAATTTATTTCCACGGGGATTCATTTTATCAGTAGATTCACTTGATACATATGCGTAGACCCTAAGGTAGGACACTTTGGGTTTATCCCCATGCCATATCTCATAAGGCGTTTTGTCCACCTTCTTTGTAGGAGCTAGATTTATTATTCTTGTGATAGTCTCAAGAGCAAAGCTCCAAAAGGAGTGAGGGAGGTTTGTACGACACATCATCGATCGAACCATATCTAATAAAGTTTGATTTCTCCTTTCAGACCCACCATTAAGTTGTGGTGTTCCAGGTGGAGTGAGTTGAGAAATGATCCCACATTTCTTAAGATGTTCGTCAAACTCTTGACTAAGATACTCACCACCTTGGTCAGATCGAAGCTTCTTAATCATTTTACCGAGGTGATTTTGTACCTTGTTTTGGTATTGTTTGAACATTTAAAACGTTTCATGTTTATGCTTCATAAGATAAACATAACCATATCTACTGAAGTCATCAGTAAATGTAATGAAATATCTCTGTCCACTTCTAGACATTATTCTGAATGGACCACATACATCAGTATGTACGAGTCCTAACAGAACCTTAGCCCTTTGACCGATACCGTTGAAAGGGGCTTTGGTTAACTTGCCACTCAAACAAGATTCAAAATTCTGGCGGTCTGGAGTTTCTTCATGCGATTCTTGTTTATGTGTCCAAGTCTACAATGCCATAGATACGTGTCATTGAAATCTAATTTCGCACGTTTGGAGGAGATGTTGAATAGAACGTTATTATCATGGACTTCTATCTCATAGATTCCATTATGAGGCTTTAAAGAAAAATAAAACAAGTTATTTAAATATGCAGAAATGTAATCACCATCAAAAGCATAATAAAATCCTTGTTCTTGCAAAGTGGAAACCGAAACAATATTCCTTGTCAAACTAGGAATGAAATAAACATTGTTTAAAAAAATTTCAAGACCAGAACGAAGTAAAAGAACATATTCTCTTACAGCCTTCACCGCGACCTTTTCCCCACTTCCCACATGGAGCTCCAAGTCGCCATGCTTCAGCTTCGTAACCTTCTTTAGTCCCTGCAAATCATTACAAATGTGAAAACCACATCAAGTGTCAAACACCCAAGATTTGCTAGACAGAGAGAAGATCTCAACAACGAACATACATGAGGACTGTCCTCCAGAAGACCTTTTATGTTTCAATTCAGCTAGATATTTGAGGCAGTTCCTCTTCCAGTGTCCGACTTCATCACAATGAAAGCATTTGACATGCTTCAGAGGTTTCTTAACAACAACCTTGCCTTTGCCCTTGCTATTGTAGATTTTCTTGTCTTTCCCCTTAGCTTCATATTTCTTGACTCGACCTTCCTTGATCATTAGCACTGGATCAGACTTAGCAGAATTCGGTATGTTCTTATCGGTAGTTTTGAGCATCATATGCAATTCTAGGATGGTCTTGTGCCAAGAATTCATATTATAGTTCAAAGTGAACTGGTCATATGATTTAGGAAATGAGTTGAGGATTATATCCCCAGCCAGCTCATTGTTCAAGGGAGAGTCAACACGTGCGAAGTGATCAATATATCCCTCCATCTTCAACACATGAGTGCTGACCGAAGAACCTTCTTGCATATGGCATCTTATAAGTGATCTTATCACCTCAAAGCGTTCATGACGGGCTTGCTACTGGAACATTTCCTGCAGTTGCCTGATCATATCGTATGGTGGCATATCAACCAGATTCTTCTAAATTTCCGGTATCATGGATGCCAGCATCAAGCAAGAGACGTTAATGGAATCATCAACATGCTTATCCCAGGTCTTACGAGCAAGGCCCGTAGAAGCAACAGGTTCTTCTGGGATTGGTTCCTCGAGAACATACATTTTATTCTCTACCCTGATGATAATCTTCATGTTTCGGTACCAATGCATGAAGTTGGAGTTGTCAAGTTTGTCCTTCTCAAGGATTGACTTTAGGGAGAATGAGGAGTTGGGATTGGATTCGTTAGACAACTACAAAATTCAAAATAAAGTTTTAGTATGTTCATGCATAACGTCCTAATTAAATTTATGACTCAATTTCAAAAATATATAATCAGGAATGAGATCCCGGTTCACCATAATAGGTAGGTAACGATTACCAATTGTGTCAACTACACAATTCTCGGTTTAAGGGGCATGACGAGAATTGTCAAGCTTGGATACGTTTCCCTCAACTATGCCCACTTAAACGACTTAAGTGATATTTTTCCTTCAATCGTAACCATAGAACCGACCTAAGTAACTTAGGAATCACGTCTTTACCTTCAACCAAAACCGTAGGGCCGGATGCAGGGTAATTCACTAACACCGGGGGTTCGGATAGATCATTTGAAGTGTTAAAATTTAGGGTGGCGCAGAAATATCGATTTTAATTTAGGATTTGCATTAATGTTTTAAATTACCGATTATGGTCAAAAACATTTTGGACGAAGAGGAGCATGATTCAAGTTGTGCAATTTTAGTAAACCGAATTTACTATTTAGTTCTTAAAACGCCTTTCAACACTCGACACTATCCAATTTTAAATATCTTATTTAATCTAAATTGGTCGTTAATCGCGAACTATATTTTAAACTAATAATCTCTTTAATTAATTTAAAATAGTTTCAAATAAAACTATTATATTTAAAAGATGTTTTCTTTTAAATAAAAACACTTTTATTTAATAGCATTTCCGAGAAATCTTTTAAACAATTTAAATATCTCGTCGTTTTAAGATTGTGTAAAAAGTTTTATAAAATATTTGCGGTTTAATTATTATCCTAAATAATGTCACAACTACAAAAATAATTTAAACATAAAAACCGAGCAACTTATAAATATTGCCCGGTATCGTTCGAGCCATCAAACGAAAAACGGACTGGTCTAAGGGATAACAAAAATAAATAAATAATCTTGCTATCTCCCACTTAGTACAATATCTCCATCTTTAATACCGTTTGCATCCGCCTTGGTCTTCAAGTCTTCGTATTGTTAGGTTTAAAATTTATTTACAAATACATTAAAAATAAATAAAATAAGTAAACTTAACTATTACAACGGGTTCCAAATAACCCATAAAAATTACAAAGAGAAACCAACCAAAACATACAAACAAAACCATGGGTCACTAATGCTCGATTTAATAAACCAAACCATACCAAATGAAAAAGGCTCGATCCTTTTGTCAAACAAAAGTTTTGACAAAAAAACATAAGTTCGAAAGATAAATAATATTATGTCTACACGCGCGTAAAGCTAGCTCTAATACCACTGTTGGGAATCCACGTACGAGTTTTAACTTTTAAAACAAGATTATATTTAAATCTTTTAAATAAATAAATCAGATTTATACAGGGGAAGCAATTGATACGATAAACAGTTCTAAACAGGGATCCCACCAGTGATCTGATTACATGCGTATAAACAATAAATTAAATCCAACCATAGGGTGTTTCAGGTTATACCTTCGACGAATAACCAAACGAAAGACACCTTGGTTCAACGAGCGTCTCGCTAGTGAAAGTTCACAAAACCTGCAACAACACGTCAAACAAATTGCGCGAAAGGGAACTGGCAGCGGCGACGGCGGCGGTGGAACGGTGGACGGTGGCGGCGTGGTGGCCGGCAGCGGTCACGAACGGCAAGGGGAGGGGGTGACGGCCTCTCTTCTTGCGCAAATGGTGATGGTGGCTAGAATGGTTATTAGGGTTTAACATTAAGGATACATTTATTGCTCCTTAATTTACTAGATGCACCCATTGAGAATTAACTTTTAATTACTATTAAACCTTGTGCTTTACTAATTATAAATAACGAGTAAATATTAACCAATTAACGTTTAACCCTTAAACGTTTAAATCATCCATGCTTTAATTATTTCTCTAAATAAATAATTACCGAATTCACCGATAAATATTTCTTCAAATATTTATTTCCCGTTTAATAAAACCGTTTTTCGTGAACTATAATATTTAACAATTAAATATTATCAATTTGCTCATTGCCCAAAGGGTAACTCTTTGGATCGTACATCGACAGTAACATTGACTAAATTGACGATCGGACATCACATATCCAACATACCCACCACCGCTTTGATATCTCATGAATACTCCGTTATATGGTTTTAAGATTTAGATAATGTTTATAACCGTAACCTCTTGCAACAACATGGATACCAGCCCAAAGTATTTAAATCAAGAGCATAGAGTATTCATGTAAAACCTTTCATAACATGTGCATCATGCCCAAAACATTTAGAAACGTTTAAAAAGGGTATCATAGAACTCACCTCTAATTCCTTTCCTCTCCGATAACTTTTACTTTTGCTAGTGCTATTAGCACAACGAATTGGATCAGAGTCTTAAGCCATTACAACATCACTTAGACACAAGTTCCTAGCTTAGTGAAAATAACCAGGTCATAGGAAACTAGTCCGAACCTTACTTCGGGACTCTCTACTACGTATTGGGGCCGAAAAGCTGGAAACCGGACTTCTCTACGCGAATCGGGGCTCGGGAATCGATCTCATAACTTAAATATGTGTTTCTAATGGTGTGTGGAGTGTGTGAAGATGTTTCAAACTGATTTTCTAATCTTTCTATTTATAGGAAAATTTCAGGCACGTTCTACTTATAACTTAACTATGTGTTTCTAATGGTGTGTGGAGTGTATGGAGTCCCAGCCCCTTCTCAGCAACTCCTTTGACCATGCTTGAAACCCGAACATGTCAAGGCATAATCACGTGATGAGGCACATTCTACTTATACGTCGTCAACATATAACAATAAATCAATCCTGATGCCCAGTCCCCCCGCTCGTCGTTATGTCCTTCAAGAACCCTTTTCCACGAGTCTGCTCGAATCAAGTTGCTTTTGACCTGCTTAAAACCTTAACACTGACCCTAAATTCCCATGCACACGTATACGTCCATGCAAGCCCTTTCCCCGCATGCATGCTTGTCGAGCAAAAGGTAGAACCCTACCCAATTTTATTCCGGTTTTCTCGCGTCTTGTACCACCACACCACGCGTATCCACCGTCGTTGCCATCGTCTTCATCGGGTACCATTGGGCACCACCACCGCTGCTCGTCCTAGCCGCTCCCTGCCACCTTACTTGCCAGTCCTGTCGTGCCCTTCTACATCCGTGACCACCACTCCCGTCACTGTCCACCACGCGCCACTCTAGTCCGCCTCCTCTCCCTTTCTCTCTTTGGCAGCCGATCACCACCCCACTCCCCACACCAATAACACCGCCACCTACAACCATTCGCAACCACCATCATCGCCACCCACGTCAAAACCCTAGACGGGATTCATATCCTACACCGAAACAACCATAGCTGAGGCCACCCGCTGTCCAGCGCTCTCCACCCATGTCCCGGCCGTCGTCGCTGATGGCTGCCACAACGCATCCCTTTCACAGCCATAACCGGCTATCACTAAACCCACCATGGCAAAACACCAATCGTAAACGTGTAAGAAGAATGGATATACGAAGGTGTATAAACAAAAACGAGGATTACCTAGATGATGATTGTAAGCCAATAGTTCAAGACCACCGTCGAACCACCACCGACGCTTTCTTTCGGCCACCCCTCGTCCGCGGCTCCTTCTTCCTTTCTCTATTTTTCTGCCGTAAACACACCTAGGTCAATAATAACCTAGGGTTTGCGAAATTTGATATATAAATATTCACAAGTTATGTTCCCGGTCCCTCTAATTCCGTCTCGTGCACTTAGACACTGAATTAAACGTTAAATGGCTAACTCGTCAATTTTTCTGAATTAACAAAAGTTTTGACAAATAAAACACAAGATCGAAAGACAAATAATATTATGTCTAAACGCGCGTAAAGCTAGCTCTTATACCACTGTTGGGAATCCACGTACGAGTTTTAACTTTTAAAACAAGATTATATTTAAAGCTTTTAAATAAATAAATCAGATTTATACAGGGGAAGCAATTGATACGATAAGCAGTTCTAAACTGGGATCCCACCAGTGATCCGATTACACGCGTATAAACAAAAATTAAATCCAACCATAGGGTGTTTCAGGTTATACCTTCGACGATTAACCAAACGAAAGACACCATGGTTCAACGAGCGTCTTGCTAGTGAAAGTTCACAAAACCTACAACAACACGTCAAACGAATTGCGTGAACGGGAACTGGAGGCGGTGACGACGGTGGTAGAACGGTTGACGGTGGCGGCGTGTTGGCCGGCAGCGGTCACGAACGGCAAGGGGAGGGGGGTGGCGGCCTCTCTTCTTGCGCAAATGGTGATGGTGGCTAGAATTATTATTAGGGTTTAACATTAAGGATATATTTATTGCTCCTTAATTTACTAGATGCACCCATTGAGAATTAACTGTTAATTACTATTAAACCTTGTGCTTTACTAATTATAAATAACGAGTAAATATTAACCAATTAACGTTTAACCCTTAAATGTTTAAATCATCCATGCTTTAATTATTTCTCTAAATAAAAAATTACCGAATTCACCGATAAATATTTCTCCAATATTTATTTCCCGTTTAATAAAACCGTTTTTCGTGAACTATAATATTTAACAATTAAATATTATCAATTTGCTCGTTGCCCAAAGGGTAACTCTTTGGATCGTACATCGACGGTAACGTTGACTTAATTGACGATCGGACATCACATATCCAACATACCCACCACCCCTTTGATATCTCATGAATACTCCGTTATATGGTTTTAAGATTTAGATAATGTTTATAACCTAACCTCTTGCAACAACATGGATACCAGCCCAAAGTATTTAAATCAAGGGCATAGAGTATTCATGTAAAACCTTTCATAACATGTGCATCATGCCAAAAACATTTAGAAACGTTTAAAAAGGGTATCATAGAACTCACCTCTAACTTCCTTTCCTCTCCGATAACTTATACTTTTGCTAGTGCTATTAGCACAATGACTTGGATCAGAGTCTTAAGCCATTACAACATCACTTAGACACAAGTTCCTAGCTTAGTGGAAATAACCAAGTCATAGGAAACTAGTCAAAACCTTACTTCGGGACTATCTACTACGTATATGGGGCCGAAAAGCTGGATACGGGACTTTTCTACGCGAATCGGGGCTCGAGAGTCGATCTCATAACTTAAATATGTGTTTCTAATGGTGTGTGGAGTGTGTGAAGATGTTTCAAACTGATTTTCTGATCTTTCTATTTATAGGCAAATTTCAAGGCCGTAACGGATCGTTACTAGGGGTAACGGTCTGTCACCAAATTTGTGGCGGCTTCCGTAACAGATCGTTATACCTCGTGAAGGTCCATCACGGGCCGGTTAGGCGGCTTAAATTTGCGGCGTGACTAACCGTTACCCACCGTGACGGTCTGTCATAGGGTTTCCACGCGTCGGATTTGGACCGCTAGTCAGCAAACACGTGTCATTCCCGCAATCATTTCCATTGTCAAGAGTAACGGACCGTTATACCATATGATGGTCCGTCGCTGTTCGTAACATACCATTATCACCTGTGACGGTCCGTCACAGTCCTAAAATACAAAATTTTCACATTTTATCCTTGAACTTTCACCTATTTATATTCTACCTCCTTAGGGTTTTACTTAATGACCATTTCATTCCTTTTACTATATGGCTTCTAACAAAAATTGGGGTGTTACAGTGGTGCTCCGAGATGATGAATATCCCGACGGGGATAACCCAGATGAGGGTGAAGTTTATGATATAGGTGAAACCCTTCGAAGGTATGTCTCATGTGTGTGATTTATTGCATGTTAAATCTTACTTGGCCTTAGTGATAAGGAAATGATGTGAAAGAAATATTAGCTTGTGTGCTTAATATTGATGGTCGCGATGTCGTGTTTACGATGGAGGTGTTAGTAGACCTCGTGAGAGTCTTGTCCTTGTCTGGTCTATGTCTAGGAGTCAGTTATGTTGACTAGTCTTCAGGTTGAAATGGGTGGTAGGTTACAAGTTTGTGGTTTGGTAAGTTCGATCCATATCGGTGAGACTTACAGGTTATGGTTATGGATTGAGTCAGGGTTTTTGGACTCTCAGGGGAGTTGCAATGTTTTAGATAACAAGGGTTACCGATATGAATGGTGAATTATTTTATAACTGAAGTGAAGGTCTGAGATTTAATAAACAAGGTGTTTATAATGAGAAGATTTCTTTTTAAGATAAACTTTTAAAACTCACTCAGCGTATCTGACTTTGTATGTACGTTAGAATGTTTTGCAGGTGAGTTCGTATGATGATGTATCTTGGCTTGGAAGCGGGGCTACTCGGGTCGGTGTGTATGCATTCGTACGGTAATGTAAAGGAAATAACGATTTTAAATTATAAATACCATTTTGAGTTAAGACATCCGCTATACGTTTATATTAAGAGTTAAGTGTTTTCAAAGAATATATTGTGATGTAACCCAACAGTAAGGTGCCTGGTTTTGGGCGTTACATGTACTTAGAGTATTCATGAGAATACGTGTGCGTGTACTTGCATAGTATTCAAGCGAATACTTGTGAGTATACTTGCATAAGTATTCAGGAGAATACTTGTGCGTGTACTTACATAGTATTCAAGCGAATACTTGTGAGTATACTTGCATAAGTAGTCAAGCGAATACTTGTGTGTGTACTTGTATAGTATTCAAGTGAATACTTAGTACGAGTACCTATCCTGCGAATGAACGGTATGATAGGAGTCTGATTATGTTTAACTGATATCCAGATTGTGAGTAACTCATGTCGGATTCAGTAGTATAGTACGTGAAAGCTTTCTTATCATGTGAGTTCTAGATGCCCCCTTTTAAAGAAGTTTTACTGTGTTTTGGGGTTGGTGTGCATATATAATGAAATGACGTTTAAGAAATGTGTTTATGAAATGTTTTGCTAAAGAAGTTTATAAAGTGTTTATGAATGAGAAGTTATTTTAATAAAACATACAAATGATTAAACTGTGAAGTTTGTATTGAAAGAAGTGAATGTTTTAGAAAGTCACCATATGATCGAATCTGCCATGGTTCCTTCGGGAACATGAGATATTTTATGTTATGTTTGGCAACACCTTTATAGGGGCATTTGTGACTAGTCAACTGTTGTACAACTGGTATGGTGATGATGGTCATCTTGGGGTTAACATGTTCCTTGAAGTTAAGTAGGTGTCACTGTACGGAAGGGCAGTGCTTGAAGTTTGGTACTAGTTACTGATGCTGTGATTTTATATAGTTAATAAAATATAATATATATTTTATTATATATTGAAAAGGCTTTCAAGAGATCAGGTTTTAAATTTATAAAATGACAAATACTTAAACTTAAAAACACACACAATAGGCAAGTGTACATATCGCAGCGTAATATAGTTTAGGTAAGAATCAAGTATCGAACCAATGGACACAGTCGAGTTCCAATACTCAATGTTTGTTATCGTTTAGCCGGTTTAATTAATTAGTGGGTGTTGTGTGCTTGTGAAGCGGAAAAGTAAATGACCGAAAAGTAAACGACAAGTAAATAAATGATAGAAATGAAAATGACAGTAAAGTAAATAACAGAAAATGTAAAATGTGCGTGAAGTGTGTAACAGAAATGTAAATAAGAGAAAAGTAAATAGTAGAAAGGTGAATAGCTCGAGAATAATCAGATAAGAACGAGTATTGCTTTAGTCTTTGAATCTGATTGGTATATGATAATGTTATGTTAACTAGTCCGATGGTATGACTAATACAAAAGTATGAACGGTACACCTCTAGAGCCTTATTCAAACGGCATTTGGTTCACGAATTATGTTCTTTAATAATAAAATGGTAAGACTCTTAGTTAGGGACACCATTACCCTCAACGCTTTAATAGATCCGTACATTCGTATGCTTAAGATCTACCTCCAAGTTGGTTTAAGACATCAAATTTAAATGTCTTTATTTTTATTAAAAGAGTGATTAAACTTTGTTCACCAGGATGTGGTGCAACAATGGGACCATGTATAAAGATGTATCGTTCCCAACATGAGTTCACCAACTCTTGGTTTCATGACAAAGTTCGTATAAAGACGTATGATTTTTATCAATATCAACCAAGTGTTGGCTTATCAAAATCCGCTTGTATAAATACGTACAAGTTTCCAGAGAAGTTTGAATAAAAAGGTTTTACGGTCTTACACTTTAAAATTAAGAACACTCACAAGTTTAAATACTAGTTTAGATAAAGATAAAAAGTTCACCATGAAGGTTTGTATAATTTAGAACATATAATAATACCCCACACTTAGACTTTGCTTGCCCTCAAGCGAACTCATGCATAATCAGACACATAACTAAAAACTAAAGAAAAGAAAGGAAGCTCCAATTAAGTGAAGACTTTGGAAAACTTATGAGTCGCTTATTCTATTTTTGTGCTTTTCTATGTTTGG
The DNA here is from genome assembly GCA_023525975.1 of Smallanthus sonchifolius. NCBI lineage: Eukaryota > Viridiplantae > Streptophyta > Magnoliopsida > Asterales > Asteraceae > Smallanthus > Smallanthus sonchifolius. Next base: position 100,955,257 of record CM042019.1, read on the forward strand.
GATGATGGAATCCATGACAAGCCTACTAGAACTTCAAGTATGCATATTCTTTCACTCCTCACAATGTTCACTCGACTCTCAAGTTATATATATGGATAATGTAAGTCAAGCAGAACACTCAGGTTTGAATCGAATTATGCAATGGTCATAAGCTTGTATGCAAATCAAGTCTACACCAATTAACTAAGTGATATTCATGAATCAAGAGGACTTAAAAAGGGTTGTAATGTGGCTAAAAAGGAAAGGAAAACAAAAGGGTGAAAATGAAAAAAAATGGGCTTTTAAAGGGTTTTTTTTGTTATGGGGTTGTAGCTAACATAGGACACACGGCTAAGGCTTCTTGGTTTAAGATTTGAAAATACTAGTAGCTCCCTCTACAGTACTCAGGTTATGAGGGTATAACTAATCTGAGGGCTCGTTTATGGTCAGATTTCCAAGACCGATACTTCGTATTATACTCAACTCTTCCTTCACTGCGTAATACATATTACTGCGTTTCCTTTTGGTTCTTTTGGCTTTAAACCTAATAGCACCCACTTCGATCAGATGTGTATACTCATGCTGGGAATAAGTTTGATTGTTGCTGCACTTTCCTTCGTGGCTCCAGTTGCCACATTTTACACATTTTTCATATCTTTTGCCTCTTCTCTTGGCGGCGCTTTTTGACAAGCCGTGGAATAGTGGTAATTTTTCTTGCTTGTGCCACCATTTCCTTACATCGAATGTTGCTTCAAAAACATTTTCTCGGAGTTTGGGTAGTAATCCAGGCTTTGCGAAATGAATACAAGAAAGCAAATGAAAATCAAAATAATGTGTTCCAGCTCTTTAAGGTCTCACTAATAAAATACCAACTTCTCTATCTCATCATTTAAAAAAAATATAAACATCAACACTAATTCTTCAATAATTCCACTTCCTCAATTTCCTTGAAATATTTTTCACTATCTCCCTTGTAGATCGTTCGGCTGTTTCCTCCTAATACTTCTACTTCCTTTGGTATACTCCACTTCCTTGAGTGAGTCAGATTCTTTCCGAATTATCTTAACGGTTGCATACTTGAAATAATGAAACAAGATAAACTAATGATTCTCCATCTTGAAGACAGTTAGCCAATAACCGGTGTTTACGAAAGCTGGTTTGGGATAAGTGGGTAATGGGTAGTAGAAAAGAAAAAGGCTAAGGCTCAAAGGGGCTATCTAGGTGGATATTTAAGTAGACATGCTGAATGAACGACAAAGTAAAGGATAGTAAAAGGGTAATAAAGTCCTAGGTGCCTCAATCATTTTCATACAATTAGTAGTTTATGGACTTGATATGTATAAGTCATACAAGTTCTAATTATGCATAAAATTCGATCGAAACACTCAACATGCCAAACGAAAGAACATGCAAAAAAATGATAGTAATGCTCGTGAAAGGCTCAGATTATTCTCACTTGAAAAATGGATGGGATAGAGTTTAGTGATTTGCTATGCATAATATCTATTTGTTTCTACTTGCCATGTTTCCATCTATTCCTGTTAGTATATTTAAGCGTGAACTTAAAGAGGTTTTTATTCTTTTTAAGTGGAGACTTCGGAAAACTTATGAGTCGCTTATTCTATTTTTGTGCTTTTCTATGTTTAGGATTATGGAATCCATTACAAGCCTACTAGAACTTCAATTATGCATATTCTTTCACTCCTCACAATGTTCACTCGACTCTCGGGTTGTATATACGGATAATGTCATAAAATTCGATCGAAACACTCAACATGCAAAACGAAAGAACATCCAAAAAAAATGATAGTAATGCTCGTGAAAGGCTCAGATTATTCTCACTTGAAAAATAAATGGGATAGAGTTTAGTGATTTGTTATGCATAATATATATTTGTTTCTACTTGCCATGTTTCCATCTATTCATGTTAGTATATTTAAGCGCGAACTTAAAGAGGTTTTTATTCTTTTTAAGTGGAGACTTCGGAAAACTTATGAGTCGCTTATTCTATTTTTGTGCTTTTCTATGTTTAGGATTATGGAATCCATTACAATCCTACTAGAACTTCAATTATGCATATTCTTTCACTCCTCACAATGTTCACTCGACTCTCGGGTTGTATATACGGTTAATGTCAAGCAGAACACTCACGTTCAAATCGAATTATGGAATGGTCATAATCTTGTATACAAATCAAGTCTCCACCAACTAACTAAGTGATATGCATGAATCAAGAGGACTTAAAAAGGGTTGTAATGTGGCTAAAAAGAAAGGAAATTAAAAGGGTGAAGATGAAAAAATCTTTTTGGGCTTTCAAAGTATTTTTTTTTCCTTTTGTTATGGGGTTGTAGCTAACGTAGGACACATGACTAAGGCTTGTTGAAGAGTTAAAATAGGCGCGTTACATAACTTCTGCTTTAACAACTAAAATGCCACTTCCTGTTTATCACCCCATTCAAACTTTCTATCTTTTTATGTTAAGAGGGTTAAGGATAGAGCTATCTTTGAGAAGTTTTCAATAAATCGCCTGAAGTAACCTACCAACCCCAGAAATAGTTAAATCTCTGTTAGCTTCTTAGGAGTTTCCCACATCTTAATAGCTTTTACCTTCGCCGGATCCACATGTATGCCTTTCTCGTTAATCACGTGGCCAAGAAAATGAACTTCTTGAAACCAAAACTCACACTTTGAGACCTTGGCATATAGCTTCACATTCCTGAGCAACTCCAAAATCAACCACAAGTGTTTCTCGTGGTCTTCCTTACTTCGGGAGTATATCAAGATGTCGTTGATGAAAACTATCATGAATTTGTCCAAATAGGGTTAGCATACTCTGTTCATAAGATCCATAATCACAGTCGTAGCATTGGTTAGCCCAAAAGGCATAACCAAAAACTCATAGTGACCATACCGAGTCCTAAACGCCATCTTTGGTATGTCGTCCTCCTGGATCCTTAATTGATGATAACCAGATATGAGATCGGTCTTAGAAAAATGGGTCGATCCTTGTAATTGGTCAAACAAGTCATCGATCCTCGGGAGCGAATACCGGTTCTTGATCGTGAGCTTATTCAACTCCCGGTAGTCTATACACATCCGGAACGATCCATCCTTCTTCTTCACGAATAGGACCGGAGCTCCCCAATGTGAGAAACTTCGCCTAATAAATCCCTTTTCCAAAAGTTCCTGCAATTGATTCGACAACTCTTGCAATTTAGACGGTGCCAAACAGTACGATGATTTAGCAATGGGTGCGGCGTCGGGTATGAAGTCGATCGTGAATTCAACTTTTCGTGGAGGGGGTAATCCGGGCAAATCATCGGGAAAGACTTCCAGATACTCGCGCATGATCGGGATATCCTGAATCTTTATCTCCTCCGATCTCTTCTCAACAACGTTAGCAAGAAATGTGCAACTCCCTTTCTTCAGATACTTCCAAGCCTTCATACATGAAATCATGTTAAAGCTCCTTCCGAGCTTATCACCTTGGACAATTAGAAATTCGCCATTTGGAAGTGGAATTCGAATTATCTTTTCTGAACAAACAATTTCAGCTCGGTTTATGGATAACCAATGCATGCCAATAACAACATAAAAACTACCGAGCTCTATCGGGATAAGGTCTACAATAAACTTGTGATTATTTTAGTTCATAATGCAACCTTGTACAATATCACTAGCTTTAATCAACTTGTCATTAGCTAGTTCTATATTGTAGGCTTCGTGCAATTTTTGTGATTCTAGGCTAATCAATGATCTAAACTCTAAAGAAATAAAACTTCTACCAACCCCTGAATCAAAAAGTATATATGCGTAGAGATCATTGATGATAAAGGTACCTGTCATCATGTTCGGATCTTGACGAGCTTCTCCAGCCCCAATCACAAATGCACTTCCTTTAGCTTGGTTTGTTGTGTTTCCGCCGTCTCGGCCCAATTTGGGGCATCTGTCTCTGAAGTGACCAACCATGCCACATTCATAACATGATGTTTGAGGTTCTAAGTTAACCCTGCAGTTCTTGGCATGATGACCGGTCCTTTTACACCTTTCACAAGTAACAGTCGCGCATTGCCCCACATGGTGAAACTTACATCTAGTACACCTCGGTAAGTTCCCATTATACCCCTTCTTTTCTCGTGTCATCGCCCCATAATTCTTTACAAACGTCCACTTCTTACTTGGACCGCCAATAGTTTTCTTCATAACCTTTCCTTCTGGTTTCTTCATAATAGAACCCTTCTTTACTAACACCCCATTCCTCACCATCTTGTCCGTTAAATCACCAACCAACTGTATTGCACTCTGAATAGTAGTAGGTTTGGATGAAGTAACCATTCCTTGAATCTGGGGTACCAATCACCAGATGTATCTCTCCATCCGCTTCAGTTCCGATGTCACCATGTGTGGCACCAATCGAGACAACTCGTGAAACCCAGTTGTATAAGCTAGGATTTCAGCTCCTTCCATCTCCTAGTTCCAAAACTCAACCTCTATCCTTTTTATCTCATTCCTAGGACAATACTCGTCGATGAACATTTTCTTGAACTCGTTCCATGTCAGCTTATCAGTGACTGCTTCTCCCAAGGCTTGAATTTGAGAGTTCCACCATGTCAAGGCTTCACTCTCAAATGAATAGGCAGCATATTTCACTTTTTGATTATGCAAACAATTGCTAATCTTAATAACTGACTCCATTTTCTCCATCCATCTCACAAGGCCAACCGTTCCTTCAGTACTGTGGAACTCGAGTAGTTTTTCGGCAGAAAAATCCTTGAAAGTACAACCACGGTTGTGGTTTTCAGTATTGGTGCCACCACCGACACCACCGCCAGCCCCACTGCCTAATGCACCACCACTGGTGCCACCTCCGGCTCCACCGCCAATGCCACCACCGGCTCAACCGCCAGTGCTACCACTGCCTAATGCAACACCACCGGTTCAACCACCGGCTCCACCACCTCTAGCGTTCCTTATCAAACCCGCGGTAACCTGATCTATGATGTTAGGAATAACCGCGTCAAGGTGTTGATTTATCAGTTGCGTCAAATTAGGCGGAGGATTCTCCGGCTCCTCTTGTCGAGCATTCCTTGTTGGCGGCATTGTCTATAACCGAAATAGACAGAAATTCGTTAAGAGTTTTAGTAAGTGAAGACACTTGACTAAAAATTCACTCGAATCATAGCAAACAAGGCATGTGTTTGAAGATGACAATAATGGTTCAATCAAACAGTGTGCACAAGGCAACAAACAGGGATAATAGTGGTATACAAATAATGGCTAAATAAAAGTTTTGATACACAAAGAATCATCCCAAAATAAAGTTTCATTCCATCATCCCTGTAAGGTCCGAAATCCTGAGGACCTTCAATCAACGGATTCAACGACATGTTGAACCTAGCGGAAATAGACTCGACACTTGACTTATAGGTTAAACAAAGAGAACGAGGCATTATCAACTTATCAATCGATTTGTATTACTGAATAACACCTTAGAATACAGTACAATACGTTCAATAACTCGTCTAACTCGTCTAACCCGAATACAAATTACAAAACATCTATTTATACTAAGCAGAAAAGTATTCGGTGGGCTTAGGCCTATACCGCATACTTCAAGTATGCGACTGTGTACCGCATACTTCAAGTATGTGGCTGGCCATGAAGTATGCGGCCGTATACTTCCTTCCGTCTTCAAAACATCATCTTCCGAACATCCCGATGACCTCTTGATGTGTTAGCCTATTAGGTTTGATCCTTACAATATCCCCCTAGGCTAATGCACTCAAGATACTCAAAGTATTTCAATATCAGCAGAGTGATCACCACCTCCCTTATAGAGGCCTTTAACTATCGCAGTTGCCAAGACTTTCACAAACAACTTGGTCTCTCTTTCACTATCTTCTGGCACGAATAGCTGCTTCTTGGACAATCTCATCATGTCTTCTTTCCCTTTCTAATCTGCCACTTTTCATAAATGTGGATTTTAAACAGTTTTTCAACTTATCCCTGTTGGGACATAGATTTGTAATGACAAAAGCTTGTAATAGTTAGATTTTATGTCTTTGTGTTTTTTATATGTAAATGTATAAAGTTGCTAAGTGTCTTTACTAGTGAGCCTAGAGGCGAACTTGTTAAGTTCGCCTGGTCTACTAGAGGCGAACTTAATAAGTTCGCTGAGGCGAACTTGTTAAGTTCGCTTAGTCTGTTTCAGGCGAACTTAATAAGTTCGCTTACAACAAGTTAGTTTCTATATATATGTGTTTACATGGTCATTAGACATAATATAGAACATAACAGAGAGAACTAGATTTGTCTGACTGAGTCTGTAAACCATTTTGAATCTGAATATATTTGAGAAGTTTATTTACGCGTGTTGTTTGAATTGTCGATTAGTATACAAACGTTAACACGAAGGATTCCGCACTTCGTGTTATAGCAACGTCATATCACGAGTTTGATCAGTAGTTGAGTTACCTGGACCTACAAGTGGTATAAGAGCTTATGCTCGTGAATTAAGTACGATTCTCGGTGATTAGTGACGGTTTTAGTGTACAATTCGACAAGAAATTCAACATTTTTGAATTTTCTGCAACAATAGAGTTTTTCAAGTTCTTGAAGATCGTTTCTCTGCTGAATTCGTGTTTTTGGAAGTGTTTTTGACGAAATTAGTCCGATAGAACTGTTCTATTTGATAAAATTCATAATCCTACGGATCAATTTCCTTAAATTCCATCAATTCGCTGAGAAATCATGATTTTTGAAGTTCTTGGTTCGTGTTTGAGAAAAGATTCCTCTGAATCTGTTACAGTAGTTTAAGCGAACTTGCTGAGTTCCTGTGCATGCGAACTTAGCAAGCGAACTTATTAAGTTCGCTTCTCACATTTTAAGCGAACTTATTTTTTAAGCGAACTTACCAGATTTCCTCCTTAAGCGAACTTGTCTTGTTCGCCTGATATCAAGTTCGCTTAGTACTCACTAAAGCGAACTTATTAAGTTCGCCTGAGGGTAAAACTGCTCAATACTTAGAAATTTTTCAGAAATTTTTTTTTAACATGGCAAATATGGTTCAAGTCACAAACATGTTCAATTATGACAATGAGATTGGTACATCTCAAAAACCTTCGAAGTTGCTGATTATTCAAATTGGAAAGATCGGTTTGACCAATTCGTATTTTTTTACCAATACTAGTTTGTGGATTCCGATTTTGGAAGGATATACGCATCCTACTTATTCATGGATGGGAAAGGATGATGTTCCGAAACCAGTGTCAGCTTTAACTACTGAAGAGAAGCTGCTATTTGATCGAGAAAAGAAAGCAATGGCTAGCATTTCGATGTCTCTACCAAAGGAAATTTATCACAATTTTAAACAGTTCAATTCTTCTCAACAACTGTGGGAAGCATTACAGAAAAGGTGTGAAGGGAGTTTAGATGTGAAGAAAAGTAGAAAAGAGTTACTAAAGAAGCAGTTCCTAGTCTTTAAACATTTTCAAAATGAATCTTTGGATGATCTTGCTACAAGATTCTATCATCTTCTTAGTAAACTGGCTAGTGCATCTGTGGTATATGAGACTGAGGAAATCAATGATAAATTCTTGGAGGCTTTACCATCAAAGTTTGATGTGTATACGGTTTTGATCAAAGAAAATGTTAAGTACAAAACCATGTCTCTTGAAGAAGTCCTAGGGAAGATTCAGTCACATGACATGAATATGAAGAAGAAAGAGACTAATATGGAGCATATCCAGGATCCCTCAATGTATTTTGCCAAATCTATTGGTAAATCTGGTACTGGAGTGGCATTCTTTTCTGATGATGCTCAAGAGTCTTCAAATGATCAGTGTTCTGGAGTTCCAATTTATTCTGGTCATTCAAGTTATTCTGGATTTTCTGCTACTACTGCTTCAACATCATCTAGATCTCATGTGAATCAGAAAGTTGCTGATGATTATCTTGCTATGTTTTCTTCATTCATGGCATCATATGAAAATTTCATTGGAGGTAAAATACATGATCCTGAGGTAATAGAAGAAGATTTCAGACAGATTGACCCTGTTGATCTGGAAGAAATGAATATCCAATGGAATATGGCCATGTTAATGCGACAAGCTAAAGATTTCTTGAAGAGAACTGGTAGAAAATATATTGGTTCAAATAGTCGATCGCGTATGGGTTTTGATAAGAGCAAAGTTAGGTGTTACAACTGCCAAGAGTATGGTCATTTTGCTAAGGAGTGTGTGAAGCCAAAGGTAGAATTTGATTCTCAAAAGAAGCAGTCTAACTTTCAACATAATAGGAATCAGTCACATGGTTCATCTGGTAATCAAAGTCATGGTCCTTCTGGTAATACAAATCATGCATCTGCATCATCAGCTTTAGTTGCTCAAAACAACGAAAATTATGATTGGGGCATTCATCTGGAAGATTTGGTGGGTGCTGTGAGTCAGGCTTTTGTTGCAGAAATTCATTCAGAAAAACCAGAAGAGTCTACTGAGGATAAAAGTTCTAGTGATGATTCGTGTGATGGTGATAGTGTTCCAAGTGTTGATGATGAGGAAGAAAGAGGGCAAAGTATTGATTCTGATGCTGTGTCAGGGGTTGCTGAGGAAGAAATTGTTCTTACAGAAAATGCTTCAGTTGGTGAAGATTCAGAGAATATTCCAATTGCCAAAGTATTCATGGCAGACATGTCTGATCCGACTAAGGTAAAAGACTCTGTTTGTCATATATACTGTTCTAATTGTATTTCTATTAAAGATAAACTGCAAAAAGTCATGGATGATAACACAAATTTGATTTGTGACATGAAATCAATGCATTCAGTTAATCAGAAACTGAAAGATAATGATAAGCTGTGCATTGATAGAATTGAGTCTTTGAAAAAAGACTTAAATTCTCTTGGGTTAAAATACAAAGAGCAAGGTTATCATCTAGATATGGCTTATGCTGAAATCGAAAAACGAAATGCAGTAGTTGCCCAAAAGAACAAGGAGATTTCTGAAAAAGAATCTGAGGTGATAAAGTTAAATAGAAAGCTGGAACAGTTTGAGAATTCATCTGTAGTTCTGGATTATTTCAATGCTAATGCTGATCCCACAAAAAAGGTTGCTGGTATTGGGTTTGTTCCTCCTCCGTTCAATGCAAATTATGTGGTTGAGCCTGAAATCATTCATGAAGAGGAAATTGATCCCAAGACAGTATTAAAGGTGAATCCAGTGACGGGTGAAGACATGGTGTATGATTCTGATACAGAGGATGAAGTGTTTGATGATTCAAAGGTTGAAGGCATTCCGAGAGAAGTGAAAATTGAGGAATCAAAGGTTGTGAAGAATGTTACTCGGGATAGATGCATCTTGACAGAACCTGAAGAGGTGAAAGTGATTCCAACTAAACTTTCTCCAATCTTACAGTCAAGTGGGTTTGTTGCGGCTGGTTTTCAAAAAGTGAATTCTTCAAAGGTGCCAAAACAGACTTATGTTCCAAAGAAGCCAAAAAATTGTTCTGGGCATTCCTCCGAAGCTTATTCTTCTGATGGTTCTTCAAATTCAAAGAAAATATCTTATTTCAGAAGTTATCATGAAAGAAGAGTGTGTTTTCATTGCAATGAGGCTGGTCATATTTTGATTAATTGTCCATACAAGAACCAGGGTAAAATGGAGACTGTTCCTTCACAACCGAAAGTGGTGAAGATTCTTAAAAGAAACGATGAGGGAAAGTCGTCTTCTAGTTTGGAGAAAAATATGACTGGTCATTCTTTTGTTAAATCCCATGGATTTAAACAACAGAATTTATTGAATGCTAAATCCTTTGTTTGCAAAGAGAAACTTGAGATTCCAAAAGTTGGAATTTCAAAAGATTCTTTTCAGGAGGTTAAATTGTCTAGACCTCAAAGAAGAAGAAGAAACAGAAAATTAAAGAAAATTTTGGAAACTTCTGAATCAGACAATAATATATCACATAATGTTTTTCAAAATAATAAAAATGATTCTTCTTTGCAAAGGTCTGATTGTCAAACTTTTGTTCCAAAAGTGAATGATAAAATCGATTGTAAATTACAAGAAGTTGTTTATTTTGATCAATCCGGACGACCCAAGACCACGATGGCTTGGGTTCCACTTTCTAACTGATTTTTGTTGTTTATGTAGGGAAAACCAAGGAGGACTATCAACAATACATGGTATGTGGATAGTGGTTGCTCTCGACATATGACAGGGAATGTTAGATTGCTTGAGGATGTGATTAAAATTGATGGTGGTTATGTCGCTTTTGCGGGTAATAAAGGCGGGTACATAACAGGCCAGGGAACGTTAAAGAATGACAAAGTAAAATTTGAAAAGGTGAATTATGTTGAGCAACTGGAACACAATCTTTTAAGCGTATCACAAGTCTGTGACAAGAAGTTTTTGTTCCATTTCAACGATCATGAATGCTATATTCTGAAACCGGGTTTTGTGATTCCTGATGAATGGATTCTTATGAAGGCTCCAAGGAGAAACGACACGTATGTCCTTGACATGAGTGTCGCCACTACAACGGATTCAATTCCTACTTGTTTACTCTCCAAGGCGTCGGAATCTGATTCAATATTGTGGCACATGAAGTTAGCTCACATTAACTACAGGAAGATGAACTACATTGTTAGGAATATTCTTGTGCTTGGTATTCCGAAAATGAAATTCTCAGTTCCTGATGATTGTATTCCGTGCAAGAAGGGGAAGCAAAGAAAGAAATCTCACAAATCAAAATTGATGAATTCTATCGTAACTCCTTTGGAGTTGCTGCATATGGATTTGTTCGGTCCTATCAGTATTTGGAGCATTGGTGGAAAATCGTACTGCTTGGTCGTAACTGATGATTACTCCAGATTTTCATGGGTTAAGTTTCTTTCTTCTAAAGCTGAAACCACTGAGTTGGTACAATACTTAATCCTGGGTTTGGAGAATTTATTCAATCTGAAAGTCAGAAGAATCAGGAGTGACAATGGCAGCGAATTTAAGAATAGAAAAATGGGCTTATTCTGTCTACAAAAAGGAATTCATCATGAATTCAGTGCGCCATATGTTCCTCAACAAAACGGTGTTGCTGAACGAAAGAACAGGACATTGGTCGAAACAGCTCGCACGATGCTTGCAGATTCTAAGCTTCCAGTCACCTTTTGGGCTTAAGCTGTGAATACTGCGTGTCATGTTTTGAACAGGGTCTTGACCATCAAGCGACATAACAAGACTTGCTATGAATTGTTGAATAATCAAAAGCCGAATCTGGAATACTTACTACCTTTTGGTAATTCGTGTACCCTACTGAAGGTTCGAGATGTCCCAACAAAATTCAGTGCAAAGGCTATTGAAGGGATTTTTCTGGGGTATGTGGCTAATTCAACAACCAAGAGGGTTTATAACAAAGAGACACGCCAAGTTGAAGAATGGTTCCATATTGACTGTTCAAATCGGTCTTTACCACAAATGGCGATTGGTCCGGATTGGACATTTGATTATGACAACTTATTCAAGTCTTTTCATTTACCGTCTGATATTTCTGATGAAGATGCTGCTGTTCTTTATGAGTCTTGTCAAGATGCACAGCACAATGGATTTCTACCTAATGTAGTTCCCAATTCATCGATTCCATCTACTTCTGCTCCCAATCCTAATGTTGCTTCTTGTTCAGGTCCACAAGATTCAGAGAGTGAGGAGGATAATGCTATTTTTCAGGATTCGTCTGCTGATCCGTTGTTGGGAGATGATTCATTACCTTCGACACAGGATCAGGGGGAGATTCCTTCAAATTTAGACTCGGAAATTCCAATTCCTCAAGATTATTCTTATCAATCTACATCTACTCAAGTTGAACTGTTGCCAGTTCCTGAGGTCGCATCCATCAAGGAACACAAAGATCATCCAGTAACAAATATAATTGGAAATTTACAGAATGGAGTGAAAACCCGTTCTCTTGTTGATAATACTTGTTTGTATACTTGCATTAAAGATTCTGGTGTTCTTGATGATTGCTCACATTCTTGCTTTATTTCACAGGTTGAACCAAAGAATGTTGAGATGGCTTTAAATGATAATAACTGGATAGAAGCTATGCAGGAAGAACTTGCTCAATTTGACAAACTTAAGGTTTGAAATCTTGTTGATCTTCCGAAAGGTGCGTATCCGATAGGAACAAAATGGGTGTTTAAATGTAAGAAAGACGATCGAGGTGTCGTGGTACGCAATAAGGCAAGATTAGTTGTCCAGGGCTTCAATCAACAAGAAGGAATTGATTACACCGAGGTTTATGCGCCGGTTGCGCGGCTTGAAGCTATAAGGCTGTTTCTAGCTTTTGCTTCCTTTAAAGGTTTTAAGGTGTTTCAATTAGACGTCAAGAGTGCATTTTTATATGGAAAGGTCAAGGATGAAGTCTATGTGTGTCAGCCGCCGGGGTTTGAAGATCCACTGAATCCGAACATGGTTTTCAAGCTTGATAAGGCCCTCTATGGTCTTCATCAGGCTCCTCGTGCGTGGTATGAAACATTATCCACACATCTTTTGGCGAATGACTTTGTTCGTGGAAAGATAGACTCGACCTTATTCATAAAGAAATCAGGGGGAGATTACCTACTGGTACAGATTTATGTGGATGATATTATTTTTGGCTCGACAAATGAAGGGTTGTGCAAAGACTTTGAGGGTGTTATGAAGTCGAAAATTGAAATGTCTGCTATGGGAGGGTTATCGTTTTTCTTAGGTTTACAAGTAAATCAAAAGGAAGATGGTTTCTTTATTCATCAGTCCAAGTATGTCAAAGACATCTTGAGCCGGTTCAAGATGGAGGACTGTACCCCATACGATACACCAATTCCGGTCAATCATAAGTTAAATTCTGACACGGAAGGAAAAGATGTGGATTGTCTACTTTACAGAGCTATGATTGGATCCCTCATGTACTTAACCGCTTCAAGGCCGGTTATAATGTTCGCCGTGTGTATCTGTTCCAGATTTCAGGCAAAGCCAAAAGAATCTCACTTAATTGCTGTGAAAAGAATCTTTCGATATTTAAAAGGAAAACAACGTTTAGGGCTATGGTATCCTCATGGTTCTAACTTTGATTTCAATGCTTATACTGATTCTGATTTTGGTGGTTGTTGTCTGGACAGGAAATCTACAACAGGTGGTTGTCAGTTCTTAGGAAATCGACTTGTATCTTGGCAATGCAAAAGGCAAACCACAGTCTCGATTTCAACATGCGAAGCAGAATACATTGCTGCTGCAAGTTGCTGTTCACAAATCCTGTGGATACAACAACAATTGAGAGATTACGAGAAAAGGTTGATTGAGCTGGTCAAGGTACACACTGAAGATAATTTTGCTGATTTGTTTACTAAGACATTTGATCGTACCAGGTTTGAATTCCTGATAAAAATGATTGGAATGATCAATCATGAATAAAAGATTTTCAAAATCAGAATTTCATGGAAAAAAAATTTTTGGTTCTTTTATTGCTTTATTACATTTCTGCATTTACATTTTCAGTCAAAAAGTTTAAATTATAAAAAGTCAAAACAAATTGAAAATTATAAAATTTGACATCATTTGAGGTTTGAGAAGAAATGATAGTACATCAGTGATTAGTTCATTTCACACGACCTTAGTAGACCTTGATATATGATTGATTAAAATAAGTTGATCTGATCTAAATTTCAAAGTCTGTATAAATAAGAAATGATAGTGTTGTGAATGCTCTATTCTTGATAATTTGTTTTAAAATTTGTGTATAAAATTTGAAACTTGAATTGTCAATAGGCTAAAAGCGTTTTGAAACTAATAGTAGTGTGAAAATCAAATATAATATGATTACATCTGTGATTTAAATCCATTATATGTCTGGGTGTGTGTGTTAAAAGATCACTATCAGATAAAGAATATTAGCTTTTAATAAGGATTTTCCTATGAGATCAGTTTCGGGTTATGTCCTTAGCATTATTCATTCGATTTGCTTCAGTGCCCATGTCCCGAAAAGCATGCAATTTGAAGTATAATCAAGATATGTACTTGACATCATCTGTCAAACATATACTAGCCCTTGGATCATATTGATAAATCATCTTTACTGATTCCATTGAATTCATAATCCAGATAACAGTTGGATCCACGTACCTGAATCTTATGATTCCACAAATATAAGCCAAAACATTGAATCATTCGATTCTGAATCTCATTGATTCCTATACAATCCAATTTGGATTCTGCTATTCATGTGCTAAGTGATGTCTCCTCATTCTGAATATTCGGATAATCTTTAGTAAAATCTTATATATGTCTTGAAGATAGTACATTTATTTTCTATTTGGCAATTATGTGGGGTACACGATGTTTATCATTTAAATGGTACTAAATCACATGAATTTGGAGAACAAACGCTTATAGTTTCAAATAATATAATATTGACAATTTTAAGAATTCAGGCTTTATATTTCAAATTCGGTATAAATAAAAGAGCATTTTATAACCTAATCTTATTTACTTTGAAATTTATCGCGTATCATTTCAAATATTATTCAAATTGAATGAGTTTCAAAATGAAAAAGATGCAAAATGCACAAAATTGAGTTGAATGGTCTCTTACTATAGGTTACCCTTTGTTATTGATAATATGTGTGATGAATTAATTGAATACTGATATGATCTTCTTGCTCATGATGTTCAAACCAAAAATATGTGATTTCAGTTTATTCAGATAAAAACAAAAAATATGTGATTTCAGTTTGTATAGATAAAATCCAAAAATATGTGTTTCCGTCTGTATAGATAAAACTCAAAAATATTTTGATTTTTATTTTCCATGAAAATTCTAATCTTTTATTAAAATTGTTCGGGATTGGATCAAATATGTGTTGCTGACGGAAGTTCAAGATTTGACAGGTTGAAGTTGGTAAAATTTGTGTTCAAGGCGAAAAGGTTGAAAAATAATTATGTTCGCCTGTGTACAGTGAAGCGAACTTAATAAGTTCGCTTAAATCAGTGAAGAGAACTTAATCTACAGTCTGGGGTGAAGCGAACTTAAGGGAGAAGCGAACATATCTTGTTCGCCGAAGGCTTGTTAAGCGAACTTAACAAGTTCGCTTAATCAAGCGAACTTAATCTGAATAAGGGTTGAATCAGGCGAACTTGTCATTCTCATCGTCTTCCTCAGACTTAAGCGAACTTGCCCAAAATTCTCAAAACTTTAAAACTGTGTTGTGAGTGTTATTTTCTGGTTGAATCTTGATCAAAATTGAATTGCGAATCTAACAAAGGTATTTTCGTCGATTTTCATCCGCTAAATTGAGAGTATTTTGGATTTTTAATCTCGGTTTTCGTCGAACGATTCAAAGGACGATTTTGACCTAATTTTTGAATGAAATATAAAATTAATCATCATCTTTGGTTGTAAATTGGAATTCGACTGTTGTTCAAAGCTTATTTCACGATTTCTATTGATTTGCCGTAGTTTTGAAAATCTGTGTTTGAATTTCAAACGTCTCAGGTTCAGGCGAACTTGTTCCAAACGAACTTATTCGAAGCGAACTTGTCAGGCGAACTTAATAAGTTCGCCTTAAGTTCGCCTAGGGGTCAGAAGTGAAATGGACTTGTGATTTTTTTTAAATTTTTTTTGTTTTGTTTGAAATTTTTTGTTTGAAATTTTTTAAAAAAAATTTTTTGTTTTGTTTGTGTGTATTATTAAATGTGTGTTTCATATATGTGTAAGTGTACTAATGTTTGTTGTGTTGTCCGATATTTTCACAGATGGCTCGTCGTGTCGAATATAAGCATAATCAAGTGGCGTTGTTAGATCCTAATATGCCAGAAGCAGTTCATTTTCAAGGCATCATAAATTTTCTGAATCGATCAAGACTGCATGTTGCTTTATCTGCAGATCCCTATATCAGCTTGGTGTACATACAGCAATTCTGGGATACGGTACATCAAGATACTGACGTGGAACCGCATGTACTTCGTGCAACAGTAAATAACACTGAGATTGCAATTTCTGAAGCGACGATTCGTGCTGCTCTTGATTTAGGTGGAAATGCTGACGATCCAATATCTTATCCTAACACTCTTATTATGGGTTGTTTTCAAAGGATGGGTTATCGTGGGAAACAAAATGATACACAAGCTCGGAAAGGTGGATTAGTGGGTGAATGGAGGTATTTTATGCATGTGATTATTCAATGCATCTCTCCACGAAAAGCTGGTACTGATGGATTGAAGATGGCTCTTCAAACAGCAATGGTGGCCTTAACATTGAATAAAAGATTCAATTTTCCTCTTTATTTTTATCGGGAGATGGTAATGCAGATCAATCCAGCGGAAGGTCAAGGTTTCTTGATGTATCCTCGGTTTATTCAAATGATACTCAATCATCTTATTCCGGATCTTCCACAACATGCTATAATATTGACTTTGACTCCGATGTCAAAACGTATCTTTACCGACTGTACAAAGGTGAAACAGCAGAATGCTGCTTTGATTCCAGTCAATACTCCACTGTTTGGACACTTAATCAATCCTGATTATGTTGCACCACCAAATGACAACTGGTTTCATCCTAATGAACTTGCTCAAGCACAAGAAGTTAATGTTCAACCACAACAACCCGCACAACAACAACAAATACCAGTTCCACAAATACAAGTTCCTGTACAACCTCAAATTCCTATTCCTGAACAAGTTCCTATTCCACAAGCTGCAGTTGATATTCCTATTCAGGAACCAGTTCAAGAAGAGGTAGTTCATGACCCTAATCAAGATCTAGGAATGAACATGGATGATTTTGTTGATGATGTTGTGAACTCGCCCATTCATGCACAAGAAGGGAATGTGGTGACAGAAGCTGAGTCTAGTTCCAGTTCAAGTGATACAATATCATCTGATGATGACAGCACTGATTCTGATGAATCTAGGGATTTTTCTCCAGGTCATTATGAACGATTGGCTGCTATTCCACTGGCTAATGCTGGAAAACGCATTAAATCTCAAGCCAGACGACCACGACGCAAGTCTTTTCGGGATCCTCCTTCCGGATCAGTACTTGGTAAAAGATCTTTGGTCGATGAGAGTTCTGACACTGACAGTGACTTTAAACCAGATCCTACACGTCCAAAGTTAATGTCTGCGTCGATTGCTGCTGCAATATCTTCTCAAGGAGTTGAGGATGCTAATTTTGTTGCTTCTCTAATCATTACTCCTTCAAGATCTAAGGATCCATCTTCAGTTCAATCTCCTGTTCCTCCAGAGATTCCTACTACTTCAAGTCCTTCTATTCCACAATCAACAGCTGGTCCGTCAAAGCCTTCTGATTCTGACAGGATAACTTTCCTTGAATCTCAAGTGCTGTCTCTACAAACACAAGTTAATTCTCTTGTAACTATTGATTCACAACGGCAGCTGGTGATTCAGACTCAAGCTCAACAGATTGCTGATATGCAAGCATTAGTTTCCAAACTCGTTCAGCGTCTTGACGCTCAGGGGGAGTTGAGGATACCTGATACTTGTCACACAGAGTCAATTCAAAGACGTGATGATGAAGACAATGATCCTGCTGGAAATATTGAGGGTGATCGTCAATACACTGACGCTAATCCTATATCTAGAGTTCAGGGGGAGTCGACATCACAATCAATTGAAGGAAACAAAGACAAAGATACTTCGGGTACTAATGACGAAGAATTTCTGTTATTAGAATTCTTTCAAGATTCAGAAGAAGAGGAAGCTGAAAAGATTGAATGTCTTGATGACATTGACGATTTATTCAATGACATGGAAGATGATATGTCAGATACTGAGATAGAAGAAGGAGAAATAGTAGATATTGAAATATAGAAAGATAAAGACAGTGTTACCTATGAAGGTTGTGACGGTCTTAAGGTGCCGTATAACTTCATCCAAGAGGATGTTGTTCCTGAGTTCTCTTATGACGGAATAACTGACTCTATGGACTCTATTGAAGACGTCACACTGCCTGATGATACAGCTGAGTCAAAGATGGATACTGATGATGAGTATCTTCAATTCAATAAGGGTGCTGAAACTGAAACTACTCACACTGAGTCTCCGAAGATTAATGAAGAACCTGTGATGTACAGAGATATAGGGATGACACGAGAACAGTGGAGAGAAGTTGTAAACAGTTGGATGAAGGTGCTACCCAAGTCTCCAGCACAACCTGCTCAGAAAGATAAATATGTGAATAAAGAGCAGTGTGTAGGAAGGATCATAAGTTGGTTCTATGATGGTGAATCAAAATTATTTGTAATCAAACGATCTGACGGTGTTCAATACATAAAGCCAAGGATCAAATATTTCAACACCTTGCCGAGGTGTGAAATAAATGGTCTAGCTTCAAAACCACTCATAAATAGATTGAAGAATGGTTTGGCTGATGTGATAGCAAACCTGATAAAGAAAGAAGGTAGTTCGGGTAAGTATGAACGGTTGAAACCACAGAAGGGAAAGAGAGTGAAGAACACAGATCCTAAGACTGGGAAAGTAACCTGGAGATACAAGTATAGACCAGTGCGTGCTATTCACAAGATACCATTAAAGAATATTTCTCAAGACTTTCTTGGAAATATGAAATGGTGGTATGTTGATGTTAATACTGGTGAAGCAAGGATTGAAGATAAAGAAAATAAGGTCATTGTGTGTTTCTATGACGCAATGAATCTTATTAATTTTTCAAAGAAAGATCAGAGGACGCTGCGAAAGAATGAGATCATGTATACTGATGAATGGAGAGAACAAGGTCTACAGTATAAAAGAGTTTTGGAGATATGCAGAAGATATGGAGTGCATGCTGGCAGCAGACTACCGGACAACTGGAAGAGTTCAAGATAAAGACTGAAGACAGAAGATCAAGCTATTGTCAAGGGGGAGTCTGTTAGGACATAGATTTGTAATGACAAAAGCTTGTAATAGTTAGATTTTATGTCTTTGTGTTTTTGATATGTAAATGTATAAAGTTGCTAAGTGTCTTTACTAGTGAGCCTAGAGGCGAACTTGTTAAGTTCGCCTGGTCTACTAGAGGCGAACTTAATAAGTTCGCTTAGGTCTAACTGAGGCGAACTTGTTAAGTTCGCTTAGTCTGTTTCAGGCGAACTTAATAAGTTCGCTTACAGCAGGTTAGTTTCTATATATATGTGTTTACAGAGTCATTACACATAATATAGAACATAACAGAGAGAACTAGATTTGTCTGACTGAGTCTGTAAACCATTGTGAATCTGAATATATTTGAGAAGTTTATTTACGCGTGTTGTTTGAATTATCGATTAGTATACAAACGTTAACACGAAGGATTCCGCACTTCGTGTTATAGCAACGTCATATCACGAGTTCGATCAGTAGTTGAGTTACCTGGACCTACAATCCCCTTTTGTAAAAGTACCATTATTCAAACCAACATTCAAAGCAGAACCAACAAAAGTAGCAGAATCTTGAAAACCAGACAAATTGTTTTTAAAAGACGCAGACTTAGACTCAGAAATAAAAACATGACCCTCCTCCTCATCATCACTCCCACAATCTTCCACTATGCCCTCTACTAATCCTGTTGCTGCACAAGACTTATACGGGTTAGTAACGTTCACACATTCTAGTACGGAGGTGTTGACTGAGTGGATGATGAAGGCTGATCTGGCTTACGGTCAACACCATATTCCATTTCAACGCCTTCATGTTGAACACTTGGCATTGAAGTAAAATTTCCATTGAATGGATGCTCAACTGCATGATAACCAATTCTTGGATTCCCTTTCTTTCTAACTTAGGAATCTATCATGTCATAAACTATTGATCGAGAGTGTTCAATTTTCTCAATTGTTAGTTTAGTGTTTGCCAATTGAGTCACAACATCATTCAACTTTAAGCTAAGGTCGTCTATTCTTTTTAAACCATCACGATAAAGACATTCCTTATACCTAAAGTCCATTTCTCGTTTTGAAAAATCATTCTTGGTTGCCACAATTTTATCTTTGAAGACCTTTTCATTTCGCTTGTGCTCAGCATTGGCATAACGAAGTTAAGTTATTTCTTTTATCAGCATTTCATTATCACACTTATATCTATTTATCTTTTCTACACAGTTATTAAATCAAGTAGATGTGTGTACCTCAGGTTCTTCAATTTTTGCCATGATAGCATGATTTGACATGTTCATTTCTAAAGCAAGCATCTGATCTCCCCAATCATATCCAACAGTCTGTTGACTAACTAACACTTTGTTGTCACATATGGCAGCTGTTTCCTTCTCTTCTGTGCTACCATATTAGCTTCCCTTTTCAACTTTAGACTCGGGGCATTTCCTAGCAAAGTGTCCAGGTTTGCTGCATTTGTAGCACCTCAAGTTAGATTTATCAAACCCAATCTTCTTAGTCCCAGACTCCAAACCATCAAAGGTATTTCTTCCGGTTCTTTTGATGAACTTCTTAGCACGATGCACAGCCATTGCCATATTCCACTTGATATCCATCTCTTTCAGGTCATCGGGATGAATCTGCTCCACATCATCTTGCACTAGGTTGGATGGAGAAATTTTTCCAGCTAACATTGCATTATAGCTGTTCAAGAAAACACAGAACAAAGCGACATCCATTTCCATAGTTTTGACAGTATTTGAGCAAGGTGGTGCATTTTGCTAAACAGGAGCAGCAAAGGCTGTTTGATTAGAGACAGGTGAAACATTTGGAGTATGAGCAGATGACATACTAGTGAGTAGTGCACTTCCTTGGAATAGAAGATTTTCTGTCTCAGATATAAACATGATTTGCCTCTGTTGATCGTCCATCTCATATGATCTCAAAATGTAGATTAATTCACTCAGTGAGGTAGAATACATGTCCTTAGTTCTCTTGATTGTGGTGACGTTAAAATTCCAATTTATCAGCAAAGAGTTGAGCAACTTCTTGTTTATCTCACCCTTGGTCATGTCAATACCAGCAATGCTCATTTCCGTCATCAGGTGAGTGAACCGGTTTATCTGTGATTCAAGGCTCTCTCCTTTAACATATTTGAACATGTTAAAATTTTTCCTTAACATGCTCTTTTGACTTTCACGCATATCCAAGTTACCCTCATATCTTTCCACCAATGCATCCCATAGAGACTTTGCAGTCTTGAATTCCTTAAAGCCCTGAGCAATTTCTGTTGATAAAGCCATTGTCAAACCAGCATAAGCCTTTTCATCCTTCTCCCTTTGAATAATTTCTTCACCTACGTAAAGGTCAGGATCCTTTGGAAAAACTCATTATTTTCATTTCGAACCATAGGGATCGTAGGACCCTTCTCAATGGACTTCTATATAGATGAATAATTAAACTTAGCAAAGTTTTCATATATGTATTTCCAGGTATCAAAAGCATCAGCATTAGTGAGACGGGGAGGTCTGTTTGTGATACCAATCTCATTATCCATAGCAGCAGTAAGGTTTTGAGCAGTCATGACTTAACAAAAGAACAGCACGAGATTGCAATAAACACGAGTAAAAATTGCAAACTTAAACTGAATACCACAAACTTTAAGTAACCGCGAACTTGAGTACCGCGAACTTGAGTACCGCGAACTTGAACAGCGTGAACTTGAGCACCGTGAACTTGAGTACCGCAAACTTGAACACCGTGAACTTCAAGAATACTGATTACTTTACCGCTAACCTCAATGACCGCAAACTTTGCAGATGTAGATTTAACCGAAAACTTCGATTAAATAGCAGAAAAATCAACTGAGCGATCTAATTCTTCAACAAAAACGACAGAAACGAGGTCTAAAACCTGTGAATCTGTCCAGAAACTCTTCCAAAACAAACAAGTCAGTTTATTCAAACGAAAACAGTAACTTTGATACCTCACGAGTCAAAGAAATTCGTTGTAAGCTTCATCGAATGAGCGCTAAGGCTCTGATACCAATAGTAAGGTCTGAAATCTTGAGCAATCAACGGATTCAACGACATGTTGAACCTAGCGGAAATAGACTCGACACTTGACTTATAGGTTAAACAAAGAGAACGAGGCATTATCAACTTATCAATCGATTTGTATTACTGAATAACACCTTAGAATACAGTACAATACGTTCAATAACTCGTCTAACTCGTCTAACCCGAATACAAATTACAAAACATCTATTTATACTAAGCAGAAAAGTATTCGGTGGGCTTAGGCCTATATCGCATACTTCAAGTATGCGGATGTGTACCGCATACTTCAAGTATGCGGCTGGCCATGAAGTATGCGGCCGTATACTTCCTTCCGTCTTCAAAACTTCGTCTTCTGAACATCCCGATAACCTCTTGATGCGTTAGGCTATTAGGTTTGATCCTTACAATCCCATAAGATTTACAAAAGGCTTCCCAGAGCACAAAGAGTAGTTAAGGTTTACAAGGTGTCAGTAACAATGTTTATAAAATTAGGCATTAGTTTAGTACTATGCCAAGTTACCCAAAATGAAAGTTTTTGTAACCCTACCAAAATAATCTGAGCACAAGACGCTCAGTGACCAAATAAGAAAAACAACACAACAACGATCAATGCGACAACGAATGCCACTAGGATAGCTCCTCCAAAATGAATCCGCCTCTCAAACCAATCCATGCGCTAAGTGTTGATGCCTGCACGGTGTAAGACCCTGACCCGGGCATCCTACAGTTGGTTCTCATAATGGGTTATTCTCTTAAAAAGGTATAAGTTGTCAATCAAACTACAGCGGAAGTCTTTCTAAAAACGATAATTATTATATCATTGCATTTACCTCACGAATGCTTGCACGCCAATCCGAGTAGCACCGCTCCCAAGCCAAGATACGCCGACCCCAAAGCTCACCTGTAAAACAATCTAACGTACACACAAAGTCAGCTACGCTGAGTGAGTTGTAATAGTTTAATTTTAAATAAAATCCATCTCGTCACAAATAATATTTATCTCCACTCAGAACCCTCCGGTCCTTGAAAAATAGTTTTATAAATTATCATCATATAGATAACTCTGGTTATCTTATGATGTCCCAAAAGGTTCACCACCCAAGACTCGCCCTACCAATATAGCCCCATAAATCTCACCAACACAATTCAATCTTTCTACACTAATCACTCGTAATCTACTACCCGTATTAACTCGAAAACCTAATTAATACAATAATTCCCTAGACACCGACTTACCCAGCCTTGACTAAGGCTGTCACAAATTAATTGACACGACAGTTATAAACACCACATCATAAACAACGGTCAATCTAACTCTACTTGCCTCATTAATATTATCTACACATCACATCAATAATATCCCACGCACAATAAATATAACTCAATACTTGTATGCAATTTAACACATCTATATATGCACACAAACACATGCCTCGTCACTGCACCCTCGTCAGGGATACCCTCGTCGGGGCGTTTGACACACCCTGAGCTCATCATTAGCCTGTTGAATATTGTCACCTTTGGTGACTTCCCGAAGGACTTCGTCATTCAGAATCCCATTTGCTATGTCATAGAGACAACGATGCAAACACAATACCCTACGTGCCACAAGGACAATGACACAAGACATACAACATCAAGCACATAATTCATAACAATTATTATCATTTACATGACTCGTCAAAGAACCCCATACGGGTTCCCCTACTAACCCTCATTATATAACCATCATAGGTTTAACTCAATTCATGACTCACCCTGACTAACTCATAACATGACGCGCACATCAATACTCTCATTACCCTAGCTCCCACAATTACCCTGACACCCGTAGACCCTCTGAACCAATAATGAAGGGTTTAGTTTATAAAACACATCGGGATAAACCCAAAACTCTTAACTCATTTAATATAATGTACACCTGTTGCAAGTATGTACGATATCCCCAAAACATTAAAATGTTTAAAAGAATAGGGGATTAGAAACTCACCGGTTATGCTAGTCCTGGTCCCAGTCCCTACTCTGCAACTCGTCCGTCCACGTTCGAATCCCAAACCTATCAAGCGCGTGATCACTTGATCAAAACACGTTCTAAATGTATATTGGAAGACTTATAACAACGTAATAAATCCCCAACGTCCATCTCATCTTCTCATCCACGCACCCCCACGAAACCCTAGCTTCACATGTATGCGCGTACGTCTGCCATCCAAACCCTTAACCGTCCTCATCTTGTAAACACCGACTCGTACCAGATCATCCTTGACTGGTTTAGAAATCCTAAACTCAAACCGGGTTCCTCATGCATGGACGTACGTGCACATGCACACACATGCAAAAACCATAATCCATGATAATACTCGTGCTCGAACCGATTACTTCCCATGCATGCACGTATACGAGCCGAGACCCCCATACACGTCCAAACCTTGCCATGCAAACCCTAATCAGGTGTAACCCGACTCCATTCTCTTCCTCGTTCATCGTCGTGAATCACCACCACCAACGTCACCCGCTTGTGCCACCAATTCCTTCCCTTGCTGTCGTCGATGTCCCTGACTAACCCCGAAGCTATCACCTTCTTCTCCAGTTCAAACCCTAGCCGCTCACCACTGATCGTCTCCACCACTCACCTCGTCGCCCACCATGGATGTCGTCGGAACCCACCACCACCGGCCCTTCTGCTTCATCCCCAATGTTCACTCCGCCCCCGTCTCTAACAGGTCAGCCACCATCACCGTGTTGCCATTGCGGCCTTGGCCCATGCCGGCTCCTTCTCACGCCACCACGGCTGCCACCGCCACACATCACCTTCTACGCTGCCACTCCAGCCACCGACACCCCTTGCTACACCCGTGATAACCACCACAGTCGATCACCACCACCGTCCTTGTCTCATCTTCGGTTACCGTGAACAAGAACCCAACAGTTAAGGTAATCCTCGTTCTTGCACATTTTCCTTTCTTTTATTCCGGTTACACATGTAAACCCTTATCGGGTTTACATGTGTAACCGGAATAAAAGAAAGGAAAATGTGCAAGAACGAGGATTACCTTAACTGAGTTCAGAAGTCGATGCCGCAGTTCTGTCACCGTCCACCTGATTTCGGCCACCCCCGTTACCTCCTCTTCCTCCCTGCATCTCTTTCCCCTGCCGTCGCAAGTCTCCTAGGCCGAATGGCCTAGGGTTTAACATTAGGTGGCTTATAAACCCCATAATGTTTCATTCAAGTCCTTCGTAAATCGCCTCGTACATTTCGATCCCGAACTATACTTTTATTTGACAAACCACCCTTTTCCCGTTGTACAAAACACACCTTGATCGAAAAATATTAGAAATCCTTTTGATTAATAAATGTTCGGGTCGCCTACAAGCCCGAACCATTATTTCACTGATTTCCGGAATGTTACACACGGTGATCACATGGCCGCACAACTCTAGGATCTGCTCTAAGACTCCCTCAATCATAGTATGAAGCTGATTCAACCTCATCTCATGTCAGTAACTAGACTCAAGCATCTCATCAACCTAAACCTCCCTCCAGTTCCTCGTATCTTCTGGCTCTAGCTAATCCTCCTCTTCTTCGGACGAGATCTCAATCAGGACAGGTACAGCCCTAGCAGATGATCCCTCAACCTCGAAGGTCGATCCTAGGAATCGTGGCTGACCGCCAACTGAAGTAGTAGCATGGGGTACGCCCGTCGTCTGTGCTACCCAATGAGGGGGTAGGACTGAAGTAGGCGATGAGAAACAACTACCAAAGTCTATAGAACTGCTCTCATAGTTGTGTCCCTGGAGTACATAGTGCTCTGAGGGGTCCTCTTCAGAAGTAAAGCTCGGTTGCGGCATGTTCCGGTCGTCGAATGTGCTAGGAATCGGTGCGTATGGACTACCATTGAGGTTGACCACCTCGTCGTCAGACTGCTGTTGGTGCAATGAAGATGAAGAAGACATGATGTGATGAAGAACGTATACCTAGTAAGAAAAGTAATGCAAAGTAATATGCAATGCACACATAATTCCTAAGGTTCTTTGCAATGCTTCTTACAGTCATAGTCTAGGTTCGGTCTCGGGCAAACCTAAGTCTCTATAACCAGTGCTCTGATACCAAATCTGTCACACCCCTCCGAAGGCGAAAACACAAGGTGAGACAAGAGCGGTGCATCAAACACTTAGGCACAAAAGATGCTAATGGGTATATTGCAAAATACAAAGAACCACGACATGCTTACTAGAAATAAAAGTGTCTTACAAACAAACCAAACCACACTTTGAACCAAATTGTCTAAAGTGCATCTTCAACCAAAGTACATAATCCAAATACGAATAACAAGTTTTAATCCAAAAGCGAGTCCCCATTAAAGTCCTTTCATCAAATCTGTTTACCTGAAAATCATGTTTAAAAAACGGGCCAACTATAAAAATAGTTGGTGAGTCCGCATGTTTTACGACTGTATAAAAAACATGTAATTTCAAAACTTCAATGTAATCATTCACTGATGATCATGTACACGTGTAAATATTTTTTTACCCTAAGCCACAATCAAACCCATCAGACTGTTGTTGCCCCTGAAGAACCATATGTCAAATACATACATCTACTATGGCTAATTATGCGCCCAATTTACCCTACAAGTCCGGTTGGTGCGACCAACCTTGAGCGGGGGTGTCAACCCAAATAGTACTATTCACAATTCTCAACAGCTTTGCTAGCTAATTGATTGCGTTAAAGTGGGGACTTAAGTGCATTTACAAATAAACCCAGGTAATCTAAATCTCATGTAACAACATGTTGTGTGTGAAACAGCTTTTCCCCTGTAAAACAGTAAAAATGTAAAGTGTGGCCGCGAAACTCACCTGAAAATGCTAATGCAAAGGTACGGCTAATAACGAAGAAACCGCAGAATCGGTGTCCTAGTCGAGTCCTATTAATCAAGTAGACACAAAAAAATGCATTTAGGACACCTAAAGTATGTGACTTCAAAACTTAAAGTTTAAGATTTTATTACAGTATGAAAGTATTTATATAAATATATTAGCTAAAATCTTAAGTCACGGTTTCTTTTGTCCAAAAATACCGTTATGTGTGTAAAGTCCGGTTTACGGTATAAAAGTCTGATTCGTCCGAAATTAAGGTTTTGGTGTGATCTTAGCTTCCACTTTTAAAGTCCAAAGTTAAGTTTTAATATTTCTTAATATTCTGTCCAAAACTTATAAAAATTTATAAATTATATTTTATACCAAAAAGTCCTCCAAGTGGTCATTTTTATAAAGATTTAATGGTCCATAAATCCAAAACTGTATCTAGACACAAAAGAATTTCTTGACATTTTTACCCAAAGCTAATATAGGTGAAAAATATTTACTAACCAAGTTTCATAATTTTTAAATATCCAGATTATTTATTATGAATATAATAGGCTTGAAAATAAATAAATTCAGGAAAAACAGTAAACATGTTAAAAATTAATCGAACTTTACCAGGTCAGTTATATGTCCATATGAATTTTCATTAAAACGTTTAAGTCTAAACAATATCCAGATGTATATAATCTCATTTCCTCTTGTTAGATCTTAATAAATTCAAAATACATACTTAAATTACTCAAAAATTCATGAAGTTTGGACAGGAGTCCATGTATTCCAAATACAAGCTACGCTCTTAAAATGGGAGTTTTCTAAGATCCAGAAGTAATTTTTCCAACTTCCACTCATTAAATTGTATTAAACTTGTATAGAATCTAGTAAATAAACCATTTGGAGTTAGATTGCCATTTTTTCCAGATTTCACTTTTAATAAATCTACTACCGTTTAAAAATAAATTTGGGTGCTAGATCACGAATTTATAAAAATCCATCAAGAACATAGATGTTCTTGAACATTCAGACTAGCTAAACTACTTTTGATCAAATTGTAACTCCAAATCAGTCTTTGATGATGTTTTGAAAGGCTATTCTCCTGTGATTCCTTGTTGTTACAACCTACAATCACAATGGTGGTTCAAATCCAAGACAAAAACTCAAAATTTACCTTAAATTCATGATGAACACTAGTGATGAATACCAAGTGTTCATACACTTGATCATCCAAATTTTGAAAGATTTTTGCTATGTAACTCATTGTGGAGGATAATAAATAGAAATCATCCACAACTCCTACTTAAAAGTGAAAGATTTGAGCTTTAAAACACATGGAACATCAAAACTTGAAAATCAAAGTGAGTGTGGGAAGTATGTGTGTTCTTGGATGATACATGCAACTTCAAAAACAGACAATGAAAGCTTAAAACATGATTAAATACCTTTCTAACACTGGAATGAAGATCAAAACCAAGTAAAATCAAGAATAAAGGTCAAATGGAGGTGTATTCTTCAGAGAAAATCAAAGGAGGAGGGGTGTGCGGGTTGCGTCTGTGATACCCGGCAAATTCAGGTTAATATCCGTACCCGACTATTACTTGAATTCACATGATTACACTTGCATCATACTTAATTATAGAGTAATTAAGTACATATTTCATATAGCAAGTCCATTCGTTTCATTTCATTACATGCATCGGTAATCGGGCGGATTACCGGGTCACACACGCGTCCTATCACACGAACGTTGGTGAATTTTAGAAATAATAGTTAGACATATAATTGGTGTACAAGAATTATATGTAATACTGTGATTTAATATTTCATGCTTATATGAATTTTTCTGGAATTTTTAGAGCAACTTTTATTTTAACGCTTTACAAGCAAATACGCGATATGTGCCAACAACACTAAATTGGATTTTATAAAAATAATGAGCTTACACTTGGACTTATAAAAATTCATCTATTCCTTTTATTTATCCATATTAGGAGCCCATCCTAATTAAAAAGCCTTAAAAATGATGAAAAAGCCCAAACCCAACTTCTAAACCCTACCATTAAACCCCTTAACCCTCATTTTACCCTGACACAAAATTTGCAAACCCTAAACCCCCCCCCCCCTCTAGTCTCGTTCGCCTTCTCCAAGGGAGCCACCACCCACCTTCAAACTTGGTTCATCCATTTCAAGTGATCTAGGAGCTATTCAAGGTGATTCTAAGTAATTGCAAGCTAGAAATCTTCATCCTATCCATCATACTTTGAGTTGTAAGTGTTCTACCCATATTTTCTTACTCATTTTCGGCCAAACATGGTAGACCATCTATCCAAATGATTTTTTTGTTACAAATGTCTTAATCCATGTTTTTATCAAAGCTTTTTCATAATATAAGGTTGTTGACACATATTGGCACTTTTTTATGGTTTGAAATGCTTAGTTATGTGGTTATATACTCGTTTCTATTTTTAGAAACTTTATTGGTTATGATTTTGCAAAAATGTGTATATAATATGTTTAATGGTTTGTATGTTTCTAGTAATGTTAGAATAGATTAGAAATATGATTTTTTTTTTTGTTGAAATGTTGTTTTACAGTAGGTTATGGTCGTCTTTCTATAAAAGGAAACTTTAGTTTGTCATATTTTGAGTTATGGTTTTTAATGGATGAAAGCATGCTAATATGGTTCTATAACATCTATTAAAGTGTTAGAAAGAGTTATTGAAAGTTACACATGTGTAGAAGGTCGTTTGGACCACTTTCCTAAAAAGGAAACTTTAATTGAACATATTTTGTATGTGTATGTTATAAATGTTTAAAATAGGTTAAATGTCTTTGTTACTATATGAATAGATGACTTATGCAAGAATATGTGATTAAGAGTTGTATTATGACACGTTTTGGATGACCTTGCTAAATAAGGAAACTTTATTAGTTTGGAAACTTCACCTTTGTTTGAAATAGAAAGTGTATGTATAGAATCATGTTTATGGTATGTTACTAGTATAATTTCATGTATAACTTGTTTAGTTGATCTATGACACCTAAAGTGCACTAAAAACATAATTGCCTAAAAAGGAAAACTTTGCTATGTTAAGAACTATGGTATGGAAATGACATGTTATGATTCTGGTTCAAATGAGTTAAAATATTGTTAATAGGTTATTAGTGTAATGACATAACTTATGTGGATGATTGGTTAACATGTATGAAATATACCATGAGGATGTACAAATGTCATGTTACTTGTCACATGTTAGTTACTTATGCAATTACTTGAAGCATACATGATATGTCATGAGGTATGACTTAGGTGTTACTTATGTGTTACAAATGTGTTACTTATATGTTACTTATGTGCTACTTGTACATGTCTTCATCATGCGTCAACATTGGTCAACATTAGTCAACATTGGTCAACATTAGTCAACATTGGTCAACATTAGTCAAACTTGGTCAAAGTTGGTCAAACCTTGGTCAAACCTCAGTCAACTTTGGTCAAACCTTTTCAAAACATCAATGTAACCTTTCAACGTTGAGTCATTTGGATGAATGTGTTTACATAAACCATGTTTACTTTCATAGACCGTATAGCCTTACTATTCCTAGGGCTCGGTTAGGTCAGTTGTCCAGGCTTTGCTAGGATTCTCGTGTTTGCTTTTCATACTTCATTCACCTCATTCCCAGGTGACTTTTCACGGCCCCATTTTACTTACTTTTCCATTTGAGGGAGATACATGCTAAACCATTTTCTTACTTAGTTGTATGATGATTACTTTGATTTCGCTTTAATATATATAAATGGGTGCATTTCCCGCACATAAAGTCCTCTCATATTCGAACCGTTAATTATTACACAAAGCGAGGTGATTCATGAATAGTATTATTGGGTTTAACAAGCCCACCTGGGTTAGTCACGCTAACTCTGACTGGGAGTCAAACGGGTGCATAATTGACCTAATCCATTGTGTGCTGGGCACGTAAGAGGCAAAATGCTAGTTTCTTCATTCCTTCGTTGAGCTTCGGTTTCGGTGTTGCTTATATAATTAATGTTTATTGTCTGATCAACAATCAAATCACTAGTATACATGCGTACTTTACATTGTTTTCATTTATATTTCTGTTACTTAAACCTGTGAACTCACCAACCCTGTGTTGACACTTTAAGCATGTTTATCTCAGGTCGCTAGGCATTTATTCATGGACTAGGGGCACTTCAAGAGTCTCACAACATAGTTTTCATTAGAAGTTAGGTTTATGGGAACCTAATTTGTTATGCTTCTGTATTTTGCTACATTAATTTTGCTTTCGCACTTTACATTTCGCATTTTCAAACTCTGTATTACTTACTTACTTTGTATTATGTTCAAACGGAATGTCTTTTCAAAAACCATTTAGAGGTCGTTCGAAATGACCGGGACTGATGATCCTTGAAAGTGACAACCAACCCGCGGGTAAACCGCTGTGGAATTTCAGGGTGTGACAGCGTCAGCAAGGGGGAAAGAAGAGGGGGTGGGGTGGGTTTAAATAGGGGGTGGTGAGTTGCATGGGTTTTTAAAGAGAAAGTTTTATAAAATCTTTCCATTTTTTATAAAAATTGAACCCTTAAACAATTAAATAAATACTTTCATCCAAATAAATAAATCTTGCTTCAAAATAATAAATTTTTGATGGGTTTTTGAAAGATAAAAACTTAAAAGTTTTAAAAAATTTATACTGGGTAAATACCGGGTGAACCACTAGCGATCGTTAGTTTAACAAAAATCACAAAAGTTAGCATATGTAAATAATATAAAATATATTCATAACTAAATTATAAATATAAAAATTATTTTTGACGTATTAAGTTTTACCGTTATATTTAACGCGATTGCGATATACGCGGTGTATGCACTTAACCGGGTATTTTTGTTGTGACCTTAGTGTTCATCTAAGGGAATGTTCCTAGAATCTTCTAGAAACACATAAAATATAAAATCTTGAAATATAAAATATAAAAGTGTGAAAGTCAAAAAACGGTAAGGACCTGAAAATTCACGATTTTCACATTCTCCCCCAGTTAAAAAGAATTTCGTGATATCGACATCTCCTTTCTCGAAAAGTTGAGGATATTTTTGTTTCATCTGATTCTCTCGTTCCCATGTGTATTCTGGCCAACGTTTGGAGTTCCATCGGACCTTCACAATTAGGATACGGCTACATGATATGCCCTAAATTATACATGTTTTGTATGCATAATAATCCACATATTATGGTACTAATTGATTAATAACCTTGCAATTGATACTTAAAACGTTAATATTTCATAATTGCAGGTTATTCGGTGTCATGAGATAAACAAAGCTAAAACCAGTCAAAAACACCAAGAAATCAAGCCTTTTAGAAGATCATTCCCGAGCTTTGACCCCCAAAAAGTCAAAATTGATCAACGCAAGTCAACAAGCATCTAAAAGACAAAACAGGGGAGTTGATAGGGCATTGCACGGTCATGCAACGCCATGCATGGACGTGCATTCCATGCCTTGCTCCCCAAGGACTTAGTACACTGCCATTTGTACCCTGTTTGATTCCCAAGGTGTTTGCACGGCCGTGCAAACCAATGCATGGTCACGCATTGCTCATTTTGAGGCCTATAAATAGATGGATTGGGTTCTTGGTTCTAGACACCTTACCACACCTCAATACACATTACCAAAGCTCAAGAGAGTTCGTTTCTGTAGTTTAGAGTAGAGAGTAGAGAGGCTCCTCCTCTTTGTCCGCAATAGGGGAGCCTACGAAACTCAGCGTTACGCTAGTTAGTATGGTCATTCGTGGTTAAACTCTTTATATTGCTAGGGTGAAGATAAAGTTTGGTGTATGTTAATGTTTAACGTGTTAATCTAATGGTATGTTTATGTCTTTAATTATTCGTTCTTAAAACCACCTTCTAGGTGGGCTTTTTATTATTATTATCTAAACTTGTCTTTACACCTGTGAGTGTTCTTGATTTTAAAGCGTAAGACCGTAAAACAAATTTAATCAAACTTCTCTTGATGCTTGTACGTCTTTATACAAGTGGATCTTGATAAGCCAAGGATTGGTTAATATTAATGAGGTCGTACGACTTTATACAAACTTGTTATGAGACCAGGAATTGGTGAACTCATGTTGGGAACGGTACGTCTTTATACATGGTCCCATTGTTACACCGCCTCCCCGTGAACAAAGTCTAATCACTATTTTAATAATAATAACTAAGCACTTAAGTTTGATGTCCTAAACCAACTCGGAGATAACACCAAAGAGTTGAGAGCAACGATGTCCCTAGCTGGGAGTCCTACTATTTTATCATTAAAGATTATAATTCGTGAACCAAATGTCGTGAGGATGAGGCTCTAGCGGTGACCCGGGTCACACATCTGTATTAGTCATACCACTGGATTAGTCAACTTAAGAATATCATATACCAAGCGGATTCAAAGCCCAAAGCAATACTCTTCGTGACCTGATCATTTCTGAGATATTTACCTTCCTGCTATTTACTATTCTGTTATTTACATTCCCGTTACACACATCACGCACATTTTTACTTT
The DNA here is from genome assembly GCA_023525975.1 of Smallanthus sonchifolius. NCBI lineage: Eukaryota > Viridiplantae > Streptophyta > Magnoliopsida > Asterales > Asteraceae > Smallanthus > Smallanthus sonchifolius. The sequence goes on from CM042019.1 coordinate 100,988,604, forward strand.
TATGTTATTTACTTTACCGTCATTTACTTTTCTGTCATTTACTTTTCTGCTTCACAAGCACACAAAAACCACTCACTAATTAAACCGGCTAAACGATAACAAAAGTTGAGTATTGGAACTCGACCGTGTCCATTGGTTCGATACTTGGTTCTTACCTAAACAATATTACGCTGCGATAGGTACACTTACCTATTGTGTGTGTTTTAAATTTGAGTATTTATCATTTTATAAATTTAAAACCTGATCTTGTGAAACCAAAATCTCTAAATATTATTATATAATATTTACTATATCAAACACACGACATCACTACGTCTAAGCCTTTTGATCTAGCGATCCAAAATCTCGACCGATTCTTTGATAAAGTGAAGCTTCTCGTCAACACGAACTTCCTCAAGTGGAATGATTAGGGACTCGTCGGCTAAACAGTTTTTAAGGCTTGATACATGGAAAGTATCGTGTATGCCGCTAAGTTCCTCAAGTAGTTTCAATTTGTATGCCACGGGACCGATTTTATCAATAATTTCATACGGTCTAATATACCTCGGATTGAGTTTGCTCCTCTTTCCGAATCGAATTACGTACTTCCAGGGTGAAACCTTTAGAAGTACCTTGTTGCCAATTTCAAATTCCTAGGGATTTTTCCAATGGTTGGCGTAGCTTTTCTGTCTGTCCCGTGCGGCTTTTATTCTATCCTGAATCTTAAAAATCTTGTATGTAGTTTTCTGAATAATCTGAGAGCCAGTCAAATGATTATCACCAACTTCGGCCCAAGAAAGTGGTGATCGACACTTACGCCCATACAAAGCTTCAAACAGTGCGCATTTGAGGCTAGTCTCGTAACTGTTGTTATAAGAAAATTCGATTAACGATAAATGGGTATCCCAATTACCCATTTATAAACTAGTATAAATAATAATTCGCGTCTAACAAATATATATAAAATATATCGTCTCGCTAACAGTTTGTAATTACCAGCTAAGCATGTTAAGTGGATTTAATGTTCGTTGCCCTAGGTGTAACTCTTACGGGTCATAGCTCAGTCAGCCGCGTTGTCCATCGGGTCGGTCCATAAAATCCAACAATATCCCACTTGGACGATCCACGATAAATCAACGCAAACAGTCAGCGGCACTCTAGCTGCACATGGCTGTCCCGAACAAGGTATGACGCTTTAAAGTCATTAACCAAATATATCGGTGTTAGTAACAGCTAACTAAAGCAAGACAATAGACTTATCGCAATAGTTGTCATTCATCCTTTCCTTATAAAACATCAATTGAATTAATGAGACATGGATTTAGTTCATTCTCATATGGCGTTCAATTATTATTGTTCTCGATCAAGAATCAAAGTGGTCCAATCAAACACACAGTGAGTTTGGGTAAGACCTTACACTTCACCAGTTTGAATCAAAGAGGGCGCCACAATGCTTATCTGTTACATATAATGCAAGAGTACAGAATCCCTTATTGACTACATACAACTCCCACTGAACTTCAGAACTATTCCTAATCAAAGTCTTTATGACTGGCAGTTACGCGACAGCGTTTGACAGTGATTAAAGAATGGTTCTTGGTAAACGGCAGTTCTAGTACGTATCTCAGGTCAGAGGATACTAATGAGTATACCAATAGCAAAACATCTTATGACAAAGATCCATGAAGATGATTTGATACGAGTTACATCCAACGTCATTTAAAATGAGGCCTGTGAAGTTCGGAGTCAACTCCTTGAGCCGAAGTTCAGAATAGTCTTAATTCATAGACGTTCCCACGAGTCTGACCGACTACGGATAATTAAGAATACAAGATTCATGGATTAAACGTATTAAAATCGAACACAATTATAAGAATTCAGAATTGCATTTAAATCAGTAAACCAAAAGAATTCAAAAGTACAACTGTTTAAATGTTCGCACATTCAAAATACTAAATCAAAACATATCACTAGCAAATCTAAGACCAATAGCATCTCTGTGAAGATCATGCTTGTCCTGAGTCATGGGCTTAGTAAACGGGTCCGCTAGGTTTTGATCTGTGTCTACTTTGCTTATCACGACGTCTCCACGTTCCACAATTTCCCGTATATAGTGAAACTTCCTTTGAATGTGCTTGGCTTTGTGATGAGATCTGGGCTCTTTGGCTTGAGCTATAACACCTGTGTTATCACAAAGCATCTCGATTGGTTGGCGAATACTCGGAACCACATCGAGGTCAGTAATGAATTTCTTCATCCAAGCAGCTTCCTTAGCAGCATCTGATGTGGCTATATACTCAGATTCGGTGGTTGAATCCGCCACTACACTCTGCTTGGAGCTTTTCCATGAGACAGCTCCTCCATTAAGAGTGAATACGAAACCCGACTGTGAGCGAGAGTCATCTCGGTCAGTTTGAAAGCTAGCATCAGTGTAACACCGTACAGTGAGCTCCTCTTTCACACATCCAAATATTAAGAACATGTCTTTGGTCCTTCTTAAGTACCTCAGGATGTTCGTGACTGCAGCCCAATGGGCAATGCCAGGACTTTGCAGGAAACGGCTGGTCATGCTTAAAGCATATGAGACGTCAGGTCTAGTGCACAACATAGCATACATGATAGAACCAATCGCTAAGGCATATGGAATTGCTTCCATTTCCTTAATTTCAATGTCCGTGGAAGGAGATTGTGATTTGTTCAACACAGTTCCTTTAGTCATCGGAACAACTCCTTTCTTGGAGTTTTCCATCCTAAACCGTGTCATCATTTTGTGTATGTAAGTACTCTGACTTTGCCCTAGAAGCCGTTTAGATCTATCCCTGTAGATCTTGATTTCTAGAATGTAAGCAGCTTCTCCAAGATCCTTCATTGCAAAACAAGATCCTAACCATTGTTTGACTTTATCAAGCATAGGGATGTTATTTCCAATGATCAGTGTATCATCCACATACAAGATGAGAAATGATATAGTGCTCCCACTAGCCTTTCTGTAAACACAAGGCTCATCTTCATTCTTGACAAAACCAAATTCTTTGATTTTCTGATCAAAATGAAGATTCCAGCTTCGAGATGCCTGTTTAAGTCCATAAATGGACTTATTCAGTTTGCAGACCCTACTAGGATACTTTGGATCAACAAAACGGTCAGGCTGAACCATATAGACATCTTCAGATAGATGTCCATTAAGAAAAGCGATTTTGACATCCATTTGCCATATCTCGTAATCATGGTACGCGGCTATGGCAAGCAGTATCCTGATCGATTTGATCATAGCAACGGGTGAGAAAGTTTCATCATAGTCAATACCTTGAGTTTGAGGAAACCCTTCGCAACTAGCCGTGCTTTATAGGTTTGTACATTACCATGCATGTCGGTTTTTCTTTTGAAAACCCATTTGCTCCCTATTGCCCGAGAACCGGGGGTAGTTCAATCAAGTCCCGGACCTGATTATCACACATAGATTGCATCTCGGCGTTCATGGCTTCAAGCCATTTCTCGGATTCAGGATCTAAGATAACAGATTTGTAGTTGTAGGTTCGTCATTTGACTCAGCTACTAACAGGACTTTATAAGCTTCAAGATGCCATAGGTATCTATTAGGTTCTTTACGAAACCTGCTACTTCTGCGAACGCTTGTGTTTATGTCTGATTCATCAGCAACAACTTCTTGTTGATCAGACGCTCCGACTTCCTCAACGGTTGTTTGTGTTTCTCAAATTTCTTCAAGATCCATAATATTATTTCCGGTTCCTCGATTTAGAAGATCTTCCTTGAGAAAGCGTCCTTTCCTTTTGATGGAAACAATGTTTGCATCATGATGATAGAAATAATATCCGCTTTTGTTGTAGTAATCGACGAAAACAACTTTTTCGCCTCTGGGATCGAGCTTGTCATCAGAATCGCTGGTGACATATTCATCATATCCACATACTCTAAGGTAAGACAAATTGGGTTTAGACCCGTGCCATATCTCATATGGGGTTTTGTCCACCTTCTTAGTCGGTGCCAGATTTACAAGGCGGGCGGCGGTCATAAGAGCATAACTCCAAAAGGAGTGAGGCAAGTTAGTTCTACACATCATCGATCGAACCATATTAAGTAGGGTTCAATTTCTCCTCTCGCTCACGCCATTAAGTTGGGGTGTGCGAGGAGAAGTGGGGCAGAGAAATAATTCCGTGCTCCTTCAGATGATTAAGAAATTCTAAGCTGAGATACTCGCCACCTCGATCTGATCGAAGTGTCTTAATAGATTTATCGAGTTGTTTCTCTACTTCGTTTTGAAACTATTTGAACTTTTCAAATGTTTCATGCTTGTTTTTCATAAGATAGACATAAGCATATCGACTATAATCGTCAATAAATGAAATGAAGTATCTTTCATGATTTCTAGACATGGTTCTGAAAGGGCCACACACATCAGTGTGTATAAGGCCTAGCAGATCCTTGGCTCATTCACCAACATGGGTGAAGGGGTCCTTTGTGAGTTTGTCATCTAAACAAGACTCGCAATTATCAAATGAGTCATGTCCAGTAGGTTCAAGAATTCCCTCGGATTGGAGTCTTTTAATGCATGCCTTGCTTATGTGGCCAAGTCGACAATGCCATAGAAAAGTATCATTAATGCCAGATTTGATACGTTTAGAAAGATTATATATGTTATTGTCAGTTTGAACGTCAATCTCATAAATACCGTTTTGAGGTTTAGCCTCAAAATAAAAGATATCATTTAAGTAGGCAGAAATAGTAATACAATTAAAAACGTACTTAAATCCTTGTTCAAACAATAAAGAAACTGAAATAATGTTTCTGGTTCAACCAGGTGCAAACAAACAATTGTTTAAAACAACCACAAGGCCAGAAGGACATGAGAGATGATATGTTCCAGTTGCAAGAACTGGTACTCTTTTCCCATCACCAACGATGAGCTCCATGTCGCCTTGTTTCAGCTTCCTCCAACTTTTAGGCTCCTGCAAGACATTAATGATGTGGTATCCACATCCAGTATCAAATACCCATGTGTTGCTAGAAACAGTAAAAATTTCAATAACATAAATGAGAATACCTGAAGAGGTGCTCTCACCACTGGCCCTCTGCAGCTTCAGCTTGGCTAGATATTCAGGACAGTTACGTTTCCAGTGCCCCATTTTGTTGCATTCAAAGCATTGGCGCTCCTCAGGAGGGGGTGCTTTTGAAGCTTTCTTGTTATTGTTAGTGGCAGGCTTGGCAGCAACATTAACCTTCTTCTTGCCTTTGCTATTATAACCTCTTTTCTTGGGGTTAGGTTTTTTAACACCAACAGATCTGACCATCAGAACTTGATTTTTCTTTCCTTGGATATTCATCGCGGCCATTTTGAGCATACCATGTAGCTCGGCCACTGTCTTCTCCAAGCCATTCATGTTGAAATTCATTACGAATTGAGCATATGAGCTTGGGAGAGAGTTTAAGATGAAATCAGTAGCCATGTCATCCTTCATGGGATATCCAAGTTTGTTCATCTGGTCGATGTACCCTTTCATCTTAAGTACATGAGCACTAACAGGCGTGCCCTCTTGCATCGTGCAACGAATGAGCTGAGACATGGTTTCATAGCGTTCTTGTCGAGCTTGTTTCAGGAACATGCCCTTAATTTGCTCAATCATGTCAAAGGCACTCAGGTCCTCCATGCTCTTTTGGAGCTCACGGGACATGCATGCTAGCATAAGGCAGGCCACCTCAGTGGCATCATCTCTTTGTTTTTCCCAGGCCTTACGAGCGGCAGCCGTGTTACTATCGGGTGCCTCAGGGACTGGTGCATCGAGAACATAGAGCTTCTTGGCCATCTTAAGAACTATTCTCAGGTTGCACTGCCACGAGAGAAAGTTGGTGTTATCCAGCTTTTCATTCTCAAGGATAGACTTGAGAGCGAAGGAGTTATTAGTATTATTATTTTTAATAGACATCTGTCAATATAAGCAAAGAAAATAAATTAGTATAAAGAAAGTGAAAAGTCCTTATTAATTTATGACCCAATTACTTAAATTAGAATAAGGAGTGAGAATCTAGCTAAATCAGTCACTAATGGTAGCTGTGGCATACAACATTAGTAAGTGGGTAACTAGACTAACAATTAGTGTCAATTGTGGAAAGATGCACAACTCTCGTGTATGAGGCCGCTAAGACAAGAAATGTCTATGCATTGATACGTTTAGCCTCATCTATGCCCACTTTTAATCTCTTGACAGCTGGAGCATGTAACAAGAGAGAAAAGTAATAGACGTCCTAAAACAGGTACTTGCGGAAGGCCCGGATGTGTCAACGAAACCCTTGCGCTTTGGAAGGATAAACTACGCATCCATTGCGGTGTTGTGGCTCCAAACACCAATGTTTCGTTTTATGCTCCAAGTGTTACTTATAATAGGATGGCATAGACCATTGGTTTTAAATATGGGTTCCAATTTTAGTGTTTACCGAATAGGGTCAAACACAACGAATGATTAAATCATACGTGTGTTGTAAAAGCCAGTTTTACTATTTAAAGTCATGACAAATTTGATGAACCTTTTCATCTCTCAGGACACTTAATTTTAAATAACCTATTAAATCTAAGTTTGGCGCGACTTGAATAACCAGTTAATAGTTGAAAACTATTAAGTTATAAGTTTTGAAATTAAATTTAGTTTAAATTACAAAACTTTAGCGGTTATTTATTTTATAAAAACAAGCCAGTTGTTAATTTTTATTAAATTCTACAAGTTGTAAAATTAGAACTTGTGGTGACAGATTGTGACATTTTAAAACTCCTTTTAAAACGTTTGGAGTTTGGTTGGTTTATAATAAATTTAAGTTATAAAAAATTAAAAAAGCAACCATAAAGCAAATAAATATGTAAATCTTTTAGGGCCAAGTTTGTTTGATCTTGCTAGAGCCAGTTAGCAAGACCAAACGGGTCACGGGGTCCACAAAATTAAAACAACCACAAGGATGGACTTCCGTGCATCTAGTCGTCTTGGATGACTCCCACTGAATCCATGATTCCTGTTGCGTCTCTAGATTTGTCTTCGGGTTTTTATTATATTACATAAAATAAAAAAACTATTATATTACAACTTTGAGCCATCAAAAGTGGGCCAAAACCATAAAACCAAAAACTGAATAATAAACACAAACAACTCAATCACATTGGTCGGGCCAGATTTACATATTCAACACAATCACATACGGGCAATATATTTGGTCAAATAAAATAAAAAATCGACCAAATTAATAAATAAAAAAATTACCCCAAAAAACAGATCAGATCGGAAACTTCAAGATACTTAAAGTTTGTGATTAATCTAACCGGTGAAACCAGACCGGTTCTGATTTGCGTGTTATAACCCAGGCTCTGATACCACTGTTAGGATTCAGTGGTGATCAGTTTGACTTTTGTAAAAACGGGTTTTGACAGAGAAATTAATTAATTCAGTTAATTAATAAATACGCAGCGGAAAATAAAATCATAACCTATTTAACAGCACTGACAAACCGAACAGGATCTGGTTATGAACACACAAACACAAAAAAAAAATTAATCTACTGATGAGATTAATTATACCTTAGTGGTTAATGATTAACCGGTTGAGACACCTAAGTACAATGAGCCGATGCTAGATCACGAACCAAAATGCGAGAGACAAAAAGCGTCGAGGCTGGCCGGAAACGGGCATGCAGCGGCTGGTTTGGTGGCCGGAAGTCGCAAGGCAAATACTATTCTATTCGATAGCAGCTTTTGAAAAAGGACAAAAAATCAACTGTTTTTCCTTCTTGTGGCCATTTTCAAAATTGTAGGTGAGAAACAATTATTATTAGGTTATTATTATATAATAATAATAATAATAAACCCTACTAATTGTTTCCGGACCCATAGTCCAAAACGAGATACAAAAGCCCGAACCCATTTAATTGTTTTAATAAAAGATTAAAACAATATATACAATTATTATTTATAAACTAGTATAAATAATAATTCGCGTCTAAAAAATATATATAAAATATATCGTCTCGCTAACAGTTTGTAATTACCAGTTAAGCAGGTCAAGTGGATTTAATGTTCGTTGCCCTAGGTGTAACTCTTACGGGTCATAGCTCGGTCAGCCGCGTTGTCCATCGGGTCGGTCTATAAAATCCAACAGATTTAATATGGTATAAGTCAAACCATTGTGGGATAATGGTGAAATTGATGTAATTTGACTAATATGTGGTATAGATCATGCCATTGTGGGATAATGGTGAATTAGTATTATTTAACTTTGTGTAGTAAAGAGTCTAACTAATATGTGGTATTGATGTTATTTGACTTATGTGGTAAATAATCAATTGTGTGACGAATGTGGTAGAATTTGTGTAATTGAGTTAATGTGGAAATTAGTCAAACCAAATAGATGACATGTGGTAAATTGGTGTAATTGGATTAAGGTGGTAATTAGCCAAGCTAGATTTATGAGTGTGATTAAATGGTGTGAATGACTCAATGTGGTTAGAGTCAACTAAAATGTGGAATGTGGTAATAATAGTCTAAATTGACTTAATGTGGTAAAAGTCAACTGTTAATGGAAAAGCGGTAATTTAGTTAATTACATGAAGTGGGGATACTTCATGGAGGTGCATGAAGTCAAACACTTCACAAGTGGTAGTGAAGTTAAATACCTCACGGGTGAAAGTGAAGTCAAATACTTCACGGGTGACATGAAGTCAAATACTTCATGGGTCGGCATGGACTCAAATACTCCATGTGGGAAAGCGAGTGGTGGTTCTCGCATTAGACATGTGGAAATGTCTAGTTAATGAATGGTAAAACTTTAGGACTTGTATGTGGTTAATACATGTCTAAGTTGTAGGTCATTGTATGCTTAAACAATGAATTAGGAGAACACGAAGTTAAACATTTCAAGAGTGTAAAACGAGTAGTGGTGCTCAGGTTTGGGAATGGATAACTAATAAATATATGTTAGTATATGTAGGTAAGCTTATATGTAGTTAAAATATGAGTTTATGATTGTTAACATCTTATAAATGCAAACGGGTCGAACGACGGGAGGTTGCATAGGCTGAAAAATGAAAAATGGGCATGTTTGAACTGGTAGGGACCGGGCGTATGATACGCCCAAATCCTTCTGATAGACCCTCGAAAATCTGGAAATTTGGGGTTATGGCCTGTCGTTGTTGTAGGGACTTGTGGGAGGTCCCTAGGGCTACTTATCTTTACTAACCATGATCAAATTGATGTTTTGAATGTAAGGAAAGCTCCGGAGTGAACTCGGGTCTCGCATCATGTGGATTGGATTCTCGTGGTCATGTTTTGTAATTGGTTTCTGTTAATCTTCTCGTATAGAGTCTTTACAAACTATTTGGGTTTGTTACAAGTTGTGGATAACTTGTTGGTAACTTTTGCTTAAACTAATTTTGTGAAAATTATGTTAGGTTAATTCGAGTTTGTAAAACTTAACTTGTGGATACGTTAAATGTTTTTTTGGGACCTTAATTCCGTGTGTTTTAAAAAGTTTTAATTGGGTTGGATTTTTGGGTGTTACAGCTTGGTATCAGAGCAATGGTTTGAGAGATTTGGTGTGTGAGACACCGAACTCAAACCTATAATGCTGTTGATATGGTCGGAGAAATGAGAATCCAATGCTGGTGTGACCAAGACACGGAGCTTAAAGGGCGAGGTTAGTATTGATTAATGTGTTGTATGTTTTAATTGGTGTCCAATGTGAACTAATTGTACTGAAAGTTCTTAAAGGATTCGTTATATGGAGATAGTGAATGTAATTGGGTATATTACATTATCAATCATGTCTGGCCAGTATGGTTCATAATGTAACATGTGCAAATACCTTCATGATAATCGTATGATGATGAACACCGATAATGAGTAAGTGAAGGTGCTTATATGTGTATTTGTATATATTATGTGTTTGTGCATAGATGATTACACGAGGGAAATAAATATACACATAGGAAGAAGTAGTGCCTTATAAAGTAAGACTAGAGGACTATAAATAGGTAGACATAACTTAGGAAGAAGTAGTGCCTTATAAAATACTCGGTCGGGGATGACTAGGGAGAAACATAACTTAGTGGGCAAAATTTGTAGATGGAAGTTTATTTAAAGACTCATGTATAAAAGAGTCTATGGGTGTATCACCTCAAGGATGGGGATGAGCTTGGGATTAGTCAGGAGAAATGGAAATCATCATTTTAGTGGAGGATGGCTAAATTTTTCCATAATGTCGTGTCAATCCTCCATCAAGGAAGGTGGGACTCCCTTGGGCAGTCCTCTGGAAGAAGAGTGCAAAGCCTTGACTACGGGAAGAATAACGTGGGCGAATACGAGGAGGAAGGAAACAATGTCTTCACAAGGGGGTTCGTGGTGGGTGAGCCAAAGGAGTAAATTGGAGGGATTTTATTCGTTGATTAATCAACGATACATCACTATTATGGTATTGGCTTGAAGCAATCCATTGTGATGGGTGGATGGAGTACAACTCGCGGAGAGTCGAATTCGGAAAATGGTGGATGATAGGTTGGGAGTTCTCCGTAGGGAGAAAGGCTTAAAAGCGTGAAGGTAATGCAACATGGTGAATTCAAGAGACGTTCTCGAGTTAGCTTTGTCCACAAGCCGATGTGGATCTTTCAATTGGGAGTCTTCTTCAATGCGTTAGACCGGTGATTTATTCAAAAGATTGTGGGTATGTCGTATGACTGAGTGTGGTCTTGCCCAAATCTTAGAGTATCAGAAGGAATGAAGATAGATCGGATTTCTCGATACTATCGGTTGATATATTAGAGTGAATTCTCCTACGTGGTGTACAACTTTGGTGGATATGATACAAGGAGATCAAACTCAGAAACAAGTGGATTTAATCAAAAGATTGTTGGTATGTCGAATACTCCATGTGGGAAAGCGAGTGGTGGTTCTCACATAAGGCATGTGGAAATGTCTAGTTAATGAATGGTAAAACTTTAGGACTTGTATGGGGTTAATACACGTCTAAGTTGTAGGTCGTTGTATGCTTAAACAATGTACTAGGAGAACATGAAGTTAAACATTTCAAGAGTGTAAAACGAGTAGTGGTGCTCGGGTTTGGGAATGGATAACTAACAAATATATGTTAGTATATGTGGGTAAGCTTATATGTAGTTAAAATATAAGTTTATGATTGTACCTCATCGATTTTCTGTTCAAATTTCTTTTCAGCACCACACAAAAGTTCGTTCTTCAAATTATTCCCTGTAGTGCCTCCTTCTATGCCTCACGGTTTTGAGCTTTCAAACTCGTTTGGATTGTCATTCCCAAGGCACGCACTCGAAGAGGTTTTAATCTTTCCCAAGGCACGCATTCGAAGAGGTTTTATTGGTTCATCGGGTATCTTCCTCTTCCTAGGTGAGACTTTTTGCCATCCAGGGGTGACTCGACTATACAAAAAAAATAATATGCCGCTTAGGGCCCTCATTATTTAAGGGGCCCCTAATTTAGGATTTAACTTTGATTAATTTTCAGGTTTCGACAAGAAAAATATAAAACCAGTATACTTAGAGGAATTTTCTTTTTACTAAAAACCAAGGCCGTCCCTGAGATATCGGATGCCCTGTGCGGCTAGTAAAAATGGGCTTGTGCGGCTAGTAAAAATGGGCTTGTGCGACTAGCAAAAATGTATCTATTTTACATAGTTAAACAAATCGTGAGGCTCTTCTAACATTTTTTAAAGCAAAGTTGTTGATCAACTCTTAGGGGTGGCAATATTGACTCATCCTTTAAAAAATGGGTTGATTTGCGCAAAAATTAATTGAATATGGGTTAATTTGTGTGATCTCAAATTAGTCAATGAGTTAATTTGGGTTACCTTAAATTAGTTAACGGGTCAATTTGGGTCACCTTAAATAAGTCAACGGGTCAAAATGATAAATATTATAAATTTTTGTTAACTTAGGGTCTCCCCCAAACTTTGTCACCCCGCTCCCCCCCCACGCCCCGCCGCCGCCACCCCTCGCCGCGGCCGCCACCCCCCTCACCCCACCCACCCTCCCGCCGCCATCCGCCACCTCCGCCCTTCCACCGCCGCCACCCCGCCGCCCTGCTACCGCCACCACCCGCCCGCCCCCCGCTCTCCAGTCGTCGCCCGACCGCCACCGCCACCCGCCTACGCCAACCGCCTGACGCCGACACCCGCCCGCCGCCACCCGCCGCGTTTTTGTGTATTCCTTATGTTTCCCAAGCACGCATTTTAATATTTTATTTTTTAGGTTTTTCAAACACGCGTTTAAGTATTTGATATTGTTAAGAACTTTCAGCCGCAACAGGCGGACTCAAACATCCTACTTTCATTTATTATATAAGATCTCTAATTACCAAAATAAATCCAGAAGGATTTAATCAGAAAACCCTATAGTGATTTTAGACCATCGCCTAAAATTTAGAATACAGATTTCCCTTATAAACTTTCATGACGGTTAACGAACATTTTCGTTGGGATCCAGAAGTCACATGAACCTCTTACAGATATGTTTGAGGCCCTTAGTGGATCGATTAACACAAACAAATCGAAATCCAAATTGAACGAGACTTGATTATTGATTGGATTGCTACCTCCAAACGTACTTTGGCAATTTTTGTTTTTGGTTTTTGTGAAAGATGATAATTCAATAACTCAGGTAACAAATTTTATTATCCATTTTCTTACGATTTCAAGTGAAGGTCGTTTGGCCATCCCCCAACCCAACCCCCCCCTACCCCCCCCCCCCCCCCCCCCCGCGCGCCGCCACCTCCCCCCGTATTGGCCGAACCCGTTTTGACCCGAACCAAATTGATTGTTAAAAAAAACGACCCGTTTTGACTCGGACTCATTTTGCTCCAAACCCGTTTTAACCCAAAGTCATTTTGCTCCTAACCCGTATTGACCCGAACCCGTTATGACCCGTGACCCGAACCCCCCGACCAACCCAGTTTGTCAGGCCTATCAACTCTTCATAATCCATACTAAATAATCATTCTCAATAGGTATCATTACTAATCCATTAAGTATTTTTTGTGATATTGTGGATCGTAAATAGACGTTAACAAGTTTAATTTTGAAAAGATTCTTTCTGCATATGCCACCGTTACTGCAATAGTCAATCGGAATCTATATGCAATTAATGCATTAGGAAAACAATCGAATGGTTTCAAATATTTTAAAACATCAGTAGTAGTTTTTTGTATGAAACAGTCTTCGATCGCCAATCGCAATGAGCCTAGTTTTTTATTTATCGAAAGTCGGCTATCGTGGTTTTTTTATGTATCGACTATTGCTAGACGCCAATCACAATCGCGAATCTTGTAGCCTATCTCCTTTTAACCTAATTGGTAAACAACTTGACTTATTGGGCCAACTATACAATACCCTTTCAACAAAAGCTCCATTTCAGCAAAAAAAAACTATACTTATTGGACCTCTCTTGAACATGTAATTACTAATATATTTATAATTTTGTTTATATACATTAATCGATCTATGGTACCTATCGAGAACAAAAATTCCAGGCCCCCTCTCGCTCACCCTACACACATTTAAAGCCACTCATGCTAAAAACTCACTCCAATTTTAATATGTGTGATTGTGTGTCTTTTATAAATTGTATACAAAAACCGTGAATCATTCATATTCGCATGTGTAAGAATTATAAGAAAAAATTTTGTTTTTTCCTTTAAAAGAGCCCCGATTTTAGAATTCGTTTTACGCCCCTCGTAAATGTTGAGCCTACCTGTTTCCATGCTTCCGGGTAGGTTGCTGGAGCCTTCAATAGAACATAAATAGTCCGACCAGTTAATAAATAGTAATTATTAATTGTGTGTGTATCTTATCATGATCACATTTATGTTACTATTAACTTTATTTTATTTTATTTTTTGAAAGGCCACTATTAACTTTATACATCTTAGTTTTAAATTATTTATTGTTATTAGTATTTAAGAAAACATAAAATACACTAAAAAATAGAAAATATTATCAATGAAAGGAGTAAAAAAATAAAAATAAACAAACTATTACAAATTTTTCATATAAAAGTTAAACTTTAAGATAAAATATTACAAAAAATAGTTCAAAGGCTTAATTAAATTTGATAAAACTATAAGGATTAAATCGTTGTTAATTCTTGTGATTAAGATTTAACATGTGATAAGCCTTTCAAAAAAAAGATTTAACATGTGATAAGAGATCAAACTATTATTTAAATGGAGAGATATTGGGTTCAAGTATCACCTGTGATAAAAAAGGGGGATCCAGGTTAGACCAGAGAGTTTTCTCACCTATAGTGGGTTTCCTCTTGATGGTGATGGAGATGATCGGGTGGGCCAGTGCATCGTTAGTGATCCAAATTGCCGTTCAAAAAGAAAATATTATTTAAAGTTTAAAATAGAACTATTACATAAAAATATTAAAGGGTTAAAATGGAAAATCAATAAATTGTTGGAGGTTAAGACATTAATTGTTAAATCTTTTAATTATTTGTTTATTTTAATAATAGTATATTACAAACTTTCTTAAGGTGATTCCTTAAAAATTAATTTCTTTCCTAAACTAATGTTTTATGAGATGTCCATATTTAATAAATTATTTCATCATCCAACTAAAATAATTAAGATGTCTTCGTTTTAAGTTTTCATGTTATTTTTTTAGACATAAACTTTTAAATCAATAATCAAAATAATACAAAAGTAAATTTCATAAACTTTTTTTTTATCAAAAACATAAACGATTACAATCAAACCTTAATATTAAATCAAATCTGTAAATCATATTTATGGAAAAACAATCAAATAAAAATACTGAAAACCATAGCTATTGTTTCGAGTAAAGAGAGACAAAAATACAAATAATAAAAAACAATAATCAACTAATTCACAATTACAACCACTAGCTTAGCATAGTGACATGTGTATACCCAAGAATTCACTAAAATGGGGAGATCTTGGGTTTAAGTCTCACTTGTGACAAAAAAAAGGGGGTTCAGGTTGGGCCAGAGAGTTTTCTTAGCTATGGTGGGTTTCCTCCTATGGGAGGTGAAGATGATCGGATGGGTCAGTGGCCCGTCAATGATCCAAATTGCCGTTCAAAAAAAAAAACTAATTCCCAATTACCAAAAACAATCAAATAGAAATAATAAGAGGTTGATTGAAGAAAAAATAAAAGTTAAAGTATATTAGGTTGATTAAAAAACAAATAAATAAAATATGATCACTTGAAACCACATCCATTCGGTAAATATTTTTTTTCGATTACACCCATTTGATTAAAGCCACACTCATTTGGTAATATTTATTTAAAACCCGCACCAATTTAGTAAATAACATGTTCAATCACACTTATCTGGCTAAAAAACTATAATATTATAGATGTATATAAACTTTTACTCGCATATAATCGTTTTCGTCTGATAATAATAAATGTTATGCGTACATTATTTGAATATCTACTTTATGGCTCGCGTATCACCAACAAACATATTTTACACCTCACATACATGACTTATAGTCCTCAATGTGTACCGTCTATAAAAATAGAAAAAGGATTAAGTGTAGTTTTTATGTTTTAATTATGTTACTTAATCAATAACCAAAAATGTTATGAAAAAACAAAAATAGAGATATGGTGTGATCATGGGCATCCACTAGGTAGTGCAAGTGGCTATCAATTGATAGGATGAGAATTAATATTTTTTTTTTTCGAATTTACTATTTGCACCCTACGTTTCCATGACCTAACAGATTATTAGGCTGGCAGATCCCCATTTGTTGGTAGAATGCACTCGCACTGAACAGACATGAAATCTATGAGTTTAGTTGATTCATGGGTTCAATCATGTTCCATGTTTAACGGATCTTCATCGTCCTCATTCATCGGCACAACACCCATGAAATGTAGTAAACCCAATTTCAAGATTTGTCAAAGATCCAGTATTTCTGCAGCGATTGTCAAGGAAGAACAACAAATTCTGGTACAAAATGACCAAAAATCCGGCTTCAATTTCAAGGAGTACATGGTGGAAAAGGCTCATTCGGTTAACAAAGCTCTTGACCAATCCATTTCAATCAAAAATCCATCCACCATCCATGAATCTATGCGCTACTCCCTCCTCGCGGGTGGGAAGCGTGTGAGACCCATCCTGTGTATCGCCGCCTGCGAGCTTGTCGGTGGACAAGAATCCACCGCCATGCCCGCGGCTTGCGCTGTCGAGATGATACACACCATGTCGTTGATCCACGACGACCTCCCGTGCATGGATAACGACAATTTTCGCCGTGGAAAACCGACCAATCACAAGGTTTACGGCGAAGACGTCGCGGTTCTTGCCGGCGACTCGCTTCTCGCGTTCGCTTTTGAATATGTTTCTAGCGCCACTGTCGGCGCGTCGCCTGCACACGTTATGGCCGCGATAGGGGAGCTCGCGAAGTCCATCGGGACTGAAGGGTTGGTGGCGGGTCAAGTGGTGGACATTGTTTCAACAGGAGGTAAAGATATTGGAGTCCAGCTGGAGTTCATCCACATACACAAGACTGCGGCGCTGTTGGAGGCATCCGTGGTGTTAGGCGCGATATTGGGTGGTGGGAGTGAAACCCATGTGGAAAAACTGAGGAAATTCGCGAGATGTATTGGACTACTATTTCAGGTAGTGGATGATATACTAGATGTGACCAAGTCGTCCGAGGAATTGGGGAAGACTGCGGGTAAAGATTTGGTAGTAGATAAGATGACATACCCGAGACTGCTGGGTTTAGAGAAGTCACAGCAGTTCGCGGAGGAGTTGTTGGCAGAGGCTAAGCAACAGCTAGAGGAGTTTGAATCGCCCACCACAGTGGCTCCGTTGGTAGCTCTGGCAGAGTATATAGCCTACCGCCAGAACTGAAACTGTAGTATTGAAACCTAGCAACTGTTTGTTACATTACTGTATTGAAACCTAGCATTTTATTCTCATCTGTTTGTAAGGGTATTGGAATGGGGTCATTTTTAGTTGGATGAAAATTAGTCTAGTCAGGATGGTTGACCTACAGAGCCTAAATTTGAAAAGTTTTGATAATTATTTATTACAATAATACTACAAATGTCTGCACAAAAAGATTTAAGAATCATTCATTAAAATAGCCTTCTGGTGACTTACAAGTTAGTAACTATCTGAGTCGGGTTCTCTGGTAGCAGTCTCTTTATCCTATTAGATAGAGCTAATGTCTGCACTAATCTTACACTTCCCAGACCTCACCTGTTAGAGTGGGACTGGGAATGTTTGTTTACAAGTTACGAACTATTCAATTCACTTTTACCTGTTTCACTTTTTTTCTTAGCTAAATTTTACAACTCGACTGTTTTGACAACCTATTCATAAGTAAACATACATTGGTATTTGTGTGAGGTGGTCCCACAGTGTTAAAACTTAAAAGACTTACTTATCGGTCTTTCCTCGAAAAGTATCTTGAGTCTTGAAATCGAAGCAGTTCGTTACCCCAAGATGTCCATCCACCTAGCAATTCTCTAGCAAACAGTTCAAGGCAATGAGCAGGTTCTAAACCTGGTATGTACTCCCGTAGCATCTCTGATAACAAAAGTTGGATCAGAAAATTTAGGAAAAAATGATATTATGGATGTTTGGCGATTTTAAGAGTATAAAACCAGGCTAATACCTCCAATTGGGGGCTTCCTTGAATAATCTCCAGGGATGCTGATGAACACTTGACAATCTGGAATGGATTTTAGTTTTGAAAAATACTCAGAATCTTCATCCTGTATATCACATAAAAGATTTAATAATTATTAATTAATGAAAAAAGTTAAAATATAAATTATAAAACATGTTAAGAGCTTCTTCACCTTTCCATAGCAGTAACCAAGGACAAGACATTCATATGGTCTATGATGAAAGAGATCCAATCCACTAATCAAAGAACCATCTGCTTTCACCTGTAATGGTCAAGTACATCAAAATAATGGGTCGCGGGCCACTCCCTTCGTTCCATGAGAATAAAAGAAGGGGATTTTTTTTATCAAAAACGGAGCCCCAAATCACTTAAAAGGATTGTTAATACAAGAAAATTTAATAATTTCTTTTAGAAAATCTAAAAGATATAGGACAAATCACCTTCAACCAATAATGAGTTGCAATGTACTTGACTCCCCATTTCGGGAACAGATCATTTTCAACAAATATCCGCAATTTCTCCTTGTTGGTTACCCACAAAGCTACCAACGCTCCATCTGCGTGAGCAAGTCTTTTAATAGGAATAGACAAGAAGTATCGACTGGGCAAAGTCGGGTACCTAAAATCATGAGAAACACGAATCAGCAAAAACTGCAGATTGCAGAATTTAGTGTAAAGATGTAAGAATCTCTGAGAATTCACGATTATTAAATTATGTACAAGTAGTCAAGTAGGAGTGACCGTGAGCATGAATTAGATAAGAATCATACACTAGCTAATCTAATACGTTCCTTCTGCGGCAAGCATAGGCTTGCAACGGCTTTTGGGCAATTACTTTTTAGTCAAGCCAACTTATTTAAGATGTATAAGAAATGTAGTTAATTCTACCACTTAATAACTAATTATGCACCCTTGATGTAGGCAGTATGTAGCATAGTTGCTAATAACAAAATGAATACACTTACTTCAATTTTTGGTTAGCACTGCCATTCTCCCAAGGCGGATCAATCACAATAAGATTGAATCCATGTTCATTTTTCACTGCAAGAGTATGCAACGAAGATTCAAAATTTCATGTTAAACAAAACCTTATGTCCTTATGAGGTGTTATGTACAATTTACAAATAAGATCAACAAATGGCAAGTAAAATATGAATATTGTGATATACAAGAATGATATAACAAAAGAAAGAAATGAACTTTCTAATTTCCACAAGGAAACCGTTAAATCATCAAAGGCAAACCATCTGCATATGATCGTGTGATCACTAGCCAATTCATAATAATTAAACCATATTTGACGCCTTGGTTTAGAAAAGTGTGATATGCTCCGAGGCGTTTTGGTCCCAAAAGCCAAGTCACGAGGAGCGTAACATCTATGTACAACCAAATAAGCTTTATTTACAACAAGAAGTCGCGTCTCTCTTATCTGTTTTACATATCAACCTATTTATCAAGTAAACCTTCATAATTTCTTTATCCCTTTGGTTGTTTTTATATATAAGCCTCCTACACACCCTATTTTGACCCAGAACTACATGAGTTCCGCCTTTTTGACCACATTTTATTAAACCAAGATTGACGCATCAATCTGTTCAAGCTTATTATTATCAGCTCATGACTGACACATATAAATAAAATGTGGGTTTTGTTTAAAGCATTACCAGGGATTAGGCCATGAATCTGCTTCAAATCAGACTTCCACATGTGAATCAAGAAAACAAATAAAGATTGTAAGACAAAACTGAATAAAGTCAAGTATTCAAGCCAGTTTAACAATAATAATGCAACTTTGAATCAATTGCACCAATTTGTAGAACATTTTTCTTAATAAGCAATACTATACTGTTTAATAAATAAGATCCATAAAAACACTTATGCGTACCATGTAGAAGGAACTCTGTTTAGGTATTATGTATTCGTGATTTAGAAAATCCGCCTCCATGTCACTGTTTGTTTCATTAGCAACCAAACTCCCAAACGCCGGAAGGTTCCTTTTTTCACAGTTTTGAACACCTGAGGAACCAATTAAACAAGCAATGTTAGAACAATGATCATCACTTCAATTAACAAACTCAAATCCTGATTAAGAAAACCTAATTGTTCATTACACTACCTTGAGTTAGCCTATAATCCTGATTAAGATGCAGAGAGATTTCAAACAATGGAGCTTGCCATACATTCCCAAGCTCAACAAACGATTGTTCATCCGTCGAATTTGGATAAAATGTTCTACCATCGTCAACTCTCAATTTCCCCAAATTTATCAAAAGATCATTTGCTTCCAGCAAACATTCGTGCGCCTTCAACAAGAAATGTTTCACTCTCTGCAGGAATTACGCAGCCAAAGAATACAAAATTGAGGGCATAGGCTATCTACATTACACTAATTATCAATGGAATTTTTCGAATTATAACCTGATGGCGTTCGTCGGCTGCTTGTTCTCTTTCGTTAAGCGGACGAGGTGTTTTCTCTTTACGTTTCCGTTTTCTTTGAATTTTTGAAACCCTAGCAGAAGGAGTCGGTTCGAAGAAACGAGAGTAGTAAGAGGACGGAGTAACCCTAAAATGCGAGTAGGAGAGGTTAAGGACGCGAACTGGATCCACGAATACGACGCTTGAACCTTCAAACTGGTAAATTCCGGACTTCATAAACATTGATAGCTTCTGTTTATTATATGGTTTATCTTCCGCCATGATCGGAGTTTAGCTTTTCGGCTGCCGGAAAAGTTTACGAACTCTTTAAGCTGTAATATTGATACTGGAATTATAAAAATTTAAATTATTAAGAGTTATTTTTTTTAATTTAAATATAACAAATTATGACATCAACATATTGAATTGCTCACGTCATTGAACCGGAAAGGGGTGGGATTAGAACCCGGGTCCCATGGGTGAGGGCTGTGGGACGCGGACCTTATTGAATCCGTTTCAAACATATATATAGGAATGGATCATTTGAGAACTCCTAAATATTTTGAAAACTCGCGAGAACTCGTCAAAAACCCAATCAAAACCATTTTTTTTTGTTTTTACTACATTTATTATTAAAATACAACATAAAAAGGTGAATTTATATATGTAAATTTACATGTATTCATATATTAAAAAAATCTACACATATGTAAGTTTACCACTTATACTACTATTTACACATGTGTATAAATTTTTTTAAGAATAATTTAGAAAGAAGAGATGAATTAGTTAGAGAGATAAATTATTTTTTATGTTATATTTTAATAATAAAGGTAGTGAAAAGAAAAAAAAATGGTTTTAATTGATTTTTTTAAGAATAATTTAGAAAGAAGAGAATCGAACTATATATATATATATATATATATATATATATATATATATATATATATATGTATAAAGATGTGAAAAGTTAAAAAGAAAAATAAAACCAATCAGGACATGCCACGTTGGAGACCCTGTTTAATGTTCATTTCCATCCATTTTTAATATAGATAGTAATACCTTGTGTAGCCACTGGGTTGAATCTCCATGTTCGTTTTTTTAATGCCGGTTTTGTTAGAAAACTGGGTGATTTGTGTAGACCTAGAAACTCTGATAATTAAGTGCTCGCTATCAGGTTCATGGGTATGCTTAAATATTCAATCAGATAAGAATCAGGGATTGAAAAACAAAAACGAAATCTGCTAGAATTTCAAGTGTATCATGAAACTGGCCGAATTTTCTTGTATATAGCGGTAAAACGATGCAATGATTCATCATGACGATTGTTGGTTGAAACCCGTAAAACTGTCAACCTTAACCACTGTCAATCTAGTCCGGATGACCAGTTTTACTCCGTACAACCAATTTTACTCTGGCTGACCATTTTTTCTCAACGAGTAAAATACATTGGATGAGTAATTTCCAACAATTTTCACATCCGAATCTAACTATGATGCATAACAAAACATAAAAAATAAAATTGGTCCTTGTCCCTTGGACTTGAGGGGTTGCCGCCCCTAGGACCCTGCTAACAAACATGAAAAATAAATTGGTCGTTAACCCTAACCAGGGGTGTTGCCCCTTGAACCACTAGGGGTTGCCACCCGTAAGACCCATCTAACCAGAGGCACTGCCCCCAGACCCCTATTGTTTAGTGGGCTTTGGCCCCTTGATACAATAAGGTGTCTTTAGCATGAGAAACCATAAGATCATCAAACAAGTAGACACTCTACACTTACTAACTTGTTTGATGTTTCATTGTAACTTCTCTTTTGGTTATTAAGTAAATCCAGTTACACTAAATAGCTAGATGACACTAAAATTTTGGTTAACGCTGATACGGTTCAAAAAAATATGGGAGAACGAGGGACCGGTCAGTTTATTTTGAGCTTCAACCGAACCGAAACTGAATGTTTTGGTATATGGTTTCTAAAACCTATTGGTTTAGAATTTCGATTAATAAATTATATGGTTCGGTTTGATTAACCAAATTTACCTTTTTCTATAACTTTCTTTGTTACATGAATGATTTGAGAAGAATCAAAATGATGGGATTTGGGAATAACATGCCGGTTAGTTTACAAATATCATAGCTAACTGAAGTTCATTTAAACATATGTATATAACATGCATAATATCATTTACAAATTAAGTTTTAGTTTTTGTATAAAAGGTGTTATGACCTTTGATTTAATAAAGCTAGCTCACAACCATTTTGCTCGAATGCCCTTAAATGTAAACCTCAAGTCAAAATCATTCTACCTGAATGCCTGCTAACATTTCATAACCGCATAACTTCAAGACACAATCTTTACAAGAAGGGTTCATTTTAGCAAAGCATGAATATTAACATAAACACACACTTTAAAATATAACCATGCATATTAATCACATCGGTTTGGTTATCGGTTAATCGGTTATGCCACACATCAAAACCGAAACCGAAACATTGGTTAATTATTTGCTCACTGTTAGAAGTTGATCGATTTTTGTTTCTAAAAGTTTTGGTCCATTCAGGTTCAAACAAGCCCACTCTCGTTTTGGCCAATTATGCGTACCATCTACCTCATACTCATAATCTATGCAATACCAAATCGAAAAAAAGCCCCCTACCCAAAACATAGATTCTTTGATTGCAATTTGTTTGAAACGGTTTAAAACTTTTAGGATTTTTATGTTATCATGTTTAGGGTTTGAAGTTGTGAGTATCAGAAATGATTTAGGTTTAAAGTGGTCACACCCCAAATCCAAGGTGTGACGAAAACATTGGATTTATACATAACATACAACGGATTATTTTCAAAACTCACATTACATAGTTTAAGTAACATATTAAACTTAAACTATTATGTGGTTGGTGATTTGGTGTGCCCACCCTTAAATTGGGAGGGATTATGTTGTTAGATTTTATGGACCGACCCGATGGACAACGCGGCTGACTGAGCTATGACCCGTAAGAGTTACACCTAGGGCAACGAACATTTAAATCCACTTAACCCGCTTAACTGATAATTACGAACTACTAGCGAGACGATATATTTTATATATATTCGTTACACGGAATTTATTATTTATACATGTTTATAAATAATAATTTATATTTATTTGTTTTAATCTTTTATTAAAACAAATTAAATGTTTTTTGGACTTTAATATTAACTATTGGGTTTAGGCCCGGTATGGTTTTATTATGTTAAAAGGATTAGAGTAATTAATATATATATATATATATATATATATATATTAAAAAGCTAATCGAGAAAATGGAATAGTGAATGGACATAGAGCAGCCGCAAGCCGCTAAAAGAATTTTTTTGTTTTGGTTGACTTGGCTGTCGACAAAAACTAAAACAAAGGGTTTTTGGCCTCGCGACTTCCGGCCACCAAACCAGCCGCTGCCTGTCCGTTTCCGGCCAGCCTCGGCGCTTTCTGTCTCTCGCGTTTTGGTTCGTGATCTAGCATCGACTCGTTGTACTTAGGTGTCTCGATCGGTTATTTATTAACCACTAAGGTATAATTAATCTCATCAGTATATTAATTGTTTTTTTTGTGTTTGCGTGTTCATAACCAGATCATGTTCGATTTGTCAGTGCTGTTAAATAGGTTTTGATTTTATTTTCCGCTGCATATTTATTAACTAACCGAATTAATTAATTTCTCTATCAAAACCCGTTTTTAGAAAAGTCAAACTGATCACCACTGAATCCCAACAGTGGTATCAGAGCCTGGGTTATAACACGCAAATCGAAACTGGTCTGGTTTCACCGGTTAGATTAATCACAAACTTTAACTATCTTGAAGTTTCTGATCTGATCTGTTTTTTTGGGCAATTTTTTTTATTTATTAATTTGGTCGTTTTTAATTTTTTTTTATTTGACCAAATTTATTGCTCGTATGTGATTATGTTGAATATGTAAATATGGCCCGACCCATGTGATTGAGTTGTTGGTGTTTATTATTCAGTTTTTGGTTTTATGGTTTTGGCCCACTTTTGATGGCTCAAAGTTGTAATATAAACTTTTTATTTTATGTAATGTAATAAAAACCCGAAGACAAATCTAAAGATTCAACAGGAATCATGGAGTCAGTGAGAGTCATTCGAGACGACTAGATGCACGGAAGTCCATCCTTGTGGTTGTTTTAATTTTTTTTGGACCCCGTGACCCGTTTGGTCTTGCTAACTGGCTCTAGCAAGATCAAACAAACTTGGCCCTAAAAGATTTACATATTTATTTGCTTTATGGTTGCTTTTAATTTTTTATAACTTAAATTTATTATAAACCAACCAAACACCAAACGTTTTAAAAGGAGTTTTAAATTGTCACAATCTGTCACCACAAGTTCTAATTTTACAACTTGTAGAATTTTATAAAAATAATAACTGGCTTGTTTTTATAAAATAAATTACCGCTAAAGTTTTGCAATTTAAACTAAATTTAATTTCAAAACTTATAACTTAATAGTTTTCAACTATTAACTTTAACTGGTTATTCAAGTCGCGACAAACTTAGTTTTAATAGGTTATTTAAAATTAAGTGTCCTGAGAGATGAAAGGGTTCATCAAAATTTGTCATGACTTTAAATAGTAAAACTGACTTTAAATAGTAAAACTGACTTTTACAACACATGTATGATTTAATCATTCGTTGTGTTTGACCCTATTCGGTAAACACTAAAATTTAACCCATATTTAAAACCAATGGTCTATGCCAACCTATTATAAGGAACACTTGGAGCATAAAACGAAACATCGGTGTTTGGAGCCACAGCACCGCACTGGATGCGTAGTTTATCCTTCCAAGGCGCAAGGGTTTCGTTGATACATCCGGCCCTTCCGCAAGTACCTGTTTTAGGACGACTATTACTTTTCTCTCTTGTTACATGCCCCAGCTGTCAAGAGATTAAAAGTGGGCATAGATGAGGCTAAACGTATCAATGCATAGACATGTCTTGTCTTAGCGGCCTCATACACGAGAGTTGTGCATCTTTCCACAATTGACACTAATTGTCAGTCTAGTTACCCACTTACTAATGTTGTATGCCACAGCGACCGTTAGTGACTGATTTAGCTAGATTCTCACTCCTTGTTCTAATTTCTGTAATTGGGTCATGAATTAATAAGGATTTTTCACTTTCTTTATACTAATTTATTTTCTTTGTTTATCTTGACAGATGTCTACTGTAAATAATAATACTAATAACTCCTTCGCTCTCAAGTCTATCCTTGAGAATGAAAAGCTGGATAACACCAACTTTCTCTCGTGGCAGTGCAATCTGAGAATAGTTCTCAAGATGGCCAAGAAGCTCTATGTTCTCGATGCACCAGTCCCTGAGGCACCCGATGGTAACACGGATGCCGCTCGTAAGGCCTGGGAGAAACAAAGAGATGATGCCACTGAGGTGGCCTGCCTTTTGCTAGCCTGCATGTCCCGTGAGCTCCAAATGAGCATGGAGGACTTGGATGCCTTTGACATGATTGAGCAACTTAAGGGCATGTTCCTGAAATAAGCCCGACATGAACGCTATGAAACCATGTCTCAGCTCATTCGCTGCACGATGCAAGAGGGCACGCCTGTTAGTACTCATGTACTTAAGATGAAAGAGTACATCGACCAGATGAACAAACTTGGATATCCTATGAAGGATGACATGGCTACTGATTTCATCTTAAACTCTCTCCCAAGCTCCTATGCTCAATTCGTAATGAATTTCAACATGAATGGCTTGGAGAAGACAGTGTCCGAGTTGCATGGTATGCTCAAAACGGGCGAGATGAATATCCAAGGAAAGAAAAATCAAGTTCTGATGGTCAGATCTGCTGGTGTTAAAAAAAACCTAACCCCAAGAAAAGAGGTTATAATAGCAAAGGCAAGAAGAAGGTTAATGTTGCTGCCAAGCCCTGCCACCAACAATAACAAGAAAGATTCAAAAGCACCCCCTCCTGAGGAGCGCCAATGCTTTGAATGCAACAAAATGGGACACTGGAAACGTAACTGTCCTGAATATATAGCCAAGCTGAAGCTGAAGAGGGCCAGTGGTGAGGGCACCTCTTCAGGTATTCTCATTTATGTTATTGAAATTTTTACTGTTTCTAGCAACACATGGGTATTTGATACTGGATGTGGATACCACATCATTAATGTCTTACAGGAGCCTAAAAGTTAGAGGAAGCTGAAACAAGGCGACATAGAGCTCATCGTTGGCGATGGGAAAAGAGTACCGGTTCTTGCAACTGGAACATATCATCTCTCATGTCCTTCTGGCCTTGTGGTTGTTTTGAACAATTGTTTGTTTGCACCTGGCTTAACCAGAAACATTATTTCAGCTTCTTTATTGTTTGAACAAGGATTTAAGTACATTTTTAATGGTATTGCTATTTCTGCCTACTTAAATGATATCTTTTATTTTGAGGCTAAACCTCAAAACGGTATTTATGAGATTGACGTTCAAACTGACGATAACATATATAATCTTTCTAAACGTATCAAATCTGGCATTAATGATACTTTTCTATGTCATTGTCGACTTGGCCACATAAGCAAGGCACGCATTAAAAGACTCCAATCTGAGGGAATTCTTGAACCTACCGGACATGACTCATTTGATAATTGTGAGTCTTGTTTAGCTGGCAAACTCACAAAGGACCCCTTCACCCATGTTGGTGAACGAGCCAAGGATCTGCTAGGCCTTATACACACTGATGTGTGTGGCCCTTTCAGAACCATGTCTAGAAATCATGAAAGATACTTCGTTTTATTTATTGACAATTATAGTCGATATGCTTATGTCTATCCTATTAAACACAAGCATGAAACATTTGAAAAGTTCAAAGAGTTTCAAAACGAAGTAGAGAAACAACTCGATAAATCTATCAAGACACTTCGATCAGATCGAGGTGGCGAGTATCTCAGCTTAGAATTTCTTAATCATCTGAAGGAGCACGGAATTATTTCTCTGCCCACTCCTCCTTGCACACCCCAACTTAATGGCGTGAGCGAGAGGAGAAATCGAGCCCTACTTAATATGGTTCGATCGATGATGTGTAGAACTAATTTGCCTCACTCTTTCTGGAGTTATGCTCTTATGACCGCCGCCCGCCTTGTAAATCTGGCACAGACTAAAAAGGTGGACAAAACCCCATATGAGATATGGCACGGGTCTAAACCCAATTTGTCTTACCTTAGAGTATGGGGATGTGATGCATATGTCACCAGCGATTCTGATGACAAGCTCGATCCCAGAGGCGAAAAAGTTGTTTTCGTTGGTTACTACAACAAAAGCGGATATTATTTCTATCATCCTGATGCAAACATTGTTTCCATTAAAAGGAAAGGACGCTTTCTCGAGGAAGATCTTCTAAATCGAGGAACCGAAAATAATATTATGGATCTTGAAGAAATTCGAGAAACATAAACAGCCTCTGAGGAAGTCGGAGCGTCTGATCAACAAGAAGTTGTTGCTGATGAATCAGATATAAACACAAGCGTTCGCAGAAGTAGCAGGTCTCGTAAAGAACCTAATAGATACCTATGGCATCTTGAAGCTTCTAAAGTCCTGTTAGTAGCTGAGTCAAATGACGAACCTACAAACTACAAATCTGCTATCTCAGATCCTGAATTCGAGAAATGGCTTGAAGCCATGAATGCCGAGATGCAATATATGCGTGATAATCAGGTCTGGGACTTGATTGAGCTACCCCCGGGTTCTCAGGAAATAGGGAGCAAATGGATTTTCAAAAGAAAAACCGACATGCATGGTAATATACAAACCTATAAAGCATGGCTAGTTGCAAAGGGTTTCACTCAAACTCAAGGTATTGACTATGATGAAACTTTCTCACCCGTTGCTATGATCAAATCGATCAGGATACTGCTTGCCATAGCCGCGTACCATGATTACGAGATATGGCAAATGGATGTCAAAACCGCTTTTCTTAATGGACATCTCTCTGAAGATGTCTATATGGTTCAGCCTGACGGTTTTGTTAATCCAAAGTGTCCTAGTAGGGTATGCAAACTAAATAAGTCCATTTATGGACTTAAACAGGCATCTCGAAGCTGGAATCTTCATTTTGATCAGAAAATCAGAGAATTTGATTTTGTCAAGAATGAAGATGAGCCTTGTGTTTACAGAAAGGCTAGTGGGAGCACTATATCATTTCTCATCTTGTATGTGGATGATATACTGATCATTGGAAACAACATCCCTGTGCTTGACAAAGTCAAACAATGGTTAGGATCTTGTTTTGCAATGAAGGATCTTGGAGAAGCTGCTTACATTCTAGGAATCAAGATCTACAGGGATAGATCTAAGCAGCTTCTAGGGCTAAGTCAGAGTACTTACATAGACAAAATGATGACACGCTTTAGGATGGAAAACTCCAAGAAAGGAGGTGTTCCGGTGACTAAAGGGACTGTGTTGAATAAATCGCAATCTCCTTCCACGGACATTGAACTTAAGAAAATGGAACCAATTCCATATGCCTCAGCGATTGGTTCTATCATGTATGCTATGTTATGCACTAGACCTGACGTCTCGTATGCTTTAAGCATGACCAGTCGTTTTCAGCAAAGTCCTAGCATTGCCCATTAGACTGTAGTCAAGAACATCCTGAGGTACTTAAGAAGGACCAAATACATGTTCTTAATATTTGGAGGAGTGAAAGAGGAGCTCACTGTACGGTGTTACACTGATGCTAGCTTTCAAACTGACCGAGATGACTCTCGCTCACAGTCGGGTTTCGTATTCACTCTTAATGGAGGAGCTGTTTCATGGAAAAGCTCCAAGCAGAGTGTAGTGGCGGATTCAACCACCGAATCTGAGTATATAGCCGCATCAGATGCTGCTAAGGAAGCTGCTTGGATGAAGAAATTCATTACTGACCTCGATGTGGTTCCGAGTATTCGCCAACCAATCGAGATACTTTGTGATAACACATGTGCTATAGCTCAAGCCAAAGAGCCCAGATCTCATCACAAAGCCAAGCACATTCAAAGGAAGTTCCACTATATACGGGAAATTATGGAACGTGGAGACGTCGTGATAAGCAAAGTAGACACAGATCAAAACCTAGCGGACCCGTTCACTAAGTCGATGACTCAGGAAAAGCATGATCAGCACAGAAATGCTATCGGTCTTAGTTTTGCTAGCGATATGTTTTGATTTAGTATTTTGAATGTGCGAACATTTAATCAGTTGCACTTTTAAATTCTTTCGGTTTACTGATTTAAATGCAATTCTGAATTCTTATAATTGTGTTCGATTTTAATACGTTTAATCCATGAATCTTGTATTCTTAATTATCCGTAGTCGATCAGAATTATGGGAACGACTCTGAATTAAGACTATTCTGAACTTCGGCTCAAGGAGTTGACTCTGAACTTCACAGGCCTCATTTTGAATGACGTTGGATGTAACTCGCATCAAATCATCTTCATGGATCTTTGTTATAAGATGTTTTGCTATTGGTATACTCATTAGTATCCTCTGACCTGAGATACGTACTAGAACGACCGTTTACCAAGAACCATTCTTTAATCACTGTCAAACGCTGTCGCGTAACTTCCAGTCATAAAGGCTTTGATTAGGAATAGTTCTGAAGTTCAGTGGGTGTTGTATGTAGTCAATAAGGGATTCTGTACTCCTACATTATATGTAACAGATAGGCATCGTGGCGCCCTCGTTGATTCAAACTGGTGAAGTGTAAGGCCTTACCCAAACTTACTGTGTGTTTGATTGGACCACTTTGATTCTTGATCGAGAACAATAATAATTGAACGCCATATGAGAATGAACTACATCCATGTCTCATTGATTCAATTGATGTTTTTATACGGAAAGGATGAATGACAACTATTGCCATAAGTCTATTTTCTTGCTTTAGTTAGTTGTTACTAACACCGAGATATTTGGTTAATGACTTTAAAGCGTCATATCTTGTTAGGGACAGCCATGTGCAGCTAGAGCGCCGCTGACTGTTTGCGTTGATTTATCGTGGATCGTCCAAGTGGGAGATTGTTGGATTTTATGGACCGACCCGATGGACAACGCGGCTGACCGAGCTATGACCCGTAAGAGTTACACCTAGGGCAACGAACATTTAAATCCACTTAACCCGCTTAACTAGTAATTACGAACTATTATCGAGATGATATATTTTATATATATTCATTACACGGGATTTATTATTTATATATGTTTATAAATAATAATTTATATTTATTTGTTTTAATCTTTTATTAAAACAAATTAAATGCTTTTTGCACTTTAATATTAACTATTGGGTTTAGGCCCGATATGGTTTTTTTTAGGTTAAAAGGATTAGAGTAATTAATATATATATATATATATATATATATATATATTAAAAAGCTAATCGAGAAAATGGAATAGTGAATGGACATAGAGCAGCCGCAAGCCGCTAAAAGAATTTTTTTGTTTTGGTTGACTTGGCTGTCGACAAAAACTAAAACAAAGGGTTTTTGGCCTCGCGACTTCCGGCCACCAAACCAGCCGCTGCCTGCCCGTTTCCGGCCAGCCTCGGCGCTTTCTGTCTATCGCGTTTTGGTTCGTGATCTAGCATCGGCTCGTTGTACTTAGGTGTCTCGATCGGTTATTTATTAACCACTAAGGTATAATTAATCTCATCAGTATATTAATTGTTTTTTTTGTGTTTGCGTGTTCATAACCAGATCTTGTTCGGTTTGTCAGTGCTGTCAAATAGGTTTTGATTTTATTTTCCGCTGGGTATTTATTAATTAACCGAATTAATTAATTTCTCTATCAAAACCCGTTTTTACAAAAGTCAAACTGATCACCACTGAATCCCAACATATGTATAATTGCAAATGGCCTTATATATATGGGCCACAAAGATAACCCAATTGTGAGACTAAACCGAGATCCCAAGAAAAGTTCATCTCTATACACCTTAATATATTGCAACAATAGACTTGTAGTAGTGTTGGGTCTCAAGGTTGTCACACACCAAAACCGACGCTAGACTAACAGTTTAATTTACCTAAAAACATAGCCGTTTTATATATAATACAATGGAAGTCTTATGGTCTACAATAATCAAAAGTACTATAAAATAAATTATACAGTTATGTCCAATAACATTCCTCATGCCAAATGCATGCCTTACTAAATAGCCATTTGATGCCTTCAACCCAAAGCCCTAGCACCTAAAGGGAACAACGTTCCAGAATTACACGCTAAATCAAGTCAGCTTACGCTAGTGAGTTCTAAGTTTCAAAACTCAAGTTCAAAGTAAACTCCATATGTTTAGCATATCGCACGAATTCATTTAGGGCTAGCAAGGTTGCCTATGGACCATAGCTCAAACACAATTTCAAACTACTGTCTTGGAATACACAATGCTAGTAAATCATGCACATGCAAATTTTAATGTTCATCAAATAACATATAGGAAGTATACTTGACCAGAAGTAAACTAGAAAAAAAAAATCAATTAGTGAGAGTACACACTCAAACACTACAACAAAGTCCACCAGGGAGGCGTCGGTTTTGCCCAATCCAGGGGGGACTCAAACTTCCTCAACCAAATATATGATAAGCACTTTTATATGTCAATGTATACCGAATAATACATGCCATGTTTTTTATTTACTACAAAATCGTTCTCACATTCCAAGATAGATTTTTCATTCAAGTTTAAATAACTACCATTTTAACTAAAACACACATTCCAATTTGCAAACTCACAATGAATTGCCATTCAAAACATTTGCATTCGAAAACAGTTTTCAAGCGTGTATTCCAACCCAAAATTACAGTAAAAAGGGTAAGGTCATAGAACTCACATGGAAAGGCAATGTCTCTCTCAATGGGTCCTTTCCTAAAGTTACGTTCTCCTATGATAATGCTAATCCTATAATTCATAGGTTGTTAGGATTTCCCGTATATTTTAGCTTTTCAATAAGACGGGAAAAACCACGCTAGTGATCCAGTTGCAAGAACTTTAGAAACAGAAGATGAAAACGCGTAATTAACAACTTTAATTGCATACCTTTGAACTAGTAGAGAACGGTGGGTGAATATACTATAGATATATACAACAGTTCAATGAACAGAGGTTGCTAGTCCCTCCGCGAATCTCCAATCGACACGCAAAACGGAGCACTGGATCACCACCAACAATGG
Source organism: Smallanthus sonchifolius (assembly GCA_023525975.1). Classification (NCBI taxonomy): domain Eukaryota; kingdom Viridiplantae; phylum Streptophyta; class Magnoliopsida; order Asterales; family Asteraceae; genus Smallanthus; species Smallanthus sonchifolius. The sequence goes on from CM042019.1 coordinate 101,020,893, forward strand.
TGCCTGAAAATTCCATAGGGAAGGAGTAGGTGGTGTCGCAAATAGAAGAGTGAGGTGGTTAGGGTCTTCAAGTGTATCAATAAAAATTTAGATATATATATATATATCCATGTATTAAATCCATTATTTATATTCCACTAATACAAATAATTACACTTTAACCCTTCTATTAATATTTATTTATTATTTTCAAAAAAATAAATAATTACAACAATAATAATATTAACTATTCCCCAAATAATTAATGCCACTATTAGTCTTTCGCATTTAATGCGTCTAACACATTAGCAACAAATGTCGTTGCCCGTCATAGGACTCTTTAGGATCAACCTCATTAGCAGTATTATACATTGTGTTGACACTTGGGCGTCATATATGCAACAATCTCCAACTTGCACAAGTTTCAAACACATATATCAATACAGACAGTGTCGAGCATCTAGCATCACTACACTGCCCCCAACGAAGCCGGATACTTTTACAAGTCATCCACCATTACCAACAGTCAAGATACTCTTATTGTTTTAATGATCTACAAGTATTTGCCAATCTTTATCATGCATGTTATTTAGACATTCCATTGAACATGAGACATGCATCGAATCATTCTCACTTATGTTTAATTATTCTATTTCTCGATCGAGATTCAAAGTGGTCTATCTAAACTCTCAGTTTGAGCATGACCATGCATTTTATACTAGTTTGAACCAACGAGTGGCCCATAGATGTCTTCCACTCAAAGTAGTAAGGGTACATATTCATTCTTGACTACATACAGCTGTAAGACCCCAAACTAGGCACCCTATAATTGGGTCACATCAATGTGAATTCTTTTAAAAACATTTAACTCTTTATAAAAACATACAATGGAAGTCTTAACTCAAGATGGTATTCGTATTTTAATATCATTATTTTACATTTACATTACCGTACGAATGCATACACACCAACCCACGTAGCACCGCTCCCAAGCAAAGATACATCGTCACCTGAACTCACCTGCAATACAGCCTAACGTACATACAAAGTCAGCTACGCTGAGTGAGTTCTAACAGCTTATCTTAAAAAGAAACCTTCTCGTTGCAAACATCTTTATATTAAAACTCAACCCTTTCACTTAATGTGTAAAATAATTTATCATTCGTAGCGGTAACCCATGTTACCTAAGACATTCCAACTCCCCTAAGGGTTTAACAAAACCTAACCCATGTTACGCTAAAAAGACCCGTAACTGAGGCCCAAGAGCCAAGTCTCTCGCGTACCGCGAGAGACAAGCTTGACGCAAAATTTTCCTGAAAACACACCCCTCACGTACCTCTAGGGGGAAGGCCCTCATGTGTTGCATACCGTGAGGAGTGCATCTTGATAGAAAGTTTCATTCTTTTCTCCGTTTTCCTCGTTCACTCGTTCCTTCACCATACTTGCTCGTTTAAGCTCCAAACTCACCCGAATACCTACAAAACAAGACACAACTAAATAATAACTATAATAGACTCAAAATGACTCTAAAAACTACATAAAAATGACACAAAACACGACGGAAATGGATGTGTGCTTTACAGCACATCAATCACTTACGTATGAAACCAAACACATATCCTCGTAACGTCTAGACTCAACCTCTAACTTATCTCGAAAGTCATTATACGACATACCGATGCCATACCGACATCCAGCCCACTCAACCTAGGGATACCACATTGACCCTTAGATTTATTATAAAATAATATAGTTGACTCATATAACTCGACAAGTTTAACTCGTTTCTCGTAACACATGCATTTAAACGATAAAACTTGTAAGTATGTACGATAGCCCCAAAAACAAGTAAAAAGGGGATTAGAAACTCACTGGTTGTGAAGGTCTAAATCCTGCACTACAGCCTTCCTCTTACTCAAAACCCGAACCTGTCAAACGTATGATCACTTGATCAGAATACATCCTAAACATACGTCGAACACTCATAAATTTAATAAAACCCTGATACTCGTCTCATCCGCTCGTCATTCCTTCCCCACGGAACCCTAGTTTCACGAGTTCACATGAATCGGATCGTCCTTGACCTGTTTAGAACCCGAATACCCGAACCGGGTTCCGTCCCATGCACGCACGTACATCGCCATACAATACCCTAACCGACAAATCCTAGTCAGCCACCTTGCCGTCCTCCGTTTCCACCACCGTGCACCCCATGCACTTCGCCATCGTCTTCTTAGCCGTGGCCAACCCTACATGCCGGAGACACCCCCATCCCCGTCCTCCATCAGGGTGCACCACCACAGCAGCCGCCGACAGCCTCTCCCTCTCTTTCTCGTCGTTCCCCGCAGCCCATCACCCTCTCTCCCTTTCTCTCGACAGCTGGTCGTCACACTAACCAGGTTACCACTGCCCCATCGCGTCCTCCTTTCCGACCGCCACCACCTGCTACTACCCGTAGCCACCGTCGTCTCCGCCTTCGGGTGTAGCCACCACGGTTGCCAAACCACTTACCCGGCGGCCATCTTATTCACAAAGAACGAAAACGAGAACGTGCTGGAAACGTAAAACGGGATTACCTCAAGTATTCCGGAGGTCACACTTGCCGAACCATGCTCGTCGCCTTCTCCCTTCCCGTCGCTGACTCTCTCTCTCTCTTTCTCTCCTTGTTCCCGGTCGTCGCATTGCCTAGGTCACTAATGACCTAGGGGTTTTCCATAACGTGGTATTTAAACCCTTAATGTTCCATTCGGGTCCCTCTAATTTCATCTTGCGCGTTTTAATCTCGAACCATCTTTTTAAACAACTAACCATGTCATTTATCATCGTAAAACGCCCTATACGTGACTAACCTTGCTCATCATTATTTAATAGAGGTTTGGGTCGCTCACTAACCCGAACCACTAATTTTTGGATTTCCGAGATGTTACAACAACTCGCACTATACATCTAGTCATTTCTGGCTAAGATCCTTATGACTATCCGATTAGGACAATGTTAGACAATATCAGTGAATAACCTTTTGTATAATCAAGCTTCTAGTATGCATCTCAGGTCTGAGGATACAAGAGACAACGATGTTTCATAACCTACTCATGACGACGATCCATGAAGTCGTTCTGAAACGTGTCACGTCCAATATTTATCACTCTGTAAATATCTATGTATCCTAGTTGCAACACTTTGCTAATTCTCACCCGGTGAGGATTAACCAACTGATTCATAATAGTCTTACTTTAGAATTATTCCCATAATTCTAACTTACTATGGACATTTTGAATAAAATTTTTATTCAAGGATCTTAACCGTGCTAATATATAGTACTCATTTATGTAAAAGACAATAACCCTTTATTTCTAATTAGATAAAATGATATTGTTTACAAAAAATATCCAAATACGAAATACAGATCATATCCAGTCATTAAAACAGCGAAGCCTAATAGAATTATCATGCTTCTCGTGCTTGACTTGATTCATCGGCTTTATGATGGGTCAGCTAGATTTAGATTTGTGTGAATTTTGCCTATCTTGATGTCCCTTCATTCTACTACTTCTCGTATGTAGTGGAACAGCCTCTGGATATTCCTGGTGCTATGATGAGACCTTGGTTCCTTTACTTGCGCAATGGAATTAGAGTTACCACAGAATACATCACCTCTGGATCAGATATGAATTTTTTTTATCTAAGCTGCTTCTTTAGAGGCATCCGAGGCTACATGTATTCTGTAACAACCGTCAGAGTTCCGTCCCAAAATAGAACAAAAATAAAGCTAGAAGTACTAGAACTATAAATAACCGAAAGTTCAAGGACTAAAAATGAATTTTTTTGAAAATCAGGCTGCAGCGGACCGCTACGGATGTCTTCACGGTCCGCTACGTGGTCCCAAAGCCAGCAACCGAGTTCTGACACGTGGCATATGCCTCATCTTGGGTTTTTGACGCATGGCAAGGGTAGCGGACCGCTACCCATTCCTTAGCGGTCCGTTATGCCGCAAAATGAGGCAGCACCCAGAGAGCTTGACACGTGTCCCAGCTGACTAGCTAGGGTTTGGGAGTTGGCGAACCGCTACCCCTTGCTTAGCGGTCCACTACGGGTCTAGGTTCAGCTTATAAATTGGAAACAAGAGCCGTTCATTTCTCACAACATCCTAACTCAAAATCCACTTTCCAAAACACAAACCCACTTCCAAATTAAGTTACCGCACTAGTGATTAAGCGTTTTCTGCTTGAAAGAAATACGTAGAAGCTCCGCCAAAGTAAACCGGGGTTAGAAACAGTTATCAGGGTACTATCCAAGCTAAGAGACAGAAACTAGGAACTCTCCAGCTCTTTCATAAACCAATATTTTTTCAAAGGTGAATACGTTTAATGCTTTCAAAATCTATAAATGATTTTGTTTATGAAAATGGCAAAACATGTATTAAATACTTTAATTATAAATGCTTTCTATGGATAAGCATTCAGGCTATAGGTATACGTACAGTTTGATTAACTGGTACACATGTTACGGGTGAAAGTCCCGTAATGGGGCCGGTTCAATCTCAGTAATAGGTGGTGCGAAAATTAGGGGAATCCCGTAGTGGGCCTATCTGAGCAACGAGACTGGTGTATACCGTGGTTATACTTTCAGGTGAAACAACCCTGCTGAATGTGTAGATAGACCACACAAATTATAATTAAATATTTTAATACTGTTCATCCCTAAATATTTTGTGTCTATTAAGTATATTCACTAGCTTTTCACTGACGTATCATTTTCAAATGTTTTTCAGGTAATCACGATTGGTAATATATATTAGGCGAGGCTAATAAGATTTCCTAGGCCTAAGAATAACCTCGTGGCAATATAATATATATATATACACACACATATATACAAGCAAGTGGCCAAAAGACTACGATTCCCGAGATACAAAAGCCATGTTGTGGCATAAGTCTTGTATATACCGCCAGGTGGCAGGAGATTATAAATTATACAATGTTTCATACGAAAAGGGTATTTAAATCCCTGTTTATGAAAGGATATTTTAGTCAACCCAAGAGTTGATTATTTACAAAGAAACGATGCAAATGATTTTTTCGATGTGATAAAAGATTATGATAATATAAAGAAAGAGACAGAGTGCCAACATGTCACACGCCCAGGGTCTTGAAAACTAGGGAGTGACAGGCTTTAACCTTTGATATTATAGGTTTTAGCAAATAAGATACTTAGTATCTGAGCTTTAACCAGATTAAGATTAGATGTCTACTCAGTGAAAGTAGGTAGATATTTCTATTTTAGACTTAATAAATATTATACAGGATGTCATCACATAACTTCTTCAATCATGGACGAAGGGAAATTCCATATTTCCGAGGTACAAAAGAGATATCTATATTGATATCCGACGACCGGTCTAGTAGCATTAACCAGTACCACCAGTTAATCCCTACATATCTTCTATATGTTTTTTTTCTCCACACATATTTCCCCTAGTACACAAGAGATACCTATACTAAAAACCAGTCTCTAATTCTTTCATCTACAAAACACTTCGGAGACTGAATACCAGTCCCTAATTCGATCCGTTTTAGAATTATTAAGAACTGATTTTCTGTCTCTAATATGCTACCTCCTTATTAGAGACTAAAAAAGTAACTAACATAAATCGTAAAAAAAAATAAGTCCCCAATGCCATCCATAACTGATAAATTAGTACCAGATACTATATATTCGAAACCGTACATCAGTCGTTGATACTTTAATCATTAATGGTTGAACTGACGATGACGTATAAGAGACTGAAAATCAGTCTTTAATCATTTCCTGTTTAAAATTCATTCAAGACTAAGTATCAATCTCTAATATGGTCATTTACAAGAATTATTAGGACTGAATTTCAGTCTCTAATATAATTAATCGAAATAGTAGAATTTGTGTCGAGTATTGGAGACTGAATACTGGTCCATAATTATTCATCTACAAAACTTTTAGGAAACTAAATTTTAGTTTCGAATAAGGTCACTTACAAAATGTTTGAGACTAATTTTCAGTCTCCGATACTTTCTTCAAAATGGTAGAATTTGAGCCAAATAATTGGACACTAAAAATCAGTCCTTAATCATTTCATATATAAAAGGTGTTCTAGACAAAATATCAGTCCCTAATTCGATCAATTGTTTGGAATATTAAGAACTGATTTTCAGTCTCTCATATGTTCCATCCATATTAGAGACTGAAGATCAGTCGCCAATACATATGCACCATTTTTCATTACAGAGGGAACGTATTTGGGACTGAAATCCAGTCACGAAAAAGTTTCTCTCCAAAACCTTATATTACACAGACATATTTGTGACTAAAATTTAGTCTTAAATAAGGTAGAAAAATATTAGCGACTAATTATCAGGCACTAACATAAGTCGAATAAAAACTAGCCTCCATTGTTATCAGTAACTGATAAATCAGTCCGTGATGGTTGGGTGGGGGGGGGGGGGTCAATTGATTTTTCAAATATAGGGGTATAATGGTTATTTAAATATTTTAACATTAAAAACAAACAAACGTCTATTCAAAAGACCGTGTGTGTTATTTTCTGGTAAACAAACAAAACACGAGCTTTTCGACTTTCATATCCTGACCGACGGATCACGTTATTTCCCACTTGGCGTAAGGCCCGTACATCAACCCTATTATGGCCTGTACGCCATGTCGTGTGTTGTTTTGCCGTTTTTATGTCTCCAGCAGGGCACACCTAGCAATGCAAATGGTCTTATGCGAGGTCGTTGTCGTGCACGTAAAAAGCCACGAACCAATGACGCTGTTGAACCTGCAATGGAAGTAAACCTGGATAATATTCTTGAGAAGTGATGTAGTGCAAAGCATACATCTTATTTCCTATTGTAATTGTGCATTTTAGATAGTTTTGTGTACGTTTTTACTTGCTTTTGCTTTGTTTTGAGTCAATGTCAGGTTAACAGGTGCTCTTGAGAATATAAAGCGATATCATGAAGATACCGAGCAAGAGAAGAAATCCTAAGAAAAAGAAGTGACAAGTGGAAATTTCAAGTATTCGCGGTATGCGAAGACTCAGAGACAACATCTCGCGGTACGCGAGAAGTTCCAAATCCGGGCGCGAGGAACCTAGACATATCTCTCGCGGTACGCGAGAGACCCAAAATTCGTGAAAAACCCTAATAGGATATTTAATAGAATTTGATAGCCATTATGAGGGGAGTTCGAGTTTTAGCCGTCTACATGGTTTCTCTGGGCGTTTTGGGAGTTTGGAGAGTGATTGAAGTGCAAAGATTGAAGATTTGGATCCGGGTTCGTTAGTATTAGCTTATTCGGTTTTCAAGATTATATCTTTTATCTTTGATTGTCTTGTCGATACTATGTTTCTGTTTTACACTTCTGTTCTTGATGTTTTGAACATGAATCTAGGCTAAACAATTGTTAATGCTTGGGTCTTTGATGAATACTTAGTAAAGTTATGATTTTTATCGGTTTTTGATATTTGAATGTTGGATTAATGGTTTTGTAAAGATCTTGGTTTTATTATTATGATGAATAGGCATGTCTAGATCTGATGTGTAATAGATTATAGTTCCGTATGCTATTTGTGGATGTCTTCCAGTTTGAATAGCGTATCTAAATCATAGACTGTGTGTTTGTGGTTGTTTGTATGGTTTACTAGACGTAGTAGCCATAGGATATCTGTAGTTGAGAGTTCAATAGATCTTTGTGTTCATCTTATCTCAATACCAAAAAGGTGAGAGGCAATCGGTTAGTCTTCGTCATTAGGATTCCGACTGTGAATTGTCTGAGAGGAGGTTCCCTTAGGTTCTTAGTGATTGTTGCTAGATCGAGTCATAGTGTGTTGATCTGAGATTACCCCGTGCATCCTTGATGTATTGTGGACATTGAGACCGAGAGGTGATTTGTCTTTTGGGTAAATTATCATTATTGGAGAGACTGAAAGGTAATCCGACCTTCTGATGAGTTTAGTACATCTTTTGTTTTCTTAGTTGGTGACACCCTGAGAGTGATTAGGGATCCACTAGGTGGTCTAGAGCTGTTATCCTTAGATACCCAGATCCATCATAGTTTCCATAACCGGTAGAAGTCTGTGCTTTGCAAGTAGGATTCCGACCTAGGTGGTATTCTTCCCATTCCTAATATTCCCGAGTCCTTATTTGATAGTTAGAGTCGATCCTTAGTATTCTGCATTATTAGTATAATCAGTAGTGCAGAAAACCCCCCAAATCAATCATCTTTAGTCTGAGTCAGAGTCTAGTTAGTTATAGTAGTGTCTCTAGGGTTCGATAATCCGATTTACCATTAAGTTGTGCTACACTTGATAGGTTCACTTGTCTGTCAGTGCGGTCTAGTTCATAGGTATTCCATTTATTACTTAGGAGTCTAGATTAGGTTTTTATTAGTGTTTTGATAAACCGTCTAGGCGACATCAAGTTTTTGGCGCAGTTGCCTGGGACACTTGGCAATAGCAACATTTGCTTTGACTAGTTCTTTGTGTGATTTTTGGTTATTTTCTTTCTTTCTTTTATTTTGAGTCTTAATTTTGTGCTTTGTCCTATCTGCTACTTGTGTGTCTAATTTAGGATCGAGTCTTTCTGTGTTTTGAGTCTTTCTTATTTTTCTTTCTGTCTTTCAGTGTATGCAACGTACTCGTTCGTAGGGATCGCCACAGTATTCAACTTACGAAGATCCCGAACGAGAGCTTCACGAGCACACCCGTGACTTTCGGGAGCGTTTGAAAATGTTGCGTAAAAACTAGGTACGTCCTACTAGCCCAGTTCCTTTTCCTAAAATGGGCGACGATGACCCACCAGCGAGATGTACCGTACACCAGAGAACCAGTGATGGGGCAACCAGGGTGCGATCTTTGATCGCCTGGCCCGCTATCCCTAATACCAATACTTGGCAGATCCCATCACATGTCATGAGTACGATCACTCATAGTACTCAGTTCCATGGCCTCGAGGATGAGGATGCACCCAGACATCTATCTCGCTTCACACGCATATGTGATACCTTCAATATCACGGGTGTATCTAAGGACGCAATCTACTTGCGTCTCTTTCCATTCTCGCTCTCTGGGCGTGCTTCCACTTAGCTTGACACCCTCCCTGAAAATTCCATCACCACTTAGGAGGATCTTCAAGCCAAGTTTCTTAAAAAGTATTATCCACCTTCCAGGGCCGCTCGCCTTAGGGACCAAATCCACTCCTTCCGGATGGACCCTGACGAGCCTTACCCCATGTCCTGAGAGAGGTTCAACGTGCTGTTGAGCCGATGTCCCCAACATGGTCTGTCTGACTGGGCGATTGTGGAGAAGTTCTATAATGGCCTCACCTTCGAGAAGCAGAAAATGTTCAACACAGCTGCGGGAGGACATATCATGGATAAGTTGGAACCTGCTAAATGTGAGGAGATGTTTGAGAGCTTCACTTTCGCTGAGCAACAACGACCATCTACTAGGACTTCCATTCCTTATGCTAGCGCACCCGCCTCTTCTCCTAGAGGTATGCATCAGGTCAACCCTGATACTAGCGTAGCTACTGCACTCGCGGCGATAGCGAATGAGATAAAGGAGCTAAAGCTGAGAGCTCAAAGGTGTGAGGTGTGCAGGGGAGGCCACGACGCCAGGGACTGCCTCGTCAATCAACAGGAGTAGGTTAACTTTTTGGGCAACCAGAATCGAGGATTCAATAACTATAACAATTCTTATGGCTCGGGATGGAGATCTGGAATGCCCGCCCTAATCAGCAAAGTGGAGGAGAAGCCGTACCGAGTGGGGGAAGAGGTTTCAACACAAATAGGATTGAGGACATGTTGGAGACACAGACATAAATGCTTGCTCACTTGGTGGTGAAGGATAAGGAGACTCAGCAGCGATTGGATGCGCACGACACCTTACTGAAGAATCAGCATTCTGCATTCTAGGATCTGCTGCACACGTTGGGAGACATCGCTAAGAGCCTGAAGGATAGACAGGGAGGTCCGTCTTCAGGCCCTAATACTTCAGTGATGGCCGTGTCGACTAGGAGTCGAAGAGTAGAGGAGAGAGTAGAACCACCGGTGGAAGAAGAGGATGAACCGGTGGATGAGGAGATAGTGGTTGAGAAACCTGTCGAGAAGGCAGAGGAGAAGAAGAAGGGGGTAGAGATGAAGACCCCCGAGATTGACTTGAGCCGTGTTCCCTACCCAGTGCGCTTGCTGCCTCATAAATATGCTAGAGAATACGGTAACTTCTTGAACATGTTCAAACAACTTAAGGTCAATCTCCCATTCATAGAGGTCCTCCAGCATATGCCTAAGTATGGAAAGTTCCTAAAAGATCTTCTTTCCAACAAGAAGAAGCTGGAGGAAGTCTCTAAAGTCTCACTAAGTGAGCGATGCTCTGTAGTGGTGCAGAACAAACTGTCAGAGAAACTGGCAAATCTGGGTCACTTCACGATCTCATGTCTGCTTGGCAGTTTTCCCTTGAACCACGCGTTGTCTGACCTAGGTGCTAGCATCAATCTGATGCCCTATTCTATATACAAGAAGCTGGACCTAGGAGAAGCACAGCCAATGCGCATGAGCATATCCTTGGCTGATCGTTCAGTCAAGTATCCATGGGGAATAGTGGAGAACTTGCTAGTTAAGATAGATAAATTCGTCTTCCCCATGGATTTTGTCATCCTATATATGGATGTGGATGGCAGAGTCCCATTCATCTTAGGGCGCCCATTTATGCGCACCGCCAAGGCATTGATCGATGTCTTTGATGGGAAACTTATACTTCGTGTGTGGGATGATTCTGTTACTTTCGATGCTGCAAAATCCATGAAGGAGGCTGGTGAGAAAATCCACTCCGTGTGCATGATTGATGCCTTCATGGACGACTGTCGGGACTCTGATCCTGGAGAGATAGAAGTTGGTGAACCAGCCCCTGATTTAGGAGAACCATCTGATTGGGCGTTGGAGTTAGAGGAGTTGTTGGGTGCACCGGATGAATACGATGCTGAGTTGCCCGGTGATCTGCACGAGATGATGGCAGAGCTGTAGGGGATGATTTAGAAAACCCCAAGTGTGGGGAAGTTAGAGGATGTAGAGGATCTTGAGGATCCGGGTGAGAGCTTAGAGGTTATACCATTAGAGAGACATATTCCTAAGCCCTTACCCATTTCTGTTAATCATGCTGAGGGGAGTGAGACCGAGTCACCCCATAGGTCTAGGCCGCCCCGTAAGAGAACCCGTGCATTGAGTGATCTAAGGGTAGTGCAAACCCCAAGTGTGGGGATGTTTAGGGGTGACAACTTGCTGAGGTACTTGAATCGTGTTATTTTCGGACCGGGCAGGTTTAAGCTGTGGTGGAAGGACCTAATTGATAAATATGATAGAGGTTTAATGCTTGTTGATGGTGTTAGCGTGTTGAGGATATGGATAATCGTTATACCACGCAGGATGAAGGTGGTTCAGGTTAGGATCAAGGAGAAGCCTCCTAATAGGCTTATTTGAGTCTCGGGCAAGTGCCCGGGATGTATAGTTTGTATAAGTCTTGGATCTATTTTCGTGTCATTTTTGTATTTTTTCAGTGTGCGTGTTTTGTTTTGTGTGTGTCTTGCTGGGATTCATGCTCGATTCGGTGAGGAAAATCATCAGAAACGAAGTTCAAGGTATTTTTACTTTGGTTTTATAGTTGGAAAAGGTTTTTAGAGAATTTGGGTGAAAAAGGTTTGAGGGGTGAAAATTTGGCTAAGTATAAAAAACCCTTAAAACTTTCTATCACCAGGGACTCTTCGAGGTACGCAAAGCTTCTACTCCTTGTCCTCGCGGTACGCGAAGGACAGGAGTTAGGACCGGCCTAAAAGCCACTCTCTCGCGGTATGCGAGAAGTGGCACTCAGTCTCTCGCGGTACGCGAGGGGCTTCTGGTTTTGCCTTTTTTCCTTTGTTTCCCATGGTTTCCCGTACACTCTACCATTCACCATCCACCACTACCATGATAGTTCATCACCACCATTATCCCCTCCTTCATATCCATCCATCTATCATCCACCATATCATCACACATATCATCCACCTACCATCACCATGGGAAAGTTAAGGATCGTTCATGACCGATGTTTCACCTTTCTTGTGGCATTCATGTATATGTGTTTGTTACGTGTCAGGTACGTGTTCCTATGTTCTATCTAGAGTTGAGTCAGTAGAGTCTTTTTTTTAAATTGAGTTTGTACTTGAGTCAGTTTAATGCGTTGGGTTTGTTTAAGCTTTATTGTGCAGGTATTGATCGCTCCGCCCGTACTCAATCTCCATTCGGGCGGGGTTGATCCTAATCGTACTTATCTTGTAAAGGCAACCCGACAGTCGATTGTACAACCGCGACCGAAATGCTATACGGTGCACACGTGGAAGAGTGATGCTAGACCATTCACTACTACATTACCAGCTAAGTCTATTCCTGTTTATTTTTTTCTTTTTATTTTTAGTTGTTTCTCGGTTCGCATTGGGGACAATGTTTGTTTCAAGTGTGGGGATGGGAGACTATGTCTTAGTGATTCTAGTTTTCTAGGTTTCTTTTCTTTATAAAAATACAAAAATACAAAAAAATTGAAAGATTTGAAAAAATGTCCTTTGAAATCAAAAGTTTTTGCATAATAAATGGAAAATGATAGTACAACTGGTTCTGCTGTTGAGTTTAAATGAAATAAATAATAGAAAACGCGTATAATTAGTGATGTGTTGGTAGACCAAGCCAACTAGTAGAGCTTAAATAGCCTGTTTGTGTTACTTAGGGTTAATAATTGATTTAATTCATGAAATCTTGTGGGTATTCATATTAGGGGTGTCGGTAATACTGAAACTGTCAACATAGGGTGATGGGTACCACGTTCAGTTAAAATTTAGAGGTTTTTTGAAATTTCTTGGCACACCACTCTCTTTTTATGAGAATAAATCCGAGTTTCGGTGGCGCCCGCAATCCATATCCATATACTTGAGCTTAATTAACTAGAAATCTAAGTTACGCCTACGTGTCGCACGTCGGGTTCCAGCCTGATTGAAACACCACTGGGTTAGATTCTTATGTGCTTCATTGATTAGAACTGTAGTCTATGTGTTACCTTCCGGGATAGCGACTTGGTTGAAACGCCTCTAGACGAAAGTTCATTTGTTAATTTAATGCTCACTTCATCTGTTCTTTCATTGATCATTTTAATTTCTAAAACCTATGAATCTTAGATTAACGTGGTGGGTGAAATCTATATGGTTTAATCCGTCCCTAGACATTACCGTGAGACGGGATTAGGTAGAGCTGTAACTTTTAAGTGTGAGTCACATAGATTGTTTGATATGCTTGGTAATATGATATTAGAACACTAAACGGGTGCTTGAAAGTTGGTGGTTGGGTTTAATCGGACATAAATACCCATTATTGCTTTTTAACGTGTGAGTATATTTGTGCTAATTGAATAATTGAGATTGTTAAAGCTGTGTCCAGTTATGATTCCACTGCAGACTTTTTCTGCTATGAAAAAAGGTTAAGTGTGGGGATGTTTGATGTAGTGCAAAACATACATCTTATTTCCTATTGTAATTGTGCATTTTAGATAGTTTTGTGTACGTTTTTACTTGCTTTTGCTTTGTTTTGAGTCAATGTCAGGTTAACGGGTGCTCATGAGAATATAAAGCGATATTATGAAGATACCGAGCAAGAGAAGAAGTCCCAAGAAAAAGAAGTGAAACGGTGGGAATTTCAAGTCCTCGCGGTACGCAAAGACTCAGAGACAACATCTCGTGGTACGCGAGAAGTTCCCAATCTGGGCATGACTATTTTGTTCCTCGCGGTATGTGAGGAACCCAGACATATCTCTCGCGGTACACGAGAGATCTAAAATCCGTTAAAAACCCTAATTTGATATTTAATAGAATTTGATAGCCATTATGAGGGGAGTTCTAGTTTTAGCCATCTACAGGGTTTCTCTGGGCGATTTTGGGAGTTTGGAGAGTGATTGAAGTGCAAAGATTGAAGCTTTGGATCCGGGTTCGTTAGTATTAGCTTATTCGGTTTTCAAGATTACATCTTTTGTCTTTGAAAGTCTTGTTGATACTATGTTTCTGTTTTACACTTCTGTTCTTGATGTTTTGAACATGAATCTAGGCTAAACAATTGACAGTGACTGGGTCTTTGATGAATACTTAGTAAAGTTATGATTTTTATCGGTTTTTGGTATTTGAATGTTGGATTAATGGTTTTGTAAAGATCTTGGTTTTATTGTTATGATGAATATGCATGTTTAGATCTGATGTGTGATTGATTATAGTTTCATATGTTATTTGTGGATGTCTTCCAGTTTGAATAGCGTATCTATCATAGACTGTGTGTTTGTGGTTGTTTGTATGGTTTGCTAGACGTAGTAGCCATAGGAGCTCTATAGTTGAGAGTTCAATAGATCTTTGTATTCATCTTATCTCAATACCAAAAAGGTGAGAGGCAATCGGTTAGTCTTCGTCATTAGGATTCCGAGTGTGAATTGTCTGAGAGGAGGTTCCCTTAGGTTCTTAGTGATTGTTGCTAGTTCGAGTCATAGTGTGTTGATCTTTGATTACCCCGTGCATCCTTGTTGTATTGTGGACATTGAGACCGAGAGGTTATTTGTCTTTTGGGTACATTATCATTGTTGGGGAGACTGAAAAGTAATCCGACCATGTGGTGAGTTTAGTACATCTTTAGGTTTCTTAGTTAGAGACACCATGAGAGTGATTAGGGATCCACTAGGTTGTCTAGAGCTGTTATCCTTAGATACCCAGATCCATCATAGTTTCCATAACCGGTAGAAGTCTGTGCTTTGTAAGTAGGATTCCGACCTAGGTGGTATTCTTCCCATTCCTGATATTCCCGAGTCCTTATTTGATAGTTAGAGTCGATCTTTAGTATTCTGCATTATTAGTAGTGTAGAAAACCCCCCAAATCAATCATCTTTAGTCCGAGTCAGAGTCTAGTTAGCTATAGTAGTGTCTATAGGGTTCGATAATCCGGTTTACCATTAAGCTGTGCTACACTCGATAGGTTCACTTGCCTGTCAGTGCGGTCTAGTTCATAGGTATTTCATTTATTACTTAGGAGTCTAGATTAGTTTTTTATTAGTGTTTTTATAGACCGTCTGGGTGACATCAAGAAGCTACAGAAAGTGAAGATGTCTTTAGAAAAGAAACACTTGGAGATTATGGAGAGGTGCAGAAAATTAGAGGACGTGGCTGAGGCATCCAAGAAGGATCTAGCTATGATAATGTATGGGATACTGGCTAACGAGCCGATCGGGTCCCCACCACGGAGGCCACCACTAGTGCGTGACCCATACCTCATGTTGCCTCATGAGTTTTTCCCACCACCTGACCCGGTGACAGGTCAGCGCTAGAAGTGGTGATAATGGAACTGGATGACTAGTCTGATATCCCAGTTATAGTTTGACAGATGGGGGATTCGTTTCAGTATGTTTGCAGTTGACTAGTTTCAATTATTTGTGTTTTCTTTTAAGCATTGTTTGAACCATCGTTGATGTTTTTTTCTTCTTTTTGGTTATTTATATTGTTTGCATGTCTTTGTTTAAACTCATGATCTAAAATAAAGGATCCCTGCTCTGTTGGACTTTACAATCTATTGTGTTTGATTGTGATTGATTGATTGTCATGTTACCATATGGTATGTTATGTTATTTATTAGGTGTGATAGACATGGATAAAAGAGGAGGAGAAAAAAAGCGGATGTGGCTAACTACATCATTCTAATCCGAGCCACGAATTTGTGAAACCGCTTGGAATCAAGGGAGTTTTGTAGTTCCTTTCTTGCATTATTTTCAATTTAAAACTAATACATTAGGGACAATATACGATTTAAGTGTGAGGATGGGTAATTTAGTAAAGATAATTGAAAAACAGGTTCAACGTGAATTTTTTTTGAAAAATAAACTCCTCAACATCAAACAGAACACTCTCTTTGCACCATAACGTAAACCGTAGCTTAGACTCTCGCCCGTGTGATGCCTTAGAAACCGAGAAATAGCTGATTTTTAAGCATTCTGAAATAGTTTTTTGAAACAAGTGTTTTTCAAAAAGAAAATGTGTTGAAATATCTAGGAGAGTGAAAATGAACTGAACAATTTTTCAAAAGTGTTTAACTAGCATCGGTAACCCGAATCCACCATTTTCTTAGTAAGATTTTGAGCCTGTTTTTGAGCATACATATTAAATAGCTCATTTTCATTTTTTTGATAACCAACATGACTGCATACATTTTAGAACTTGTGCTTGTTATACGACTTGAGATCATGACCGTGACTATACACAGAAATGATAGAGGCATTAGATTTAGCCATTTATTTTTTAGCTTGTTCCATTTGTTTTTCCTACCCGAACATTGACCCTTAGTACACCAATTTCAACCTTATACCCTTTTGTTTGTAAACACACGTTACAAGCCAATTAAGCCTTTAGCCTTTTTCATGTTTAAACCCGTTTGTTAACAGTCCGGTTCAAGTTAGTGTCTAAGTTATTCTCATTAATTTTGTGTGTACTAGCATTAAAACTTATGTTTTCAACAAAGTCTAGCTGAATAAATTGAAAAAAAAAATAGAAAAACAATATGAAAAAAATAGAAAAAAGAGATATAGAAACGAATAATATCCACACTATTTAGTAGCTTCATGTTTAGTTTCCCTAGCCTGACTAGACCGGATTGTAACCACAATAGTCACTTTTAAATCCCTTATTCCCCACCTTAAACCCAAGCCTTTTCATTACAACCCATTACAAAGCCCTCTTGATTTGTATGTGTCTGTAGTGTTTGGCGGAGATTCGATTTCTGTACAAGCTTATAACAATGATGCGTCATGGCCTGGTTCTGAGTATCACATATACACTAGCATATCTTATGCAAGATCCACGAAACAACCGAGTGGAGAGACGATTGTGAACGATGTGAGTTTACATGTTTGGATCTTATGGTAACTTGAGCTCGATTAGATGATTCCTTGTTTTTAAAAATGTATCACCAATTGCTTGTTTAAGATGTAAGTCTATTGAAAATATAAGCCTTAGGAGTTGGTTATGAATAGAGGTCGAGGATAACATTGGGTTAAGGTCAATCATTGCGTAGTTCAATGTAAGAGAGTTTGCTTACTAACAAGAAAAATTCAAGTGTGAGGATATTTGATGTGTTCCAAATTACACATCTATTTCATGCATATTTCCTTACATCATGTGTTGTTTTTATTGCAAATCTGGTAAGAATTGATACATAGTCATGTTTTCTGTTGATTTACAGGTTTTTATGTTAAAGGAACGAAAATGTGAAGTTATGAAGCTGCTAGAGATGAGTTGGAGGAAAGAAGAGAAGTCAGGAAGAGGGTACGACAAACGGTTTGTAAGGGTACGGGCAGTACGAAGACTTAGGAGATGCGATCCACTTAATGTCCAGTAGGCCCATACGCTGTCACACCCCGGTCGGCGACGGATTATTCGCCGGGGCTGACGCGGTTGTTCATAAGCACATGATCATCTATTAATAAGTGATAATATTTATTCAACATAAGTAAAGCATCTGTTACAAATAGGAATGGAAAACAAAGAGTTCAAACATAACATAAGTTGAATTTAAACTTTATTAAAGCTAGGTCCAAAGTCCTACATGTTCATGTAGTGTCCTCAAACTGGTGCACCTGAAACATGTGAGTAAATGTCAACTACAAGTAGTTGGTGAGTAACATAGGTTTTGACACCAAACAAAAGTTAATATATAGGTTTACAATTCAATATGTTCAAAGCGCGTCTAAAGCATATATGTGAGAACATACAAGGTTCCAAGCGTACAATTCAATCCGTAGTAAATGGAAAACTAGAAAGTACAATCCCACTGATTGTGTTTTGGAAAAATAGTAATATGGTACACACAAAACCCGCCAAGGTTCGTGTTAACTGAAATCAGATTCCCGTATAAATGACCATGTTAGGTACTACCTTAGTCTTGAGATGCAAGTTAATGAATGTACTGACATGAACACATGTAATGGTCACCAGGTAGTTCAAGACATACAGCATAAAGATCAAAGCATAAGAACATATGTATTGAATTGTGTAAGTAAAGCGTTTGTAAACATGTTTCACCCCAAAAGTAAAATAGTAAAAATAGGCTATGTAAACTCACTTGTATTGAAGATGAAAGTGATAGGGTTTGATGAGGTGAATAGTTATTGTGAGGATTTCTCACAACAAACCTACATAGATAATTCGCTTTCTAAGTTCAAAATAAGTTTAAACAAGATAATGAAATCCTAGGGTTTTAGGGTTTGGGTTGGGGATAGACTTGCTTGGTTGCTTTCTGGAACTTATAAGTTCTTGACTTACTTTAGAAACAATGGTAATGAAAATAGTTTGTGGAATTTATTTAGTAGATCATTTAGTAGTCTAATTTACATAATTGAGCTAGATATATTAAATAAGAATCATGGGACAAAATAGTACATTAGTGTTTATTTATAAAATAACTTCATAAGTAATTTATGAGATAAAAGTTCACTCAATAATTTATGTAATTAAAATTTATTAGTTAGCGTAAACAAAATGGTTAATTATTAATAAATGTAATTAAAACGATTTATTAATAATTAAAATTAATTTGGTTAGTTAATTTATCATAAATGAGTGATAAAAGGCTAAATAGGTTTTTAACTAGGATTAATGGATGTTTATATAAAATAATTATTTAAAATAATTATTTGAGTATTTATAAGTTTAAAAGTATGTTTTAAATAATCATATTTTTTTTTTCAAGAGTAATTATTTATAAAGTTGAGATAATATAAAGTGTCTAAACATTTAATGTAAATTTGTGTAATAACATCATAAATAAATACATAATCAATGTGTTTCAAACAAAACCACTTCTATTAATTATTTATGGATTTAAAATGTTTTCTAATGTATTTTTAATTAAAACAAATAAATAAACATTATTTTATAATTTAGTTTTTATAAAATTCTCAGATTATATTTATATTGTTTATAAAAATTTTATTTGGAATTTCTTATATGAGATAATGTATTAAAAGGTTTTAAAAAGGAAAAGGGATTAAAAGTGAGCTGCCTCGGACTCGAACCCACGTCTCATCCAGGTCACACCACACACACGCACTAACCACTGGACCAGGGCATGCTGCCATGTCCAATGGGTTTGCATTTTGGTTTTTAAACACCAGTACTCAAGTCATCTCCTTCCCTATACAAACCCGTAACCCTAGACCCCGAATACTCTTAATCGGTCAAATGTTCGAGCACGGAACCATAGGGCTTTTGATCCCTGAACTAAAACGAAAGTATAGACACTATAATTACCTGAAATGGTTACGCAGTGAAGGAGAACGACTCGAAGAACAGGTTCGGGTTTTCCGACTAAAATCCGAGATCCAGAGACGTAATGCGAGGGATTTGAGGGTGCAGGGAGTTCGTGTTGAGTTTTGTTTGTGATTGTGGATGCCTATTTATACGCAATTCCATAAGAAATGATCGATCGAGTAAATGGTTTTTAATGAAGTTTCGGTTATGAGTTTAGCCATTGATTTGTTCATAAAAGTCCGATTAAACATGAAAGACGGATCGATTGAGTGTCCTGGACGTTTTGCCAGTTTCGTATTCGCGTAAAAATATTTTGTTGTCGAGTTCGTTTAAAGGTGGTTCGAAACCGGTTCCAAGCGGGGCTCGAACCTGAGATCAAATTGGAAGAAAAGGGGGTTTCCGGATTTGGCAAAATCGGCCCCTGTAGTTTCAGCTTGTTATTACATCATGTACAACTTTGTTTTAAATTGAAATTAACTTTCAGAAATTACATTCTTAACCCGTGGATTTTTTATAAAACATAAAAATAACACCTTTATAAATTTTTATAAACTCAATTAAATATTCGTATTATTTTTAAATATTTCAAATACAGAAGTATATTTTTTGTAAAATAAAATGGTATCAAATTATTAATTTTGAATATATATCTTTTATAAACCCAAATTTTACTCATGGAATTTATAATTTAGATCTTATAAGTTTGTATTTATACATCTATATATATATATATATATATATATATATATATATAGAGAGAGAGAGAGAGAGAAAGATTTAGAAATAACCTAGCATAATATAGGTATAGTTGTTTGATAGAATAATATCAATTATATAATCCCTTATAAAAAAAATATTATTTTTGAATATGAAATAATGGTATTTAATTGTATGTATGTTTGTATACTCATGAAAGTGAAATGTGTAAATAGGATAGTTTGTCACAAAATAATGAATTCACAAGAGTCGGAAAGTAAAAATATAGGCCGGAATTTTCTGGGGATTACAGTCTCCCCAACTTTAGGAGATTTCGTCCCGAAATTGTTTAGGAAAAGGGTCCAGAAGAAAAAAAAATACATGTGTTTGGGTTCTCCACTAGTTTTACTTGTCGGTTTGAGGAGTATAGTTGATGACAAGGTTCACGTCAGGTCAGGTCATTGCGTTAGGTATGGATGGTGACAGTGAATTTTGTATGAAATAAAAAAAATAAGGAGAAGATTGTACTAGAATGATTTTGGACTCAAATGATGGGATTTTGAGATCTAAACTTGTTTTGGATGTAGTCTAAGATGTTCGAGTAATGTCACTGGATAAGGATTTCACAACTACTGGTCAAGGTCAGAGTTATAGAAAATCCTACGTGAATACGGACAACGTTACTTCTAACAATATGACGGGAGCACTTATATATAGGATATATCAACGGTATGTTCACAATGCCCTTATCATATCCCATTAGTTTCGTTACTGTATATCACCATAGGTTTTATGTCATCACACACGACATAATTTACTATGTTTTCTATGCGCTGACTTTTATAATTACGTGTGCACCCGTAATTATTCAAATCGTCGTATGGTCCGTATAGATCATTCTATTACGTGTGGGTATGAAGGTGGGGGAAACACCCAAAAACATTTAGTTTATTATTGTTTTCATGCATGAATTGCTAATAAGTAATTGTGTGTATAGATGGTAAAGTCAATCAGGGAGTAATGACTAACAAGGTGATACAACCCCATACATGGGTGCCGTATACCCTCTAGGTTACCCATAAAGTTTATAGCTCTCTCGTGTTTGAACAAGAATACATCAAACCCCGAGTAACTCAAAGTTTATAGCTCCCTCGTGTTTGAACAAGAATACGTCAAACCCCGAGTAGCTCAAAGTTTATAGCTATCAAGTTTCATGGATAAAGTGAACGATCATGCCTCATGTATGTAGTGGGCAAATAAATTGCAAACAAGGTAAACAATCTAGTATCGTGTGTAATGTAAACACTCATGTTTCATGTATAGCGTAAATAATCTAGTATTATGCATATTGTAAATAACCAAGTATCATGTATCATGTGAACAATCTAGTATCGTGCATATTGCAAGTAATCAAGTTCCATCTATAATGTGATAAATCTAGTATCATGTACATTGTAAGTAATCAAGTTATATCTATAATATGATCAATCTAGTATCATGTACATTGTAAGTAATCAAGTTATATCTATAATATGATCAATCTAGTTTCATGTATATTGCAAGTGATCAAGTTTCATGTATAATGTAAATAATCATGTATTTTGTATACAACCAAGTTTCATGTATAACTTGAACAATCAAGTTGCGTCGATAATGCAACCAATTTAGTCTCAGGTATATTATGAACGTTCGTATGTAAATAGTTGAACCTCATGAGAAATGTAAACTATCGAATCTTGTCGGTGATCAAGTGCTGCGGACAAGCGTGTTGTAGGTAGTTGGTTTCAAGTTTTCAATTTTTGTTGAAGTTTATATGGGTGGTTAACGCCTACGTGAAATGATTCATGTTTTCGAAGTGGCTAGTAAGTTCATACATTTTCGAAGGTGCAAGGTGATGAGAAAGATTTACAGGTATTTAGAATAATACGCACACGAGTATCTGATTTGAGCTTTTTTGTTTGTAAATGAGAAGTAATTGAAATTCATCCTTGTTTGTAAATTAATAATTGAAAGTAACAGATTGAATAACTAGGTAACTGGGTAAATAAAACCTTTTTATTTATTTAGCTTTCATAAAGACAATGTTGCAAAAGAAAATAATGGCCAAATTATTTTGTAATCAGGCCAAGAATTTAAGAGGTCATAACGAAATAATTAATCGATTCATAATTAATTATTAACTAAGATGATGAGATAAATGTTTTTATAAATCAATTTGCATTAAGTACATTCACAAGAATAAGGGGTTTGTAAATAATTTATGATAAGATTTATAAATCAAGTGTTTGATAAAAGGTTTGGTTTGAACAAAATAACTACGTTAGTCAAGTCAGAAAATAGCAAAATGATTAGTTTACAAAGAAGGTTTAAATGTCAATCATTAAGGAGAGTTAAAATAGCATTTATATTTGGGTACTGGACATATGGGTTTCAGTTTTCATTTTTAGGGAAACGCGAAATGGAATATCCGGCTAACGTCACAGATACTTCTTCACCAGAAAGTAGATGAGCACTAAGACGACATGTTGTGGTCATTCGTTATTGCAAACCGGGTTTCAGCCCTAGTTATTTCCGTATGTGCATCAAGTATTCCCTGATCTCTATTCCTTGCCTTAGAAACTCTGCGGTCCTTACGTATAGGTGAGCGGTATCAGCTGGAACTCCTAAGGCACTGGTAGGTTCCTTGTATATTGTCCTGCTCCTAAATCTATATGGTATGGGTTATGTGTTAAATAAGGGTCTCTCGGAGGTGATTCAACTTCTCGGAGTCTCAAGTCTACTCCTAAGTCAATCTGCCCTGCATTCAAACATGGATCTGGCAGTTAGTCATACCGATGACCGGTTGTCTAGTGATGAGGACCCAAAGTCTTCCTCTTGTGTTGACTCTGCTTTGGGTTGATTCTCAGGGGAGTAGGGAGGGTAAGAGACCATGCTTAGCACGAAAAGGTCATAACTTTAATGGTAAATTGTTAAGTTCAAAGGTACATGAGTTTAAAATTTGACCAATCATAACACCGAGTTCTTGTAATAATATATCATGAGTAACACTTGACTTATAAGTAGTGTACCCATGAAAAGGATTCCCAGGAAAGAGAGGTGGGTCACAAAGGACACACTAAAGTACTCAGTCTTTCCTTAGTCAGAATCTTTTGTGGAGTTACACCCACTCTTCCAGCCATCATGTACAAGTGACATTATTATTTGAACTCATGGTTATGGTGAGAATCGGTAGGGATTGTGTCTTGTGGCTCAAGGGTGTGCTTCACCTATTGAAGCAGCTTCTTTTCCTCGGATGGTAAGGGCTAAGGGTTTAAATCCTTTGCAATGATAATAAGGGTGATAAAATTTCCAAGGCATAAGGATGAAGAGGTATAGTTGACTTAAATATGATTAAGTGTAAGGATCAAATAGGAGGTTTAGACTTGTGTATCATATTATAATAATTAAGCGAATGATGTTTGGGTTGCATTCATTTGAGGCATAACCCAATGAATACTGTGACAAATCAAAGTGATTTGAGTTCATATACTTTCAAGAAGACATGCTTTAGCCTATAGATGAACACTCACTTCAGGAATTCCCAGGAAAGCATACGGATCCTTCGGTTGATTTGGATTTATATGAAATGCTTTCCTAGACAGAAGACCCAAAGTACAGGCATTCACCCTTCCGGATTGCATATGTTCTCTACTAATTTTCAGAACCCAAAACTTTGACGGGATTTGAAAATTTTATTGTATGTCAAAACTTAGGATAGCATTTAGTGATATCAAATAGGTATTGTGCAAACAGTTCAAATAGTGTAGCAAATAAGGTATCACATGAGTAGCGGTTTTTTTTTTGTAAACATGTAGGTTATCAAGTAATATAGCACATAAGATAATTCATGTAATGCACTAGATAATATGTAGAATAATTACGCCAAGGTACCCTAAGGTTATAGACTATAGACTAAGAATATGTTCCAAGTAATCCATGTAGTTTCAAATAGTTTCATATAGTCCTTAGATTGTTGTAGTTCATGTAGGCAGAAGTAGATAGATGTGGGTAAGTAAGTGTATAAATGAGTATAGAGTGGAGTTCCTAATAAAAGACACGAGCTAAACTCATGTTTGGGGACTCCTAGGTTATAGTCTAGGTCATGTGTGTCTAATAACCTAATTCCCTATAACCATGGCTCTGATACCAATCTGTCACACCCCGGCCGGCGGCGGATTATTCGTCGGGGCTGACGCGGTTGTTCATAAGCACATGATCATCTATTAATAAGTGATAATATTTATTCAACATAATTAAAGCATCTGTTACAATACAGGAATGGAAAACAAAGAGTTCAAACATAACATAAGTTGAATTTAAACTTTATTAAAGCTAGGTCCAAAGTCCTACATGTTCATGTAGTGTCCTCAAACTGGTGCACCTGAAACATGTGAGTAAATGTCAACTACAAGTAGTTGGTGAGTAACATAGGTTTTGACACCAAACAAAAGTTAATATATAGGTTTACAATTCAATATGTTCAAAGCGCGTCTAAAGCATATATGTGAGAACATACAAGGTTCCAAGCGTACAATTCAATCCGTAGTAAATGGCAAACTAGAAAGTACAATCCCACTGATTGTGTTTTGGAAAAATAGTAATATGGTACACACAAAACCCGCCAAGGTTCGTGTTAACTGAAATCAGATTCCCGTATAAATGACCATGTTAGGTACTACCTTAGTCTTGAGATGCAAGTTAATGAATGTACTGACATGAACACATGTAATGGTCACCAGGTAGTTCAAGACATACAGCATAAAGATCAAAGCATAAGAACATATGTATTGAATTGTGTAAGTAAAGCGTTTGTAAACATGTTTCACCCCAAAAGTAAAAATAGTAAAAATGGGCTATGTAAACTCACTTGTATTGAAGATGAAAGTGATAGGGTTTGATGAGGTGAATAGTTATTGTGAGGATTTCTCACAACAAACCTACATAGATAATTCGCTTTCTAAGTTCAAAATAAGTTTAAACAAGATAATGAAATCCTAGGGTTTTAGGGTTTGGGTTGGGGATGGACTTGCTTGGTTGCTTTCTGGAACTTATAAGTTCTTGACTTACTTTAGAAACAATGGTAATGAAAATAGTTTGTAGAATTTATTTAGTAGAACATTTAGTAGTCTAATTTACATAATTGAGCTAGATATATTAAATAAGAATCATGGGACAAAATAGTGCATTAGTGTTTATTTATAAAATAACTTCATAAGTAATTTATGAGATAAAAGTTCACTCAATAATTTATGTAATTAAAATTTATTAGTTAGCATAAACAAAATGGTTAAATATTAATAAATGTAATTAAAACGATTTATTAATAATTAAAATTAATTTGGTTAGTTAATTTATCATAAATGAGTGATAAAAGGCTAAATAGGTTTTTAACTAGGATTAATGGATGTTGATATAAAATAATTATTTAAAATAATTATTTGAGTATTTATAAGTTTAAAAGTATGTTTTAAATAATCATATTTTTTTTTTCAAGAGTAATTATTTATAAAGTTGAGATAATATAAAATGTTTAAACATTTAATGTAAATTTGTGTAATAACACCATAAATAAATACATAATCAATGTGTTTCAAACAAAACCACTTCTATTATTTATTTATGGATTTAAAATGTTTTCTAATGTATTTTTAATTAAAACAAATAAATAAACATTATTTTATAATTTAGTTTTTATAAAATTCTCAGATTATATTTATATTGTTTATAAAAATTTTATTTGGAATTTCTTATATGAGATAATGTATTAAAAGGTTTTAAAAAGGAAAAGGGATTAAAAGTGGGCTGCCCGGGACTCGAACCCACATCTCATCCGGGTCACACCACACACACGCACTAACCACTGGACCAGGGCATGCTGCCATGTCCAATGGGTTTGCATTTTGGTTTTTAAACACCAGTACTCAAGTCATCTCCTTCCCTATACAAACCCGTAACCCTAGACCCCGAATACTCTTAATCGGTCAAATGTTCGAGCACGGAACCATAGGGCTTTTGATCCATGAACTAAAATGAAAGTATAGACACTATAATTACCTGAAATGGTTACGTAGTGAAGGAGAACGACTCGAAGAACAGGTTTGGGTTTTCCGACTGAAATCCGAGATCCAGAGACGTAATGCGAGGGATTTGAGGGTGCAGGGAGTTCGTGTTGAGTTTTGTTTGTGATTGTGGATGCCTATTTATACGCAATTCCATAAGAAATGATCGATCGAGTAAATGGTTTTTAATGAAGTTTCGGTTACGAGTTTAGCCATTGATTAGTTCATAAAAGTCCGATTAAACATGAAAGACGGATCGATTGAGTGTCCTGGACGTTTTGCCAGTTTCGTCTTCGCGTAAAAATATTTTGTTGTCGAGTTCGTTTAAAGGTGGTTCGAAACCGGTTCCAAGCGGGGCTCGAACCTGAGATCAAATTGGAAGAAAAGGGGGTTTCCGGATTTGGCAAAATCGGCCCCTGTAGTTTCAGCTTGTTATTACATCATGTACAACTTTGTTTTAAATTGAAATTAACTTTCAGAAATTACATTCTTAACCCCTGGATTTTTTATAAAACATAAAAATAACACCTTTATAAATTTTTATAAACTCAATTAAATATTAGTATTATTTTTAAATATTTCAAATACAGAAGTATATTTTTTTGTAAAATAAAATGGTATCAAATTATTTATTTTGAATTTTGAATATATATCTTTTATAAACCCAAATTTTACTCATGGAATTTATAATTTAGATCTTATAAGTTTGTATTTATACATCTATATATATATATAGAGAGAGAGAGAGAGAGAAAGATTTAGAAATAACCTAGCATAATATAGGTATAGTTGTTTGATAGAATAATATCAATTATATAATCCCTTATAAAAAAAATATTATTTTTGAATATGAAATAATGGTATTTAATTGTATGTATGTTTGTATACTCATGAAAGTGAAATGTGTAAATAGGATAGTTTGTCACAAAATAATGAATTCATAAGAGTCGGAAAGTAAAAATATAGGCTGGAATTTCCTGGGGATTACATACGCGGCCCGTACGTCAGCCGAGACAGAAACCCTAATGTGAGCCTGTTTAAGCACTGTGAAGGCTCTTGGGTTGAAAATGGACTTTTAGAGGTTGAAAAGACCACTTTGGAGCAGAGGAAAGGATCTAGATTTAAAGAGACTCGGGAATCAAAGATCTTGCCTTCCGGTTTGCGTATGTGCACGTAGATCAGCTCGATTTACTATTCATTTCACTTTATATCCGTTCTATGATAATGTTCACTTCTGAGTTGTTTGTTTTTCATTTCAATGTCTGGCTAAACACTTATAACCGTTTGGATGAGATGACTCTTTGATTGGTTTAATGATTGGGCTATGTAACTTGTGATTGTATGATTTAGTTAGTTTTGTTGTCATGAACTTATGGTGTGTATGATTACAAGTTAATATTAGTTTTGCATCTGAGTTGTGTGGTCTAGTTTATCTTTCTATGAAGTTATGCATGTTAGATTCAATCTGTTCTATTCTTAGGTTATATAGTCGACCATTAACCCGAGGCTTGACACCTTAATCATAATAGACAATTTGAAAATAAAACTGGTAAAACTTGTGAGCTACATAGGGAATAGATCTGAATGAAAGGGTCTAGGAACTTGTTAGAGTTTTCTGTGTTAATATGATCATGGGATGTACATAGTTGGGCGCTTATATATCCAGATCTGATATAGATATCCTAAGTATAAGGAATCTATATCTATACTCTCTAATAAATAAAAGTTTTGGTGGGACACTTATCACTCTTTTATGCATCATCAAAAATTTTTTCCCGTCTCTCTCTCCTATTAATTATACAAATTTTTTAATTGTTTTTATAATTTTTTTGTTTCCCGCCTCTCTCCCCTATTAAATAATAATGATTTATATAATTCTTTTTATAAAACGTTTTCATAAATATTTAATGTGTAAATCTTTATTACTAACTATATGTAACATTGAATTTATTCAACCAGTATAATACACCGGGTTTCTAAAGTTTAATATAAATTAACACTTATCAGTTACATAAAAAAAAATTAATACTCAGCTAAAAAAATGTTTTAAAAATTAACTTAACAAAATTTATAACTGTCACGTAATATTTTATTCTACCTGTGTAATAGACGGTTTTTAAAGACATAATTTTTTTATTACTAAGTATATAACATTACATTTATTCAACCCGTGTAATACACGAGATTTTAACCTAGTTGTTAATAAAACAAACTTAACTAGATTAGGGTATTAGTGTGTCTATAACACTACTCTTCTAGTTTCGTGGGATTAACCCTAACGGGCTCTGATAAGTTCTAGCACTTCAGATGCTGTTTAACCTTAATGACAAATATTCAAACAGTACTCATAAGTAAAAGCAATCTCATGAGTCATTCCATCTTAGATTAGTCGAGTTTGAATGATTATCTTTAAAATCGGATTTTTATCAAGCTTTCCGATATTCATTGTTCATTTCTTTTTGCAGTCATTAGTTTATTAAACAAACCCCTTTTTATCGATTGAATATTGATAGCGGATTTAGTATCTGGAGCCATCGCGTCCACGGATTGATATCCGGTTCCTACCATCTACTATACTACCTCACGATAGGTATAATTGTCTATACGTGTGAAGTTTGGTCTATTGGTGATTACCCTTTATAACTAAACCCGTGGAGGCAATTTCTTAATTAATTTTATGTTAGTAAATGCACACGTCACTTATGCTAATCAAATTTTTTAAGAGATCAACAATTTGAATTTCATAATCTATATTCTTTTCATTTAGTTGATAAATTTCTCTTTTTAAATTCTCCATTTGTTTTTCAAAAGATTTCATCTCGCTTTTATGCTAGAAGGCATAGCCTAAGTTTGATCAATCAAGTTTTGATTGTGATTTATGTAAACAACAACTGATTATACAAGTAGGTGTGCATATATTTTTTTCTTACGTTTGGTGGGATAGCGGAACAAACAACATCAGCAAATTCTTTATTCCTCAAATCTTTGTTCACCCTTTTTGCTTTAGCATTGTTGATTCGTCAGAAATCGTGAGTTTGTGTTTTGAAAGCTAACTTGAGTCTTTTTGAAAACCTTCAAAAGAACAAATCTTGAATCAATGATTGTTAAATCAACTGATTTAGAAATCTGCTCCGATACCAATTGTCGGGATGGATTGAACCCACTTATCGGGATGGATTGAACACTATGTTAAGATTGGAGCGAAATAATCATAACAACGAAATCAATTAATCAAGAACACAAGAATATAAAAGAACTTGATTGTCATAAGTCAGCACCGAATTGCATTCCATTCCAAAAGGATGTTAATTACATACACCATAATCGGTATGTATACTAAATAAAAGATAAACCCTAATCTAGTTTGATAACAGATTACATAATATTCAAAACAAAAGCACAGATTCTATCTTCACGAACAAATGGCATCCAAAGTCCGTTTAATAGTTATTAGTACAAAACTCATTTTTACGTTGTGTTCCCGAGTCTCGTTTAAGGAGGGAAAAGAAGGGAAAAGAAAGGAAAGGGAAAGAAACCCTTGTTCCAGAGTTTTTTTAAGAGGGGAAAAGAAAGGAAATGAGAGGGAGAGTGTTCCAGAGTTTTTTTTAAGGAGGGAAATGAAGGGAAAACAAGTCTTATCTCCATCCTCCCAAATTAAAGAGATTTGGAGAGAAAGGAAAAGAAGGGAAAAGTAAAGAAAGAGAAGAAATCATTTCTTTTCTTTTCTTTTCTTCTCTTAAGTAAACTCGAGAACACAGCGTTAGAGGCGGTGAATTTGATTTTATAAATCGGTTTTGGACTGCTCCAAAAAATAGCGCCTCAAAAAATCAATATAATTTTTGAAGCGGTTTGTAAAACCGCTCTAAAAAAAGTTAACCACCGCAAAAAATTGGAGGCAATTCAAAAAAAAAATGTCACCGGCGCCGTCTTCGTCACTACTCCATCAACATATACGATCATGAAAACACAAAATGCCGTTTTCCTAATTAATTATTTATTTAACCATATATAGAGTGAATCAAACCAACAAGCAAATTAAAGCTAATTATCCACTAATTAAACACAACTAAAACTCAAAGAAAATGAATTACCTAAAATTACGACACATTTCAGGGACACTCATTTTGTACTGCAAATTAGACCTAGGTTGCTTAAGTCTAATACAAAACACAGTTTTCGGATTGACAGGATCTTCATCCATCGGATCCGCACCGGTTCCACCTCCTTTATCCATATCACTATCGTCTCCTCCACCGGCACCGGAATCCGCAACAACAATAGCACATTCCGATAACAGCAGAGGTAGTAGTGCCATCAACAGTGGTAGCACCGGACGATGATTATTTTTCAGAGTCTTTGTGATTGTAACAACAGGGCCATATGAGGCACTCATCTGAAAGAAGCGATTAAAGGATGATTCTTCTTTGAAGTTTTTGTCCAGAGAGAGAGAGTGGGGTTAGGGTTTGTGTGAAAGAATGTGCAACTTAAAAAGGGGACAAACAAACAAATATTTGAGGCGGTTGCAATCAACCGCTCCAAAAAATTATGTTATTTTATATATATGAGCTTTTGAGGCGGTATATAGGAAACGCCTCAAAAAATTAACATTTGAGGCGATTTGGTATTATTTGAAGCGAATTATTGGAATTCAAAATAGGTTAATCTTTTTTGGAGCTGTTTCCAAAAGAATAAATTTCAACTGCCTCTAAAAATCGTTTTTGTACTAGTGAGTTTTGGTAACATCTCGGATATCCGTAGGTAAACGATTCGGGCTAATGGGCGACTCGAATCCTTATTAAACTAAAGGGTTAGTGATGTGATCACGTAAGACTTGGTTGAAACATTAGAAGGAGACCGAATAGCCGTTTAGTACAGTTCTTATATCGAAGCGCACGATCAAGGAAAAGACGAGGAACCGGATGCAACTATAAGAGGTATATAACCCATCTTAGGAAAAGCCATAGGCCATTCGGCCTAGGTTACGTGCACACGGAGAGAGAGAGACGAGCAAGAGAGAGAGAGACACCGGAGAAGAAGATAGGGGAGGCGAAGGAGGAGGTTTCCGATCAAGAACTTCATAGTACACCAAGGTAACACTCGTTTATGATTCCTCTAGTTCACGTAATTGTTCTTGCATGGTTTTGATCAGGGTTGGCACACTGTGGGATTAACGAATACATTGGTGATTCGGTGGTGCGCGTCGGCGTGCAACGCGCGATGGTGGTGACTCGACGATGGTTTAGCCATAAACGAAGACGGTGGCCGACCCTGTGGCTATGATGGTGTCGTGAGGGAGCAAGGCGGGATGCCGATGGAGTAGTTAGCGAGCCGACAGTGGTACGCGGTGACTGCGCGCGATTGCGGTGGTGGCCAACTGTTGAGGACGGGAATGGGGGGAGGCCGAAGGCGGCGGCCGAAGAGTACGATTAGAGTGTTGGTAATGGTGGTGGTTAACGACACGGTAGCGTAGGGACGGCTTAGGGTGTTTGGCCATGGTGATCGTTGCTCGACGATGAGGATGGGTGTAGCATGACCACAAAGGTGGTGCACGGCGGTGATCGGATAACAGCGTACGGTGGAAACACCGGTGATGGGGTTGGAGTCGACGACGGGGATGAAGTGGTGGTGCATGGTCGAGCTACGGGTTTGCCGGTTAGGTTTTGCATGGCAATGGAACGTGCATGCATGGGGACCCGGTTCGAGTACGCGGGTTCTAACAGGTCAAGGATGACCCGATTCGTGTGAACTCCTGAGACTAGGGTTCATGGGGAAGGAACGATGGGTTGACGAGACAATTGTCATGGTTAATTAAACGTGTTACGAGTTTTTAATCCCCTTGTTTTTACTATTTTGGGGCTATCATACATACCTGCATGTTTTGCTTTTTTAATTAAACGTGATACGAGTTTTGGGTTAAACCTGAAGAGTTTTATGAGTTAAATATTCAATAACGAAGCTAAGGGTCTATGTGGTGTCCTTACATTGTATGGACTAGAAGTCGGTATGATGTTTGTGTGTCGTTTAATGACTTATTCGGGATGAGTCGGGTAATGAGTTTAGACTTTGTGTGGGTACGTCTAGGGTTTGTTATTATGAGAGTACGTACGTGGTTCGTGCTTAGGTAACGAGTCATAGTAAATGCTTGTGTGCGGCTATGTGTTACTTGCTTGTTGTTGTGTGGGCTGGCGTCGTAGTCCTTATGACACTGTAAATCGATGATTGAAGGACGAGGTACTTCGGGTTATCACTGTGGGTAATGAATGCCCTTCGGGGGCGGTGATGAGACCAAGTGGGGTGCTCGGTTTGTGATGAATACTCTGACGAGGGCTGTTGTGATGAGACCGGTGAAATTCTTCAAAGGTAATGGTTGTGTGCATTATATTTGATTTAATTGCATTCAATAAGAATTATTACTCATTGTGTTATGATGTTATTGCTTCTGGTGTTAAGCATTAGATTTACTGCTGTGTTGGTGCGATGTCATGTTTACAACTGATGTGTTAGTAGACCTTGTGAGAGTCTTGGTTAGGGCTTGTCAGGTCTATGTATTGGGGTCGGTTGAGTTAACCAAACTTTGTGTTGATACGTGTGGTAGAGTACAAGTTCGTAGTGTAGTAAGTTCGATCCATGTCGGGGAGGCTTATTGGGTTATGGTTATGGGTTGAGTCTCGGGTCGTTGGACCCTTACGGGAAATGGTAGGTAACGTGGGTTACTGATATATTAATAAACAACAAATCATTTTAGAAAAGGCTGGAATGTCTTGACTTGAAATAAATGATATTTGTGACGAGAAGGTTTTTGTTTAAAATAAACTGTTATAACTCACTCAGCGTAGCTGACTTTGTATGTACGCTAGGGTGCCCGGTTTGGGGGCCTTTCAAGTTGGTATCAGAGCCATGTTTAAGAGAAATTCGGTGTTTTAAATACCTAAACTTAAACAGTAAATGTGACGAAGGTAACGAATGCCACCACGAGTAATCACAAGCCAAGAGGTACATTTTTTGAGTTGTGTTTAATTTTTAGAGTTTCACTTGCGTAGTGTTCCACTAGGAGAGGTAGTTTGGTGTGATTATATGGCTTGGTGTTTTAGTATGGAATTATATTTTGTAAGTTGCATATTGTGTAATTGTAATACGTGTAACTATGTGGTAGTTAGTGCATTGTGTTTTGTGTGGATTGTGCGGGATGCATGTGCATCTATTGTGTGGAAGGTAGAAAGCTAGTGTGAATATGATGGGAAACGTTTATAATCCAAGTAGTAACGTGGATAAACAATCACACTTGATCAACGTGATTTGGTGGTCTATTGTTACTCTTATATTCTGAATTTGTTCCCAATAATAATCACATAAATGTTATATCTTGTGTAGGATTCGATCGCTAAGACGAAGCATACGAGATCGGTCAGACTTGGAGCTCTTGCTAGGATGAATGCAGAACGACAAATCAAGCTGACGGCTGCTGTAGATGGAACTGACAGTGAGATGGGAGTAGTGTTGGCGCTTCCCGCGCCGAGTGTGACTAGAGCTTTGGTTGGCAACATGCCGCGTGGTGCTATGATTGGAAAGACTTGATGGAAAAGGAGAGCGGTGCTAGCAGTACGTGATTTCCATCCAGGATGTGGACCTGCATGGTTGAGAGATCGACCCCTTGCGACAGTTAAGAGAGCTCTATTTCAGGAAGACATAGTAGATGAACCGGAAAGTGACGGGGAGGAACCAGAGGAGGACACGCCAGATGCACCCTGACGTGATATAGTAGTGATTCTGCGGACATTGTTGGGATCTCGATTGTTCGATAGTTAGTTGATGTGATGGTTGTCACGAGGGATTTTGGGTGATTAGACGTTGTGATTGATTAGACGTTTACGTTATGAGGTTCTTATTTCATTTTTTTTGGTTATCTAGATTGTGATATTGACTTTGAGCTTTACCGCATACTATTTGAACATAATTGATGATAATTGTGTTAGTGTTTGTGTATGACCGTGCTTATGATTGTTGACTATGTGCGGTAATATATGATTATTTGATTACATTTTGAAGGACGTGAGTTTGTATTCAATGTGATCCTTGTGATGATGCGAGAGCATGGTTGATTAGATTATGAAGGTAGACTTCTATAGGCATGAATTTGGAATTTGTCTGTGTCTACGGTCGTAGTTAGTTTCACTTATGTGCTAACGTTAGGGGATGCTTAGGGTGCATCGGGGGTTATACATCTTATGTATAAGTGAACATTCAGGATGAGGTCCTGTGTGAGGTGAGGGTTATGCGTCTTATGTATGTTTGAATGTTTAGGATGATGTCCGATATGCGACTTCTGTGTTGTAACCCAATGGGATGATTTCTTGTGTCTAGCCTGTGTAGTGTATTTTCTGAACCGTTGGTACAACCCAGGTGGGGTACAACCTTGTGGACTCTGTATGAGTACGTGGTGACGCGTGGTATGAGCCACCATTGTGATGAGTAAGTGATGGGGTTTGGAGGTTTGTGTATCTACGAATGACATGTTCATGTTGTATGCACGTGGATTTACTCAGGTCTAGATGTTTGTGTGTGCACGTAGTACGAGTTAGGAGTTGGGGTTACTAGTACGTATGTAGAACATGGTGTGTTATGTCATGTTGGAATGTGTCCTAGTAATGCACGACTAGTCGTGTGTAGGACGTATAGTTGTGTGCTCTGGTAGGGTATTTCCTTTATTGATGTTCTTCTCGATGTTTGACGTATCGAGAACATGCGAGGTGACTAGACGATTTTCCAGACTATCGACGAGGTGCTCTTAAGAGATGCCTATTCATATATATCGGATTTTCGAAGCACAAAGCCCATGGACGGGATTGCGGTAAGTTGATGCAATAGGCGGTTGCTTGTACGCTTGATTTGCATAACAAATATCGTAAAAGGAGAATGACGACACTGGAGTTTTCATCATGGAGTAAAGATGTGACGTGATGGCCTTCAAGGTTGTATTCCATATGAAGGATCCAGTCAACGTGACTAGAAGGAGAACGATGATGTTCTTTCAAAACGAGGCGACGAATAGCTGAGGCTTATGCTGAGACGGACTTCGTGTCCGTACATGACAGATGAGACGCGTTCGGTAATCGTGTGGTAATGACAGATGAGCGACGAGGAAAGGACATATAAAGAATGGACAAGTGTGGGTCTGCATATGAGTTTCTAGAAAGGAAAAGCCTACGCTGGTAAACATATGGCTAGATTAAGGCGGGCTCATATGGATCATCGATTGAAACAAATGTTTTGCTTTTGAAACGGACATGATGGTGGTATGTGAACTTTTGGGAATCATCGGGAGTCGATGATCATAACTATAGTTTTGGTTAATGTATGCTTATTTAAAGGGCGCGTTGGACGCATGGTAACGAAGTAAAGAAGTACCTCGGTAGAGGGACGTTGTGATAGTAGAGACTGGGAGAGCTTTGCACAAGCTCCTGGAGGTCATCGGAGAAGGAGGAACGAACGACCCTTACGATGGGTATAAGACATTGAGCTTAAACTATGAAAATCATCGTAGGATGGTGATCAGGGTATGAGACGAGAAGTATGATGATCTCATGTTGGAAGAGCGACGAATGTTTCTATTATTGAAAGGCAGGAAGCCTACTTGGGGTGATGGCCGTCGGAGTAACGAGACCATCAGGACTATACAAGGGACAACGACAAACGTGTTCATGAGCTAAAAATGGAAATGCAACGAATGAAGGGGCGTTTAGTTATAATGATATGCGCAGTACTAGGGACAGTACGTACAATGTTGATAAGGATAACAAGGGCGATGAGGTATTGTCAAGGACAATGACAATGAAACCTTCGTGAAAAGGTTGGTACTCATAGCAATCACGGAAGGCCACTTCCAACAAGCGCCAGGATGGCAGGAGTTGGATAATCAGCTCTATGATTTTGTTAAGTTAGGGATGCGGAGTAGGAAACGTGCAAAGCAATAATGTACTGTTTGATTGATGGCTGGAAAGCCAAGGAATGAAGGAATGTGTAGGTGAGACATACAAGCCCCAAAGTTGAAAGTGGGCAATGGAGAAGACTCCTTTGAACACCAAGGATGGAGACCGAGCTATAAGGCGAAGTGGCAAGGACGATAATTACGGGAGTGAACAGAGGACACTGAAGGATAGGTTGTGTTGGATTGTGCCGACAAAGGATTCAAGGACGAATCCCTTCTAGGGGGAAACTTATAACATCCCGGATATCCGTAGGTAAACGATTCGGGCTAATGGGCGACCTGGATCCATATTAAACTAAAGGGTTAATGATGTGATCACGTAAGACTTGGTTGAAACATAAGTAGAAGACTAAATAGCCATTTAGTATAGTTCTTATATCGAAGCACACGATCAAGGAAAAGACGAGGAAGCGGATGTAACTATAAGAGTTATATAATAGGCCATTCGGCCTAGGTTACGTGCACACGACGGGAGAGAGACGAGCAAGAGAGAGAGGCCCCGGAGAAGAAGATATGGAGGCGAAGGAAGAGGTTTCCGATCAAGAACTTCATAGTACACCAAGGTAACACTCGTTTATGATTCCTCTAGTTCACGTAATGGTGACGTGGGGGAGCCCGACAGAGTAGTTAGCGAGCCAACGGTGGTATGGAGTGACTGCGCGCGATGGCAGTGGTGGTCGACTGCTGAGGACGGGAACGAGGGGGGAAGCCGAAGGTTGCGATCGGAGAGTATGATTAGAGTGTTGGTAACGGTGGTGGTTCATGAAACGGTAGCGCAGGGACGTCTTAGGGTATTTGGACATGGTGCTGGTTGCCCGACGGTGAGGATGGGTGTAGCATGACCACGGTGGTGGTGCATGGTGGTGATCGGATAACGGCATACGGTGGAAACACCGGTGATGGGGTTGCAGCCGATGACGGGGATGCAACGGTGGTGCACGGTCGAGCTAGGGTTTACCGGTTAGGGTTTGCATGGCAATGGAACGTGCATGCATGGGGACCCGGTTCGAGTACGCGGGTTCTAACGGGTCAAGGACGACCCGATTCATGTGAACTCGTGAGACTAGGGTTTGTGGGGAAGGAACAATGAGTTGACGAGACGAGTGTAGGGGTTAATTATATTGTGTATGTCATTCGGCCTACAGTTATAACGTAATCTGATCACATGATCATACATATGACAGGTTCGGGTGCGTGCATGGACGGACGGGTTGCAGAACAAGGATTTGATCTTCTCAACCGATGAGTTTCTAATCCCCTTGTTTTTACTATTTTTGGGGCTATCGTACATACCCGCATGTTTTGCTATATTAATTAAACGTGTTACGAGTTTTGGGTCAAACCTGAAGAGTTTTATGAGTTAAATATTCAATAACGAAGCTAAGGGTTTATATGGTGTCCTTACATTGTATGAGCTAGAAGTCAATATGATGCTTGTGTGTCGTATAATGACTTATTCTGGATGAGTCGGGTAATGAGTTTAGACGTTGTGTGGATACGTCTAGGGTGTGTTATTATGAGAGTACGTACGTGGTTCATAATTAGGTAACGAGTCGTAGTAAATGCTTTTGTGCAGCTATGTGTTACTTGCTTGTTGTTGTGTGGGCTAGCGTCGTAGTCCTTGTGAAATGGAAAATCAATGATTGAAGGACGAGGTTCTTCGAGTAGTCACTATGGGTGATGAATTCCCTTCGGAAGCGGTGATGAGACCCAGTGGGGTGCTTAGATTGTGATGAATACTGTGACGAGGGTGACCTTGTCGAGGACAGTTGTGACGAGACCGGTGAAATCCTCCGAAGATAATTGTCGTGTGCATAATATTTGGTTTAATTGCATACAATATGAATTATTATTCATTGTGTTATGATGTTATTGCTTCGGGTGTTAAGCATTAGATTTACTGCTGTGTTGGTGCGATATCGTGTTTTTGACTGATGTGTTAGTAGACCTTGTGAGAGTCTTGGTTAGGGCTTGTTAGGTCTATGTATTGTGGTCGGTTGAGTTAACCGGACTTTGTGTTGATACGTGTGGTAGAGTACAAGTTCGTAGTGTAGAATGTTCGATCCATGTCGGGGAGGCTTACTTGGTTATGGTTATGGGTTGAGTCTCGGGTCGTTGGACCTTTGTGGGAAATGGTAGGTAACGTGGGTTATTGATATGTTAATAAACGACAAACCGTTTTGTAAATAATAAACGACGGTTTACGAGGAGAAACGGGCTTTGGGTCGAAAAGGGGCGCAAGGAAAGGGGGAAGGGGGGGTTAAAAGTCATATTCTCCACCTTCCTCACTTCACCACCTTCACCCACAACCTAGAGAGAGTAGAGAGAGAAAGCTTCAAGAATCCACACTCGAGACCTTCGTGTTGCTCCGATCATTACTGGAACATCCCAAGGGACTGGAGAAGAAGGAATCAAACAATAATAGGTAACAACTCGACCTCAGATCCGATTTCTGTATTGACTAAGTGGGTTTAGGGTTTATATGGGTTTTTAATCAAAGATGAGATTTTTACGATGGAATTGGACTAGAAAGCATGTATTTAGATTCATAGAAGCTAAATACAGGTTTTGGATGTAAAAAGATTGGAACTTGGATAAAAAACGGAGTATTTGAAAAGCTAAATACAAGAACAGATGAATCGTCCGAAATCTCCATGAATGGTCCAAAAACTTGGATACGTCCGAAAAGTATTTCGGAACACCATAGATTTCGGACAAGACTTTTCAATCGAAAAGTATCTCGGACAGAACATTTCAGACGAAAAGTATTTTGGACAGAAAAGGATTTCAGACAGATGTTTTCGAACAAAACAGTTCTCGGACAAAAGTTTTTGAACGAAAAAACCATTAATAGAAAATAGTTAGAGTTTTTGGTCGAAATAGATTTCGACCGAAAAAGATTTCGGACATAGAACTTTTTGGATAAGATATGTAGGTTATAACCTTGTTCCATTCATGACTCTTGAAATAGATATATTAGCATCCCACCTAGCTTGAAGCTTCAGTGCTGAGTGAGATATATACAGTAGAAGTCAAGTGAGTTCTTATTTCCCTTTTCCTAAATGGTTTTGGGCTGACATGCATATTGTTAAAGAGATAGGTTTCAAAGTTAAATAATATTTTATAAGAATTATATATTTTTATAAAATAAAAGATAAAGAGTTAAATAGTATAGCATTATCTTTTAAACAAGTTTTTGAAAGATAACAATGAGTTAAAGTAAATAACGATAAAGGAGTCGTACTTTGATACAGCTCGATAGTGACATTGACAGTTACAGTGACAGATACCATGTTATATGCTTATGTGTTAAGTTGTGCTATTTGTCAATTTGAAAGATATGTGATTATATTTCTATTTTGTGTAATAGTGTAATTGCATTGCATAGTAGAAAGTACTGTAGGCATGCTAAAGTAGAAGTCATACACTTCGGTGTGAGCAATGCTAAAGGAGTCTTACACTTAGGTGTAAGCAATGCTAAAGGAGTCTTATACTTCGGTATAAGGAATGCTAAAGGAGTCTTACACTTTGGTGTAAGCGAGAAAGTCCTACCTTGAGGTCTGGGCAATGCTAAAGGAGTCTTGTACTGACATGCAAGCGAGAAAGAAAGTCCCACCCTGAGGTGTGGGCAGCGCTAAAGTAAAAGTCTTACCTTGAGGTGTAAGCGAGAAAGGGATCTGGTCCTCGGACCATCATCCATATGTGATAGTTAAAGTATGGTAAAGTCACTTGTGCTGTACAAGTGAAACGATAGACAGATAGAGTACATGGGGACACGCTAACGGGTTTCCTCAAATCTAAAGTTTCAATAACAGACAGAACGTAACAGTTTTATAATTGTAACGTTGTAAAGTTTTAAAGTAAAGTTAAAGTGTTTTCAAAGAAAGAGAAAGTAAATCTTATTTTATTTTTATAAAACAAGCTACCCAAAAGAAGGTTTTACAGTAAAGTAAAAATAGAACTCACCAGCGTTAGCTGACTTTTAGTATGCATGACAGGTAGGAAAGGCAAAGCGAAAGAAAAGTAAGAGAGCCGTGAGGGCTGGATAGCATTGACATCGGGCTGCAACATTGAAGACTGACATTTCCAATCCTGATAGTTCATGTTATAGACAATGATTTACATTATCGTTTGTTGAATTTTTAATTTAAAGACTTCCGCTGTAATAGATTCTGGTTTCCGGTTTAAGAACTATGTTTGTTATGTTTTGTGCCAACTATGGGATGTACCCGATTTGGGGTGTTTCAAGTTGGTATCAGAGCCATAGTTTGAGAGATTCAGACATTTACGATGATGTCTGAACTTAAACTGAGAATGGGACAAAGGAAATGAAGGAAAGGAATGTCAGTCAGAGCATCCCGTCCATGGAAAGATAGTAGACAGAAGGTAGTCAATGTTCTAACATAGAACATAGACAATAATGCCTTAGTATAGATAGTAGACAGTAAATGCTTTAGCTTAAATAGTACCTAGTACATGCCTTAGCATAGACAATAGACAGTAGATAGTATGTTCCTTACAGTAGAAACTTTGAACTTGAATGCAAATGTTACTTTGAAAGGAGATGTTTAGAACCCAAGAAATAAAGTAAATTAGTAATTTCATACCGGTCTCTATAATTAGTAATTTACCTTACTCTAGGTGTTCTAAATTATTACCTGTCATGATAACACGAGCGTTCTTTATTCACAGTAGACACTAAAGGAAAGAGAGGTGGGCGCACTGGGGGTCGTACGGGTCATAAAGGCCGACCACCTGGTAACCGAAACCGTCATGAGGAAAGTGAACACTCTCACAACGAGAATGAATCGGTGCACGTGGAGCATAATGACAGTGGGAACCATGTATCGGTTCATGACGATGCCCATAACGAGGCGCTTGAGTTGGAACCGATTGTGAAGGAAGATATCGCGGTAGAGGTTACTTCAATCTTGAAGAAAGTTCTACCGGAAGCACTGGGCGAGGCCCTTCAAGAGTTTGATATAGGGAAGAAAGAGAGGAAATAGGAAAGCAACAAGAAAACTGAAGTCACTGATAGTGACAATTCTGGTTATGAAATGGCAACTTGAGGTTGCAATTATAAGTCCTTTCTGGGGTGTGACTCGCCGAAGTATGATGGAAGGAAAGACGCTGTTGCCACTTTCGAGTGAAAAGAAAGGATGAACGGAGCGATCAACATTAGTGAGTGTCGTGATGACCAATCGGTCAAGTTTGCTGCTCACTCATTCACTAATGAGGCGTTGAGTTGGTGGAGATCGATTGAAAGAATCAAGTCTTATGCGGATATGAAAAAGATGAAATGGGATGACATGAAAAAGTTGCTAAT
This sequence comes from Smallanthus sonchifolius, assembly GCA_023525975.1. Lineage (NCBI taxonomy): Eukaryota > Viridiplantae > Streptophyta > Magnoliopsida > Asterales > Asteraceae > Smallanthus > Smallanthus sonchifolius. The sequence goes on from CM042019.1 coordinate 101,062,356, forward strand.
CACTAAGTTCTGCCCGCCGAACGGGATTGACAGAGTTGAGAGAGAATTTCTGGGGCTCTGTGCTGGCAGTATGACTCATCGCCAGTACACCTCCAAATAACAAGAGTTGGCTCAGTTGGTTCCACATCTGATGGACACTGAGGAAAAGAGGATCAAGTATTACCTCAAGGGACTGCCACAGAGGGTCCGTGTGCACGTTAAAGAAAATGCTCTTACAAGCTTTGAAACTGTGGTATCACTTGCAGGAATAGTTTATGATGACTTCGAATCCGCGGACCCATTGCCTACTGAGAAGAAAGTGACCAATGCCGTTAAACGGCCAGCTAAAGAGTGGGTGGGGCCGGAGACGAAGAGGCTGAGGATGGAGGAGGGGGTTGATTGTGCTAAGTGTGGCAGGAAGCACTTTGGCGAGTGCCGAGTAGGTTTGAACATTTGCTATAGGTGTGGAAAGACTGGACACTACTCTTGAGAGTGTCCCGGGGCACAGTCATGTTATATTTGCGGGATACCTGGTCACATGGCCAAGGACTGTCGTAAACCCAAAGTTGTTGGCACCGAGATAGGAAAGGAGGCCGAAAAGCCCAAGGCAAGGACTCGAGCATATTCATTGACACAAGAGGAAGATAGAGAAAACCCTGATGAGGTGTCAGGTATGTTCATCCTTGACAACACTTACGTTTCAGTATTGTTTGATTCTGGTGCCAGTAGGAGTTTTATATCATCATTAAAGTGTAAGAAAATAAAATGTAAAGTCACTAAGGTAGAACGAACCTTTAATGTAGAAACTGCAGTGGGCAAGACTAGGGTGGTGAATGAACTAGTAGATAATTGCACGATAAAGATACATGGCCATAGATTCCCAGTTAGGTTGTATGTTATGACCTTGGGAGGGTTTGATATAGTTTTGGGTATGGATTGGTTAGCTGCCAACGAAGCCCGGATAGTATGCAGACGAAAGATAGTTCAGCTCAAAGCTCCTGATGGTAGCGAGATTTTGGTTTACGGGGATCATGACTGTTAATGATGTAAAAGTGAAAGGGTATATAACTTTCCGGAGGTGTTTCCCGAGGAATTGCCTGGGTTACCACCTGACCGGGAGACAGAGTTCCAAATAGACTTAGTGCCAGGTGCCCAGCCCGTGGCTAAAGCACCGTACCGACTTGCACCTCTGGAGATGAAAGAGCTAATGATACAGTTGGAAGAACTTTTGGATAGAGGTTTTATCAGACCGAGCATTTCTCCATGGGGTGCTCTGGTTCTTTTTGTAAACAAGAAAGATGGTGCCATGCGAATGTGCATCGACTACAGGGAGTTGAACAAACATACAATAAAGAACAAATATCCGCTACCAAGGATCGATGATCTGCTCAACCAACTACAATGGTTCTCCAAGATCGATCTGCGGTCGGGATATTATCAGTTAAAGGTAAGGGAAGAGTACATACCTATGACATCGTTTCGCACGCGGTATGGATATTACGAATTTTGCATGATGTCTTTCGGCTTGACGAATGCTCAGGCAGCATTCATGAGTATGATGGACTAGGTGTGTAGACCGATGCTGGACAGATCAGTGATAGTGTTTATAGATGACATACTCATTTACTCGAAGAGTGAAGGCGATCATGCTTGTCATCTTCAAGAGGTACTAGAGACACTACAGAAAGAAAAGTTGTATGCCAAGTTCTCCAAATGCGCGTTCTGGCTTAAGGAAGTCCAATTCTTAGGTCACGTTACAAACGCAGACGGCATTATGATAGACCCGGCTAAGATAGAGGCAGTGCAGGAATGGGAACCCGAAGACGCCAACCGAGATTCAGAGTTTTCTGGGATTGGCAGGTTGCTATCGAAGGTTCATTCAGGACTTCTCAAGAATATCTTCGCCACTAACAAAGTTGTCACGTAAAGAGGTAAAGTAAGAATGGGGTCAGGCCCAATCTAAAGCATTTGAAGAATTAAAGGAGAAATTGACCCAGGCCCATGTGTTAGCATTGCCCGACGGTAACGAGGACCTGGTGGTATACTCAGACGCTTCGGGACAAGGGTTAGGGTGCGTATTAATGCAGAGAGGAAAGGTGATCGCGTATGCGTTACGACAGCTAAAGATTCACGAAGTTAACTACCTGACTCACGATTTAGAGCTCGCGGAAGTTGTTTTTGCGTTAAAGATTTGGAGGCATTATCTCTACGGAGTGAAATGCACAATTTATTCGGATCACAAAAGCTTAAAATATTTCTTCGAGCTGAAAGACCTGAATATGAGGCAAAGGCGGTGCTTGGAACTGCTAAAGGATTATGACTGTGAAATCCTATATCACCCGGGAAAGCGAATGTGGTCGCTGACGCCCTAAGCCGTAAGGAGACTCATTCTCCTATTAGGGTGAAAGCGTACCGGTTAGTAATAACACCATATTTTATGACAGAGTTAGAGAAAGCACAGATAGAAGCGTTAAAGGAGGAGAACATAAAGAAAGAGAAAATGGTCGGTCAACAGGTAAAGTTGGAGATAAACACTCATGGAATGAGGACTACATGTGTTCGTATGTGGGTACCAAAGGGCGGAGAGCTTAGGGCCAAAGTACTCGACGAGGCCCATAAGTCTCGATGTTCCATCCACACGGGAACCACGAAAATGTACCACGATTTGAAGGAGTATTGGTGGCCTAACATGAAGAACGATGTGACCAGATACGTAAGCAAGTGTTTGACTTGCTCACAAGTTAAAGAAGATCATCAGAAGCCATACGGGAAAATCCAGCCTCTGAAAATACCCGAATAGATGTGAGAGTGTATCACCATGGACTTTATTACAAAGCTGCACCGCATAGCTAAAGGCCATGACACGATTTGGGTTATAGTGGATCATCTGACAAAGAGTGCACACTTCTTACCGATTCATGAAACATATTCATCAGAAAAGCTAGCGGAAGTATTTATCAATGAGATTGTATCTCGACACGACATGCCATTGTCAATTGTATCTGACCGAGACACACGATTTACATCATGATTCTGGAAAAGATTTCATGAGTCAATGGTTACAAGATTGAACATCAGCACGACTTATCACCTACAGACGGATGGTCAGTCAGAAAGGACCATCCAAACATTGGAGGACATGTTCCGCGCATGCATTATAGACTTCGGTAGCAGTTGGGATTGTCACCTACCACTACCAGAATTCTCCTATAACAACAGCTACCACACCACTATTGGTATGCCGCCATACGAAATGTTGTATGGTAGATAATGTCGAACCTTGGTCTGTTGGGGTGAGATAGGACAGAAAGCACTCGGAAGTTTAAAGGTAGTCACGGCAACCTCTGAAAAGTTTGACCAGATTAAGGCCAGAACGAAAGCAGCGCTGGACCGTCAGAAGTCCTACGCGGATAAGAGGCGGAGGCTGATCGAATTCAATGTCGGGGATCAAGTATTATTTAAGGTATCTCCCTGGAAGAGGATTATACGATTCAGAAAGAGAGGGAAGTTAAGTCCAAGATTCGTCGGACCTTTCAAGATTCTAGCACGACCACTTAACGATATCAAGGTAGATAATAGCCTGAATTACATCGAGGAACCAATTACCATACTAGACAGAAAGGAGAAGCGGTTGCTGAATAAAGCGATCCAGTTGGTTAAAGTACAATGGAAGCATCGTAAAGGGTCGGAAGCTACTTGGGAGACCGAGGCAGAAATGAAGGAGTCGTACCCTCACCTATTTGACTTATGACAGGTTTCGGGAACGAAACCTTTCGTAAGAGGGGTAGACTTGTAACATCCCGAAATTTACGATAAATAATAAACGATGGTTTACGGGAAAATAAATAAAGAAAGAATAAAGAAATAGCGGGCTCGGGGAGAGACGAGCTTTGGGCCGAAAAAGAGCGCAAGGAAAGGAAGAAGGGGGGTTAAAATTCATCTTCTCCACCTTCCTCACTTCACCACCTTCACCCACAACCTAGAGAGAGAGAGTAGAGAGAGAAAGCTTCAAGAATCCACACTCGAGACCTTCGTGTTACTCCCGATCATTTCTAGAACAACCCAAGGGACTAGAGAAGTAAGGAATCAAACAATAACAGGTAACAACTCGACCTCAGATCCGATTTCTTTATTGAATAAGTGGGTTTAGGGTTTATATGTGTTTTTAATCAAAGATGATATTTTTACGATGGAATTGGACTAGAAAGCATGTATTTAGCTTCATGGAAGCTAAATACAAGTTTTGGACGTAAAAAGATTGGAACTAGGATCAAAAACGGAGTATTTGATCAAGAACAGATGAATCGTCCGAAATCTCCATGAATGGTCGGAAAACTCGGATGATGTCCGAAAAGTATTTCGGAACACCATAGATTTCGGACAGGACTTTTCGATCTAAAAGTATCTCGAACATAACATTTTGGACGAAAAGTATTTTGGACAGAAAAGGATTTCGGACTGATGTTTTCGAACAAAACAATTCTTAGACAAAAGTTTTCGAACGAAAAAGCCATTAATAGAAAATAGTTCTAACACTAGAGTTTTCGGTCGAAATAGATTTCGACCGAAAAAGATTTCGGACATAGGAGTTTTCGGATGAGATATGTAGGTTATAACCTTGTTCCATTCGTGACTCTTGAAACAAATATATTAGCATCCCACCTATCTTGAAGCTTCAGTGCTAAGTGAGATACACACAGTAGAAGTCAGGTGAGTTCTTCCTAAATGGTTTTGAGCTGGCATGCATACTGTTAAAGAGATAGTTTTCAAAGTTAAAGAATATTTTATAAGAATTATATATTTTTATAAAATGAAAGATAAAGAGTTAAAGAGTATAGCATTATCTTTTAAACAAGTTTTTGAAAGATAACAATGAGTTAATGTAAAGAACGATAAAGGAGCTGTACATTGGTACATCTCGATAGTGACAGTGACAGATACCATGTTATATGCTTTTGTGTAATAGTGTAATTTCATTGCATAGTAGTTGCATAGTAGAAATTCCTGCAGGCATGCTAAAGTAGAAGTCTTACACTTCGGTGTGAGTAATGCTAAAGGAGTCTTACACTTCGGTGTAAGCAATGCTAAATGAGTCTTATACTTCTGTGTAAGCAATGCTAAAGGAGTCTTACACTTCGGTGTAAGCGAGAAAGTCCTACCCTGAGGTGTGGGCAATGCTAAAGGACTCTTGCACTGACGTGCAAGCGACAAATAAAGTCCCACCCTGAGGTGTGAGCAGCGCTAAAGTAAAAGTCTTACCATGAGATGTAAGCAAGAAAGGGATCTGGTCCTTGAACCATGATCCATATGTGATAGTTAAAGTATGATAAAGTCACTTGTCCTGTACAAGTGAAACGATAGACAGACAGAGTGAAGGAGGACACCCTAACGGGTTTCCTCAAAACTAAAGTTTTAATAACAAACAGAATGTAACAGTTTTATAATTGTAACGTTGTAAAGTTTTAAAGTATAGTTAAAATGTTTTCAAAGAAAGAGAAAGTAAAGCTTATTTTATTTTTATAAAACAAGCTACCCAAAAGAAGGTTTTACAGTTTAAAGTAAAGATAGAACTCACCAGCGTTTGCTGACTTTTAGTATGCATGACAGGTAGGAAAGGCAAAGCGAAAGAAAAGTAAGAGAGCCGTGAGGACTGTATAGCATGGACATCGGGCTGAAGCATTGAAGACTGACATTTCCAATCCTGATAGTTCATGTTATAGACAATGATTTACACTATCGTTTGTTGAATGTTTTAATTTAAAGACTTCTGCTGTAATAGATTATGATTTCCGGTTTAATAACTATGATTGTTATGTTTTGTGTCTTCTATGAGATTTACCCGGTTTGGGGTGTTTCAAAAAGGCCAGAATGTCCTGAGTTTAAATAAATGTTATTTGGGAAGGTTTCTAATTAAAATAAACTGTTATAACTCACTAGGCGTAGCTGACTTTGTATGTACGTTAGACTGTTTTGCAGGTGTTGAAGTATCTTGGCTTGGGAGCTATGCAACTCGGGTTGGTGTGTATGCATTCGTATGGTAAGGTGAAACGAAATAATGATTTTAAAATACAAATATTTTTTTGAGATAAGACTTAAGCTGTATGTTTTAAGTAAAAGTTAAGTGTTTTTGAAAGGATGCACTGTGATGAGAACCAATTATAGGATGTGCGGTTTGGGGGGCTTATAGTTTTGTTATTATCTTCAATCATTAGTGGCACACTTTTACTTATCAGTGTCTATGGCAGATTCCGTTATCAACTTTTGTATCATTATCAGTGGCAATACCCTCACCTTTTAGTGTCTTCAGCAGTACAAGTGGCTCAATTTACTCATCATAAATTTATTCTTCACAATGCATCAGGGTTTCTTCATCAGTGGCAGTTAGTATTTTATGTATGTTTTATATCATGAGATCCAACATGCTTTTTCCTTAACACATTCCCTTATGACTTCTCATTAAGCCGATAGTTATCATAGTAGGCAAACACTTCCATTTTAGCTACATCATGATCAAACTAACAAGCTGGTAGTATTGTTTACAGATAAATTATATTATATTTCCAGATCTTATATAGTCAGACGATAAATGTTATGTGCACATGGGAGAATCATGCACACATGGTAAGTCTACTTAATGGGGTTCATCCTGTCTCAAACTTTGGGGAATCCTACTAGCTTATCACGTTGATTCCTAGTTTGTTTCAGTCTTTGAGCTCGTTAACAAAGGACTTCGTGCAAAGCTAGATTAAAACGTATGATAGTGGATGTTATATATTCGAATTCCGAGGCTACCAATTTCATCTAACCTGCTAACACCATATTTGTTGCTCAAATGACATATTCAACATCACATTCTCATATTTAACTTCCCAGACCCCCTGATTCCAACTAAAAGTATGGTGTGTGGAGTATATCTTAATACTTAATGAAGAATACATGTCACACGAGTTATAGATTTGAAAACGAAAAAATATGTTTGAAGACAATAGGTGCGGTAGGTGATTTATAAACACTACTTCCGACAAGCCTTTTGATGGATTTCCGACATGACTTCTGTTTGAACAGTTTTTATTTTAATCAGGAATATTTTTTGAAAAACATGGTCGTAGGAATATATACTTTTGGATACCGACGGATTACTTGTCGGAAACACTTTCTAAACAATTGAGTGGGAATCTTTTCTGAAAATGTCTATGTGCGAGAACTATTAGATTTAAGTACCTACGGTTACCGATGGCACATCAATTCTTCGAATATTACCAATGGGGTCCACCAAAATCCAGAAAATAATCGGTGTCGTACCGACGGATTGATCTGTAGGTAAATATTCATCGATAAATATCCGTAAGTGATACTCAGTTTTTCTAATAGTATATAACATCAGATTCAATTACTATATTTTATAATGTGTCCAATTAGTATATTTTGATTAGTTTAAAAGTATACAAATCCAAACTATATATCACACACTAAAAAGTGATGGTAATTTTTAGAACATAAATAAAGTAGTAACCCATTAATGGTATAGAAATCTATGATAAAAAGATGACATAAATATAAAAATTAAGGGAAAAACCATTAGGAATAAAGTTCAGGATTAATATGATATTTCGGAGTATTTCATGTTACTAGCTAGTTAAACTATAATTCCAAATAAAGTTATTATAAAAAAATTTAAGTTACAACAACATTTGGCTAAAACTTTAATATTAAATCATTGTTAACCATCACCTTACAATACTTTATGAGTTCTAATTAATGTTATTATAACTAGACTGGACGTCGAACCGGTCTGCTTACAAGTCAACTCGTCGTATCGGATTTAAGAACCGGACGACGTCATAAATATTATAAAAATAAATAAATCCAAACAACCATTAATCCTTAAAAAACCACCAACAAGTCAATTCCAATAATCTTAAAGTAACAATTAGCTATGAAATACGAATCTAATAGATTTAAAAGAGATAAAAAAAATTACAGCCAACCGGTCCGACCACTGGGTTTCCGGTCCAACCGTCGGGTCGCTGCAGAACTGTTTCAACACATATAACCGGATCGACCAAGCCTCCGGTTCCCAGTCTGACCGGCTGGTCCGGTCCAGGTTTCAAAACTCAGGTTCTAATGTACTCAAATACAAGAGCAAGAGCGAAAGGATAAACATGTCATGTACAAAGACATTCGATAATTCTTACTGCATTACAGCAAAACAGCCTATTTTGATTGTGTATCCTTCTATAATAATGCTCAAAAATGAATATTAAATTACATAAAAAACAAAACAATCGTGTTGACAAATTAACATGAAGATATATTTAATTAAAAAGTTGTACCAACTAAAAGATAAAAGGATAATATGAAAAAATGCCAATAAAAAATAATTATATTTAAAACTGATTTCAGATGATAGTTATTTAACCATTTCCGCCATACCTCATTGTCTCATCAATCCATCTACCAATATAAAAACAAATATGCACAATGTATAACAAAAGATGCACAATGTACAACAAAAGAAGCACAGCTATGGAATTGGAAGGCAACCCTACTTTTCATATTATGAAAAGGGTTTGTACTTGCAAAAGGAAATGTTAGCCCACTCCCCTTCCATGTTCTAAACAACTTTTGTTTAGTAGCTTCGCAAGATCTTGGAAGCCTTAAAGAAACATAGTTTGGAAAATCCCAATGTAATCTAACAAGTCTTTTCCACCATTTAAATAATCAATATCCGTTTAAGCACAAAATAATGATAGAATATTAATAAAACTAAAAGAACATTAATAAAATTCAACCCAACCAAAAACAAAAATTAACAAAAAAAATGAAAATTGAACACCAAGAAGAAGATGCAATAGAATGGATCTCTATGTATCTGGCCCTTCATATACACATGACAACATTCAACCAAATTAATGCATAGTTTGGTTGGACTGTATCAGGGGCGGAACTAGGGAAGAGTCAAGAAGGTCCATTAACCATCCGATCAACAGAATTTATCCGTGATATTTTTAAAAGTAAAATATGAGTCTGACCTTATAATTATAGTCGGTAAAGAAGAGAGCATTTTGATAAGAATGATAAGAAGTTCTGGTTCAGCCATAATCATCAATTAATACTCTCATTCGAATCTTGAATTTGCTTCTTTCCGGAAGTGGCTTTATTATTATGCATCCAAACCTTGAGTACTTGTCTTTTAACTCCTGCCTCTTCGCAAAACCTTTGAATTTCTGGATCATCTTCTCTGGGGATTCTCCACCCTACTTTCTCAGCAAATTCAAACATCTTCTCCTTCTGATCTTGAGTAAACTTTGTTCTAAATCTCTTCTTCGCCACCCCGTACGCCAAATTCAGCTCCTCACTCGAGGATTCACCGCCAATGCTGCCCCCGAACGCCATTTTGACCGGTGAAGCCCAGTTGGTGTGGTGGTGGTGGTGGTGGTGGAAGTGATGGTTAAATGATGGTGAAGGTAACGTTGGAGGCAGTTGGAGGAAAGGTCCAGCGATGGGAGTGGTGATGATGGGATATTCTTTACGGTGGAAGTTGCGGTGGCAGTTGCAGGCCGCGCATTTAAGTGCATCTAGGGTTCCGTCTTCACCGGACGGCATAAACTCGCCGCATCCGTCTGTGATGTTTCCACCCATGTTGGCAGCATGGTTCTTGAGGCATTCCTTGTAACTTGGAATTTGAATCGGTGACTTCAAAAGCTTAGATCCGACTGAAATCGGTGCTGGATCCGAACCGTGATCCACAGTTTCAGATGATGATTCTCTAAGCAAGTGATTGTTGTTGTAATGAGGTGAAGTATGCATTCCTATCTCTTTCTCACTGCCACTCAAACCCTAAAAGATAGAACCTTTACTTGAGAAGGATTTAAGGTTGGTTTTCATGGAGTTTAGAGAGGAGAGAGAGTGTGTTGCAGAGGTTCCAACAGGACAAGTATGAAAGCAACAAGAGACAGTTTGGTCGCCTAAGATGAAGTTAAGAGAGAGATAAGAGAGAGAGAGTGGGAAACAACTCGACCCGAGAAAGATGAGATAATATGCTTGCTTAAATCTACTCCATGTGACAAAGCTTACATGTAAAATAATCCCACTTTGAGAAAAACAAAATTGTGCATGTATACAAAACGCAAAATCAAATTGAAGTATATAAAAACAAAACTCAATACATTTAATAACTTTTATAAAATGTATTATTTTATAAAGATTAAATCATAAAATAAAAAAATACGGAACCGAGGAAAATATGTGTTTCACATGTAAAAAACTAGTAAAAAACTAATTTTTACGTAATTTTCTTCAGGGTTTTACATATACACATAACAAAAGAAATTTGTTTATGTAAAAAAAATTAACTTTTGTTTTAATTTTTTTTTATCTCAACACACACTTTTTATATGGTTGGGTTGAATGAAACCATTAAATATTATGTCATCCTAATTTAAAATGGACCACCAGTTTAAAACATTGTAAGAAAAAATAGATCTCAAAAGCTTCTTTTGAAAATTAACATCAAATTAACTTTCTTGTACTTATATAAAAATCTTGCCAGTATTATCAACTTAATGACACAAACACAATGATAGAGTTCAAGTAATAAAGTCATGTGTTAATCTATATCACCATCATTATTGACACATTTACAAAACAATTTCCAATATCAAGATGCGATGCCCATGAGTTCATCTGAGCACTTAACCTTCATCCACCATCTAAATCTTGAACTTTAGCTAAGACATTACAACACCATAAGTTAGTATTAACAAAATATAAGATCATACACAAACAAAACAAGCAATTAAGTTCCAACATGAAATCACTGAAATCCTAAAACCGAGTCAGACCCAGTGTAGGGTACGCTGACCGACGTACCCTACACTAGCTTGGATTTGGTTTTGGGTGTTCATGTCAATGTAGGACAGTAGGATGTGAGCATATACCATACCATGGTAGTGTAGGGCACGGGCCTACAACACCAAAACTCAGTTTTGTGATTTAAGCTAGTCGTTTCCACCCCCGTACAACCTGCTAATTCTTTGAAAAAACATTAATTGTAAGTTTTGAAGGTTTATATCAAGTTCTAAACACATATTAACAACTTCGTCATTTTCATTAACATATGAATCATCTTATACATCAAAAAGAGAAACAAAAACATGGATGAGTTATCATATCAATTACCTGGATCATTCATTGTTATGTGTGTATATAGAGATCTTAAGACTCTAGTACTTTACAAGATTTTAATTTTATAAAAATAGTTTTAATTATAACTACTACACGCACGTAAAGCAAGTGCACCTATCGTATCTACATTATAGTCATTATAAGAACTAAATATCGATCCATGGACACGTGTAACAACATCTCCTAATAATAGACATTCTATCAATATGTGGTTGACTAATATTTTGGGTTTTGAAAATGGATATTTAATTATATAAAAAAGATAGTTGGATAGACTTCAGAGATAAGAAGTTCTATCATCTAGACTTTGAATCATTTTGACTAATACTAGAAGGGTTAATTGAATGACTGGGTTTATGAAGGTGATTCCCTAGCTAGATAGCTAGAATATTGCCAGAGTAAACTTGACGAATGACGATCTAAGACTTTCGGACTCACTACCCGTCCTCCTTTGCTCCTTAAATGAAGAATCAACCAACACCTTAGTGATTGAGCTTGTAACAGGAATCATCACCCGCTAAGGTTGTTAGATATCAAAGAAATGATTGTATCGTAGACAATAAAGATCAACCTAAGCAAATCTTAATCAAATATCTTATGTCTTAGAACCTCCAAGACATATCTAGAAAAAGTATCACTCGTCAAAGGTTTTTACTAATATTAGAGCACACAAGGAAAACTCTAATAAACACTTGATTCCTTTTATTCAGAATTAGTTATTTAGTAGTGCTTATATTCTATCTAAGATAACCTAGACCTACCTTGCTCTCGCTAGAGTAGCAAGACCCAGAGTATAGTCCATGAATGTCGAATAATAATTGTAAATAGTAAGCCTTACACTCTAGAACAAAAGTAACACCTAGTTCAAAGCTGAATTGAATAATAACATAAGCACATATGTAACAATAAAATTTTGAATTAAGATAATCAAATCATAAAGGTTTCGTAAACTTAATCAAGCAATTAATCATTAATAGTTAAAATTCATTTGTATGTAGAGGACACAAATGATTTTATCTACTCATAGCGTAGAAAGATAAAACAAACTAATCAAAAGATAACATAGAAGATAAATAAGAAAGATAGAACCAACTAGAGGGTTCTAGTCTTCAATGCTTCTCCCCAATAGCGATCTCTAACTCGAATGCTTCACTTCTGGCCTTCTCTTAGCGTACCCGAAGGTAAACGAACTGGAATCTAAGGTATTTTGAATGGGTTTAAACTGATTGGTGATTCTTTAGTCTCTGGCCCTCGATCTCTTTATATAGACTTCAATTAGGGTAATACGTACGGCATGTATCATGTCATATGGTCGTACGTCTTTAGACGAGGCTACAAAATAGGAACTTGGACAAATATCGTACGACCCGTACAGGTGCTACGGCCGTATAAGTGCTTCTGCGAATATTATTCTTTTCTTCCAAGTCCTCTAACTTCCGATATCTACTGGTTTCTTCTTTATAATTTCTTCTAACAACCAAATAGACCTGTAAATTTACTGATAATGCAATTTAGCACAGATAATTGCAATTTAAAGTAAAATCATTTATTTATTAGGGTTAATTTGATACTAAAAAGATGTGATATTCTTAACACATCATTCATCAACTAGAAATTCCTTAGACAACTTATGTATCACCTTTCGATCCATAGTTTTTAAAGGCTTCACAATGCTTATCAAAATATAACATGTCAAAGTTGATTAACAAATCCTTGTCACCTTAATAACTTATATATTACATACTAGGTTAGAATCTCGTGTATTACATGGGTTGAATAAATGTAATGTTATATACTTAGTAATAAAAAATTTATTCTTTTAAAACCCATGTAATACACGGGTTAAATAAACCCATGTATAACACGGGTTGAATAAAATATAATGTAATCTATTAACACATACACTCATCAAAATGGAACCATGTGAATCTATATCTATACTATATAATAAATAAAGGTTTTTTTATGCCACGTGTTACCTCCATATTCATTCTTATAATTTTTTTCATGCTTCAATCTCTCTTATTAAATACACATCTATCTTTTAATAATAATAGTAATATATTTTTAAATAAAATACTAATTATACTAATAACACACATCTATTTTAAATTATCTTTTATTATAAGAAACTTTAAAATCTAATTATGTAACTTTTATTTTCAATCAAATAATAAATAAAAGTAAAATTATATTAAATAGTAATTAACCTATTTTCGAAACCCAATTATATATTAATTTTTATATATTTGAATTTTGTTTTCTGTTCTTAGTATATGTAATTCATTTTTACTTCTGTAAAATATATACATAAAGATTTAAGAATTTTATATATTGATATTTTTCACCCCGTGTGTAGACACGGGTTCTAAGCTAGTATGTAAATATATGATTAAAACTTTTTTATTTGAATCCTAGCTATAAAATTATTTTCAGTTTATAAAATTAATAAAAATAAGGTAATTGAACGGATGAGGCACGATCGTGCCTAATGATTTGGCACGGTTGTGCCTTAAGTCTAGGCGCGATCGTGCTTCATGTTCTGGCACGGTCGTTCCAATCCTTGACACGACTGTGTCTCAGGTCTTGGCACAGTTGTGCCTCATGTGTAGGCACGGTTGTGCCTCGTAGCTAGGCATGATCGTGCCTCATGATGTGGCGTCGTGTGTTACTTTCAATTCCTAAGGTCGTTAGTTTATAAAAATATATCAACAATGTAAATAAAATCCTTCGCCATACTAATAATATTATTTAGTTTATACCAAAAAATGGGATGTTAGAAATATCTACGAACTTTTATTACTTATGAAACAATAAAATAGTTGTAATGATTTTAATATATATATATATATATATATATATATATATATATATATATATATATATATATATATATGAAAAGTTTCAGATAAAAAATATTTTAATTCTAAAAAGGGTGAGAATGATTTAGGGTCAGTAAATTAATTTGCAGAAAAAATTTAATAATTGAGATTTAATTGTATGAGAAAAAATTGTTGCAATTCTATTTTAGTATTGGCCACTTTTGTTAACTTTTTATCAAGTTACCCTCATTTTTTAAACGCTCATAACTTCTACATACAACACTATTTTTTTAAAAAAATTACACCATAAAAACGAACGTTTTTTTTATTTTTAAAAGGAGTATAGTTTCGTTATATACAAAAACGAAGAAAAAAAATTACGTTTTACATCTCATTGTGTAATTTGTCAGGTTATTGTGTAATATCAGTTCATTGTGTAATATTAGGTCTGGTCATTGTGTAATATAAGGTCTGGTCATTTTGTAATATCAGGTCCGGTCATTGTGTCAAATGTTTTTCATCATTGTGTTATATGTATTCATTATTTTGTCAAATATTTTTCATGATTGTGTTATATGTATTCATCATTCTGTTTTACGTTTTCCATCTCATTGTGTAATTTGCTCATTATTGTGTAATTTGCTCAAATATGTCAGGTCATTGTGTAATGTAAGGTTTGGTCATTGTGTAATTTTCTCATTGTGTAATATGCTCATTTTATCAAATATTTTTCATCATTTTTAATATGTATTCATTATTATGTTTTACGTTTTCTAGCTCATTATGTAATTTGCTCATTATTGTGTAATTCACTCAAATATATCAGGTTATTATGTAATGTTAGTTCTGGTTATTGTGTAATTTGCTCATTGTGTAATATGCTCATTTTATCAAATATTTTTTTTATCATTGTGTTATATGTATTAATCATTGTGTTTTACGTTTTCTAACTCATTGCGTAATTTGCTCATTTTATCAAATATTTTTCATTATTGTGTTATATGTATTCATCATTGTGTTTTACGTTTTCCAGCTTATTGTGTAATTTGTCAGGTCATTGTGTAATATTAGTTCATTGTATAATATCAGGTCATTGTGTAATATCAGGTCTGGTCATTGTGTAATGTCAGATCTGGTCATTGTGTAATGTTAGGTCTTGTCATTGTGTCAAATGTTTTTCATCATTGTGTTATATATATTCATTATTTTGTTAAATATTTTTCATCATTGTGTTATATGTATTTATCATTTTGTTTTATGTTTTTCAGCTCATTGTGTAATTCGCTCAAATATGTCAGCTTATTGTGTAATGTAAGGTCTTTGCTCATTGTGTAATACGCTCATTTTGTCAAATATTTTTCATCATTGTGTTATATGTATTCATCATTGTTTTTTACGTTTTTCAACTTATTGTGTAATTTGCTCATTATTGTGTAATTCGCTCAAATATGTCAGATTATTATGTAATTTAGGGTCTGGTTATTGTGTAATATGCTCATTTTGTCAAATATTTTTTATCATTGTGTTATATGTATTGATTATTGTGTTTTACGTTTTCCAACTCATTGTGTAATTTGCTCATTTTATCAAATATTTTTCATTTGTGTTATATGTATTCATCATTGTGTTTTACGTTTTCCAGCTCATTGTTTAATTTGCTAGGTCATTGTGTAATATCAGTTCATTGTGTAATATCAAGTCATTGTGTAATATTATGTTTGGTCATTGTGTAATATCAGGTCTAGTCATTGTGCCAAATGTTTTTCATAATTGTGTTATATGTATTTATCATTTTGTCAAATATTTTTTATCATTGTGTTATATGTATTTATAATTGTGTTTTACCTTTTTTAGCTCATTGTGTAATTTGCTCATTATTGTTTAATTCGTTCAAATATGTAAGGTCATTGTTTAATGTAAGGTTTGGTAATTGTGTAATTTGTTCATTGTGTAATATGGTCATTTTGTCAAATATTTTTCTTCATTGTGTAATATGTATTCATTATTGTGTTTTACGTTTTACAACTCATTGTGTAATTTGCTCATTATTGTGTAAATCGCTCAAATATGTCAGGTATTTGTGTAATGTAAGGTCTGGTCATTGTGTAATATGTTAATTTTGTCAAATTTTTTATCATTGTGTTATATGTGTTCATCATTGTGTTTTACGTTTTTCAACTCATTGTGTAATTTACTCATTATTGTGTAATTCGCTCAAATATGTTAGGTCATTGTGTAATGTAGGGTCTGGTTATTGTGTAATTTGCTAATTTTGTCAAATATTTTTATCATTGTGTTATATGTATTGATCATTGTGTTTTACGTTTTCCAACTCATTGTGTAATTTCATCATTTTATCAAATATTTTTCATTATTGTGTTATATATCTATTTATCATCGTGTTTTACGTTTTCTAGATTATTGTGTAATTTGCTAGGTCATTGTGTAATATCAGGTAATTGTGTAATATCATGTTTGGTCATTTTGTAATATTAGGTCTGATCATTGTGTCAAATGTTTTTAATCATTGTGTTATATGTATATATTATTTTGTCAAATATTTTTCATCATTGTGTTATATGTATTTATCATTGTGTTTTATGTTTTTCAGCTAATTGTGTAATTTGCTCATTATTGTGTAATTCGTTCAAATATGTAAGGTAATTGTGTTTTGTAAGGTTTGGTAATTGTGTAATTTGTTCATTGTGTAATATGCTCATTTTGCAAATATTTTTCATCATTGTGTTATATGTATTCATTATTGTATTTTACGTTTTTCAGCTCATTGTGTAATTTGCTCAATATTGTGTAATTTGATCAAATATGTCAGCTCATTGTGTAATCTAAGGTCTGTTAAATGTGTAATTTGCTCATTGTGTAATATTAGTTAATTGTGTAATATCAGGTCTGGTAATTGTGTAATATCAGACCTTATATTACACAATAACCATTATGCCATCCCTTTAAAATTAATAAAAGGACCCATGTCAAGCCTACAATCCTTTTTACCTTTCTTATTTTTAAAACCCTTTTTACCATAACCTAACCCATATATATATATATATATATATATATATATATATGAATGGATCATTTAAGAACTCCTAAATATTTTGAGAACTCGCGAGAACTCTTCAAAATTCCAATCAAAACCATTTTTTTTGTTTTTACTAGTTTTGTTGTTAGAATACAAAATAAAAAAATGAATTTATATATGTAAATTTACATGTCTTCATATATTAAAAAAAATATACACTTGTATAAGTTATCATTTACACATGTATGTAAATTTTTTTATGGATAATTTAGAGAGAAATGATGAATTAGTTGAACAGAAAAATTATTTTTTATGTTATATTTTAATAATAAAGATAAAGATAGTGAAAACAAAAAAATGGTTTTAATTGGTTTTATGACGAGTTCTCGCGAGTTCTCAAGTATTTATGAGTTATAATTTGAACCTAACCCTAAAAAGATTGCTGCAAAAACTCTTCTGAAATGCCAGAAGAAGAACTTTATCAAATTATTTCTCAATTCTAAAATATGGAAATTAATGTTTTAAGCAACGAGATTTTAGATCTTTTAAAAGTTATAACTGATCCTCAAATAAAAGAAAAATTAATTTCTGAATACCTAAATCAACAGAGGAATGAGGAAGCTTCTTCCTCAAATAATCCTCAACAGGATTTAAAACATTTTTCTCTAGTTGAATTAAAAAGGCAACTAGCTTATAGAAATCAAACTTCTAGACCTGTTAATATACAGGATTTAAAAATTAAAATTGATAACCTAAAAAAGGATATCAAAATCCTTCAAAAGAATAATAGGAATCTAGAAGAAAGAATTTTCAAACTTGAGATTCCTCAAAATAAAACCTCTGAAGAAATCCCTCAAGGAGGATTTTTAGAAAGTATTGTAGATATTATAACTACACAAAAATGGAATAGTAAAATAAAACTTCTCATAGAAGATAACTTTTTTATAACTGTTACAACATTAGTTGATAGTGGTGCTGATGTAAATTATATCCAGGAAGGAATTATTCCAACTCGATACTTTCATAAAACCTCCCATAACTTAAGTTCTGCAGGAGGAGAAAAATTAAAAATTAAATATAAAATACCACAGGCTTATATTTGTCATAATGAAACATGTATTTCTACTAGTTTTATTCTAGTAAAAAAGCTTACTAGTCAAGTTATACTTGGAACCCCTTTTCTAAATAAAATATTTCCTTTAAAAAATATTGATAATAAAGGGATAACTGGAGTTTTCCAAAATAAAGAAATATATTTTTCATTTATTACAAAACATTTTTCTAGGACTTTGAATAATATAAAAGGATCTCTTTTACAAGTAAAAATAAATCAAATTGAATTTTTACAAAAAGAAATATTTTCCATAAATGTCCAGGACATGATAAATAATCCTAAACTCCAGGATAAGATCAAAATGATCAATAATCAATTCACATTACAAATATGTAATGATCACCCAAATGCTTTTTGGGATAAAAAGAAACATATTGTTTCTCTTCCCTGTAAGATGATTTTAATGACAGTAAAATTACTACTAAGGCTAGACCTTGTCAAATGAATTCTGAATATATGGAATTATGCAAACAAGAGATCAAATCTCTTCTTGACAAAAACCTGATCAGGAGATCAAAATCCCCTTGGTCTTGTACTGCCTTTTATGTTAATAAACATTCTGAAAAAGAAAGAGGTATTCCTAGATTAGTTATAAACTACAAACATCTTAATAAAAATCTAAAATGGATTAGGTATCCTATACCTAATAAAAAAGATTTATTAGACAAATTATATAGTGTTATAATATTTTCAAAATTTGACCTAAAATCTGGATATTGGCAAATTCAGATAAATGAAAAAGATACGTATAAAACTGCTTTTGCAGTACCTACTGGCCATTATGAATGGAATGGAATGTCATGCCTTTTGGGTTAAAAAATGCCCCCTCAGAATTTCAAAATCTTATGAATGATATTTTCATTCCTTTCAGCGACTTCATAATAATCTATATAGATGATATCCTAGTATTTTCTAAGGATATTGAAACTCATTTTAAACATCTTGAGATATTCAATATTATAATTATAAAAAATGGTTTAGTCATTTCCATACAAAAAATGATGCTTTTCCAAACCAAAATAAGGTTTTTAGGTCATAATATTGAAACAGGAAACATAATTCCTATCAACAGAAGCATAGAATTTGGGTCTAAATTCCTAGATGAAATATATGATAAAACTCAGCTTTAAAGATTTTATAAAAGTTTAAATTATATTCTCCCCTATTATAAAAATCTAGCAGAAGATACTGCTATTCTTTATGATAGATTAAAAAAGAATCCTCAGCCTTGGACAGAAAATCATACTAAGGCCATTAGAAAGATTAAGCAGAAGGTTAAAAATCTTCCTTGCTTAATGATAACCAACCCAGATTGGGAAAAAATTATTGAAACAGATGCCTCTGATATAGGCTATGGTGGAATCTTGAAACAAATTTCACCAGTAAATAAACAAGAAAGTCTGGTAAGATTCCATTCAGGAAAATGGAATAATAGCCAGAAGAACTATGCTACTATTGCAAAAGAAATTCTAGCAATAGTAAAATGTGTTTTAAAATTTCAAGATGATTTATACAATAAAAAATTTATTATAAAAACAGATTGTCAAGCAGAAAAATTTATGTTTGCTAAAGATTTTAAACATGATGTTTCAAAATAGTTGTTTGCTAGATGGCAATCTCATTTAGCCCCTTTTGATTTTGAAATTATTTATAAAAAGGGTAGTGATAATAGTCTCCCTGATTTTCTTACCAGAGAATATTTGAAATAATGTCTCATACAAGCGGAACAGTTAAAAAGGCTCTCCTTGAAATTCAGGAAATGATTGAGCATCACACTCTTCAAATAATTCAACAAAGAGTGATAAAAGAAGAAATCCAAGAAAATAATTTTCTTGATTTAAAAACAAAAATAAACATGATTAATAATATTAATCGTCGTATTAATTTTATCAAAGAAAAGATTCGTGTATTACGAAATCAAAAAATAATTATATCATGTGGTTAACTTTTTCAGAAATGATTCCTTGGGAACAAGGAAGAAGAGGAGGCAGAGGAAGATCTTCCCCTCACAGAGGAAGAGGTGGTTACAATCCACATCCAAGAGTTATATCTCAAATTGGAAATCAAAGGCTTATAGCCGAAAACATTGCTTCATCATCCGGTTCATCAGCCAGACCAGATGATATCCTTTATAAGGAGTTTTTGGCTTTTAAAGCCTCGAGATAGGAGTCCAATAAAGACCCTGAATCATCTGCATCATATGCAAAGACTGTTTCAAATTAAACAGAAGATGTAATAAGTGTAAAAATATCAATATATAAAATTTAATAAATCTTTATATATATATATACACATATATATATATATATTATAAGTGTAAAAATATATTACATATCCTAAGGATAGAAAACAAAATTCAAAATATGTAATAATTATTATATAATTGGGTTTCGAAAATACGTTAATTACTATTTAATGTAATCTGACTTTCATTTACTATTTGATTGAAAATAAAAGTTACATAATTAGATTTTAAAGTTTTTATAATAAGGGATAATTTAAAATAAATATGTTTTAATAGTATAATTAGTATTTTTTTCCTTTAAAAATATATTATGCTTAAAAGATAGAGGTGTACTTAATATGAGAGAGGAGCGGGAAAAAAATGATGATAATAAATATGAAGGCGAAATGTAACATGAAAAAACCTTTATTATATAGTATAGATATAGATTTTTATGCTCATGGGGCTATTTGCTTCAAGCCCAAGTGCATACCATGTGTTTAAGACCACGATTCTAAAAGAACATACTATCCATTTCTTTTTGAAAGATGATATATATACACATATAAATCATGATTTGTATGTACTTCGTTACAAGAACAAGTACATATTACGTATTAATCTTTCTTTATGGATTTTGTGTATAAATATGTGTTTCATACACATGTTCATATTATGTATTTGGATTGTATTTATAATTTTCTTTTATAGGTAGCATATTTGTGGATATAACCATCTTGTTTTATTTTATTTTATTATCAAAACTAGACTGGTTTGTATTAAATGCACATGTGCATATGTACTATTTATAATAATATACAAGTTCATATTTTTTTTTTCAAGTTAACGTACACATGTGTATGTGGGTGTGGTTTTACTGTTTCAACTTATCTGAAAATACCACGTCCGCAAATGTTTTGGTAATATACACATATATGCATATACTAAAGTATGTCGTCAGAATGTATACTAAAGTAATGCCTTAGAAGAGAGATGCATTTAGAAGAGAGATAGCAGCGACAGAACTAATCAGTTGGAGAATTAAATTAATTAATTAAAAAATAAATCATTTAATATTTTACTCTTATATTTTGTCCGTTTCCTTTTTAGTCATTAAGACTAAGAAAAATTGAATGTTGCATGTTGATTCTTGCAACATTTGTGATTATACACACACAACATTCGCACGATATATATAATATATGCATTACATGTATTTTTGAGTGATAATTGTAGCATGTGTTAGGAGATTTATGCTCTAGCGGTACTAAAATGTGTTCGATATGTGTCACTTCCTAAATGGTCAAAGGTTTAAGTCCTATAATGGTTAAAATAATGTGAAGATTTAGAAGTGAGATTAAATGGTGTATGAGTTAACTCTTAAATTGTCAGTGACTGACACCCAGATTCTTTTGCTCATCCTTAAAATTTTATCGTCTCCTTTGACTAATTGGCCAATCATCCCTTTTATTCCTTCTACTTCCATATTCTTTTTTTCTTGGGCTAACCTCCGAGTATTTTTCAGTTGGCTTAATAGATCAACTTGAAGGTCGAGCCTCAAAGCACAAACTCTTTTTGGCTTTTCCCTTTCTTTTCTACTCGGAGCATTGACTACAATGTTAGCTTTGCTTTCATGATAACAGATTTTACAGTCGTAGTCACTTAAGACTTCGATCCACCTCCTCTGCCTCATGTTAAGTTTTTTTAGACAAAAAATATATTTTAAACTTTTATGGTCAGTATAAACTATAAATTTGACTACATAAAGATAGTGCTTTCATAACTTTAATGTAAAAATTATGACGCCTAACTCTAGATCTTGAATAGTATAGTTCTTTTCATAAGTTTTCAGTTGAAGAGAAGGATGAGCGATGACTTTGTTTTGTTACATTAATACATAACCCATACCAGTGTGTGAAGTATCACAATAAGCAACAAAGTCTTTGATACCATCCGGTAAGGCCAAGATTTGTAAGGCCCCAAACCCGGGAGGCCTCACTTGTTGGATTTACTCATTTACAAACAGTTCTTAAACTTGAATATCAAAATAACGCAGCGCAAAATACTTCATTAAAACATAACCATTACATTGTTCAACATGCGGAAGCGTAACATAGTCTATTACATAAACATAACATAATCTAATCATAAACAAGATGCCGGTCTTCGTATCATCCGGGTAACTCATCAAGCCGTCCAGCATCACCTTCCATCATCGTAACCTGCCTTAACCTAAATGTGCATACTAAAAAGTCAGCTACGCTGGTAAGTTCTAGCTTTTACATAAAACATTAACTTCAAATATTTGCCAAAAACATAACAGCATATTTCATTAATAAAAGCGTACGTAAATAATGCAATAACAAAACATAACACTTCATAAACATAAGTCAACGAACATATCGAATCTGCGCCTTCTCATAACCGTCAAATCCAAACGTCACATACTGGCTGAATAACCTAAAGATCACCACTACTAGGCCCATCAATCACCGTACTATCCTTCGGGTGAAGAACTCCTAGGGCCCGATACTTAGGTTATTCAACACTACTTCAAGCACGGCATCACAAGGATGACACGTATCAAACTTCAAGCACTGCACCCCGTAAGGCGCAAGTACCAAACTTCAAGCACGACTACACCGTAAGATATATCGTACCAAACTTCAAGGATCACGATAATCCCCTTGGTGACCGTCATCACCCCAGTTGTACAACAGTTGGCCAGCCACAAAGGCCCATAAAATGTAAAGGCCCATAACATACTTCCCATACCCATAACCTTCATTCCCTAAGGAATATTGGCAGATTCGTTTGTTTGTGACTTTCGTAAACATTCACTTCTTTTACTTCAAAACTTCAGTTAAAGCATTCGTACGTTTTATTAAAAATCATTCCTTGATTCATAAACTTCTTTTGGCAAAATATTTCATAAACACTTCTTTCATAACCTTTCCTTCCAAAACATCGTTCATAAACATCATTTTATAAAACGTCACATACAACATTCATAAACATCGTTTTATAAAATAGTCACATCGTTACGTATGCACACCAGCCCAAAAACATTATTAAAATATTTAAAAGAGCGCTTCTAGAACTCACCTGATAAGCTAATTTGGGTTGTCCTAAACAAGGTCCAACAACGTCACTTCCGATCTGAATTGATTAGTTAAATACACATCAGACCAATACCGACTCTAATGGTTTAACCATTCTAAACATACTAACTTTACTTAACCAGCCTGCGCACTTAGCAAGTGCGCATGGACTTATTCTTGCGCTCATGCGTACTTGATAATTACGCAGTACCTTCTTCATGCGTACTTGATAAGTACACATGACCCTGTTCATGCGTACTTGATAAGTACGCAGGATCCTCTTCTTGCATACTTGGTAAGTACGCAGGATCATCTTCATGCGTACTTGATAAGCACGCACGAACTGCTTCTTCGCAAAAACCCTAACTTTCGTCTTCGGGTCTGATCACGTCAAGATCCCGAACTTGTTTACTTCAAAACGTTTGCTTTCCATTAAGGAACCCAAATATATGTTTATCTTTCAGTTTTATCCGTGAAAACGTTACCTTTTCACCCAAAACCCGAAAAACCCAAAAACGAATAAAAACTTAGATTTAGGCCCGATCGTTACCTGAATCGAGTTTCTGATTCAGAGGTTCTTCTCACGAGCTATGGAGCAACATTTTGCTGAAATCTCGGGTCGATCCGCCAACTTTCTCTCTCTATGGTTTCTCTCTCTAGAACTTGCAAATGAGAGAAATGATGAAGACCTAAGCTATTTATAGGGGAGGCTCCCCTTCCAGCCCAACCCGACATGCCTCGTTCGTTTATTCCGTTATTATAATTGTCGTTTTATTTTTGGGATGTTAAAAGATTGATGCATTTGTCAATTTTTGTTTCAGGGTTTCAAAATTTTCACTCTGTTTTGATCCCCATTCGAACTTAACAGACTTTCATGTCAATGTTGTTAGAGGGAAAAAAATTTGGGAGAAGTCCTAGATAAATCAACGATAATATCCCGCCAAACCTAAGAAAATACAAACTTCAGTTAGTGATTTAGGAGTTTCCCATTTTGATATAGCTTCAATCTTAGCAGGATCTACTTGAATACCGCTTGCATTTACAACATGGCCAAGAAATTGTGCTTCATGAAGCCAAAACTCACACTTTGAGAATTTAACGTACAATTTCTCGTTTCTTAAAAGTTCAAGTAAGACACTAAGACGGTTTTCGTGTTCTTCTTGAATTTTAGAATAAATGAGTATATCGTCAATGAAAATGATAACAAATTTGTCTAAATATGGTTTACAGATCCGGTTCATCATATCCATAAACGATGTTGCAGTATTAGTGAGTCTAAAGGGCATAACAATGAACTCATAATGTATATACCTCCTTTTGAAAGCAGTCTTCGGGACATCTTCCTCATGAACCTTCAATTGATGAAAAACTAAACAAAGGTCTATTTTTGAAAAGTAACACGCCCCTTAAGTTGGTCGAACAAGTCATCGATCCTTGGAAGCGGATATCGGTTTTTAATGGTCACTTTGTTTAGATCCTAATAACCAATACACATGCACATTAATCCATCCTTCTACTTCACAAATAAAATTGGAGCTCCCCATCGTGAAGAACTTGGTCTGATAAATCCTGTAACATCCCGAAAATAATAAACGACAATAAATGCAAACGGGTTAAACACAAGACGAACGGAATAAGCGAGCGTGGAATGGGCCGGCTTTGGGCTTGCGCGCGTATGGTCTTAAGGGTAGTCTCTCCTATAAATACCCTAGACCATCTCTCTTCTCTCATTTTACAAGTTCTAGAGAGAGAAACATAAGAGAGAGAAAGTAGACGGATCGGCTCGAGATTCCAGCAAAGTGTTACTCCATAGCTTGTGAGCAAAACCTCTGAATCAGAAGTTCGATACAGGTAACGATCTGATCTAGATCTGAGTTTTTGTTCGTTTTGGGGTTTTCGAGTTTTGTATGAAAAGGTAACGTTTTTACGTATAAAACTTGAAAATGAATATAGATCTAGCATATAGAAGGAAAAAATAACGTTTTGAACGTAAAAAGTCAGGATCTTGACGTGATCAGATATGCATGCAAAAAGTTAGGGTTTTTGCGGGGAAGGTCATGTATACTTATCAAGTACGCAAGAAGCAGGTCTTGCGTACTTATCAAGTACGCAAGAAGCAGGTCTTGCGTACTTATCAAGTACGCAAGAAGCAGGTCCTGCGTACTTATCAACTACGCATGAAGCAAAGCCTGCGTACTTATCAAGTACGCATGAAGCGAAGTCTGCGCACTTACTAAGTACGCAAGAACAAGGCCCTGCGCACTTGCTAAGTGCGCATGCATCATGCTGGTTAGTAAAGTCAGTATGTTCGCCTAATTCAGAATGGTTAAACCGTTAGAGTCGGGATTAGGTCTGATGTGTATTTAACTAATCAATTCATATCGGAAGTGACGTTGTTGAACCTTTGTTTAGGACAACCCAGATTAGCTTATCATGTGAGTTCTAGAAGCCCTTCTTTAAATGTTTTAATTAATGTTTTTGGGCTGGTGTGCAGACATAAGAAATGATGTTTTACGAAATGATGTTTTACGAAACGATGTTTACGAAATGACGTTTATGAAATGATGTTTACGAAGGAAGATGCTTATTAAATGTTTTGCCAAATGAAGTTTATGAAAGGTTTACAAATGAAATGATGTTTTGTTTAATAAAACGTACGAATGCTTTAACAAAAATGAGGTAAAGGTTTAATGAAAGTCACGAATCTGCCACGAGTTCCTACGGGAGCTAGGGTATGTATGTATGTATTGGCCTCACCCTTACGAGGGGCCTTTGTGGCTGGCTAACGGTTGTACAACTAGGTGGATAAAGGGGTGACGATGGTCACCATGGGATTACCGGGATCCCGATGCAAGGTACTATTCTTTGCGGGGAAATAGTGCCTATGTTATGTTCTGTCTTCCTAGAGGTAACGAGCCTTAGGAGACCTGGTGACGGATGACTTTGAGGTAACGAGCCTTAAGTTCATCCGCTGGTATGCGATGTATGGAATTGATGGTTACGAGAAGGCGCATATTCGGTTCATGTTGACTTATGTTATGATGATATGATTACAAGGTTTTGATGATGTTAAGTTATTGTATGTTTTTACGTACGCTTTTATTAAATGAATGAATGTTATGTTTTTGGCAAATGTAAATGTTAAAGTTTTATGTAATGCTAGAACTCACCAGCGTAGCTGACTTTTAGTATGCAGATTCAGGTTAAGGACCTGTATGGGCGATGAACGGTGATGCTTGGCTGGCGAAGAAGAGTTACCCAGTCAATCTACGAAGTCTGGCATCCCGTTATGTTTTATTTATGTTATGTTTTATGTTTAAGACAATGTTACGCTTCCGCATGTTGAACAATATTATGTTATGTTTGAAATGAAATTTTCCGCTGATATTCAAATTTAAGAGCTGTTTGTGAATGAGTAAATCCAACACGTGAAGCCTCCCGGGTTTGGGGCATTACAAGTTGGTATCATAACAATAGTTTGAGAGATTTGGACACTCCTAGTGTCTGAACTTAAACTGTGAATGGGACCGAAAGCGGATGCCAGTACGGGTAACTCGAGCCACAACATCAGGTATGAAGGTAGTATATATATACATATATAGTATGCCTTAGAAGTGTTAGGCTAGGACTTGTGTTCTGATGGAATCACAAAGGTGGTCAAATAGAAATCGATAGGTAGTGTAATGGTTAATTAGAGATGGCTAGTATATATTTACATCTTACAGTACTTTTTGAATTCTATTTGTTAACTAGCATGATAACATTGGATTCCTTGTCTTTTAGAACTAAATGGCGGGACGAAAGCGGAAGGCTTGTTGGGGGCCGTACCGGCGGTCGTACCGATAGGCGTGATAGGACTCCTGCACGTCAGAAGTACAGTGAAGAGGAAAGTGTTCACACGGAACCGAAAAAAGTGTGCACAAAACTGAACAGACTCCCGTGGAAAAACAACATTTCACTTTCGAACCGGAAGTGAAAGCGGCCCTGGCACGCGAGTTTACTGAGCTGATGAAGGCTACCCTACCAGATCTGCTGGCAGAAGCATTAAAGACAGCTAACGAGACGGGCGGGTCTAACACGGCGGTTGGTACCCCGAACACTGAGGCAGTTAACGCACCGCTTACTCGCGGTTGCGGCTATATGTCCTTCAAGGCATGTGATCTGCCGGTTCTCACTGGAAAGAAGGACGCGGTGGCTACGTTTGATTGGGTGATTCGTATGGAGGCTGCCATTCGTCTGAGCGAACGCCGAGCGAGTCAAGTTGTGAAGTTTGCTGCTAACTCCTTGAGGGAGGAAGTATCCCACTGGTGGGAAGGTGTACGTTAGGCTAAGGGGGACGAGGTTGTTGACTCGATGATGTGGAATGACTTGAAAACTCTAGCAATTAAGAATTTCTGCCCGGGGAACGAGATTAAGAAGGTAGAGAGGGAATTTCTGGGTTTGAAGGTCGGGAGCATGACGCACTGGCAGTACACAACCCGGTTTAATGAATTGGCACGTCTGGTGCCACACTTGGTCACTACAGAGGAAAGGAAAATTGCCTGCTACATTCAGGGATTTCCGGACAAGGTCCGCACCTACGTTAAGGCAAACGCTCCTATCACCTACGATCCGGTCGTAGAACTGAATGGCGTGGTATTTGATGATTTGGCACTAAATGTTGTCGCTACTGATGAGCCGAAGAAGAAACCAAGGTTTCTGGCCAAACGATTTGGCGGAAGACTGTTTGGAGCTCGAGAAAAACAGGCTAGAGTGGGTGAGGTCGCGATGTGTGGGAAGTGTGGCAATAGGCATCTAAGTGAATGCAGGCTGGGGACAAATCTGTGCTACAAATGTGGCAAGACTAGGCACTACTCCCGTGAATGAATGCAAGGCATTAAATGTTATAACTGTGGCGAAAGCGGCCAAATGAGCCGGGAATGCACTAAACCAAGAATGGGTGAAGCGGGAAAAGGCAAAGGCCCTGAGAAGAAAGAAGAGAGGCCCCGAGCGAAGACTCGAGCATATGCACTGACGTAGGAACAAGCCAGGGCAGACCCCGAGGTGGCGTCAGGCACATTTATCATTGACAACACTTTTGTATCTGTGTTATTTGATTTGGGTGCTAGTAATAGTTTTATATCTGCTACTTTTTATAAGAGAGTAAAGTACACTGTAAGTATGCTATAAAGGGCCTTTAGCGTAGAAACCGCTGAGGGTAGAACTGCGAGGATGACTGGTGTAGTTGACAATTCCACGATAAAAATAGAAGGCCATAGATTCCCCGCCAGGTTATTCGTTATGGTTTTAGGTGGGTTCGATGTCATGTTAGGTATGGATTGGCTAACTGCCAATGACGCGCAAATTATATGCAAACGAAAGATAATCCAACTCAAGGCTCCAGATGGTAGCGAAGTTGAGGTTTTTGGAGATCGTGACGCCCCGATGCCTAATGTCATCTCGATGATTAAAGCAGCAGATTACCTGAGGCGCATATGTGAGGCTTATCTGGTATACGTAATTGACAAGTGTAAGGAAATGAAGGAACTAGACAATGTACCCGTGGTACGCGAGTACCCGGAGGTGTTTTCAGAGGACTTGCCTAGGATACCACCAGACAGAGAAATTGAGTTTCAAATTGACTTAGTACCAAATGCCTAGCCCGTGGCTAAGACTCCATATCATCTAGCACCGGTAGAGATGAAAGAGCTAATGACACAACTAGACGAGTTACTTGAGAAGGATTTATCCAACCGAGCATCTCGTCGTGGGGTGCTCTGGTGTTGTTTGTGAAGAAGAAAGACGGTTCGAGGAGGATGTCTATTGATTATCGCTAGTTGAACAAATGTACGGTGAAGAACAAGTACCCATTACCAAGGATCGACGACTTGTTTGATCAATTACAAGGCGCAAGTTGGTTCACAAAAATCGAACTTCGATCCGGGTACCATCAGCTAAAGGTGAGGGAAGAAGACATACCGAAAACCGTGTTTCGCACGCGCTATGAACATTTCGAGTTCCGCGTAATGTCCTTCGGATTGACGAACACCCCCGCAGCGTCCATAGACTTAATGAATAGGGTATGTCGACCGATGCTGGACCGATCGATAATAGTGTTCATCGATGATATCCTCATCTACTCCAAGAATGAGGGTGATCACGCATGTCACTTAAAGGAAATGTTGGAAGCCCTGAAGAAGGAAAAGTTGTATGTTAAGTTCTCCAAATGCATGTTCTGGCTTAGGGAAGTCCAATTCCTAGGTCACATCATTAACCCGAACGACATTATGGTTGATCCAGAAAAGATAATGACAGTAAGAGACCGGGACATTCCTAAGACGCCAACTGAGGTTCGCAGTTTCTTGGGGTTGGCGGGCTACTATCGGAGATTCATCCGAGATTTCTCAAAAATAGCTTCGCCTTTGACACAGTTAACTCGGAAGGAGGTAAAGTACGAATGGGGTTCGACCCAGGATGAGGCGTTTAAGGAATTGAAGGAGAAGCTAACCAAAGCTACAGTCTTGGCCCTTCCCAAGGGCAATGAAGACTTGGTGGTATACTCTGACGCTTCGGGTTAGGGATTGGGGTGCGTGCTGATGCAACGCGGGAGGGTGATCGCGTATGCATCATGACAATTGAAAGTTCACGAAGTCAATTATCCGACTCACGATCTGGAACTTGCTGCTGTCGTATTCGCATTGAAAATCCGGAGGCACTACCTTTACGGGGTGAAGTTTACGATTTACTCCGACCTCAAAAGATTGAAGTACTTCTTCGAACAAAGGGAGCTTAATATGAGGCAGAGAAGATGGTTGGAACTCCTGAAAGATTATGACTGTGAAATCATATACCATCATGGAAAGGCAAATGTGGTGGCCGACGCTCTAAGTCGAAAGGACGTGTCAGCTCCTATTAGAGTGAAAGCTTGACAATTTGTGGTAACACCGGACGTTATGAGGGAAATTGAAAAGGCTCAAGATGAGGCACTGAAAGAGGAAAACATAAAGAAAGAAAGGATGGTTGGCCAACATGACAAGTTGGAATATAACACCCTTGGTGTTAGGACACGTTTTGGACGGGTATGGATACCTATGGGTGGCGAGCTTAGAACCAAGATCTTAGATGAGGCTCATAAGTCTCGTTACTCTATCCATCCTAGTACCAACAAAATGTACCAAGATCTGAGAAAGGAATACTGGTGGCCTGGGATGAAGCATGAGGTGACGAAATACGTAAGCAAGTATCTGACTTGCTCGCAAGTAAAGGCCGAACACCAGAAACCTTATGGAAAGATTCAACCTCTTGATATACCGGAATGGAAGTGGGAACACATTACAATGGACTTCATAACCAAGCTACCTCGCACAGCTAAAGGTCATGACACCATTTAGGCAATTGTGGATCGCTTAACGAAGAGTGCTCAGTTCCTACCTATTCGCGAGACGTTTAAGAGTTAAACGGGCCTTACACGAAGCTAAACTGAAAGGCGAATGATTATTTATGAAATAATCATTTAAGATTATCTAGGATAATCAGTGACATAGAGAGACAGTAATTAGGAATTACGAATGACTGAATTAGCTGATCCGTTAATTTGGAATTATATATATATATATATTAGATTTATGTATATAATTAATTATATAAAGTTAATTAGTTGTATTTATAAATATATATATATATAAAGTTATATATTTAATTAACCAAAAAGTTTGGGTTAATAACTGATTATTTGATAATCAAGGGTTAATTAGTAAACTTAATTACCTAGCTTGGGGATTAAGTTACTAATCTCCTATAAATACAAATGTGTAGGCAAGGATTAGAGGTTGACCATTATTACAATTCTTGGAGAATTAATACCCTAATCCTCCTTACTCTCTCTCTTTTAGCCACCACCTAGGGCCACTGCGCGCTGATCACCGCCGCAAGGGTGCCGCCGACAAGTCGTCCGCTGCCGCCACCGCCGCCGGGTCAACAGAACTTCACAGCTGGCGCAGTTCTAGGCCCCATCCCTGTCGTGGTCCGTCGCCACTGTCGCCATGAGTAATACCGTCGGCGTCGTTTTGTTCTGTTGTGTACCACTGGTAGATCGGCATATACAAACCAGGTTCGTTTTGGGTACTCGGAAGCTTAGAGATAAATCGGATAGAGATCCGGGTTATAGGGGTGGATTAGAAGTCTCGGGTTTAGTTCGTTAAGCCGTATCTAGCGACCGGGTTGTTGTCACGTGATGTTTCATATTTGGTTGTCGTCTCCTACTCTTGAAAGGTATAACCCTAAACCCCCTATGGTTGTGTTATTGGATATTTTTTTTACATCTGGACTCCTAGTGGGCGATCTAGGGTTTGGCCTAGATTGGTTCGTGCTTGTTTTCCGCTGCGCATTTTAAAATAATTTTTGAGACCCTAGCACAAAACCCAACAATTCTAACCACGAGTTATAGAACTTAAACGGAACAGGACAATAATCCACTTTCTTTTGTTTTAACAAAATGGGTCTATGGTTCGATAGCCGAGAACTAATAAGCAGCGCTTCCAAAAAGGGAACAAAATCCAATAACCCTTCTGAAATTAAAAAGCGATCAAGTTTACTAAATTTCTTCCCCGATGAATCATCTCTAGTAAATCCACCACCCCCAACCTGATCTATGAATTCATTAAAACTAGAAGCATTTAGATGGGAGAATTTCGAACCTAACCTCTCTTTCAGAGACCGAACCGAGTTAAAATCTCCAAATAAACATTATAAACCTGGATTATGAAACATGAGGGGTTCCATAGTACACCACAATTTCTTCTTCTCAATTTCATCATGTGGAGCATATATATTTACCATAACACATTCTATCTTTAGTTTCCTCCATTCCTATTTGACAATCACCATATTTCCCATACAAAGAATTCTATGTTTTACAAAACCCTCAGGATTCCGCACAGATAAAGTGCCACCTGACTTTCCCGGAGCTGAAGACAAAGCAAAATGAAACATTGTGTTCCCCCAGATCGAGCGAATACGAGAAAGATCCACCCCCAAAATTCTAGTTTCCTGTAAGCCTAAAAAGTTGATACATTCTTTATTACATAATGAAGCAATCCCTTTCTGTTTCTCCAAACCCCTTTCTGTTTCTCCAAACCCCTGATCCCACATACATTAAAATACACAATATTCATCGATCCACTGTGTACCCTCATATCCCTCCAATCAAATTGTGAAAGTCTCTTTTAGTTCCTTCATCTTAATACCAAAAACTTTTCCAATCTCAATAAATTTAGACAATTCATTAACAAAAGAAAAACCATTTAAATCACTACCAACAGACGACCTTCTGGCCTTACGACTCCTTGTCCTACCACTCCTATTAGGAGATAGAGATTTGCATCTTTTATCCCTTCTTCTATAATTAACACTTTGAACCGGTGAACATCAACCGCGCCTGGAGAATTGAACGTAACATCACCAAACCCCGGAGGAACCAAACTAGATGAAGATTTCGATTGATTTGAAGAATCAATCTCACATTTTTGCACATGTACTTGAAAGCAGTGGCGGATGTGTGTGGAGGGCAGGGTTACCTGTCGGTACCCCTCAACTTTCGACGCATAGTGGGAATTTTCGACGCGCAGCGGGAATTTTTTTTTTTTTTTTTACCGTTTTATGTATCCAGATACCCCTAAACGAAATTTTAGATACCCCTGAATTTTTTTCCTAGATCCGCCACTGCTTGAAAGTCTTCTCCCTCTCCCTTCTCGGATTTAACCCCTCGTCCAGCTAGACATCATCTTCCTTCTAGGCTTTAGACCCGTCCCCCACACTCTGCTTTTCTATCGAACACTCCTTGTCCTCATCTTGCATGTCCAATGATGGTGACCAAGGTGAAAGCTCCTTTATGTCAACATGGGATACAGATCCAATTCGCACCATGAACGTTTAATTTATTGCATTCATAACCGTGGTCCGGATGCAAACCCTTCCTACCGCCATGCTTTCATCATGATTATTATCCAAAAAAAGGTATTCACCCCATTTAACAACCACTTTTTATACGCTTTCTCCAACCATGAACATAACGGAAGACCAATTATTTCCACCCGCACAATTCTCTCTTGGAGCACAAATTTTCTGTCAATTGGTTTAAGGCACTTAAATAACACCTTTAATGCTTCAAATGAGCAAAACCTATCCATCAAATCTAATGACGGGAATTCAAGCAACACCCACTTCCCTCTCACATACTTGATATCCAAGCCATTGAACCCCTCTTTTTCACTTAAACTCAACAAGTTTTCAGTACATTGCACATTATATACATTCCCCATTATACAACTCTTCGCATCTTGGAATACTATCATATTTGTAACACCCCGACCTTAGAGGTGACACTTATAACCATGAGAAAAGAAACATAACCTAGTAGCTCTGTTGTTCGTATAGTCTCAATTTGGAGTCCTATAAATTGAGACATTCGACCTAGAAATCTTAGACGAACGACTAACATTTAATAATAATATTAAAATATATTATTTTAACCTTACTCCGTTTCTAACGAAACTTAGGTCAAAACGTAGAGAAAAATGAGTACGTTCCGGCGACGTATTCAAAATTTTATATAACGTCATATTTGGAACGTTATAAGAGAAAAACAAAATACGTATTAAATTAATTATAATATAATAATAATAATAATAATAGTGCATGAAAATCAAAAAGTATACGTAATGAGCAAGAAAACATAAATTGCAAATTAAATCTTGAAATAAAGAATCTTATTTAAACCGACGTATATTGACGATTAAAATTCCTATAAATAGAAGTTACTCCTCTTCATAAGTTGTTCTCATATTCAGTTTCCTCTTGTTCCAACATCAGACACGATAAGTATATATTTTTAGTTCTAAGTTAAAATAAGTTTAATGTTTTATATAATATTAGGTATGAGGCTTAGGGTTTTAGCCAGTATAGGCATTGAGTGACTAAACCCTAGTCTAGACATGCACTGATCACCCATGTTTAAACTAAGTAGGGTTATCCAAAGCCAATAACGATTGTGACCAGCTAGTACCTCATCATTTTCTTAGGCCTTCACCTAAAGATTTTTTTGGTTCTGGTCAGGGACGAAGTTCTGACAAGTTATAAGAAAGTCAGAACTAAGGGTGGCAAAAGCATTGGTGCACACGAGCCTGCAAGTAAGATGGAACTACAAGCATATATACTTTTAAGATATACCACTCATAAAATCCCCGATCCCTAAATTATATAAAAATAGATGTAAGGCCTCTTTTTCGGGAGACCTCACTCGCTGGATTTACTCATAAACATAGTCATCAAACACTGAACTTTTAATTAAAGACAATCAAATGTAGCGGAAGCGTACATTCAGTTACATAAACAACGGAAGTCTTAGCATTTAAAATAAACATTGTTTTATCAGTCTTGAGCCAGATAGCCTCTATGCCTTCGCTCGTTCTTTCTTCTTGTTACCTGAAGTGCATACTAAAAGTCAGCTAACGCTCGTGAGTTCTAGTTTAAAACAAGTAGGCATTACATTATTCTTATGAGTATAAATACAAATATGTATCTTTGTACTTCTTTACTTTACTGCTTTCGTATAACATTTATAAAGGAGTACGTATATAAATACATACATACTTATTTTTTGGTGAACATTCATTAGTCATATATATATGGGTGATCAATCCGTCATTTTGACTACGTAAGTCACAAAGACAAACGTACTCGAACAACCGTCGTAGCACATTTCATTAACCGCCCAACACTAGAAATCGTTCGTCTACATTAACTGTTCGGAAAACCTTCGGCCGTCCGTCTTAACCGTCCTACCGCGTAGTCCGTCTGATTCTCCCGTCTGCCCAAAGGCATCTGTTTCCCACCCGAACTAGTTATACAACTGTGCATCGATTGAGGGACTGACTCTACCGTAGTAGCCTTAGTTTAGTCTACCTTTCTAGACTTTTAATTCTGGTTGCATAATAGTCGAGTGGTCGTCCGTCTACCAAAGTAGCCGTTATCATCGTTTCCGTCCATAACGTTTATTCATACAAGGCAAGCAATATATGTGTATATAAAGCAATATTTCATTCTTACACGTTATGTCGTACTTTCATTTCATTGTTCGTAAACATACTTGTCATTCTTATATTCATCATGCGTTTGTCATATAACACGTATGGCTATATATATAACATTCAAAACATACATTCATATCATGTATACACTTTAGTCCAAAACATTTAAAATCGTTTGCACGTAACACATAGGGGGCACATAGAACTCACATGTCTATCGATAATCAACCCGAAGTTGATGTTTTAACTATGGCTAGTGCGTATACCGATCTGCACATAAGTCAAAGTACGAACTCTATCATGTAAGGCAAGAGTCGGCTGAAACATGAGAGTGTTGGCAGGCACAGGTGAGTGTTGGCTGTGAGAATCACCAGCCAAATTGGAGTGTCGGCTGGGAGAGTAGCCAACCACACTTGAGTGTCGGTTAGGAGAGTCGCCAGCCACACTCATAAGTATTGCCCGAACTTGCGTTCAAGACTTTGTGTTGTGATAGGGAGCTGGTTCTCAGCGTGTTCATCAGAGGGCCTACTCTCAGGATCCAATTCTCTGAGGGCGGATTCTCCTTTTCTTCTTCCCCGTTGAGTGTCTCCACATGAAGGTGGCTGACACTCAAGAGTCGGCTCAAGAACACCAACCATCTCCAGGTCTGATTTGATCCAAGACCTTAAGCTTTTACGTTCAAAACGTTTATTTAGCTTCCATGAAGCTAGATTTTAGCTTAAATTCATTTTTCATACGTAAAAATCTAATCTTTATGTTTTAAAACCCCATAAACCCTAAAACCCCATTTGAAAGCAAAGCACACATGCATTTCCCTTGTATTTCGTAGCGTTTTCGATTAGTTTTATCTTTGTTTTGAGTCGTTTAAGTCTGTATTTGAGTCTATTGTACGTTTACAGGTGCTCGTGAAGATTACAAGTGAATAAGTGAAGAAATCGAGCTAGAGAATGAAGCCGGAAGATTAAAAGCTAAAAATTTAAAAATTGGAGTTCTCGCAGTACGCGAGAGAGAGATAGAGAATCCTCGAGGTACGCGAGGGAAGCAGAAAGCAGCCCGACTATTTTGTTCCTCGCGGTACGCGAGGAACCCAATCCAAACATCTCGCGGTACGCGAGAGATGGAAATTCCAAGAAAAAATCCAAATCGATAATTAAATAGATTTTGAAGGCAATTAGGTTACAAGTTCGATTTTTAGCCGTCAGAGGATGATCTTAGGGCGATTTTGGGAGCAAGAAGAGGTTATGGAGCAAAAGATCGAAGCTTTTGGATTCCGGGTTTGTTGAAAGAACTTATTCGGTTATAAAGTTCGAAACTTTGTCTTTGATTGCTTGTGATTGAACCATGTCTTTGTCAATTACTTCTGTTTTGATGTTTTGGATTATGATTCTTGGCTAGATCATTGATACTGCTTAGTTTTATGATGAATATTTGATAAAGTTACGATTTTTACTGGTTTTAGATTAATTGATGGATTATGATTTTGTAAAAGATCCTGATTTATTGATTATGATGTATATGCATGCTTAGATCTGATTTGTGTTTGATTATTGATTCCGTATGTTAATTGAGGATGTCTTCCAGTTTGATTATGTAACACCCAGATTTTCAAACCAATTTAAACATTTTAAAAGACGCGGAATTCAGGTCCCAGTTACGCCCATTTGTGAAATAGCATCAAGTTATTATCAAAATCAAACAACGACAAACTTAAACCTTTAAAAGACTTTACAAAAACCAGTTTGAATAACTCCTCACACCAAGGTTAATTATCAAATGATCATCAAAGACTTCATGAGAATCCAACCGACCCGAAACATGACCTGAGGCTAGACCAGAGCTTTCCCTACATAAAAACACCCAAACGAATAACCATTAGTAATGATAATCAACCCTTAGAGCCACCACCATGTTAGCACCTTAGACTTGGCTCAAAAACAACAATTCCACTTTTTACCAGCGCAAATCAGTGGGTTTTCAGCGCAATTTGCGCCGGTAGCAGACATATGCGCCGGTAGCAGACCTACCAACGCATTATGCGCCCCCTACATCACTACAATACCCATTTCCAAATTCCTCACGTCGAGGCATCCCAAATTCATATATTATGGCTCTCGTAGTTCATTTTCTACCCCGGGATATACTTATTAGAAATTTGGGCTTTTTCCGACAACATGTAATAATACCCGTACATGTTTAGTCCCGACCCATTTGGATATTTAAACCATTAGCAATCATAAACTCATATTTTAACTACATATGGATTTACACATATATTCTAACATATAATTGTTAGTTATATACCCCCAAACCCGAGCAACACTACTAGTTTTCAACACTTGAAGTGTTTGACTTCAAGTTCTACCAATTCGTTATTTATGCAAACAACAACCTACGACTTAGGCATGTATTAATCCCATATAAGTCCTACGTTTTACCATTCAGTAACTAGACATTTCCACATGTCTAATGCGAGAACCACCACTCGCTTTCCCCACATGGAGTATTTGACTCCATGCCGACCCATGAAGTATTTGACTTCATGTCATCCATGAAGTATTTGACTTCACTTTCACCCGTGAAGTATTTGACCTAACTACCACCCGTGAAGTATTTAACTTCACGTTAAACACCCCATGAAGCAATTCAACTTCATGTAATTAATCAATTTACCATCTTACCACCAACGGTTGACTTTTACCACTTTAAGTCAATTTTAGTCTATTGATTCTACATTCAACAATTAGTTGACTCTAACCACATTGAGTCATTCGCACCATTTAATCACACTCATTAATCTAGTTTGGCTAATTACCACCTTGAGCCAATTACACCAATTTATCACATGTCATTCATTTAGTTTGACTAATTTTCACCTTAAGTCAACTACATAATATCTACCACATTCATCATACAATTGACTATTTACCACATAAGTCAAATAACACAAATACCACATATTAGTTAGGCTCTTTTACCGCCTATGTCAATTACACCACATGACCATTATTACACAGTGGCTTGACTTATACCACATATTAGTCCATTTACACTAATTTCACCATTTTTCCACAAATGGTTTGACTTATACCATATTAAGTCAACTACACCTATTTGCCACATTATGTTTAACTATTTACTACATTAGTCAACTACACCACATTTAAACCACAATATGTATACAACTTTAACTTTTGCCACAAGCCACATTCAAGTTAGACTATTAACCACATAGTCAAATTACATTAAATCAACATATTAAAATAGAATTAAACTACACAAGTCTAATTACATGACACTACCCCCTTTATCTATCCCAAGTATTGGAAGATATGATTTCATTCCCACCCTTGGAGTATTTGACTCCAAGTATATACCCATGAAGTGTTTCACTTCAAGCTCACCAAATTGTACCCAAAAAGTATTTAGACTTCCAGGCCACCTAATTTCAACAACACATAAGTAAGTATCCAAACAACATACTATCTACTTATGTAATCTTACTACTTATCAAATACTAAGTAAGTGCAAAGGCACTTACCTTTTGGGTTTGATGCTTCCGGTTGCTCCTTGATTGAGACTATTTGATTACCTAAATAATTAACACTACTTTAGTTATCTAAGGTCTAAGTATACACCAATTAAGGTTTCCACACCCTTCTAAGACCTTATGATCTTTACCCTCAATCAAGACTTGGTTTATTAAGCTTCACACAAGCTTTTAGCCATTGTAAGTCAATTCCACCCATTTGACCCATTATGGTTTTCATCCAAAATCCACAATTTCATCTAATTAATAATTCACCAATTCAATTGGGTTTTCTACTTGAAAATATGATTATATAACACCCAATACAACCCCCAATTCTCGACCATTAGGGTTCATCGACCAAAACCCCTTCAAGAACAAGAATTTTATGGAGAATTAGAGATGATACTTACTGGATGATTAGCATGGATTATGCTTGCCAAAACTTCCAATTCACATATGCAATCCACTGATCTTGAGTTCTTGGTCTTTCTCCCCTTTTCCTCTCTAATTTGCGATGCATACACACTTGAAAGTGTGTGTGTCGCTATTTTTACTCTCCCCCAAATTAGATTTGGTTTAGTTACAAGTTCAACCCCTCTACTTGCAGATTTGACTCCTCCTTCAAAAACTACTTAATTCCATCATTTAAAAGCACCCTCCAACTTTCTTTTATTTAATTTCACCCCCTATAATATAAATAATATATTATAGGACAAACCTGAAAGTTGGTATGTTACAAATCATACCCCCTAATTTTGGGTTTCGTCCCCGAAACCCGATCCACCAATAGAGTAGGGTAACACTCGTGTGCCTAACCTCAGATTCCCGAGTAGTTTCCGCCCCTTATATACAGATCTTACTGAACCAACACCTTGGTTAAGTTGCTTATATAACAAGCGTTTTACCTAACTACCTAAGGTAGCCACCGGTTCTTCTACATGAAACATCCATCGTCTATCGCCTCAATACCGCTATGAGAAGCAACATCCACTTCT
The DNA here is from genome assembly GCA_023525975.1 of Smallanthus sonchifolius. Taxonomy (NCBI): domain Eukaryota; kingdom Viridiplantae; phylum Streptophyta; class Magnoliopsida; order Asterales; family Asteraceae; genus Smallanthus; species Smallanthus sonchifolius. Next base: position 101,102,409 of record CM042019.1, read on the forward strand.
CTGGCCACACATTCTTGTGCATGAACCACGAGGAATGTATCACAGAGTTTACAGGATCCCTTGAGTAGCTCCTAACGACATACCACTTAATTAAACTAAAGTGAAGTCTAAACGGTCCAACAAAACGGGGACTTGGCCTCCCATGTTTTCGAACCCGATCCACCCTTTTTAAAGAAAACTTTTATATCGCCAAAGTTCCCACTTGAATCTCAATACACCTCCTTCCTAAATCCACTTAGGGCTCTCTATCCACCTTGAGCGGAATTTTCATTCGCACTCAATATACAAGACCTTTCATACTAAGTCTTGAATCACACCATGATTCTTTATTTCACGATAATCAATACCACCCAACTAAAAGGTATTCGACACCGTTCACCATTTTGTAATTCGATAATCGGAATATGAATACTCAATGGTAAATAAGACGACACCATCTTTCAACCAATGGTAAATGATCACTAGATTTCCTCCAAATCGAAGAAGAAACTAGCACCTCAATCTAACTCAACATGTTCAAATGTACCATGTCGTACCACGAACTTCTTGAACCATAGTTCTCCGACTACTCGGAAGAGCAGGTTCCTTTTTTGGTATTCGGCTTTAACCCCGAAACAATCATACAACAACCCACGAGACTCTTAAGTCTCATTCATCACCCAAGAAGTTCAAGGACTTCGAGAACACCCATGAAGTTCAAAGACTTCAAGAACACCCCGTTAATTCCAATGACTTATTCATAAGCCATCCTTTGAGACTCAAAGATCTCAATTACACAATCCCCCTTTGAAGTTCGAAGACTTCATTTTCAAACACCGTTTTGTGAAATTCAAAGACTTCAAACACCTTTTGTGAAGTTCAGAGACTTCAAACACCATTTGCCCATCGACTATTTCAATCTTTAACGGGTCAACTTGGATGCCTTCAGAATTCACCACCTCTTCCAAAAACTTGATTTCCCCCATAGCCAAAATGGCACACCTAACAATTCCAAAGAAAGCCCTCACCTCTCGAGGTATTTAAAGAAACTCACCAAGATAATGAGCATAACGACCTTGCTTCGAAGATATAAACGACTATCATCAATAAGGCGACCACCGTACGAGCACACGTGGGCCTACACACCCATTACATCAGTCCACAAAACCGTGGAACTTCTAATAAACCAAAAGGCAGATCCGCAATCCGATAGTATCCATAACGACACTGATACCATTCATGGGGTATCGCCCTTCTCCACATTAATTTGTTGAAACTAGGATTTTTAGTCACACATTCAAACCTAACAGAAAGTACGTATAAATTCATCCATTCTTCTTTTCATAAAGAGAACGGTTACACCCTAAGAAGTGACATTCGGGTATGGAACCCTTGAACTTCTTTTACAACTGCAACATCAAGCATTCCATCGCTCCGGTTGGTGTTAATGGCCTAAGCCAGGCTTACACCAATTCTTGCACCATGTGTTTCACCGTCTTTATGCGAGAACAGATCGATATGACACCCTTTAGTCATACACGACATTTCATGGTTACTAAGTAACCACACAAATTCCACCACAATCGTAGGTCTCCATTCCATGTGATTGTTTCACTCACACCCTTCAATTATTAGTTCATACAATTGTTAACATTATGAAACCCGCATTGTTGATCGCTTTCGAATCCCCTGATTCACATATAACCTCATCCGATAATATACCAGAACACTTTAGTCCCATCTATGGTAGTTAGAAATTTTCGAATCGAATATTTGGCTTTCTTGAAGCCACCACTAACTCCTCCTCACACCCCACTAGTTTCCCGAGTTTGGTATCCTTGCATCAAATAATAATCAACTCCACCCGAGTTGTACACCATGAAGGAGAACCCATTCTAGAAGTCAACCGATAGCATTGAGAAAGCCGATCTATCTTCATTTCCTCCGATATTTCATGATTTGGGCAAGACCACACTTAGTCCTACGACATGCCCACAATATTTGATTAATCCACCGGTCTATTGTACGTGAAGAAAACTCCAAATTGCAAGATCCACAACGGCTTATAGACAAGATAGTTCAAGAACGTCTCTTGAGTTCACCATGTTGCATTACCTTCGCGTTTTTAAGTCTTTCCCCCTATGCAGAACTCCCAACTTATTATTAACCATTTTCCGGAGTCGACTCTCCGCGAGTAGGACTCCATCTGCCCATCACAATGGATTACATCAAAGCCAATAGCATTATAGTGATGTATCGTTGATTAATCAACGAATAAACTTCCACCAATTTACTCCGTTGGCTCGTCCACCGCGAACCCCTTGTGAAGACAAGGTTTTCTTCCTCCACGTATTGGACTATGTTTGATCCTCCCGCCTTTAAGGCTTCATGCGGTTCTTCAAAGTACCGCCTCAAAGAGCTCCCATCTTTCATGAAGGAAGATTAGCACAAGCTTATGGAAAGCTTTAGCCATTCTCCACTAAAGCGTTGCTTTCCATTTCTCCCGACTATTCCAAAGTTCATCCCCATCCTCGAGGTGATACACCCATAGACTCTTTCATACGTGAGTCTTTAAATCAACTTCTATCTACAATTCCATCTATTAAGATATATTTTCCCCCAGTCATCCCCGACCGTGTAGTAATAGCTTGTAGGTATTCTACCTACTTATAGGCCTCTAGTCTTACTCTATAAGGCACTACCTCTTCCTATGTGTATATTTATTTCCTCCGTATAATCATTTATGTTCATACACATAACATATACATATACACATATAACCACCTTCACTTACTCATTGTCGGTTTTCATTATCATATGGCTATCATGAAGGTATTTCAACACGTTGCATTATGAATCAAACTGGCCAGGCATGATTGATAATGTAATATGCCCAATTACATTCACCATATTCATATAACAAATCCCCTAACAACTTTCGGCACAATTAGTTCACATTGGACACCAATTAAAATAAACAACAAAATAATCATTACTAACCTTTTGCTTTTAAACTCCGAGCCTCGGTCAAGCCTTCACTGTATTCTCATTTCAACCACCATATCAAGAGCATTAGGTTTGAGTTCGGTGTCTCGCACACTCCAATCTCTCAAACCATTGATCTGATACCAAGTTGTAACACCTAGAATTTCAAACCAATTTAAACAATTTAAAAGACGCGGAATTTAGGTCCAAGTTACACCCATTTGTGAAATAACGTCAAGTTATTATCAAAATCAAACAACGACAAACTTAAACCTTTAAAAGACTTTACAAAACCAGTTTGAATAACTCCTCACACCAAGGTTAGAATCTAACCGACCGAAACATGACCTGAGGCTAGACCGGAGCTTTCCCTACATAAAAGCACCGAAACGAATAACCATTAGTAATGATAATCAACCCTTAGGGCCACCACCATGTTAGCACCTTAGACTTGGCTCAAAAACAACAATTCCACTTTTTACCAGCGCAAATATATGGGTTTTCAGTGCAATTTGAGCCGGTAGCAGATCTACCAGCGCAATATGTGCCGGTACCAGCGCATTATGCGCCCTACAGCTCTATAATACCATTTTCAAATTCCTCACTTCGAGGCACCCCAAATTCATATATTATGGCTCTCGTAGTTCATTTTCTACCCCGGGATATACTTATTAGAAGTTTGGGCTATTTCCGACAACATGTAATAATACCTGTACATGTTTAGTCCCGACCCGTTTGTATATTTAATCCATTAGCAATCATAAACTCATATTTTAACTACATATGGATTTACACATATATTCTAACATATAATTGTTAGTTATATACCCCTAAACCCGAGCACCACTACTCGTTTTCCACACTTGAAGTGTTTGACTTCAAGTTCTATCAATTCGTTATTTATGAATACAACAACCTACGACTTAGGAATGTATTAATCCCATAAAAGTCCTACGATTTACCATTCCTTAACTAGACATTTCCACATGTCTAATGCGAGAACCACCACTCGCTTTCCCCACATGGAGTATTTGACTCCATGCCGACCCATGAAGTATTTGACTTCATGTCACCCGTGAAGTATTTGACTTCACTTTAACCCGTGAAGTATTTGACCTCACTTTCACCCGTGAAGTACTTGACCTCACTACCACCCGTGAAGTATTTGACTTCACGTTAAACACCCAATGAAGCAATTCAACTTCATGTAATTAATCAATTTACCGTCTTACCACCAACGGTTGACTTTTACCACTTTAAGTCAATTTTAGTCTATTGATTCTACATTCAACAATTACTTGACCCTAACCACATTGAGTCATTCGTACCATTTAATCACACTCATTAATCTAGTTTGGCTAATTACCACCTTGAGCCAATTACAATAATTTACCACATGTCATTCATTTAGTTTGACTAATTTCCATCTTAAGTCAACTACACAATATCTACCACATTCATCATACAATCGACTATTTACCACATAAGTCAAATAACACAAATACCACATATTAGTTAGGCTCTTTTACCGCCTATATCAATTACACCACATGACCATTATTACACAGTGGCTTGACTTATACCACATATTAGTCCATTTACACCAATTTAACCATTTTTCCACAAATGGATTGACTTATACCACATTAAGTCAACTACACCTATTTGCCACATTATGTTTAACTATTTACTACATTAGTCAACTACACCATATTTAAACCATAATATGTATACAACTTTGACTTTTGCCACAAGTCACATTCAAGTTAGACTATTAACCACATAGTCAAATTACATTAAATCAACACATTAAAATAGAATTGAACTACACAAGTCTAATTACATGGCACTACCCCCTTTATCTATCCCAAGTATTGGAATATATGATTTCATTCCCACGCTTGGAGTACTTGACTCCAAGTATACACCCATGAAGTGTTTCACTTCAAGCTCACCCAATTGTACCCAAAAAGTATTTAGACTTCCAGGCCACCTAATTTCAACAACACATAAGTAAGTATCTAAACAACATACTATCTACTTATGTAATCTTACTACTTATCAAATCCTAAGTAAGTGCAAAGGCACTTACCTTTTGGGTTTGATGCTTCTGGTTGCTCCTTGATTGAGACTATTTGATTACCTAAATAATTAACATTACTTTAGTAATCTAAGGTCTAAGTATACACCAATTAAGGTTTCCACACCCTTCCAAGACATTTATGATCTTTACCCTCAATCAAGACTTGGTTTGTTAAGCTTCACACAAGCTTTTAGTCATTTTAAGTCAATTCCACCCATTTGACCCTTATGGTTTTCATCCAAAATCCACAATTTCATCCAATTAATAATTCACCAATTCAATTGGGTTTTCTACTTGAAAATGTGATTATATAACACCATAACCACTTATCCACATTCAATTCACCATTTAAACACTACAATTTCAAAACCCCCAAATTGGGTCTCAAGAACCCTAATTTGTTAAAATCCTTAATTGGTGAAATTAACATGAATGGATTATTCCTCTAGGTTTAGAAATGCTAGATTATCAATCATTTTCAACAAAACACCCAATACAACCCCAATTCTCGTCATTAGGGTTCATCCACCAAAACCCCATCAAGAACAAGAATTTTATGGAGGATTAGAGAGGAGATGATACTTAGTAGATGATTAGCATGGATTATGCATGCCAAAACTTGCAATTCACATATGCAGTCCACTAATCTTGAGTTCTTTGTATTTCTCCCCATTTACTCTCTTATTTACGATGCACGCACACACTTGAAAGTGTGTGTGTCGCCATTTTTACTCTCCACCAAATTAGATTTAGTTTAATTACAAGTTTAATCCCTCTACTTGTAGGTTTGACTCCTCCTTCAAAAACTACTTGATTCCATCATTTAAAAGCACACTCCAACTTTCTTTTATTTAATTTTACCCCCTATAATATAAATAATATATTATAGGACAAACCTGAAAATTGGTACGTTACATATTAGCGTATCTTAGTAATAGATCTTAGGGTTTGTGATTATGTATGGTTTGCTAGAGATAGTAGCCATAGGAGATTGAGCATACTTTAGGACTGAGTGTGTATCCTATCTCAGTACCCGAGAAGTGAGAGATAGTCGTTTAGTCTTCGTCATTAGGAATCTGAGGGTCAGCTGTCTGAGAGGAAGTTGGTATTAGGTGTCTAGTGATTGTTGCTATTCTGAGTCATAGTTCTTATCTTGAGATTACCCCGTGCATTCTTCGAATGTATGGTGGATAGTGAGACTGAAATGTGATCTGTCTATTCGGGTACTTTATCATTGTTGGAGGGATTGAAAGGTAATCCACTATCTGGTGAGTTTATTACATCTTCAGGTTCCTTAGTTGGTGACACCATGAGAGTGATTAGGGATCCACTAGGTTGTCTAGAGTTGTTTCCTTAGAAACCCAGATCCATCTTAGTTTCCAGAACCGGTAGAAGTTGTGCTTTGCAAGTAGGATTCCGACCTAGGTAGTATTCTTCCCATATCTGATTTCTTCCTTAGTTATTGATCTTGATAGTTGAGTCGACTTAGTTTGCTGCATTCTTAGTTAATCTTTATTGTAGTCAACCCCCAAATCATCAATCTTTAGTCCGAGTCAGAGTCTAGTATTAGTATTCAGTGTCTCTAGGGTTCGATAACTCGGTTTACCATTAAGCTATGCTACACTCGATAGGTACACTTGCCTGTCAGTGCGGTCTAGTTCATAGGTTTTCCCTTTATTACTTAGGAGTCTAGGTTAGGTTTATTAGTTAGCTTTTATATAGACCGTCTGGGCGACATCAGTGGCCGACACTCAAGAGTCTGCTCAAGAACACCAACCATCTCCCGGTCTGATTTGATCCTAAACCTTAAGCTTTTACGTTCAAAACGTTTATCTAGCTTCCATGAAGCTAGATTTGAGCTTAAATTCACTTTTCATACGTAAAAATCTAAAATTTATGTTTAAAAACCCCATAAACCCTAAAACCCCATTTGAAACAGAAACTCGGATCTGAGGTCGATTTGTTACCTGTTGGTGCTTGTTTTCTTCTTCTCCAACCTCCAGCAACACCTCCGGATGATCTAGAAGCAAGATGAAGGCAAAAGATGGAGATCTTGAGATTTCTCTCTCAAGAACTTCCCTCTCTCTCGGGTTTTTGAAGGTTGAAAATGATAGAAATGAGAGTAGTGAGCTGATTATCCCTTTATATTCATGGGCTACATCGGCCCATTGGAGTCGAGCCCAAGCCCGCTCCCCTTCCTTTTACTTTTCATTTAATCCTTGATTAAATCCCGCTCTCGTTATTATTTATTCGTTTTATTATTTCAGGATGTTACAAGTCTACCCTCCTTATAGAGGTTTCGTCCTCGAAACTTGCTACAAGTTAAACAGTTGAGGATACAGTTCTTTCATCTCGTCTTCTTTTTCCCAAGTGGCTTCTGAACCTTTCCTATGTTTCCATTATACCTTTACTAACGGAATTGATTTGTTGCGTAGCCGTTTATCGTCTCGGTCAAGAATAACTATTAGTTCTTCTACATAGTTCAAACTATATTCTACTTCGGTCTCGTCATATGGTAAGTGAGCCGTGTCGTTAGCTAAGCACTTGCGTAAGTGAGACACGTGGAATGTGGGGTGAATTCCATTAAGCTTTTCGGGCAGGTTAAGTCGGTAAGCAACTTGACCAACTCTTGCTAGGATTTTGAAAGGTCCAACAAACCTTGGACTTATTTTGCCATGCTTCCTAAATAGGATGATTCCTTTCCAGGGTGACACTTTTAACAGTACCATGTCTCCCACTTGAAACTCTAAATCCCTTCGTCTTTTATCCGCATATGATTTTTGTCTATCTTTAGTGGCTTTCATGCCAACTTTGATCTGTTCAAATTTCTCGGAAGTAGCCTTGACTACCTCGAGACTCGCAAAGTCTTTATGTCCAATTTCTCCCTAACATACTGGGGTTCTACACCTTCTTCCATACAACATCTCAAATGGAGGCATGCCAATGGTTGAGTGATAGCTGTTATTATATCAAAATTCAGCTAATGGCAGGTGTATATCAATGATACAGGCCCGGAGCATGTCCTCCAAGCTCTGAATGGTCCTTTCGGATTGACCATCGGTTTAAAGGTGGTAAGCGATGCTAATATTCAGTCTAGTCCCCATTGATTCATTAAATTTTATCCAAAACCTTGACATGAATCGAGTGTCCCTATCGGACATGATTGACAATAGCATACCATGTCTGCTTACAATTTCATTGATGAGTAACTGTGCTAGCTTTTCAGATGAAAAAGCCTCATATATTAGTAAGAAGTGAGCACTTTTCGTCAAGCGGTCGACGACACCCAAATGGTATCATTGCCTTTAGCTATTCGCGGTAGCTTGGTAATGAAGTCCATCGTAATCTCTTCCCATTTCCATTAAGGTATTGGCAAGGGTTGCATTTTACCACATGGCTTCTTGTGCTGATTCTTAACCAGTGAACAAGTTAGGCACTTGCTCACATATTCAGTCACATCGTTCTTCATGCCTGGCCACCATTATTCTTTCTTCAAGTCCTGATTCATCTTGTTCGTTTCGGGGTGGATAGAGTAGCGAGGTTTATGGGCCTTGTCAAGGATTTTGGCCCTAAGTTCACCAATCTTGGGTATCCACATCCAGCGAAACTGAGTTCGTACACCATACACATTAGTTTGTAGATTTGCTTGTTGACCCACTATTCTTTCTCGTTTCACATTTCCCTCTAACAGGGCCTCCACTTGCACTTTTGATATTTCAGTCATGAGATCCAGTGTGATAAATAGTTGACATGCGTTGATCCGGATAGGTTTCGACTCTTCCTTTGTACTTAAGGCACCAGCCACTACGTTTTCCTTGCCCGGGTGTTATAGTATTTCGCAGTCGTAATCCTTTAGTAGTTCCAACCACCTTCTTTGTCCCATGTTTAATTCCTTTTGCTCTAAGAAGTACTTCAGGCTCTTATGATAGGAGTAAATGGTGCACTTGACTCCGTACAAATAGTGCCTCCAGATCTTTAATGTGAAAACTACCGCTGCCAACTCTAGGTCGTGAGTCGGGTAGTTAACTTCATGAATCTTTAACTGTCACGAGGCGTAAGCAATTACTTTTCCTCGTTGCATAAGTACACAAACCAATCCCTGACCCGAAGCGTAAGAGTAGACTACCAAGTCTTCGTTTCCCTCAGTTAAGGTCAAGAATGTAGCTTGGGTTAATCGTGTCTTTAATTCTTCAAACGCGTTGTTTTGGGTTGGACCCTATTCATACTTTACCTCCTTATGTGTAGCTTTGTCAATTGCGAGGCTATTCTCGAGAAATCCTGAATGAATCTCCGATAGTAACCTGCCAATCCCAGAAAGCTTCGTATCTCTATGGGCGTTTTCGGGACGCTCCATTCTATCACTGTTATAATATTCTCAGGGTCTACCTTGATGCCGCTTGGGTTTATAACATGACCTAAGAATTGGACTTCCCTAAGCCAGAATGCACATTTAGAGAATTTTGAATACAACTTCTCCTGTTTCAGAACTTCTAATACTTCCCTTAGGTGACAGTGGTGATCACCCTTATTTTTGGAGTAGATGAGGATGTCATCTATGAAAACTATCATTGCCCGATCCAACATTGGTCAACATACTCTGTTCATTAGATCCATAAACGCTGCAAGGGTGTTGGTTAGTCCGAAGGACATCACGAGGAACTCATAATGTCCATAGCGCGTGCAAAACACGATTTTTGGTACATCTTCCTCTCTTACTTTCAATTGATGGTGACCCGACCTAAGATTGATCTTTGAGAACCAACTCGCGCCTTGTAGTTGATCAAAAAGATCATTTATCATGGGCAGTGGGTATTTGTTCTTGACTGTTCGTTTATTCAGCTCACGATAGTCAATGCACATGCGCATGCTGTCGTCTTTCTTCTTTACAAATAATACCGGAGTGCCCCATGGTGAGATGCTCGGTCTGATAAATCCTTTTTCTTTTAGTTCTTCTAGTTTCGATATTAATTCTTTCATATCAAACGGAGCCAATCGGTAGGGTGCTTTAGCAAAGGGCTGAGCTCCTGGCAGTAGGTCGATTTGAAATTCTATCTTCTGATCGGTGGCAAGCCAGGTATGTCCTCTGGGAACACCTCTGGAAAGTTGCACACCACGGGTACATCTTTAAGTTGTTTCATTTTCATTCTATCATTAATAACATATGCCAGATAGGCTTCGCAACCGCGCCTCATGTAACTTTCGGCCTTGATCATAGAGATGACGTTCGGCATAGTGCAATTCCAATCCCCATAAACCGTAATCGGACTGCCGTCAGTAGCTTTGAGATTTTTCATTTCTTGTTTACATATGATTTGAGCTTCGTTGGCAGCTAACCAATCCATACCCAGTACTATATCGAATCCTTCTAAGGTCAGAAGGAATAATCTAGAAGGAAACTTATGGCCCTCTATTTCTATCATGCAATCTTTAGTTACTTGAAATATTCCTGAGTTTCTACCAACGACTGTTTCTACGCTAAAAGATTTTACTATAGTGTTGATTGAGCAGTCTAGTTTGTGACTAAAGTTATTCGATATAAAGCTTTTACTAGCACCAAGATCAAACAAAATAGCAGCATGTTCATCATAGACTAGGAATGTACCTGACACAACATCTCCCTCTGGCTTCTTCCTCGGTTCAGGCGTAGGCCCAAGTCCTAGCCTTTGGCTACTTTTGTTCCTTTTGTTTTCCCGAACCAGACTATCCGGTTTTCCTGCAGTTCTTTGTCAGGTGCCCAAATGCCCCACATCCTTGGCACTTGACATCTCTCAGGCATTATTTGGAGTAGTGCCTAGCCTTTCCGCACTTAAAGCACACAGTGGAACCTCCCGACACTCACCACGGTGTTGTTTCCCGCATTTTGTGAAGTTTCATACTCATTTGTTCTCAGAATTTTAGCCTCAGCTGTAAGATTTCTCTTTCCAGTCCCCTTAGACGGGTTCTCCCATTTCCACTTCGGTGCCTCCGGTGCCCGGTCCTCATTAGCATAATCGCCATAGACGATTCCAGAAAAATTTACTACCGAATCGAAGGTCGAGGGTAGATTAGCTTTCACTTGAACACGGACCCTTTATGGCAGGCCCTTGACATAATACATGATCAGTGTTTCTTCAGTCTCTAGCAGATGAGGTACCAACTGAGCTAACTCGTTGTACCTTGATGTGTACTGGCGATGAGTCATGTTACCAGCTTTGAAGTTTAGTAACTCGTTCCCACCCGATCGATCTCGTTCTAGGGGCAGAACTTTTGTATGATTATCTTTTTCAGGTCTTCCTAGGTCATCCTCCTTAGAGCGTTTGGCGATGTAGACCTTTGGATGTTTCTCCACCAACTCAGTGCCTTGTTGGTGTAGGAATGAGCAACAAACTTAACATCTTGATCGGGTCGGCACTCACTGATGTTGATTACGCCGTTCATCCTCTCGATCCATTCAAACGTAGCTACTGAATCCTTATTTTCATCAAACTTGGGCGGGTCACCGTCCTTAAATTCCTTGTAGGTACATCCTCGAGTGGTCAGCCCAACATTTACATCATCTCCGTCACTGCCATACACTTTCTCCTCGGGGTTCCCTTCCTCTTCCTCCTTGTTTTTCATTAATGCCTCAGACAATAAATCATTCAGTATGTCTTTCAGAGTTAATACGACATCACGGGAAATAACATCCCTAACTTCGGGTTCCAGTCGTAGTGATTCTTCATTGCCATCCCATGGTGGAGTCACATTAGTTTGGTGCACACTCTCCGTACGTTCCACATGCACACTTTCCTCATGTTCCACATACACACTTTCCTCATCATTACGTCTTCAGTTAAATGGTGGCCTACCGAATCGGCCAGTATGACCGCCTCGGTGTCCAGTTCTTCCTCCACCAGCCATAATAATTCTTTTGAATTCCTGAATAGTAAAGGGAATACACCATTGTCATTTTTTCAGATCATAGTTTAGAACAATATGAGCAAGGTAATTTTTTAATTAAAGTGACCAGTTTGTGATTAATAATTTTCTTTGCTTTTCGGGTTCAAAACTCTTCACATCAGTAGTGACATTGACATCTATGCATTCTATGTTAAGGCATCTACCTTAAGCCACAGGAATTAACCTTACTACTTACTTACCGTGTTGGCGTTGGCTTTGGCTACCCGAACTGATATCCTTGCATTGGTCCCATTATCAGCTTGAGTCCAGACATTTAGGGATGTCTGAATCTCTCAAACTAATGCACTAATACAAACTTGTAAGGCCTATTTCCCGGGAGTCCTCACTCACTGGATTTACTCATAAACATAGTCGTAAAACATTGAACTTTTAATTAAAGACAGTCAAACGTAGCGGAAGTGTACATAATTCGGTTACATAAACAGCGGAAGTCTTAACATTTAAAATAAATATTGTTTTAACACATAAGCAATTAAACGGGATGTCAGTCTTGAGCCAGGTAGCCTATATGCCTTCGCCCATCCTTTCTTCTTGTTACCTGAAGTGCATACTAAAAGTCAGCCAACGCTCGTGAGTTCTAGTTCAAAACAAGTAGGCATTACATTATTCTTATGAGTATGAATAAAAATATGTATCTTTGTACATTTTTACTTTATTGCTTTCATATAACATTCATAAATGAGTACATATATAAATACATACATGCTTATTTCTTGGTGAACATTCATTGGACATACACATATGGGTGATCAATCCGTCATTTGACTACATGCATCGATTGAGGGACTCACTCTACCGTGGTAGCCTTAGTTTAGTCTACCTTTCTTGACTTTTAATTCTGGCTACATAATAGTCGAGTGGTTGTCCGTCTACCGAAGTAGTCGTTATCATCGTTTCCGTCCATAACATTTATTCATACAAGGCAAGCAATATATATGTATATAAAGCAATATTTCATTCTTACACGTTATGTCATACTTTCATTTCATTGTTCGTAAACATACTTGTCATTCTTATATTCATCATGCGTTTGTCATATAACACGTATGGCTATATATAACATTCAAAACATTCATTCATATCATGTATACACTTCATCCCCAAAACATATGAAATCGTTTGTACGTAACACGTAGGGGGCACATATAACTCAATTAGCCAACCGATACTCAACCCGAAGTTGATGTTTTAACTATGGCTAGTGCGTATACCGATTTGCACATAAGTCAAAGTACGAATTCTATCATTTAAGGCAAGAGTCGGCAGAGACATGAGAGTGTCGATCAAGAGTGTCGGCTGGAAGAATCACCAGCCACACCGGAGTGTCGGCTAGAAGAGTCGCCATCCATACTTGAGTTTCGGCTAGGAGAGTCGCCAGCTACACTCATAAGTGTCGCCCGAACTTGCGTTCAGGACGTTGTGTTGTGCTAGGGAGCCGACTCTCAGCTTGTTCATTAGAGGGCCGACTCTCAGGAGCCGATTCTCTGAGGGCCGATTCTCCTCTTCTTCTTCCTCGTTGAGTGTCGCCACTTGAAGGTGGCCAACACTCAAGAATCGACTCAAGAACACCAACCATCTCCATGTCTAATTTTGATCCAAAACCTTAACTTTTTACGTTCAAAACATTTATCTTTCTTCCATGAAGCTAGATCTGAGCTTAAATTCACTTTTCATACGTAAAAATCTAATATCCCGACAATCTAGATGCAATATGAAGGTAAAAGAAGGAGATCTTGAGCTTTTTCTCTCTAGAACTTGCCTCTCTCTCTAGGGTTTTTGAAGGTTGAAGATGATTGAAATGAGAGTAGTGAGCTGATTATCCCTTTATATTCTTGGGCTACATCAGCCCATTGGAGCAGAGCCCAAGCCCGCTCTCTTTCCTTTTACTTTTCATTTAATCCTTGATTAAATCCCGCTCTCATTATTATTTATTCGTTTTATTATTCCGGGATGTTACAATAGAACTATAAGGACTACAATTGCATATACGTGAAAGTTCGGGGACCAAATGTGAAATTTTGGGAAAACAGACCGCAATGGACTGTCACCATGTGTAACGGTCCGTTATGGACCTAGGAAGGGTTTAACCGAAGAATGTCACGTGTCCCTATGACTCATGACTGTTAAGTTACGCGTATAACCCTATGACGGACCGTCACGGCCTCGTAACGGTCCTTCACGCCGCAAAGTGACAAGCAGCTGACGCGTGTCAAGCTGACTCGCAAACCCTAAAACGGTGACGGAACGTCACCACCCATAACGGTCCGTTACGGCAAGACGGTAACGGACCGTCACCCCACATAACGATTCGTCATGGACGCAGGTTTTGCCTATAAATAGAAATCTGATTCCAGCCATTTCTTCACACCAACACTCGAGTTCCAGAGCCCAAAGCACCATTTCCACACCACTAATAGGGACCCGTTCATACGTTTAAGTTCCGAAGTTGCCGGATGAGCTAGAGAAATCCTAAGAAGCTAGGAAACTTCCATTTGAAGAAACCAAGCTAGGAGAAGTAGGTGGAGACACTACCCACTAGAAATCACTATCCTAGATGAAACTCTGCAAAGGTGAATATTTGTATTTTATAAAATTCTTTTAAAACCGTAAAGCATTTTAATTTATGGTCTGACGCAAATGAACTAATACAACCATCGGTTGCGTAAGGTGATTTACCATATAGCATTCAGACCATATAGTCACGCATGATCGTGTACGTGTTACAAATGAAGCACTGTAACGGGGCTAGGGCTATGGCTCGGTTGTTAGAGCCACGTAAAACACCTAAGTCGTGTTTGTGTAAGGTTGTGGTTAACGTAAAACAAATATCGCCAGAGAAAGTACCTTGTGTGGTCGGTGGTTATACATTCGGACTGATGGTAGTCCGCTGAGTGTGTAAAATGACCACACAAATATGGGCAAATTGTTCTATATATAAGTCATGTCAGATTATAATAAAAGCATGCATGTATTCACCACTTTATAGTGATAAAATATTTTCAAACGTTTTACAGGTAACCAAGGGTAAATTTGAATGCATGAATAGGCCGAAAGGATAATGGATCCTTGGCAAGAAAATGATGTCATGAAAGGGAAAGTCCACCCTAGACATCATCTGAAATGAATGGCTCTATAAATCTTGGTTTTGTAAAAACATTTTATACTAAAGCAGGGTGTTTCCCTGAAATTATGAAATAAAATGAAACAGGGTGCTTCCCTATGATTGCGAAATAAAATGAATTGAGTTAGGAAAACTCAAGAACCATTTTCCGCTGTGGTTTATAAAACTCTGATGTAATAAAAGAAACAGGTACCAACTATTGGTCCAACGCCCGAGTAGGGAAAATCCAGGGTGTGACAATATCTTCATCAACCATGATCACTTACCTCGATGTTTCATGCTCCATCATCTCTAAGACCGGCACTTCCAATTGTTTTGGCTTCTTCACCATCGGGAACTGATTTAGACCCGTAGCCTTAACAGTTCTTTTACGCACAAAACCTTCACCAACAGCTTGTGCGAAAGTCTTCCTCAACACAAGTGAAACCAGGACCGTAGCGTATCCTGCTCCTCCCTAGATGAGTCACCCTTCCGATCAGGTTTTGTTGCTTCCCTATTGAACCTTGCAACATCTGCAAACATAAGATATGTCCCAAATCACATAGAACATAAATTATGAACCATACTTTCACTATTCTCCACACGTATGAACTTAACAAACCCAAACTTCTGCCCCAATTTTGAAAGCCTATTAGCAATAAAAACATCTGTCACCATTGCCCATTGTTCAGATCTTCTCCATAATTTTTTCTCCAATCAGCGAAGGATTAAAATTAGAGACGTAGAAGGATACAACTTGTGACACCCTGCATTTTCAGGTTAACACCGTTAACACAATCTTTGTTATCTCATTCATTCATGCATTTCACTTGATTAGGGTTAATTAAGTGTGTCGGTTACTGCACAAACACTCACGTAACGGTAATTCTCGAGTCACACGAGTCTATCCCCGAACGTTGGTGATTAATCAAAATAATATTCTGGACAATTATATTTAATTATATTTAATATAATTTACGTAAAATTATGTGCCTTATGATTTTATGCTTAATTCGTGAACTTTCGTGAAACCGCGTACGTTTACGCGTAACTACATGATTTTGTTGCATTAGTAATTTTTATAAATAGGTTTTTATAAATATAATTAGTAGAAATCATTTTAATTAGTTTGACTTAATTAAATTAATTATTATTCCTTTTAAATTAACCCGTGGGCCAACTAAACTTATTTTAATCCATTTTGGGACCATGAAGTGTACTATTTATATAGATTTTTCAAAACCCTAACCTCATTTGTGCATCTCTTGGCCGAAACCCACCCCTACACCCTCTTTGAAGTTGTCGACCACATCACCACCCAAATCCATCCTCAAATCAATTTCCAAAGTGCAATCGTTGGTGTTTTTGATCAATCCAAGTACAAATCATCGTTTTTAACTCATCAAGTAAGATTTTTATCCGTTCTTAATATGCTTTTGCGATTTTCAGGTTTAGTAAAACCCTAGTTCATCCAAACAATGATTCTTTTCAATAAAGATGCAAACTTTAATGTTAATTATGTGTTGTTATGATATTTTCTTAGATTTGATGTTATTAGAAAAACCCTAGATGCATGAAAACCAAGGGTTACTATTATTAGTAACTTTATTGATTATCTTGATTTCATGTTAGACATGATGGATGTGATATGATGGTGTTTATACATTAGTTGATTCATGGTTATGTGATTTGTTGAATTAGATTTCATGTACCTAGCTCGGTTTCTTAGGGTTTCTAAAAGTGGAAACTTTATTTGTCATGAATGTTAATGGCTTACGATTTAGACATGCATGTTGTAATTTGATGATAGTTTTATGCTAGTTAGGACATAATAACATGTTGTGAAGTGTTAGATGTTAGAAATCACGCATGGTGTTCCCAGCTTACTATAAATAGAAACTTTTTGAGTTTATCAATTTGGGAGGTGAATTCTAGACATGTTTGGTGAAACGTGAAGATTTCTTATATGCTATGATGAACATAGAAACATGTTAGGAACTTTAAATCATTGAAATTGTAGTTATATGCCTAATTTAGTATAAAAGGAAACTTTAATTTGGATATGAACTACATGTTGAGTTCTAGGCATATGGTATGTGATGTGATGATCTAGGACATGTTAGATTGGTCTTATGAACATGTTGGTAATGATAGTTTCCAGAAAACGTGAGTCTTGAACACACCTTCTAAATATGGAAACTTACTAAATGTGGTAACTGTGCTAGCATGCTAGAATAATAAGGAATTGTTGTTAAGTGTTACCTGCGTGATCTTATGTGTATATTATGATGGTATTATACTAATCAAACACTAATTCATACATTGAGTCACCAACGGGTCGTCGGGTCAAACTTGGTCAAACTTGAGTCAAACTAGCTAACTCTTTTCAAAACACATAAACAATGGGATTGTTTGGATGCAAAGGGTCTTACGAACCAACACGAACACACACTCATAAACTTATGTAATATAGGTAGTCGTTAGCGGGTCGCGTTTTTCACTTGTTGTTTTAGCATGCACTCTGAGGTGAGTTTCACGGCCCCTCTCTTTTACTTACTTCCTTTTTTGGGGAGAAAGAATGCACACAAACACTTTTGGATTCTGTATTAATGTTATATCACTTGCGTACTATAGTGCAAACATACCATGAAAGTCCTTACATCTCGAACTGTTAGCATTGGAACTTAGCGAGGTAATCTTGAGTAGTACTACTGGGTTTGACAAACCCCACCCGCTTTAGTTACGCTAACTCGACTGGAGGTCGAACAAGTGTAATTTTCACCTAAACACATAGCCATTGTTTTGGTAGACATGGCGGAAGGCAAAAAAACCAAACATCCAGCTTCGGTTGCGAAACACTTATAGTAGCATGCACATAGGCTAGCTATCTATTGATATACTTTGTTTACATTATCTAGCGAACATCAAACATTTATTTATTTGCAAACCTGTGAACTCACCAACCACTGTGTTGACACTTTAAGGATGTCTTTCTCAGGTCATTAAGGTACACATCAAGAATTGGATGCATCGAAGTTTGCATGGCTTTCATTAAACATGTTTTTCTTACTTTACCCACTTTGGTTTTGGGCGCCTTGTTTTGCGCATTTGGTCATTCTTGAACTTGGTTTTTCTTTTATGCTTCCGCATTACTTTCAAACTTAATGGTATTGTCTCGTGATTATGAGCAACACTGGTATTTTCAAACTCATATAGTGGTTGTTCAACATAACTAATGACAATGATCCTAGTTTGTCACGCGCCTCGCGGTATAACCCCGTAGGTGGAATTTGAGGGTGTGACAGATTGGTATTAGAGCCAAAGGTTGTAGCGAACTAGGTTTTCATTAGTAGTAGACTTAGACTATAACCACACACATTGCATTAGTTACACAACATAGACACTCATACACGGCACTTACACATTGCATTACAGAAATGTCGACATCACCTACATCCCCGGCTAACTAGGAACCCGCTGTTCCTACCGTATCATCACCAGAGCCTAAGAAGCGCCGACTTAACCCCATTGATAACACCATAGTTTATGGCGAGGCTTTCACCGTTCGTACCGGGGATAGCACTCAGGACTGGCACTGGTACCCCGACATGATCAGGAGTTGGATTCGTCAGGAGCAAGTCCCACCCCCACCTACTGCTGACAATACCTCTACCTCAAAAACTCTGCCACCCTTACAGTATCCTTTAGAGCAAACATTTGCTGCCTTCATGGCCAAGATGGACCGAGAGATCGGAAACATGCGTGATGCAGCTGGAGAGATCACAGGATTGTTACAGCAAGGGAACCAAGCCGATCGTAAGCTAAAGGAGCTGACTGTGAGTTTAGGCGATACTAATGCTGTGCATGACAATTTGGTTGCGGCATTCAAGGACTTGGAAAAGGTAACACCCAAAATTTTCAATCGATTTTAACTTTCAAAATCTTGTGGAAATAGGTCCCATCAACATACTCTTGACAAAACAACACGTTTTAAATTACAACAAAATGTCAACATAACTTGTTTTGAAACATTAGACCGACATCTTAAAACAACAACACGTTTCATTATCTAAGAGATGACTCAAAACAAGTTTAATGAATCCCAACAAAGGGTTCCAACTCCAACCGCCAACATCCACGAAAGTGAATGAGAATCCAAACCGACACGAAGAGTGACCCGAGACTTCGATCGGAGCTTTATCTACAAGAAAACACCATAAAACAACCATTAGTAATGATATACAACCCCTTTATGAGCCCCCAGGCCCTTACGACAATAATGGACCAAAAACGACATTTTGGCATTTTGGGCGTAAATAGGACCGTAAACAGGCCACTTTGGGTGTAAAATACTCCGGGGCGGCGTAAATTACTCTGGCCCGCCGTAAATTACTCCGGTCCAAAATCAGCCAATTTTTTTTACAAAATTTCAGCCTTTTCGACCCTCCCGACTCGACCCCCAGTCGTTTTAAGAAACCAACAACATTTCATGAATGTTGTAAACACTAACAACCCTACCATACTTCCTTGTGAGTTTCCAAAGACCTCAAACCGCCACAAACAACTATGTGAATTTCACGACCTCAATTAACTTCCGTCTTAGGTTCTTAGACTTCAAATACCACAAAACGACTTGTGAAGTTCAGACCTCAAATAACTACAATGTGAGGTTCTTAGACTTCAAACTCCTCTATATATGGTTCTAAAGACCTCAAACGCCACAATACAACCCTGTGAATTTCATGACCTCAAATTACTTTCGTGTGAGGTTCTTAGACTTCAAGCAACAACGACATTAGTGAAGTTTAAAGACTTCAAGCTACATTGACATATGTGAGGTTCATGACCTCAATTCCACCAAGTGCATTTTACTTTGACTCTTACCACATATTAGTCAAATTACACCAAATCACCACATATTACATATTAGTTTCACTCATACCACACTAAGTCAAATTACACCGATATATCACCTCTAGTTTCACTATACATCACATAAGTCAATTACACCAATATATCTCCTCTTGTTTGACTATTCACCATATAAGTCAATTACACCAATATATCACATCTAGTTTGACTATACACCATATAAGTCAATTACACCAATATATCACCTATTGTTTTGACTATACACCCTATTAGTCAATTACACCAATATATCACATCTAGCTTGACAATACACCACATAAGTCAATTGCACCAATATATCACATCTAGTTTGACTATACACCACATAAGTCAATTACATCGATATATCACTTCTAGTTTGACTATACACCACATAAGTCAATTACACCAAATTATCATATTCTACATTTTAGTTTGACTATATACCATATAGTCAACTACTCCAATTTCATCTACATTATGCATACAAGTTTGACTTTTACCACCCAAGTCAATTTTACACCAATTCACCATATAAGTTTATTAATTTAATTCATCAAACAATAAGGCGAAGTTCTTATACCTCAAACACCACGCACCCACCCTTGCATATTTTTACCATATGCAATTTCCTTATTTTTCAACATACAATTAGACACATATAAGATATTTGAACAACCAACATTTAAATCAAATATGTGTAATTACCACCACCTATCATTACTAAGTAAGTACAAAGCACTTACCTTTAGCTAAAGACGATTCCACTTGGTCTTCAATGCTAGCTCCCTTAATACCTTAATTACCTAGCAATCAACTTGCATTTAGTAATCATACAATCTCAATTCATTCACCACATTGAGATTCATGACACACCAATGATCTAAAGATCAACACCCGAACTTAATTTGGTTAACATAACCTTAACCAAACCTCTAACACCCAGTTTAACCTTTAACCCATATTGACCAGTTTGACCCATTAAAGTCAAACTTTCAAACCCATCAATTCACCATCTATGTTCACCAAAAGCTTATGCCCACTAATTTAAACTTGACTTATCATTCTTTATATTAAACAAGTAAACCTTGTAATTCACTCAAGTTTTCTACTAAACATTTTGGTTTAGGCATTTAATCAAATACCTTATGAGCATAACTTTAAATCACCATTCAACATTCAAATTTTGAGGATTTCACCAAATGTTGTGTCTATTATCACCATAGACACTTTCCAACCTTCAATTTATCAATATGACATCCCTAAATCAAAACCCCCAATATACAACTCAAGAACCCTATTTTATGAATCATCAAATAAGATGTATCTAAGATGTTATACACCTACCAACACCTTTAGTTAAGCTAGATAACAAGTTATATATCACCAATTTCAACCTAATTTTGATTTCTACTAAAACCCACCAAGAACACCTTTGGAGAAGATTCAAGGATGGAAAAATGCTTACAATTGATGTTTGGAAGAAGAGGATTGCATCAAAACCTCCAAAACCGAGCATGCAAGTATCAATTTCGAGATTGTAGTCTTCCCCTCTCTTCCTTCTCTTGGATTTTCACAAGGAACCTGTGATTTTTGCTATATGACCAAACCAAGAATTGGTTTTGCTACAAACAGCCCCCTGAACTTCCATATCTTACTCCTTTCTTCCAAAAGTTAAACAAATGCCTCATTTAAACAAACGTTCCACTTGTTTTAATCATCCTTCACCCCTATAACATTATTTTAGGAAAATAAAATTATATTTGTATTTCGGTTCGTTACAAATCATCCCCCCTAATTTTGGGTTTCGTCCCCGAACCCCGCCACCACATAATCAACTTAGGGTAGTAATTCGAGATTCATTTTTTACTTCCCAAGGTCAATATCCACCTTCCTTAGTGCTTTCAACAAAAATCCCGTGATTTATTTCTTTATTGCATTATTAACTCGCCCCGCTATCTAAATTAGCCACCGGCTCTTCTAGATGAAACATTTGTCATCTACCTTAATACCACCATGAGAAGCAATGACAGCTTCTTCCACCAAACGTTTCCGTGAACGGACCACGTGAAATGTATCATGGAGTTTACTCGATCTTTTGGTAACTCCAATAGGTAACTCACACACCATTATTGTCCCGAAGTTGGAAGACCCAACAAAGCGGGGACTTAGCCTCCCACATTTTCGAACCAGAAACACCACCCCAACCAAATGGTATTCGACACCGTTCACCATTTAGTAATTCATCTATCGGCATATGAATACTCAATGGTAAATAAGATGACATCATCTTCTAACCAACGATAATTACTCACTCGATTTCCTCAAATCGATAAGTAAAACCGAAATTTCAACCCGACTAGAAAAAGGTAGGGTCACACCACGCCGTGTCACACCCTTCCTTAAATAAACATTCTGCAACTACTCGGAAGAGTAAGTTTCCTTTATGAACAGGAAATATGCATTCTCGGCCATACGACCCGCCATTACCAAAATCATAACATTCTCCCACGATTTTCATATAACTTCGTATTCAACTCCACTACAAGTTTCTCCCACCTCATTATTGAAGGTTTCATAACCTCTACACCAACCCATCCATTGAGATTTAAGGTCACAAGTGTTTCATACTTTTGGGATTCAAGGATCCCATCACATACATACAACACTCCTTTGAAGCTCGAGACTTCAATTCGACCACCAAATAAACAGTCACTCGTTCTCTCCTCGAGTTATCTCCTATAGTTGCTACAATCAAGTTTACAATTGTCTAAGAAAATACGTGATAATCCCGCCTCATAGCATAATGACATAACCGAGTTTAATGCGAGAGGCACCAAAATAACCGACAAGCACACGGTTTCTCCAAGTAAGGACAAGGCAAATGCCATACCCAAACCCTCTTTCACAACTCTGAAAGGCAGCTCCTTATCCGTAACCTAAACACTCAGTTTATATCCAACGACGTAATAATAAGTCATCCTTTGAGATTCAAAGATCTCAATCACAATTCCCTCTTGAATTTCGAAAACTACATTCTCAAATAACGTTGGTGAAGTTCTAGGACTTCAAACACCACTTGGTGAAGTTCTAGGACTTCAAACACCACTTGTGAAGTTCTAAGACTTTAAACACCACTTGTGAAGTTCTAAGACTTCAAACACCACTTGTGAAGTTCTAAGACTTCAAACACCACTTGTGAAGTTCTAAGACTTCAAACACCACTTTTCCTCGTTTATCTCCATCTTTAATGGGTCTACAGATATGCCTTCATAATTCATCACCTCAACCAAAAATGGATTTCCACCAAAGCCAAAAAATGGCGTACCGCAATCTCATAGTATCCGCAATGGATTTCATAACCATTTATGGGATATCACCCTCCTCTACATTCATTGGTTGAATCTAGGACTTAAGTCACTTGTTCAACCCCGACAATTGATGCACAATGCATTCTTCCATTCTTCAACTCTATAAAGAATGGTTAC
Organism: Smallanthus sonchifolius; assembly: GCA_023525975.1. Taxonomy (NCBI): domain Eukaryota; kingdom Viridiplantae; phylum Streptophyta; class Magnoliopsida; order Asterales; family Asteraceae; genus Smallanthus; species Smallanthus sonchifolius. The sequence goes on from CM042019.1 coordinate 101,125,873, forward strand.
ACCCCAAAAAGAGACAATTGGGTATAAAACCCTAATGAACTTCTTCACGGCTGGAACATCAAGTATTCCATTGTACCGGTTGGTGTCAATGGCATAATCCATGTACACACCAATTCATGCGCCATGTGTTTCACCATCTCTAGATAAGAAGAGATCGACACGTCACCTATTGGCCACACACAACAATGATATGGTCACTAAGTAACCACACAAGTTCCACTACATTCGTGAGACTCCATTCCATGTGATTATTTCACCCGCAACCCGACAAATAAAACCAAATAACTTCAGTCTCGTCCTTGGTAATTAGAAATGTCCGACTCAAAGGCCTTGAAATTTCTATTTTCCCCCATTATCACCCTCATGCTTTAGCTCGATACATTCACTTCAAATGTGTCCCGAATTATAACAATGGTAGCACATGTTATTAGGACTATAACACTATGGCATAATGTGTCCCATCATTCTCCAATCGAGTTACTTTCCATACATAAGACAGTAACAAGTATTGCCTCCCCAAAAGGTTTCTAGCTCGGCTAGAATATTTGGTTTTCTTGAAGCCACCTCTGAATCCTCCTAACGATCCACTGTCTCCCGAGTTCGATCTCCCTGTAACATATAATAATAAACTCCACCAGAGTTGTACACAATGCAAGAGAGTCCACTCTAAATCATCAACCGATATTATCGAGAAGCTGATCTATCTTCATTCTTATGACACATCAAGATTTAGGCAAGACTATGCTTAGTCATACCACATGCCTTTAATAATAACCAATTCACCAGACTACCATACATGAAGGAAATCTCCAGATACACAGTCAACTACAGCTTCTGGATAGAAACATTTCAAGAACACCTCTTGAATTCACCCCTACGCATTGCCTCCACGCCCTTAAACTTTTCTCCTTATGGAGAAATCTCAACTAATCGTCCACCGTGTCCGGATTTTACTCACAGCGAATCGTACTCTATCCAATAATCACAATGGATTGCTTCCGAAGCCAATACAATTATAGTGATGCATCATTGACTAACCAACAAATAAACTACCACCAAATAACTCTTTTGGTTCACACGCCATGAACCCCTTGTGGAAACAAGGTTCTCTTCCTCCTTAATTCGCCAAAGTTGTTCCTCCCGCTCCTTAGGCTTCATACGTTTCTTCCAAAGGTTCGCCTCGAATAGCCCTATCTTCCTTGAAGAAGGTTTCACACGACAAGATAGAAAGCTCTAGTCGTACACTAAAATGATGCTCTCTAACTCTCCTAACTAACTTCGAGATCCTCACCATCCCCGGAGTGAATACACGCGTAGACTCTTTCGTACATGAGTCTTTAACACAACTCACGTCTATAATTCCACCTACTAACATACGTCTCCGTCAGTCATTCCCCAACTGTGTTAATACGATCGACTCGTCATACGTGTATAAGCATAACTATAGGCATATATCTTAAGTTATACTCCTATATGTATATAAGTATATATACATCTATATACATATAAATACATATATAATCATCTTCACTTACACCTTGGTGATGGTTATTATTACATGGCCACCATGAAGACACGTAGACATGTTACATTACTAATCATCCTTGCCAGACATGATTAGTAATATACTATGCCTAATTATATTCATGTCCATATGTGATAACTCACAAGACAAGTTTCAGCACACATAATTCACCTTGGACACCACATATATCGACGAACGACATTTATCATTACTAACCTTTCGCCTTTAAGCTCCGTGTCTCGATCATGCCTTCGTTGGATTCTTATTACACCCATCTTATCAAGAGCAAATAAGTTTGAGTTTGGTGTCTTGCACACCCGAATCCCTCAAACCATTGCTCTGATACCAACTTGTAACACCCAAAATTTTCAACCGATTTTAACTTTCAAAATCATGCGGAAATAGGTTCCATCAACATACTCTTGACAAAACAACACGTTTTAAATTACAACAAAATGTCAACATAACTTGTTTTAAAACATTCGACCGACCTCTTAAAACAACAACACGATTCAATATCTAAGAGATGACTCAAAACAAGTTTAATGAATCCCAACAAAGGGTTCCAACTCCAACCGCCAACATCCACGAAAATGAATGAGAATCCAAACCAACACGAAGCGTGACCCAAGACTTCGACCGGGGCTTTATCTACAAGAAAACACCATAAAACAACCACTAGTAATGATATACAAACCCTTTATGAGCCCCCAGGCCCTGACGACAATAATCGACCAAAAACGATATTTTGGCATTTTGGGCGTAAAGAGGACCGTAAGCAGGCCACTTTGGGCGTAAAATAATCCGGGGTGGCGTAAGTTACTTTGTCCCGCCATAAATTACTCCGGTCCAAAATCAGCCAAATTGTTTTACAAAATTTCAGCATTTTTTACCCTCCCGACTCGACCCCAGTCGTTTTAAACAACCAACAACATTTCATGAATGTTGTAAACACCTAACAACCCTACCATACTTCCTTGTGAGTTTCCAAAGACCTCAAACCGCCACAAACAACTATGTGAAGTTCACGACCTCAATTAACTTCCATCTGAGGTGCTTAGACTTCAAATACCACAAAACGACTTGTGAAGTTCAGACCTCAAATAACTACAATGTGAGGTTCTTAGACTTCAAACTCCTCTATATAGGGTTCTAAAGACCTCAAAGGCCACAACACAGCGTTGTGAAGTTCATGACCTCAAATTACTTTTGTGTGAGGTTCTTAGACTTCAAGCAACAACGACATTAGTCAAGTTCAATGACTTCAAGTGTAACCTTTCTGATTTTCATGTTTTTCTATGTATTTTATGCCGTGCAATAAAAGATTTCAACCTTACATTTATTGTTCATATACACTTACAAGCATACACGCGTTCATTATAATACAATATTAACAAAAACAATCTTACAAACCTCGAGGACCAAACTTGACCAAAACTCAAAACAACATCAATATTACAAAACTACAAGGACTAGTCTTGATATTTCCAAAACCAACACAAGCACGGTCGTGCTTAGTCCTAAGCACGGTCGCGCTTGTGCCATGACCACGGTCGTGCTTAACATTAAGCACGGTCGCGCCTCGTTTACAGTTTGACTCCGCAAAGTCAAACCGACTCAAATCTTGTCCAAAAATAGATTGTAAACACGTTTAGAAGGTCGCGAAACTTGCAGAAGAAGATATTAGGCTAATTGAGACTAAAACACGACCAAATACACATGCAATCGTCCAAATACTCACAAATTCTAAACCGACTTTTTTTTAAAACGAATCAAGTATTTGGGGCAAGAATCAAACGAATTAAGTTAACCCCATACCTACCCGAGACATATATAAACTTCCCTAAACCCTAAATCCATCATTCCATCACCTCTATCTCGTCTGTCGATCAAGAAAAAGCCGCGAAGTCTTCCCGTAGCCATCTGCACTTGTTGCCCATTCAAAACAGGTTAGTAATAGTTCATTAGGATCGTATCTCCAAGCTAATCGAAAGCCCTAACTTAATTCGTAACCACATTACATGATTTTACAGAATTGAATCTGAGTTTTGATAAAAAATGGTTTTAAACGATCGACACGATAAACAGAATATAAATCTAATTAAATGGTGTAATTCGATTCGCAAATATCATATCAATGAAAACCCTAAGTTTCTAATCTGTTTTATTACAAGAATCAGGCGAATTGCTTCTGGAATTGACCAGACACGGTCGCGCCAGCCTATGAGCGCGGTCGTTCCTGACCAAGCACAGTCGTGCCCCGTAAGAGGCCCGGTCGTGTTTACCGATCAAACCAAGTCCTGACCTAGTCAAAACCCTAGGCGCGGTCGTGCCGGATACGGACGCGGTCGTGTCTCAGGACCAGACTCTTGTTTTGACTTCTGACCAACCACGGGCGCGTTACCGACCAAGCGCGGTCGCGTACGTGCCGGGCGCGGTCGTGCCATATACAAGCACGGTCGTGCTCATCCCTTAAGCAGAATCTTTATTTTTATTTTTATTCTGTTAATTTGATAAATAAATTAAATAACAGTTTAAATAATTATTTTTATAAACTAATTACTGGAATACCTTACACTGTTCCGAATGAATTTTTTTTTTATTTAAACTTATATTTTAAATAAATATTCTATTACTTAAACTAAAACAAATAAATATATATAATAAATAACATAGTTAATTATTATTTTTAAGACAAACCCTACACGTTTAAGAATGACAAATTCACTTCCGTCATTAAATAACGCAAATCAATAACACATATACATTGTTCATTAGGTCGAACTTAGCAATCTACAACACACCGCCATTACATACTTGCTTGTGCGACCTACACTCTGCATAACAAGTGAGTTACATAGCCCCTCTTTTACTCTATTTACAAAACTTTTTGGGGTGGAACATGCGTTCGATTACTATGTTTTCAATTATACACGAATACAGTTTCCATCTTACATACATGTATGCAATTCTGGGCTTTATGCTTGAGTGCTAGGTGTGTAGACTATATACGCTATTCACAATCATTAACTATTAGCCGACAGCATACAGTGATAGTACTATTGAGTCTGACAAACCCACCCAGGTAGGGTGACTGTTGCTGACAACACGATTTGATTTCAGTTACAAAGGTTTGATTGAATACACAGGTCACACGATGGTTCCTCTCCATAAACGCCTTTATTGACATGTTTTGTATGACCTGTATACACACAACACGTTTTTGCTATCACACAACAAAACCTATGTTTTCTCACCAACTCTTGTAGTTGACCCTCTCATTTAACCATGTTTCAGGTACCAATGTTTGAAGTGATCAAGATATGCTACACATAGGATTTTGACCTAGTTTTAATTGAACCAGTTATATTTTGATGTAATTTTCATTATTGTTTGGTGGATTGAATCTATGTTTTGTTGAACTTGTTTGATTGCAATGAAAACGATTATTAATTATTTAAACTTTAGTAAACCATGAGCAATGAACAGTCTGCACGCTTCACGCCCCGACGTTTCCGCCGTCGGTTGGGGTGTGACAGATTGGTATCAGAGCCTTGGTTATAGGGAATTAGGTTATTAGACATCTTTGACCTAGACTATAACTTTAGGATACCCACTTATGCCATGCTTCATGATTTACATGCTATGTGCTACATGCTATATGATATATGCTACATGATTTATATGTATATATGAATAACAACTTAAATAAACAATATCCCTACCCATATCCTAAACCACATATCCTTCATGCCTGCTTCCATGTCATCATCAACATAACCTGAATCATATTCTTAGACTTGGGTCTATAAAAATTTTCTTTTACACCCGTTAAGGTTTTTAGACTTTGTTTAATTGTTAAAGGACACGTGCAATCTGGAAGAGTGACACCTGTATTCTGGGTTTTCTGTCTAGGAAAGCATTTCGTATAAATCCCAACCAACCGAGGGACCCGTATGCTTTCCTGGGAATTCCCGGGATGAGTGTTTACTTATAGGCTAAAGCACGTCTCCTTGATAATTATCTGAGTTTAAATTAACCTTAATATGTCATAGTACTCGAGTGATTATGTCACTATTTGAGTACAATCCAAACTATGAACTACTTACATCTATTTATTCTTCTATTTAATCCAAGAAAATCTCACAACTCTTATTGTGTCTAAATCTGTAGAATGCCTCCCCGTCGTGACAACAGCAACAACAGCAATAACACTGACCTGGCTGCTTTACTCACACAGCTGGTGAACCAAATTACCCAAGCCAACAACTACAATAATGGCCATGCCAGTGGAAGTGCTGCTACTGGAGGTGGTGGTGGTGCCAACCCGCCACAATGCACCTTCAAACACTTCAACTCCTGTAATCCCCTCAAATTCTATGGCAGCGAAGGAGCCACGGGACTCCTTCAATGGTTTGAAAGCATTGAGAGCACTTTCCTCAATAGCGACTGTCCCGACAACCTCCGTGTTCATCATGCTACTAGTGTCTTTCAAAAAAGGGCGCTTACTTGGTGGAATGGTGAGAAAAGGACTAGGGGAGTGGATGTAGCAATGGCACTGCCGTGGGATGAGTTGAAAAGGATCATGACTGAGGAATTCTGTCCTCGAAATGAGATGAAAAAGCTAGAAGCGGAATTTTGGGATCTTGCTCAAGATAGTGGTGAAAGCTTAGCATACACCACCCGTTTTCACGAGCTAAGTCTACTTGTGCCACACATGGTTACACCTCTGTCTAGGTGTATTGAAAAGTACATTGGTGGTCTACCTAGACAAATTCAAGATACTGTGGTAGGAGGAAATCCTGCTACTCTGGAGGATGCTATCCGTTTATCAGCTACACTTACTGACAATCATGTTAAAGCGGGTACACTTACAAGAAAGGGTGCCAAGAAAGTTTCTGACACAACATCACCTCCCGCTCATGTCAAAGAAGTCCAAACTGAACCATACCGCAACACTAGGAAGAGAAAGGTCAAGAACTGTGCTGTAATCACTCCGGCTGCTCCAGTAAATCAAGTTGCACCCATGGCTCAAAACCCAGCAAAGAAACCCTATGGGGGCAACCACCCACTTTGCAACACCTGCAACTACCATCACCCTCCAAACATACCTTGTCGCCTTTGCAACCACTGCGGGAAACATGGCCACACAGCCAATATTTGTCGAGCCAAGGCACTTGCCAACCAAACCAACCCAGCAAATCAAGCCAATCATCAAGCAACTAACCAAGCCATCCCCGCCATTGCAAATGGACGTGCTTGCTTCGAATGTGGTGACCCGAACCACTTCCGTAACCAGTGCCCAAGACTGATCAATGTTAATCAAGGCAGAGCTCATGGGCGTGCTTTCAACATCAACGCCAATGAGGCTCAGGCCAACACTGATGTGGTTAACGGTACGTTCCTTATGAATAATCATTATGCTTCTATACTATTTGATACTGGAGCCGATAAAAGTTTTGTGTCACTAGACTTCGAACCGTTACTTGCAAAAACCCGGTCTAAACTAGAGAAAACCTTTACCGTTGAGGTAGCCGATGGTAACACCGTTACAATTGACACCATCATTTATGATTGCTCCCTAGAACTAAATAAACACACCTTTCCAATCAACCTCATACCAATGCCATTAGGAAGTTTTGACGTCATCGTAGGTATGGATTGGTTGTCGAAGCACCACGCCGAAGTCATGTGCTTTGAAAAATGCATCCGTATACCACTCCCATCCGGTGAAACGTTGAAGGTCCTTGGTGAGAAACCTTGCAAAGGACTCAAACTAATGTCATGCATTACCGTCCAAAAGTATATACGAAAGAAGTGCATGGTTTTCCTAGCCCACGTTATTCGAAAAGAAGACAAGAAGAGGAGTGTACAAGACATCCCCATCGTTCGGGATTTTCCTGAAGTTTTTCCTGATGACTTACCAGGTCTTCCACCTGTTCGGCAAGTGGAATTTCGCATCGATCTTGTACCTGGAGCAAACCCGGTGGCTAAAGCTCCATACCGGCTTGCACCTTCCGAGATGCAAGAACTTGCAAGTCAACTTCAAGAACTCGCAAGTCAACTTCAAGAACTCGCCGACAAAGGGTTCATACGCCCGAGTCATTCACCGTGGGGTGCGCCGGTCTTATTTGTTAAAAAGAAGGACGGTTCTTTCCGCATGTGTATTGACTATCGAGAACTCAACAAGCTTACAATCAAAAACCGCTACCCTTTACCTAGGATTGACGATCTCTTCGATCAACTCCAAGGTTCTACCTACTTCTCGAAGATTGATCTTCGATCTGGTTATCATCAACTCCGTGTGCAAGAGGAGGATATTCCCAAGACTGCCTTCCGAACGAGATATGGTCACTACGAGTTCATGGTTATGCCTTTTGGGCTAACCAATGCACCTGCTGTCTTCATGGACCTCATGAATCGCATGTGCAAACCATACCTTGATAAATTTGTTATCGTGTTCATTGATGACATCTTGATCTATTCCAAGACCAAGGAAGATCATGAACAACACCTTAGGTTGATTTTGGATCTCTTGAAAACCGAACAGCTATACGCCAAGTTCTCCAAATGTGAATTTTGGCTAAAAGAAGTTCAATTTTTGGGTCACGTTGTCAATGAAAAGGGAATTCATGTTGACCCCGCCAAAATTGAAGCTGTTAAGAATTGGAAAGCTCCTAAAACCCCTACCGAAGTTCGTTCGTTTCTTGGCTTAGCAGGTTACTATCGAAGGTTCATCTCTAATTTCTCCAAGATCGCTGTTCCCCTCACTGCCTTAACCCAAAAAGGTAAACCCTATGAGTGGGGACCGAAACAAGAAGAAGCCTTTCAAATTCTCAAGCGAAAGTTGTGCAATGCTCCTATCCTCACCCTTCCTGAAGGTGAAGATGATCTAGTTGTTTACTGTGATGCTTCAAACCAAGGTCTTGGTTGCGTTCTCATGCAACGAGGCAAGGTGATCGCTTATGCATCAAGACAACTCAAAATCCATGAGAAGAATTATACGACGCATGATCTGGAGTTGGGTGCTGTCATATTTGCGTTGAAGATTTGGAGACATTATCTCTATGGCACGAAATGTGTGGTGTTCACCGACCACAAAAGCCTCCAACATATCTTCAACCAAAAGGAACTCAACATGAGACAACGACGTTGGGTTGAACTCCTCAACGATTACGATTGCGAAATTCGTTATCATCCCGGCAAGGCTAATGTGGTAGCCGATGCACTAAGCCGCAAGGAGCATGTCATGCTTCAAAGTGTCAAGATCCATTCTGATATACAAGTTCGTATTCTAGAAGCTCAACATGTCTCGGTTACCGAGGGCAATATGTATGAGGAAATGTCTTGTGGTGCTGAATTCCAATTAGAGACTAAGACCAATGGCTTGCTTTATTTTCTAAATCGTATTTGGGTTCCCGATCGTAACGATCTCCGAGCATTCATCATGACCGAAGCACACAAGTCTCGATATTCTATCCATCTTGGTGCGGATAAAATGTACCAAAATCTTCGTCCACAATATTGGTGGCCTGGTATGAAGAAAGACATTGCTTTGTTTGTAGCAAAATGTCTCACATGCTCTAAAGTCAAAGCTGAGCATCAACGTCCTTCTGGGTTACTTGAACAACCGGAAATCCCCGTGTGGAAATGGGAGAATCTAGCTATGGATTTCATCACTAAACTCCCTCGCACTTCGAGCGGTTATGACAGCATCTGGGTGATCATTGACCGTCTCACTAAGTCTGCACACTTCTTGCCTATCCGTGAAGACTATAAGGTTGAGAAATTGGCCCGAATTTACATTGACGAGATCGTGAGTCGTCACGGCGTTCCTTTGAACATAATCTCCGATAGAGATGCTCGTTTCACTTCTCGGTTTTGGCAATCTCTTCAAAAGGCACTTGGTACACGATTGGATTTGAGCACGGCCTACCATCCCCAAACTGATGGTCAGACCGAGCGAACAATCCAAACCCTGGAAGACATGCTGAGAGCCTGTGTCATCGACTTTGGTGGCAATTGGGATTCACATTTGGCACTTATCGAATTTTCCTACAACAATAGTTACCACACCAGCATCGACATGGCTCCGTTTGAAGCCCTCTATGGTCGTAAGTGTCGTTCTCCCATCTGTTGGAACGAGATTGGTGAAGCACAAATCACCGGTCCCGAGTTAATTCAAGAAACCTCCGACAAGATTTTCCAAATCCGTGACAACATTCGAGTTGCGAGGAGTCGGCAAAAGAGCTATGCCGACAAACGATGCAAACCCTTGGAATTCCAAGTTGGTGATCTTGTACTTCTAAAGGTGTCTCCTTGGAAGGGGGTGATCCGTTTTGGGAAGAAAGGCAAGCTAGCACCTCGCTATGTGGGTCCATTCAAGATCCTTGAAAGGATTGGGAAAGTGGCTTACAAGCTCGAGTTACCTCCATCACTTGGCAGCGTACATCCTACATTTCATGTGTCCAACCTCAAGAAGTGTCTTGCTGATGAAAACCTTCATATACCTCTTGACGATGTGCGCATTGATGAAACGATGCACTTCGTTGAAAAACCAGTCGAGGTTATGGATCGTGAGATAAAACAACTCAAGCGCAGCCGTATTCCTATTGTCAAGATTCGTTGGGAATCTAAACGAGGACCCGAGTTTACTTGGGAACAAGAAGACCAAATGAAGCTCAAGTACCCACATCTTTTTGCTGAAGCAGTAGCCTCAACCAGTTGAATTTCGGGACGAAATTCCCTCAACATGGGGATACTGTAACCTTTCTGATTTTCATGTTTTTCTATGTATTTTATGCCGTGCAATAAAAGATTTCAACCTTACATTTATTGTTCATATACACTTACAAGCATACACGCGTTCATTATAATACAATATTAACAAAAACAATCTTACAAACCTCGAGGACCAAACTTGACCAAAACTCAAAACAACATCAATATTACAAAACTACAAGGACTAGTCTTGATATTTCCAAAACCAACACAAGCACGGTCGTGCTTAGTCCTAAGCACGGTCGCGCTTGTGCCATGACCACGGTCGTGCTTAACATTAAGCACGGTCGCGCCTCGTTTACAGTTTGACTCCGCAAAGTCAAACCGACTCAAATCTTGTCCAAAAATAGATTGTAAACACGTTTAGAAGGTCGCGAAACTTGCAGAAGAAGATATTCGGCTAATTGAGACTAAAACACGACCAAATACACATGCAATCGTCCAAATACTCGCAAATTCTAAACCGACTTTTTTTTAAAACGAATCAAGTATTTGGGGCAAGAATCAAACGAATTAAGTTAACCCCATACCTACCCGAGACATATATAAACTTCCCTAAACCCTAAATCCATCATTCCATCACCTCTATCTCGTCTGTCGATCAAGAAAAAGCCGCGAAGTCTTCCCGTAGCCGTCTGCACTTGTTGCCCATTCAAAACAGGTTAGTAATAGTTCATTAGGATCGTATCTCCAAGCTAATCGAAAGCCCTAACTTAATTCGTAACCACATTACATGATTTTACAGAATTGAATCTGAGTTTTGATAAGAAATGGTTTTAAACGATCGACACGATAAACAGAATATAAACCTAATTTAATGGTGTAATTCGATTCGCAAACATCATATCAATGAAAACCCTAAGTTTCTAATCTGTTTTATTACAAGAATCAGGCGAATTGCTTCTGGAATTGACCAGACACGGTCGCGCCAGCCTATGAGCGCGGTCGTTCCTGACCAAGCACAGTCGTGCCCCGTAAGAGGCCCGGTCGTGTTTACCGATCAAACCAAGTCCTGACCTAGTCAAAACCCTAGGCGCGGTCGTGCCGGATACCGACGCGGTCGTGTCTCAGGACCAGACTCTTGTTTTGACTTCTGACCAACCACGGGCGCGTTACCGACCAAGCGCGGTCGCGTACGTGCCGGGCGCGGTCGTGCCATATACAAGCACGGTCGTGCTCATCCCTTAAGCAGAATCTTTATTTTTATTTTTATTCTGTTAATTTGATAAATAAATTAAATAACAGTTTAAATAATTATTTTTATAAACTAATTACTGGAATACCTTACACTGTTCCGAATGAATTTTTTTTTTATTTAAACTTATATTTTAAATAAATATTCTATTACTTAAACTAAAACAAACAAATATATATAATAAATAACATAGTTAATTATTATTTTTAAGACAAACCCTACACGTTTAAGAATGACAAATTCACTTCCGTCATTAAATAACGCAAATCAATAACACATATACATTGTTCATTAGGTCGAACTTAGCAATCTACAACACACCGCCATTACATATTTGCTTGTGCGACCTACACTCTGCATAACAAGTGAGTTACATAGCCCCTCTTTTACTCTATTTACAAAACTTTTTGGGGTGGAACATGCGTTCGATTACTATGTTTTCAAGTATACACGAATACAGTTTCCATCTTACATACATGTATGCAATTCTATGCTTTATGCTTGAGTGCTAGGTGTGTAGACTATATACGCTATTCACAATCATTAACTATTAGCCGACAGCATACAGTGATAGTACTATTGAGTCTGACAAACCCACCCAGGTAGGGTGACTGTTGCTGACAACACGATTTGATTTCAGTTACAAAGGTTTGATTGAATACACAGGTCACACGATGGTTCCTCTCCATAAACGCCTTTATTGACATGTTTTGTATGAACTGTATACACACAACACGTTTTTGCTATCACACAACAAAACCTATGTTTTCTCACCAACTCTTGTAGTTGACCCTCTCATTTAACCATGTTTCAGGTACCAATGTTTGAAGTGATCAAGATATGCTACACATAGGATTTTGACCTAGTTTTAATTGAACCAGTTATATTTTGATGTAATTTTCATTATTGTTTGGTGGATTGAATCTATGTTTTGTTGAACTTGTTTGATTGCAATGAAAACGATTATTAATTATTTAAACTTTAGTAAACCATGAGCAATAAACAGTCTGCACGCTTCACGCCCCGACGTTTCCACCGTCGGTTGGGGTGTGACATCAAGCTACATTGACAAATATGAGATTCATGACCTCAATTCCACCAAGTGCATTTTACTTTGACTCTTACCACATATTAGTCAAATTACACCAAATCACCACATATTACATATTAGTTTCACTCATACCACACTAAGTCAAATTACACCAATATATCACCTCTAGTTTGACTATACATCACACAAGTCAATTACACCAATATATCACCTCGTGTTTGACTATACACCATATAAGTCAATTACACCAGTATATCAAATCTAGTTTGACTATACACCACATAAGTCAATTACACAAATATATCACCTCTTGTTTGACTATACACCATATGAGTCAATTACACCAATATATCACATCTAGTTTGACTATACACCACATAAGTCAATTACACCAATATATCACATCTAGTTTGACTATACACCACATAAGTCAATTACACCAATATATCACATATAGTTTGACTATACACCACATAAGTCAATTACACCAACTTATCATATTCTACATTTTAGTTTGACTATATACCACATACTCAACTATTCCAATTTCAACTACATTATGCATACAAGTTTGTCTTTTACCACCCAAGTCAACTTTGCACCAATTCATCATATAAGTTTATTAATTTAATTCATCAAACAAAAAGGCGTGGTTCTTATACCTCAAACACCATGCGCCCACCCTTGAATATTTTCACTATATGCAATTTCCTTATTTTTCAACATACAATTAGACACATATAAGATATTTGAATAACCAACATGTAAATCAAATATGTGTAATTACCACCACCTATTATTACTAAGTAAGTGCAAAGCACTTACCTTTAGCTAAAGATGATTCCACTTGGTCTTCAAAGCTAGCTCCCTTAATAGCTTGATTACCCAGCAATCAACTTGCATTTACTAATCATACAATCTCAATTCATTCACCACATTGAGATTCATGACAAACCAATGATCTAAAGATCAACACCCCAACTTAATTTGGTTAACACAACCTTAACCAAACCTCTAACACCCAGATTAACCTTCAACCCATATTGACCCGTTTGACCCATTAAAGTCAAACTTTCAAACCCATCAATTCACCATCTATGTTCACCATAAGATTATGCCCACTAATTTAAACTTGACTTATCATTCTTTATATTAAACAAGTAAACCATGTAAATTACTCATGTTTTCTACTAAACATTTTGGTTTAGGCATTTAATCAAACACCTTATGGGCATAACTTTTGTAGGTCCCCGGGTGTCTCGGATCGTTACGTGTGGGTGTGTGACTAGTCGGACCGGGTATGGAATGCCCGTGACTAGTTGGAGAATCTAGTAACACAAAGTAAACCAACAATGAAATCACTTTAAAACTCCGTATATTATAAACTTGAAGGTTACAGAGAGAATACAATTGAGTGCAAAATGCCTGTGTACATATCTTCTGTTAACCTAGCCTATTTATACTAGACTTGAACTCTGCGCACTTAACAAGTGCGCAGGGCAAAATTTTCCTACGTACTTAGCAAGTACGCAGAGTATTCTTGCGTACTTGCTAAGTACGCAGGAATTAATTCCTGCGCACATGCTAAGTGCGCAAAAGACTTAGAGAAAACAGACGACTAGTACATACATTAGTAATTACAACTCGATAACTAATACTTACAAACACTACAATACAAAGACTAATACATACAAGACAAGTACAAAAGCTAAGACAATATCCAGAGTGTTTGTCACACAAACGTGCTTCAACAAACTCCCCCTTGACAACAGCTCTGGATTGTCTTCGGTCTTCACTGCTCCCCAGCTTTATCTTCCATCTTCTTCTTGTAATCAAGGCAGAACTTGATCACCTTGTCGTATTTATAAGCAAGGAACTTTGTCCACTCGTCTGTCTACATGCAGTACCAGCGCCTCCAGATCTTTCACAGAAAAGTTTATGAAGCAGACTTCATCAAACACTCTAATTAGTTCCCTTGGCACTAAGCTTCCACTCTCGGACCACACCTTTCTAATCACCACCGCCTCGCCCGATTTAGGATCTACGTACCAGTACCATATGTTACCGAGGATATCCTGAGATAACTTGCTCAGGGGAATCTTGGTTTCACACAGCACTGTCTTGTATACTAGTTTCTTTAAACTTTTATTAGTCATAGGATGTCTAACGTTCTTGTCCCTGACTCGCTTGGGCACTTGAGGCTTAAACATTTTGAAGTTCCCAGATCTTACCTCTCGCTGTAGAACCTGCCACAAACCCATTGCTACTGCGTGATTTGAGTGACACAGCAGCTCTCGGTTTGCTAGGTTCATGAGGTCGTATCTTGGCAAGGAGTTGAAAGCTTAGCTGGTTGGTTTCAAGTATTGAACCCCCCCAGCTCGCTTGATTGAAAACAACTTCTTATCCTCCTCGAACCTCACAGCTAAGATCATCCCTGTCGCTCCATGTTTGTCTATGATTGATGTCTTTTGCCAGACAGGATCCAGATCTTTCGATGAACTTGCAGGCATATGTTTGTCTTTCTGTGCCTCTGGATCCACAGGTGTAGGGTCGGCAGGGGAGGCTTCAGTCGACGCCTCAACAGTACTAGTAGGCTCGACTGAACCTGTGTCTTCAAAGGATGGAACTTTGAACATCTCTCCATTTTCAAACTCATACTCTCCTTCCCCGTCGCCCTTGGGAACTTCAATTACAACATCATCATCCTCCTCATCCCAGTCGTCACCAGAGTCGATCTCTCCCTCTTCCATATTACAGAGAGCTTCGATCTGTGCTTCTTTGGAGTAGTCTGGCTCTAAGAATAGGATCACATCATCCGATACATCGTCTGATAGATCTTTCAAAATGTCAGCCATTGACTTTCCTTTATTACCTCCTGAAGCATCACCTCCACCTTCACTCTGAGTGGACTCCCCTCAGCCATAGGCACGGCAGAAATGGGAACAATCGCCAAAGCCGACGATTGCTGCTCACTTCCACTTGGTCCGGCTTCAGGATCCTTGTCCTGATCATCACCCTTAGTTAGATCAACTAAGTGACAAACCTCTTCACTACTAGGCTTAGGTGGTTGCTTCTCCAATAGTTCCTTAAATCTCTTCCCCTAAGCAGCAAGCGTCTTGGCCATATCACAGACCAGTTTCACCATAGTGTCATGCTATAAACGCTGCTTGTCATCAGCCTCCCACTGTTTCTTTAGTGCGACTACTTCATAAATCAACGAGTTTATCTGGCCCTGTTGCTTGTCAGATTCTTCATGTGATTTCCGTACCGTTTCAAGTAATCCAGCTACTTGAGTCTCTAGGGTAGTGATCCTAGCATTACGAGGATCAGGACCCCTAGATGAAGATACTTCGGCCTGATGAGTTGGGAAGGTAAACATTTTTTTCAAAATCAAATCCCTGATTGAAGTCAAAATCAGCAAATGGTTCACTGATGTGTTGAAGAGTGGTTATGGAGATTGAGGCAGGGATGGAAGTTGTTTGGATGGTGGTAGGGGTGATGGTGATAGACTCGGTTAGAATAGGAGTTGTCACCGCCACTTGAACATATTACACAGGGAGGGACACTATCACAGGAACCTCGTCTGTGATAGTAGTGGTAGCCACATCAGGTGTTACACGTGGCCTCCTCCGTTGTCGCCTATAAAGCTGTTGTGAAGGTGAGGTAGACGTGGAATTAGTACTCGCAGCCGTGACACTTGCTTGCCTCTGAGCACTAACTTCTACCTCATGAAGGATAGCTTGGTGCGGCCTATCCCCCTGTTGCTTGTTTATACTTTCTCTTCTGCATATCTCTATAGCAGCGTCCGAATCAGAATCGGGCTCGTATTCACTGCTAGTCGCTTGTCTCTTTCTCTTGGAAGATGACTCGGGAAGGGTCACCTTCGTCAATCTTCGTGGGTGTGCCTATGATGGTGCATCATCAGAATCAGAGGAATCTGACTCAGTCATTTCTAAGTCGGATTCTTAAGCACCTCCAACTCCCTGTTCTTCGTCTCTTTCATCGTCAGACATATCATCTTCAGATTCAGCTTCCTCTTCTTCATGTTGCTCATCACTATGTTTACTGAGTTCAGGCTCAGACTCTGTACTATACCATCTGAAGTCAGCAGGGGCCACATATGCTTCATTTATTAGGTGGCCAAAGAGAGAAGTGTGCTCAGGGGTAGGTTCTACAGTGCCTGGATTTAGAAATTATGCAAACACTCTCTTGTCCACCCGTTTGACTTGTAGTCTCTCTCCAATCTGAGGTAGATTGGGTACAACATCATTAATCAACAGATGCACGAACCGAGGGTATAATAGAAATCTAAACCTATCAGCAGCATTGACCTGATCGGTGATAGACTTGTAGATATACTTTGAAAAGTTATAATCCCTGTTAAGAGAGAGGCCAGCCATTGCAGCTGCCAAGTCATGTCCCATAGCAGACAGGCACATGATCATGACGTGCGCAAACTAACGCCACTGATCAAGTACCCACATCTTCTTATACGAGGAGTAGTCCATGGTACCAACATACCCCATCCTCTGTCTCCAGCATCCATCAACGAAGTAGTCAGGGTAACTCACCGGATCAGTTGATAAGTCCCTAAACTGTAGTACTCGTTTGATTGTGTCTTCATAAATAGCAATATCATGACCTGCTACAGTAGCCCTAATGACGTTTGGGGTTACTGTACAGTCGTGATTAGCAGTTTCCCAGAATTGTTCCAGATATGGTCTTGAGACAATAGGATCAGCAGAGATGGCATAGCTGATCTTTGAGCGGTTCAGGAAATCGACTATTTCATGATATTGAAGTGCAGCACCCTTCCACTCTGGTTGTGTTAGAGCCATCAGATTGAATTCGTTGGTAAATGCACGAGCCATCACTGCAAAAACAAACAATAAACACAATAAGAACAAGAAGCATCATTGGAATGGATCAAAGAAGACCTGATATAGCAATTACACAAAGAACTTAATTTCAGACTTAGAAATTTTTCAAAAGTGCCCTTCCTGCGTACTTAGCAAGTACGCAGGGGTTAGTTTTGCGTACTTTGCAAGTACGCATGAATTACTTCTTGCGTACTTGTTATGTGCACAGGAACGTGCACTTAGCCAAATTTTAAAACTCCAAAAATTCAACAGTTGTATTTTATTGCTGTGGAATAGGGTCACCACAAGGTCGAAATACATGATTATGACCTATGGAACCACTATCAACACCAATGAGTTGCTATACCAGTCGATTTTGACCTAGCCTTGGTCCGACAGTAACCTACGGTCAAACAAGGGGTCAAAATCAAAATCAAAACCTGTTAGAGACAAATTAGGTGACAAGAAGCTTCGATTAGTGACTTAAAACTAGTTTTATGTCTTAATGTTCATCAAGAACATCCAAAATCGGTCATAGTTTCACTATCAAGACCCTTGGTTCGAGAGTTCAAAGTCGCTGTCAATAACTGGAGATTTAATGGATGGAAAGGACTGAGATTCTCACCAAATGATTGTTAAATGAAGATGGAACAATGAACGAGATGAAAAACTTGTTAGGAATCACACAAAGATTTGAGGAAATATGAAGTGGGTATACAACAGTGTCAAAGAAGCTTGAAATGAGATAAGATCCAGAAATAATTCTAAGTCCTGTATATATACCCCAGACATTTTGGTCTTGCGCGCAAAACTTAACCCTTGCGTACATAGCAAGTACGCATGACTTAAGTCTTGCGTACTTACAAGTACGCAAGGCTTAATTCCTGCGCACTTGATAAGTACGCAGAAACCCTTGTGTTGTATAAATTTCAACTCAAATTATGAAGATTGTCATGTCAAATAACGAACAGGATAAAAATATTCAATCAAGAGGATTCAAAGTCAATTCACAAAGGTTCAACACAAATATTTTTGGATTTTCTAATTGGAATTGAACTATACGCAAACTTAAAATCTTTTTGAACATTTCAGAGTAACGATATACACATATTCACACACGCTATTTTTGTTCAAAGACACGAGCAGAGGATCATATCAGGCTAAACTATAGCAAAAACAATACAAGATAAACATCAAAGAATATGGGATCAAGTCATGGATTACTATTTATGCATACGTAATAAGCACATAAACAAGTAATTCAAGTTGACAATATTATAATATTTGAAACCATAAGCATCTTTGTATCACGTTCTTGTGTGTTAAGGTAGTAATTTTAAGAAATACATCGTGTACCCCACTGTTATGCTACATGAATATAAATTGCACTATCTCAAGGCATCTAAGATTTTCCCAATGATTTTCTAAATTTACATAATGAGGCTACATCAATTAGCATAGGAAAAATCACACAGAATACATAAAGATTGTCAGGAATCATAAGATTCAGAATCGAGTGATTCATTTGTCTTGGTTTCATGTGATTTCTTCACTGAATATCGGTATGATGATTCAGGATAACGAATATGGTGTTTGAGTATTTAGGTAAGGGAATCCAACTTTTATCTGGATTTGAATTCAATGAATCAGGAGTGATTCAAGGGTGAATACATGCTCAACGGTTGATGTAAAGACATGTCTTGATTCAATCTCTCATTGCATACTTGTGACTATGGGCATTGAGATGAACCGCATTAATTGTGCTAACGACCTACACCGAAACTGGTCTCAGAAGAAAATAATTGCCAAAATCTAACATCTTGTATCTGATAGTGATTTTTTGCATTCTTTTACGCACACACACTAGCAAACATGGGTTCAAATCACAGTTGCAGTATTGATTTAATTTCCACAGTACTAATTATTCAAAGATGCTTATAGCCTACTGACAATTCAAATTACTTGTAAATAAGCAGATTAAAAAACACAACAATTTAAACAATCAAGTAAGCATGACGCAATCGTTTCCCATATGTGCAGTCTATGACATTTAGATATTTTCTGATGTACTATCATTTCCTTTTTTCTCAAGAGAACTTTGAGATTTTCTGGTTTTCTATTTTGTTTGGATTTTTGTAAAATATTTGAAAATTAAAAGAATTATACAGAATACTTAAAAGAAATAAAATTTAACTTTCATGAATTGAATTGATTTAAGAAAAACAAGTTTTCACTCTGGATTGAATATTCCTATCATGTTGAAAAGATGTTCAAAACGGGTTCGATCAAACACCTTAGTGAAAAGGTCAGCAAAGTTGTCATCCGTGTGAACCTTTACAAGTTCAATGAGATGCTTTTCAGCACAATCACGGATGAAATGGCGGCGATTTTCAATATGTTTAGTTTTGGAATGTTTCACCTGGTTGTTTATGATGGACATGGTGGCATTTTTATCAATGAACAGTGGAGTTCCAGTGAAGTCTAAGCCGTAGTGTCTCAATTGCTGTTGAATCCATAATATCTGAGAACAACCGCTCGCTGCAGCAATGTATTCTGCTTCTCATGTTGAGACAGAAACCGTTGACTACTTCTTACACTGCCAGGAAACCAGCCTGTCCCCTAAGAATTGACATCCACCAGAAGTTGACTTTCTATCAAGGTTACAACCGCCATAGTCTGAATCAGTATAGGCTTTGAGGTCAAATGATTGTTGCTTTGAGTACCAAAGACCCAATCGGGGTTTCCCCTTCAAGAATCTGAATATCCTCTTGACAGCTATCATATGAGACTCCTTCGGTTGTGACTGAAACCTTTAGCACAAGCATACATCAAACATTATATCGGGCCTTGAAGATGTGAGATACATAAGAGATCCGATCATCCCACGGTACAATTTGCAATCCACATCCTTTCCATCTTTGTCTGGATGCAGACCATGATTGACGGGGAAAGGTGTGCCATAAATACTGCTATCATTCATCTTGTATTTTGACAAAATGTCCTGCACATACTTCGTTTGATGTAGATAGATGCCATCCTCTCTTTGACTGACTTGCAGACCTAGGAAGAACGAAAATTCACCCATGTTACTCATCTCAAACTTGGACTTCATCACCTGTTCGAATTCCCTACACATCTCTTCATTTGTAGACCTAAAGATAATGTCGTCGACATACACTTGTACAAGAAGAATATCACCTTCTGCTTTCCGAAGGAAGAGTGTCGAGTCAATCTGTCCACGGTCAAAACCATTTGACAGTAGATGTTTTGATAACGTCTCATGCCATGCTCGAGGTGCTTGATGAAGACCATAAAGTGTTTGTCGAGCTTATACACTTTATTGATATTATGCGGATCTTCAAAGCCGGGAGGTTGAGTGACATAGACCTCTTCATGAACTTTTCCATACAGAAAAGCACTCTTCACATCAAGTTGATAGACCTTGAAGCCGACATAGGAGGCATAAGCCAGAAACAGTTGAATGGCCTCAAGTCTAGCAACTAGGGTATATACTTCAGTGTAATTCAAGCCCTCTTGTTGATAAAATCCTTGAACAACCAACCTTGCTTTATTCTTCACTACGACATGACGATCATCCATCTTGCACTTGAACACCCATCTGGTTCCAATTGGTTGTATGCCTCTTGGCAAGTCAACTAGATCCCACACATGCAACTTTTGGAATTGAAACATGTTTCCATGACACCAGTGTCAAGTATCTCAGAGTACAAACTAGTATTCTCAGTAATGGTTCTATTAGGCGTCTGAACACCGGCATGAGGATCACCAATAATGTTGTCAATTGGATGATTCTTATGCACTCTCGTCTCTGGTATATCCGGTTCCTGAATTTCTGAATCAAGGTTCGTGCTCAACTCCCCCATATCATGTGTTCCCTAAGAAGAAGATTCTATGTTATCATTTTCATTAGTTTCAGATGCAGATGCAGCATTGGAATCGGGAGTTACAATCGGTACAGTTGCATGGGTTGAGAAACTGGAGTCATCACCGCCTCCAAAGAAATCATACAAATTTGCGAAATCATACACATTTGCCGCATCATCGGCAGATAAATCAGGAAGGTTGAAAGACTTGAATAGAGCGTCATAATCAAAACCCCAAGATGGCTAGTTGGTTCTGGTGGAGTGCTGTGTTTACTGCAATCCACTTCGAACCATTCCTCGACAGTACGAGTTCCTATATTGTACACTCTCTTGCAAGGCGAGTTGGCAACATATCCTAAGAAGATGCCTTCCATCGCTTTTGCATGAAACTTAGACTTGCGGTATTTGTATTGTAACAATAAGGAACAGGGACTACCAAAAGGAACTAGGTAGTCAAGATTGGGAGGTCGATTGTTAATCAACTCATAGCAAGTCTTGTTGTGCCTCTTCACAACCAGAACTCCATTCAAAACGAGACAAGCTGTATTTACTGCTTCTGCCCAGAAAGTGACAGGAAGCTTTGCATCTGACATCATTGTCCTTGCAGTCTCAATCAAGGTTTTGTTCTTCCGTTCTGCAACTCCATTCTGCTGAGGTGTGTACGGGGCACTAAATTCGTGACTGATCCCCTTCTTCTGACAGAAATGTTCCATCAAGTTATTCTTGAATTCAGTTCCGTTATCACTCCTTTATCTTCTAACCTTCAAATTGCAAAGAGATTCCAAGCTCACGATCAGATATTGAAAAATGTCAGCAGTCTCGTCCTTTGTACCTAAAAAATGCACCCAAGAAAAACATGAGAAATCATCAGTTACAACTAGACAGTATGACTTACTTCCAATACTCCTGATACTTATGGGGCCAAACAGATCCATATGTAATAGCTCCAAAGGGGGTATCGATGGAGTTTTAGAGCTTGGGCTTGTGAGACTTCAGTTACTGTTTGCCCTTTTTACAAGGCATACAATCAACTGCAACGGCAAATCTCAGCTTAGGAACACCGGTTACCAAACTGTTTCGGACAAGATGATTCATTTTACGATAAGAAATGTGTCCGAGTTTCCTATGCCACAAGATAGAGTCAAGCTATGTCGCTTTGGTAAGCAAACAAGTAGCAACTGATGAGGTGGTTGTTGCCACGCTCATATCAATCGGATAAGTATTGTTTGTGCTTGGTGCTCGCATCAGAATCCAATCTTCAGGAACTTCAAAACCAGGTTTGAGAATAATGCATTCAGATTTATCAAACATAACGGAGTACTCCTTGTCGCACATCTGAGAAACACTCAACAGGTTATGCTTTATCTTCTCGCAGTAGTTGACGTTGTCTAAGCTGACACAACCATTTGACACAATGCCTTGACAAGTGATATTACCGCCTTTCTCTCCAGCAAAGGCCACATAGCCGCCACTAAATGGTTTTACATCTTGAAGCAGGGCTATGTTACCTGTCATGTGCCAGGAGCATCCACTATCTACATACCAACGATTAGAGATAGTACCCTTCAGATGTCCCTGCACGAGTCACAAGAAATTAATTACATTTGGAGACCCAAGCCATAGTGGTCTTGGGTCGTCCGTCTTTCTCAAAATAAACAACCTCAATTAATTCACAGTCGTGACTGTCAAA
Organism: Smallanthus sonchifolius; assembly: GCA_023525975.1. Taxonomy (NCBI): domain Eukaryota; kingdom Viridiplantae; phylum Streptophyta; class Magnoliopsida; order Asterales; family Asteraceae; genus Smallanthus; species Smallanthus sonchifolius. The sequence continues at coordinate 101,148,858 of CM042019.1, forward strand.
ACTGGATGAATCTTTAGAAGACTTGGGATCAGAAGACTGAGAACTTTTAGATTTCTTGTTCCAGGAACTTTTATTTTGTTTTACTAGAACAGTCGGCTTGCATTCAGACGCACCAGGTGAACTAGTAGAAGCTTCACCTGGTTGAATTCCAGCCAGTTGTTCTAGCTTTCTCAATCTCTTGTTCCTTCTTCTCCTCTGTGGCTTAGAAAGCTTAACAGCATGTTTCTCACCAGTAGGTGCACTACCAGAGATAGAAGCACAAGGTTTAGCAGATAGCTTTTCCCTTTTTGGAACATATGGTTTAGCCTCAGATGTGATCTTTGGCTTTACCATAAGTTTTGCTGGTGATTTCACCACATTTTCTTTTGGACTCTTGGAACGCTTCACTGGTGGTGACTTAGAGATAATAGCTGGTTGCGAAACAATTGGCCGTTTCCCTTGGTTCTTAGGGCATTTCACAAAGATGTGACCAACCATACGACAGTGAAAGCAAGTTCTCTTTTCATTGTATGTCCTCCTACAAGGCTCATTAGATCTGGCATTAGATGACTCAGCATGATGAGCATGAGAAGTTGTTTGGTAAACATTAGTTTGACCCGATGAAGAATGGTTCTTGGGAATATAATATTTTTGAAAATTTTCTTCATAGCCAAGCCCAAAATGAGCTGAAAAGGCTTCCTTTTTAACTTCATTAATGTTTTTGTTAGAAATAAAGACTGATAGCTACAAAACTTTCTAAGTACAAATGTTGCTTACCTCAGAGTTTGCTGCTGACCAACAAACTGCTGCGGATAAGCTTATCTCCAACTTTGCAGCTGATAGCCATTTCCACTGAAGATCAAACGTTGCAGTTGACTGACTTCGATAAAGAAACCATTACCACTGACAACTTTCGGCTACACCACTGACACACTCCACGCAGAAAGAATGTCACTGGTGCAGACAATTGTAACATTTCTAATTTTTCATTATCTGTATTTCAATTCAATGTGGCACATTTCAAACCCAATCCTAGTACACCGACTTGTTCTATTCGTACTAACAATTAAATACTATGTTCCAATGCAAATCCGCAAATTTTACACGGGTAAATCCTATTAAAATTCTAAAATAAGTTTATACTTATATTAATCTATCAAAACTGAAATTTGCAAGGACTGTTTTTATAAATTAACAAGAAATCCTAGTAGGCACGGTCGCGCCTCGTTCTGGCACGGTCGCGCCAAGTGCCTTGACACGGTCGCGCGCCTTGCTTTGGAACGGTCGCGCCCGGTGCCTTGGCACGGTCGCACCTCTCATCAGTTAAAACGTAAATGCAGCCTTTAATCGCAGGGACATTTGAATTCGTAACCGATATACGCATCATTACCATTAACAAAAACAATAAATCGAATAATCACCACAATTACATCCAATAACTCCAAGAAATTCGATTAGTCTCAAAAACCAAAATTCTTTCAATTGAAACCACAATTCGTCTATCCTGAATTGAAATCCTCCCAAGCAAACACTGCATCGAACCCTTCTGAAACTCCCGAAAACCTTGAAGCAGTCGGATTTGCAGCAGAAGACGTCGGAAACCAAACCCGTCGCCGCCGGAACTCGCCTCTACCGTACGCTATCGATTCATCGTCTTTTTGGGTAACTGAAACCTCCTATACTTTCGTTTTAGTCCATAGATCAAAAGCCCCAACTTGATTTGGGCTTACAATAGCCAATTTAACACGAACCCGAATCTAGGGTTCATTCTAAAATGGTTTAATTGAATCATACTTTGTACATGTTTTAAATACAATTAACCTATACAAATAGACTCGAAATCACCTAATGGATAAAAGACCTATGATTTCCAACATTAACAATATAAGATTTAAGCAATTCGTTTCTATTTTGGAACAGACACGGTCGCGCTAGTCTTCTAACGCGGTCGTGCTTCATGAGACACGGTCGTGCTAATCCCAGCACGGTCGTGCCTCACACACTCAGACCCGGTCATGCCTCTTGACTAGACGTGGACATGCCTCAGAATCCTAGACACGGTCGTGCCTTGGTCGTGCCTAATGAACAGCTTAATTATGTCTTCTGTTTGACTAACACGGTTGCGCCCGTGGTTCTAGCACGATCGTGCCTTCTCCCAGGCACAGTCGTGTGTGTGAGAAAATCTTGGCAGAATACTAAATTTTATATTTTAAAATCAATAAGCATTCCAAATGAATTTTTAAATTAATTGGTTTTATAAAGATTTATATTAACTTTATTTAAAAAGATCAAATGCCTATTTCTAAGATAAATAGAAATTATACATGAAAATCTACAAAAGTATATTTACACATATTTATAAAAAAAATGATTAACAAAAGTTAATTATTAAATTATAATTAATAAAATACCCGATACATTTTTATGACTAAAAGACTAGGTTACATATTTTATAAATAAATAAATAAGATAAAAATTATTTATTTAATTTATATTTAAGAATTATATATTTAAGTTATACTTAATTACCCCTAATACCTACATTGTTTTTATAACTAAGTAAATATATAATAATTTTGTTTTTTATTTATTTAGTTATTCAAACTCAAACTTTGATCAAAATGTTCTAAAAATATCCATTTCAAACCTTTCATTTTATGCAATACCTTCCAAGAACAAACCACTAACTTTATACACACATCTAATCCAACCCTAGACTTAGACATAGACTATTGTGCACACTATTAATTTAATATACATTCCAATCTAGGTTAACGTTGTGCACTACAAGGCTCATATTACTATCTAGTCTCTCATGTTAGCTACGCCTTTTGAATCAAGTGAGTATTACATAGCCCCTTTTACACTTTTTGGGGGTGGAACATGAACACTATATACTATTGCTTACATTTACACAAACTATACAAATACAAATCCTCTTTACATTCATGTGTGCAATTTGAGCTTTATGCCTGAGTGCTAGTTGTGCTAACTTTTGTGTGCAATTTATGTGCAATCATTAACTATTCAAACCGACGGTAAAAAATGATAGATCTATTGAGTCTGACAAACCCACCCAGATTGGGGTGATTGTTACCGACAACACAATTTTGCATGCTAGTTACAAAGGTTTGATTGTACTTGGTTACACAATAGCTGCTCTCCATAAATGCCTTATTTTATCATGTTATGTAAGGATTTGTTTATTCATAATCTATATGTTATCTATATACAAACCTATGTATGCTCACCAACTTTTTAGTTGACCTTATTTTATTCATGTTTCAGGTACTAATGTGTGATTTTGATCAAGACTTGCTACACTTAAGTTTTGGACCTAGATAATTTTAAATAAAGGATTATGTATTTCATTTTATGTACTTGGTTTGATTTGGTTTTATCTTGAATACTTGAAATGAATTTGAATGATTAATATATTTCAATTTAGTTAACCTTGTGCTCATGAACAGTGTACATGTCCCGCCCCGATGATTTCGCCGTTGGTTGGGGTGTGACAACAATAAAGCACTACAACGCTCTTCTCCAAGCATGAAAGCAATGATGCCTAAGAAGACGTTTGAGTAAAGTTAACCTTTATAGTGTTTATTGTCATTATACGTAGAATAGCTTTAATACAAGATCAACGGTTTGTGTTAGATCTGATCCTTAGAATCAAGGGTCTGTCTTGATTCTAAGTTACTATATAAGTAGTATTTAGAGTCATTGTATCTTAATGCTTTTCTTAGAGTTTTCTCTGTAGTCTTGTAACCATTGAAGCTTAATACAAATTGCATTTATCAGTACTTCTTGTGTTTACTTGTTTACTTTGATTAAGTTGTGATTGTTTTTGCCAATCTCAACTGGAATAGAACCATCTTGTATTTACCGATCCTACAAGTGGTATTAGAGTTTTGGCTCACAGATTAAACAAACTCACACTTGTTTAATCATTCTTCTGTTCTATTCTAAACTATCTCTTTGTTAAAATCTCTCACCACAAATCAAAACAAAATGGCTCAAAACAATGGATTTGAAGATATTAGAAGCATCAACAGACCACCAAGACTGGTGTCTGGGGAAGACTACGATATGTGGAAGAACAGAATGGAAAGCTTCTTCTGCTATCAGGAACAAGGGATGTGGAAATCCATTAAAGATGGACCATACATACCCATGGTGTCCTCTGCTGATTCCGGAGGTGCACTGGTTCCCAAAGAACCCTCCAAGTACTATGATGAAGACATCAAGAAAATGGAGGTAGACATCAAAGCCTTGGGAGCCATCTAGATGTGCTTACCAAATGAAGTTTTTCATAACTTCAGAGGTTATAAAACCGCAAAAGAGCTATGGGAGGCTCTTGAGAAGATGTTTGCTGGATCAGAAGAAGTCAAAGAAAATAGAAGAGACATCCTGAAGCAGCAATATGAAAACTTCGTCTGGAAGGAAGGTGAGTCTCTAACTGTTTTATATAACAGATATACCTATCTTGTAGGTGAGCTGTAGTGCTCAAAGGTGAAGTTGGAGAATGAAGACATTCTCAAAAAGTTCTCCAGATCTCTACCAAGTTGCTGGACACTCTACACAGTGTCCATCAGAAGAACTGAGAATCTGAAGACTCTCTAGATGACTGAGCTCTTCGGAATGCTAAAAACCTATGAGCTAGAGATGATTCAGGCAAAAGAAAGAAGCTCAAGCTACCAAACAGCCTCAACATCCACCACCACCTCTTCTGCCATCCACTCTAACCACTCAGGTCCTAGTTCACGCAACTACTATCCTCCCATCGTCACTCATCCCCAAACTCCAACCTCTCAAACAAACACATCACCATTTCTCCAAGAAGCTCCTCCTCAAACCTCAACCTCTGCTGCTTTTGTTTCTGAAAACTCAAGCAACATGTCCTTTATCAAGGAGGATTTGGAATGCTTCCATCCAGATGAATTAGAAGAAATGGATATACAGCACTCGTATGCCATGCTCTCTATAAGAGCAAAAAGGTTCTACTCTAGAACCGGAAGACCCATTCCAAGTAACAACTCCAACGACAGAGTTGGCTTGGATAAAATCAAATTAATATGTTACAACTGTAACCAACTGGGTCACTTTGCTAGAGAATGCAAGGCACCTAGGGCAAACCCAACAGCTCCTCAATTAAGATAAGCTCACCAAGCCCAACCAAGACAACAACAGCAACAAGCTACTCCTCCAGCTCAAACTGCAGCTTGTGCAGCTGTTGGAACTTCTGACTTTGATTAGAGCTTCCAGTATGAAGATATGCCTGCTAACAACCTATGGCAGACATAACTGAGATACCGCCTCAGGTATATGAACATCTCTGTTCCCAATCTTGTATTGATAAGGTGTTAGGCGACAAACAAGCATAATCAAAACCTTATAGATCAAAATGAAGAGTTTCATCAAATGAAATCTGAATTCATAAAAGTCAAAAACAGTTATAAAGAAAAAATTAACTGCCTAAGGAAAGAGATTTCATTACTAAAACATGAACAAACAAATCTTGAAACTTAGATTGATGATCTACTGGCTAGATTAAAAGCTACCAGATCAAAATTGGCAGAACAGAAAGTTCATGTTCACAAATATGAATTTGCATCCAAAAAGCTGCAAAGACTTTTGGATGCTCAAATTCATGACAAGGTAAAAACTGGTCTGGGGTATCATGCTGAACAATACCAAGCCGTTGCACCTCCTACTGACTACGTTACCATCCATGAACCAAGCTTCAATCTCTTAAATCTTGAAAATGCCAACGGAGATCTTGATCCTTCAAGGCTTGAACCATTGGTGCAAGAATGCACTACCTCGCCTGAGTCTGAGTAAACTTGCTCAGAGTCCACTAAAACCGAGGAGGCCTCATCACCAGTACAAGTACCAGCACCGCCTGTTCTTGAAGTCATTCAAACAAGTGCTCATGTCCCTTTACCAACTGTTTCGGTTCCTATGCCTTTCAAACAAATCAAAATCAGCTATCCTCCAGAAGGTAGAAAGCTAACTGTTGAAAAGGGACAGTCTTCAACCTCAACCAACTCAAAACCTGAAAGAAAGGTGTTTGACATATGTCATGCGCCTGGAGAAAGAGTTCCATATGTTCAAAAGACATTGGAAAAAGCCACCTTTGAGCACAACAAAGCTCACCCCTGGAACTTCAAAGACTTGTTCAAAAGAAAGGACTATGTGTACTTTCAGAGGGACAATCTGGCCAAATCATGCTTTGTCTGTGGCAAATACAACCACACTACCAGCACCTGCTTCTACTACCTTCAGCAGCAAAGAAACCTCAAACAACATGCTTTTGAGAAGAAAAACAAGAACAAAAAGGTAAGGAGTTTTGAAGCCAAGGCAACTCATTTCAAAAACTCTCTTTCCCCACCAAGGAAGCAGCTGCCAAAGCCTCAACAATATTGCATCATCTGTGGTGAATCAGACCACTTTGCTGCAAATTATGAATTTAATCCCTTCAACCAGATCCTTCATCAAACCCCTCCTAAACAAAAGCCCATCAGCATGAGAACTTCTATAGAGAAGCCCTCCGTCAACAAGGTAAAGAAGGATAAGTATACATGTTGTTTAACCATCAGCAGCCAGCATAAATGTTGGTAATCAAGCCAAGCCCAAGAAACCCAAGGACAAGCCTTCAGCAGCAACCAAGTTTGCTGCTTCTCAAGCAAAACCATCAGCAGCAACAAAATCTACTGCTGATAAGCTAAAGTCATCAGCAGCAAAATACACTGCTGATAAGCCGAAGTCCTCAGCAGCAACAAAATCGGCTGCTGATAAGCTAAAGTCATTAGCAGCAAAATTTGCTGCTGATAAAGCAAATCCATCAGCAGCCAAAGCAACATCAGCTGCTGACAGAGCAAAGAGAACTAGAAAACCATCTCCTCAGCAATGGAGAGCCAAGATCCCAGCTTCTATCCCTCCAAGAATCATCATTGGCTCTGTTGAATGCGCACATGCTGAAACTGATATTCCGAAAACCCTTTTCTTCAAGTATGCAAGCTCTTGGATTCCTCCCACTAACTAGATTTCTCACACGTGCAGGGGCAGCCAGGTCACAAGAATAACACCTATGTGGTAGACAGTGGTTGTTCCAGGCACATGACAGGCAACAGATCCATCCTCTCCAACTTCAGACACTTCAATGGAGGATATGTTGCCTTTGGGAGTGACTCAAAAGGAGGATCTATTACTGGACAAGGGTTGTGTCAAATGAAAGAATTAGTATTGATAAAGTAAATTATGTCAAAGAATTAGACTTCAATCTCATGAGTGTTTCCCAGGTCTGTGATCAAAAGCATTGGATGCTCTTCACAGACAAAAAATGCTTTGTACTATCTCCTGGCTTATCCAAACCTCCTCCAGAAAAGATTTTATTAACTACTCAGAGAAAAGAAAATATTTATGTGCTTGATATGAATGTGGTCACTCCATCTGACAATGTATCCTGTTTTCTGTCAAAAGCTTCAGTTGATGAATCAGCTCTCTAGCACATGAGATTAAGCCACGTTAACATCAAAACTATCAAGAAATTGGTGAAAGACAATCTTGTCAGAGGGCTTCCTGATAAAGAATTCCAGCTAGAAGATCACTGCATTGCTTGTTTGAAAGGGAAGCAACACAAGAGTTCTCACAAGCCCAAGACTTTGAATACAAATGATACTCCACTACAGCTGCTGCATATGGATCTCTTTGGTCCTACAAATATTATGTCAATGGGCAAGAAGTCATACTGTCTGGTGATAACTGATGACTACACCAGATTCTCATGGGTATACTTCTTGAGAACTAAAGATGAAACTGCAGAGATCCTCAAATCCTACATCCTTAAGGTAGAGAATCAAAGCAGCCAGAAGGTGAAGATCATAAGGTGTGATCAGGGCACAGAGTTCAAGAACTACACTTTGAACAGTTTCTGTGAGAGCAAGGGAATTGAAAGGCAATACAGTGCTCCAAGAACTCATCAACAAAATGGATTTGCTAAAGGAAGAAACAGAACTCTAATTGAGTCAGCAAAATCTATGTTGGCCAACTCAAAACTGTCTCTCACATTTTAGGCAGAAGCAGTAAGCACAACCTTCTATGTGCAAAATAGAGTTCTCATAGTCAAGCCTCTCAACAAGACACCCTATGAACTATGATTCCAAAGAGTCCCATACATTGGATTTCTAAAACCTTTTGGATGTCCATGCACAATTCTGATCACACATGGGGTTCTTCCTAAGTTTGGTGCCAAATCTGTTGAAGGATATTTTGTGGGCTATTCCTCTCAATCCAAGGCCTACAGAATATTCAACTCAAGAAAAAGATTTATGGAAGAATCAGCCAATGTGGAATGCAGAGAACATATTGTCTGTGAACAGGGAAAAAGTCCAAACTGGCTCTTTGACATAGACTCCTTCACCCAAATATTTGAGCCTCTCATCTTCTCCAATATGGAGTCTTCCTCTTCTCAAGCACCTGCTTCCACCTCCTCAGACTACAGACTGGATTTTCCAAAATCTTATATCAGTCTGAGAAGACCATCCATTGATCCTCCATCTATTATGGAAGACATTAAAGCAAGTGCAGCCAGAACCACACTCTCTAATGTCACTAGCAACAGCCTGTCTGAAAATGAAAACTTGAATGAAGACTCCTCGGTAAATGCTATAGATGCTGCAAATACCATTGCTTATAATACTAATGTAGCTGTCAATCTTGAAGACTCTTCAACCATGAATGAAGAAATCCCTGATCAAAATCAAAGCAATCTTGAGCAAGGGATACAGCTGGAGGTGGTACCAGCACAAAGGATCAACAAGAAACATCCTCTGGAAAATATTATTGTCCAAGTTCACCAAGGAGTTCTCAAAAGAAGGAATCTCATGAGGCCAGTATATGTTTGTTTTCATGTTTTCTATCTCAGGTGGAACCAAAGAAGATAGATGAAGCTCTGCAACACAGCAGTTGGATTGAGGCAATGCAGGAAGAGTTGCTGCAATTCAATAGACAGGATGTCTGGAAGCTTGTTGATCTTCCACCTGGTCAATATGCCCATGGCACAAGATGGGTATTCAGGAACAAGCAATATGAGAGAGGCATTGTGGTCAAGAACAAAGCCAGACTTGTAGCTCAAGGCTACACTCAGGAAGAGGGAATTGACTATGATGAAGTCTTTACTCCTGTTGCCAGACTAGAGGCCATCAAAATCTTCCTGGCCTACTCTGCATCCAAGAATTTCATGGTCTATCAAATGGATGTCAAGAGTGCCTTTCTATATGGGAAGATTGGTGAAGAAGTATATGTCAAACAGCCTCCAGGCTTTGTAGATCCTGCACATCCTAACCAAGTGTTCAAACTAGACAAAGCTCTATATGGCTTACATCAAGCCCCAAGTGTCACACCCCAACCGGCGGCGGAAACGTCGGGGCGGGACATGTAGACTGTTCATGAGCACGAGGTTGACTAAATTGAAATATATTAATCATTCAAATTCATTGCAAATATTCAAGACAAAAAAAAATCACCAAGTACATAAAATGAAATACATAATCCTTTATTAAAATTATCTAGGTCCAAAACTTATGTGTAGCAAGTCTTGATCAAAATCACACATTAGCATCTGAAACATGAATAAAGTAAGGTCAACTAAAAAGTTGGTGAGCATAAATAGGTTTAATCATAAATAGTGTATAGATGTAAATAATCAAATCCTTACATAACATGATAAAATAAGGCATTTATGGGGAGCAACTATTGTGCAACTAAAGTACAATCAAACCTTTGTAACTAGCATGCAAATTGTGTTGTCGGTAACAATCACTCCAATCTGGGTGGGTTTGTCAGACTCAATAGATCTATCATTGTTAACCGTCGGGTTGAATAGATAATGATTGCACATAAATTGCACACAAACTGTTAACACACCTACTACTCAAACACAAAGCTCAAATTTTGTATACATGAATGTAAAGAGGATTTGTGTTTGTGTAGTTTGTGTAAATGTAAGCAATTGTGTGTATAGAGTTCATTTTCACCCTAAAAAGTGTAAAAGAGTAAAAGGGGCTATGTAATACTCGCTTGATTCAAAGGTGTAGCTAACACGAGAGACTAGGTAGCAACGTGATCCTTGTAACGCACAACGTTAACCTAAAGTGTATTGCGTGTGAACATGAATTAATAGGATGTCTAAATCAAAGTCTAGGGTTTCAATGGATGTGAGTATAGGGAATTGTATAATGAGTTCGTGTCGATTTATGAAAAAGGATTGTGTAGGTGTTGAATAAAATGAAAACAATTTGCAATGAATAGTTTTTAAAATATTTTAAATTAGGGTTTGGATTTAAATAAGTAACTTAAATAATTATTATTTATTTATTCTAGTTACAAAATAATGTAGTTATTCGGTTTATTTAAGTATAGCCTAAATAACCAATTTTTTTTAAATATAAATTAAATAAATAATTTTTACTTTATTTATTTATTTATAAAGATATGTAACTTATCCATTTAGTTATAAAAATAACTGGCGTATTATATTAAATATAAATTAAATAAATAATTATTTTCTCTATTTTATTATTTATAAATATGCGTAAATATGAAGTTGTGTAAATAATATTTATGTGTAGGGTTTAAATGATAAATATACATTTAACTTTGTAAGTTATAATAAATAATTTTATTTACTTACTTATCATTTAGAAATAAGTATTTTGATTGTTTTAAATAAATCTAATATTTTATAAATTTTATAAAATCAATTGTTTTTATTTGGAATTAAATTTAAATATTTAGATTTTTGTTTTAAAATTTTAATATACAAGTTTAACAACTAAATTCGTAATAAAACTAAATTTATATTGAAAATTGATAAATCTGGTTTTATTCTGTTATAAATATTGCAAGGTTTATAAAAATATTTTTTATAAAATTTTTGGAGTTTTGAAACTGATTTTAAAAAAGATGCAGACCACCCGGTTCGAACCCGGGTGGTTTCTGTATAGATAGCGCGCAACACCACTAGACCAGGGGACTCACCCGTGTAACAGAACGGGTCCAAAATGTATTAACACAGGCTTACAGTGGAACCGGGTTTGGGTTTAAGGGTTGCGCAAAAAGGGTTCGGTGTTTATGGGTTTCGAACCCACGCCACCTGGATCGGCGGTGTAGTGACTTACCGGCCGGACCAGGTGGTTTTCGCTGGTTGATTACGGATTATAATTGATTAAAACACGATATTAAAACAAACAAAAATTCAAATACGATACCACCCGCCATGAACCCTAGTCCTAATCGGTGGCGGTGCAGTGACTTACCGGCCGGACCAGGTGGTTTCGCTGGTTGATTACGGATTATAATTGATTAAAACACGATATTAAAACAAACGAAAATTCAAATACGATACCACCCGCCATGAACCCTAGCCCTAATCGGTCGCGATTAGTTTTGTTAACACGAATTGGTATGGGGCTTTTGACAAGGATCCGAAAATGAATCGAATGAGAGTAATCTTACTTGTTTTGGTTTGGGCACGAATGCACGCGGCTACGGGTTTGCTCCGATTGTTCTTCGGGATCGACATGATTCCAGAGACGAAATGAGATGCGATTTTTGGTTCAGAAAGGTTGTAAGGGACTAGGCGAAGGTGTGTGTGTCGTTGAATTGAATTGATTTCATCTAAATTACACGATTTGGTTTCGATTTGACCGTAACAGCCGTGGGGGCTGATTACGCGTTAATTCGATCAATTAGGGATGAATCGAGTCATGTTAAGGTGCTGGATAAATGAGGGATCTGTCTGTGTGTAAATTGCGAGATTGGAGACGCGTTAATTTCACGAATTGAACGAGGATTGATACGGATTTTGACTATCCAAAGTCAAATTCGTTCGAAATTTGAATCTGCCGCTTAAACGATCGAAATGAGTTGTTACTTGGGCCTGGTTTGGGTCGATTTCTGTTTGTGTAACCATGAGGAGTCCAAACCACCCCGATTCGGTCGAAGGCATCCTTGGATTTTCACGGATTGGGCTGCTTTGACTTTTGAGAGTCAACCGGATCATAGAAAGTCAAAATCAAGGTTTAAAAGTCAAAATTGAGAGTGTGGGGTTCCAATTTAGGGTTCCACTGGTTTGGGGTTCAAACAAACGTGTAATTCCTTGTTAATTGAATAAATGTATGTATGTGTGTATGTATTTGTTTTATATTTTTATAAATATATACATATATATAGGATTCTAATAATGTATACCCGTGTAAAACTCGTGAATTTGTATTGGAACCTAGTGTTTAATTGTTGGTACGAATAAAATAAATCAGTGTACTAGAATTGGATTTCAACATGATTCATTGTACTAGGATAACGACATGAAAATCAGAAATGTTACACCAAGAGCCTAGTATGAAACTTTGTCTGGATATCTACTAAGCAACAACTTCAGAAGAGGTGTCATTAACCAGACCTTGTTTATCAAAGATGAAGGGGGAGAAATCTTACTGGTTCAAATCTACGTAGATGATATCATATTTGGATCAACAAGGAAGAAGCTGTGTAAAGACATCGAGATCCTGATGCACTCAAAGTTTGAAATGAGCTCAATGGGTGAGCTAAATTTCTTTCTGGTCTTCAAGTCAAACAATTTCCAAATGGAATCTTCATCAGCCAATCCAAATATGTCAAGAGCATTCTGGAAAGATTCAAGATGGCTGACTGCTCTGCTGCAAGAACCCCTATGCAAGTGCACCATCAGCTGACTCCAGACAAAGATGGTCAAGACACTGATCAACATAAGTACCGTGCAATGATGGGGTCTCTCATGTATCTCACTGCCTCAAGGCCAGATATAATGTTTGCATTATATCTCTGTGCAAGATTCCAAGCAGCTCCAAAGATTTCACATCTTCAAGCTGTCAAGAGAATTTTCAGATACCTAAAGGGAGCCCCAAGACTTGGGCTATGGTACTCTAAAAATGATAAGTTCAATCTGTATGCATACACTGACAGTGATTATGGGGGATGCAACTTGGACAAAAAGTCCACTTCAGGGGGATGCCAGTTTCTGGGAGGGAGACTGATTTCATGGCAGTGCAAGAAGCAAACATGTGTTTCAACTTCTATAGCAGAAGCAGAATACATTGCAGCTTCAAGTTGTTGTGCACAAGTCATCTGGATACAAAATCAAATGCTGGATTATGGGATGACATTCATGGCAACTCCCATTCACATTGACAACATGAGTGCTATATCAATCACAAACAATCCGGTGCAGCACTCCAAGACAAAGCACATTGACATCAGGTATCACTTCGTAAGAGATCAAGCTGAGAAAAAGAGAATTATTTTAACCAAAGTTCATACCAATGAGCAATATGCTGATTTGTTTACAAAACTGTTTGATGAAGCTAGATTTAGATATTTAGTTGAATCTATTGGTATGATCAACTTTGATTAAAATATGTCTCTAAAATTTTGTCCTTGTAAATATGTTTGTCTTTTGTTATAAATAAAAGTTTCAAGTCAGCAACATCCATTTTTGTTGCTGACAGGTTTAATAATCAGCAGCAAAGATTTTGCCACTGACTGCTTTAAGTTATCAGCAGGATCAAGTTTCCTGCGGATAGCTTTAAGGCAGTCAGTAGCAACTCCCTTGCTGCAGATCAATGCATCCATCAGCAGCAATAGTGTTTGCTGCTGACAGACTTAACCATCCGCTGCAACCAAGCTTGCAGCGGATAGGCTTAACCATCTGCAGCAACCAAGTTTGCTGCTGATGGGTAAAACAATAAGTCCAAATTAACTTTTACCCACTGTAAAAATACTTTCAGTCCTTACCAAGACGGCTTTAGTGTATTACAGTTGTAACAGTAAAAAGGTGAATTAGGTTGTACTGTACAAGTCATTTTGCTTTTCCCTACTCTGCCGTTATAAGAACAAATCAAATTTCTTCACCACCCTTCACATTTAATTTCGCCCTAACTCCCATCACTTTCTCTCAAGCCCCCAAAACATTCAAAGCCTTCCATTCCTAACCACCCTTCAAAACCACCCTTTTTCCCTCCAAAATCCAACAAAAATGGCAGACATAAACAATCCTGATCATAATTTCTCCCCATATCACAACCTCACGGCATACTTAACCAAAGGAAAGAAGTCCGAGGGGTTTGATGATATGATCGATTTTCTGTGCCGATCAAAGATACTTTTTACACTAACAGTCAACCCTACCATATATATTCCTCATATGGAGGATTTTTGGAATACCGTCGTCTACTCTACCGAACTGGGGATTCCCCAAATAAAAGCTAAGGTAGACGGCAAGGACATCATAATCTCTGAAGCTACTCTCCGAAAACATCTTCAGCTTCAAGATGAGGGGGCAGCCATCTCATACTCAAAGGAAGAATACATGAGGACCTTTGTATCCATAGGGTACACTGGAAATCAAAATAAGTATACAATAGAGAAAGCACTGATGGGCCCTCCATGGAAGTATCTCTGCCATACTCTTCTACAATGCATATCTCAGAAGAGAAGTGGATGGCATCAAGTGAGCTCTGCACTTGCCTCTACTTTCCATGGTATGGTTGCTGGCTTAGACTTCAACTTTGTACACCTCATCTTTGAGGGTTTGAGATATAACCTTCAAGAGGGTGCAAAGAAACAATTTTTTATGTACCCCAGATTCTTGTAGGAGGTTTTCAACCAGGAACTAAAAGATCTCTCAAAACCTGCAAGAATCTACATCATGTTTGGTCATAAAAATAATATTTTTCAAAGTATGAGAATTGTTTCCAAAAAGTTCTCAGGGGTCAATGTTCCATTGTTATCTACAATGCTGAACATACAAAGTACCTAGGGTGACAGTTTAGCAATCCCAACTGATCCTGATCCCACACCCTCCACTTCACATCCTGAAAAACAATCTACTTCCACTGTTCGAACCCCTGTGCATACTACTAAGGATGCACAGGCATAGAAATTACTTACATCTGTTTTTGTTGTTATCGTTCAACTGGAACCAAGGGCCCCAGTTGCAATGACATATACTAGAAAAAGGAGCAAGAAGACTCCTTCTCTTCTTGTCTCACAGGCCCAATCCCAACCTAAAATCCCTCATTCAGAATCCCAACATTCTGATGAGAATATCAAAAGGGATAGCCACACCATTAGAGAGACTTCCTTGGAAGTTTCTCTATTAGGATCAAGATCACATCCCGGATCCATAGAACAACCTGCTGAGCCATATCATTATTTCTCTTCTCTGAACTTAAGTGCAGAGGCACCTAGTCAAGATGATATACCTTCTCCAACTACCACTATCTCGGAGGTATTGATTGACTTGGCTGCTAATGAACCCAACCCAAGTTCATCACCCAAGAAGGTTCACTCTGGGAGTGATGATAGAGTGAATGTGGAGAGGGCTGTCACTACTCCTGGTACATCAACTGACCGGGAGGACAGTGATAACATAACTAAGACCCTAACCATGGCAACTCACAATGAGGATGTTTCCTTAGAAACACTCTTCACTGAGAGGAATCCCAGGCGCCAAGAAAACCAGGGTGATGGGGATACAGAGGCTAGGCCTAAGACCCCATCCAGCTCCAAGGATTCCACAACTGTGAATGAGGACAGACTGAAACTTTATAATTTGGAATTGACAGCTAGGGTGGCAATGCTAGAGGCTGAAGTGTCCAAACTGCGGCACCAAGTCTCTATACATGAAGCCCATCAATGCCCTTCAGTGACTTATCCCTCCCTTATATCAGTGGGCACTCAAACAGATAACACTCTATGCACTGATGCAACAAAAAAGGGGGATGTAGTTACCAAGGAAGATGATACGGACAACCTAGAAGAATGGATACAAGAGCAGACTGTGTTTCAAAGTTCGCTATACAAACCTGCTTTTGTTCAAATCCAAGACTTGCCAGACTCAGTAAATGAAGAGGAAGATATCACTGAGGATTGGAAGTTAGTTGTCTGAGTTGTTGATGAGGTGTTGCAAGATGAAACTCTCCATGAAGACACACCTCCATCATTCAGCATACTTCCTGATGCTACAGTCATAATAAGTCAAACATCTACTCCCCAATTCTCACTAACTTCAAACAAGCTAGAATTCGACTCCATTCTAGCTTGGGGGTATGATGGCATAGCTGAGAGATTCTGGATTGGATGGGAGTTTAGTGGAGTAGAAGAGCTAAACTGGAACACTCTTAATGCCCTCCAGGTTCTTAATCTATATCTGACAAGATGTATCAACAATTCATCAGATCTCTCAGCAGAACTTGCAATCAGCAGGTTCTATGACTTAATGGAGGATAATATGCCCTGGTTTGAAAGACTACTAAAAGAAGCAAATAGGGTGGCTTATCCTGAATCTTCATCAATAGCAGAACAAAGACTGGCTCCAAGAACACTTGACTTAATCAGGAGCAGTGCTTTAACTGAAGAAGAAGTTATCTGCTGGCGAAGATTCCTGTATAACATCATGGTCAGGGACTTGGAAGTGCTAGGATGGGTGAGCACCGATTCCTCTGATTTCACCTTCTTCCTAAGCAATGGATCTTCTCTCTCAATCAACATCAAAGAGATCTTACTCCTACCTTCAGACTTCCTACACAAAGTCTTTGAGCTCAGATCACTCATCCGCAACATCAACTCCTTAGAAAGTCAAGAAATGATCAAACTCATCAAGGCTTCTCTTTATAAGGAGGAATCGCCTGCAATGAATGACTCTGACTCAGATCTATCCCTTCCCTCCTCACCAACTGTCATACTGAACGCAGCAGAAGGGTCAAGAAAAGTGGTTGCTCAGAATATCAAAGAGGCCTTTAAAGCTATATATGAGAATGAATGGAAAAAGGAAGAGAGTGAAGCAGTCCTTTCCTCTATGTCTACTCCTCATCATGCCAATGAAGCTGAAGCTGAGATCCTAGCAGCATCTCTTACATCTGCTGTTGTGGTCCGTGAAGCTGAAGTAGAGGCATCCAGCAAAGACAAAGGGAAAAGACCTATGACAGAAGAAAATGAAGAAAAGTTATTAAAAGAGAAGAAGCAAAGAGACGAAAGAAGAAGAAGAAGAAGAGAAGAAGAGGAGATGGCTGACTAAGAAAAGCTCAAGAAAGAAAAGCGGCCATTCTCCTCAGAGAACAACAGATCCAGCTGTATGCCAAAGAGCTGGATGATCTGAAAGTCAAGATTCCTGCAGTCTATCAAATTCAAGAAGATGAAGCTCTTGCTCTTCAACTGCAGGAACAATTTAATAAAGAAGAAGAAGAAGAAAGAGAGAAGAAGAAGAAGAAGAAGGAAGAGGCCAAGTTCAGAATAATTGATTCTAAACTAGCCAAAGAAATGAGAGAGGAGTGGATAGAGGATCTGATTTCTCAAGGAGAAGATGCAGACTACCTTGAGAAACTATCAAATAAAGAAATCTACAGACCCTTCAGCAAGGTCAATTGGGAAATAAGAAAAGGGCTGAAGAAGAAGAAAAAGCCCAACAGAAATCCAAGAAGACCATTGCCTTTAACAAAAGAACCCATGAAGAAAGGAAGGTCATGATTGAATTTCTAAAGGCTAGAGGAGAGAGTGGAAAAAGTCTAGGTGCCATGAGTTTCATGAACCCGCAAGCCCTTTACTTTAAAGTAAAAAAGGAAAAGGAAGAAAGACTGGGGAAGAAAGGCTCAAAGAAGAGGGTAATCAATCAAGAAGAAGAAAGGAAACCAAAGAAACCCAAGCCTTCTCCCTCATCTACCACTTCCTCTATCCAACAACCTTCCACTCTCCATACTAGACCTCCCTCCTCTCCACCCATAAAATCCAAATCCTCCCACCCAGCTCCTACTCATCAACTGCCTCCCAAGAAGAAAACCAAACCTACCTCCAAACCAGAAGACTCAAGAGAAATTGTCAACTGGTTCTACGGCACTAAAGATCAAAGGTTTGAAGTCTTTAGGGGAACAACATAAGAAAGAACATCAATTTATATAACTGTTGATGAGGTATTGCAGCTTCCAGATTCTGATCTAAGAAGAATGATGGAGTTGGGTGAAGCCAATGAGTCTGAGAATGAAGGTGGGAGACATCTGTTGCTGGTAATCAAACATTACTTCAACCCCAGCAAAGATGAAATCATTGATGCCAAACCTCTACAATCCCACTCTCCATTCATCAGTTGGTCCTACAATGCTAAAAAGAATGAGTTCACATTGACAGATGTTAAAGGACAGAAGATGAGGTGTTCAAGCAAGGCCATCTTCAAAATGGCAAGCAAAGACATCAAGACTCTATCTGCGCTTCCTCTTAACAATCCCAGCAAGGACAAGAGAGAATATGAGGTTGCAAGAATAGTCAGCAACATGGAAAAGCTTCAGCAGCAAAAGAAGTAAGAGAGTTTTGGTAGCATCAGTCGAGGGGGAGTTTGTAGAAATAAAGACTGATGGCTACAAAACTTTCTAAGTACAAATGCTGCTTACCTCAGAGTTTGCTGCTGACCAACAAACTGTTGCGGATAAGCTTATCTACAGCGGATACTTGTTCTTCTGCTGAAGAACAAATCTGCTGCGGATATCCTTATCTGTTGAAGACCAGAGTTGCTTCAGATAGGCTTCTCAGCAGCATCAACACTTGATGCTGCTGATAGGCAAATCATCAGCAGCTTTGGATGGTTGCATCTTGCTTTTCCACTGAAGATCAAACGTTGCAGCTTTGGATGGTTGCATCTTGCTTTGGATGGTTACACTTGGCAGTTTTAACATTCTTGACTTTGCAGCTAATAGCCATTTCCACTGAAGATTAAACATTGCAGCTGACTGACTTTGATAAAGCAACCATTACCACTGACAACTTTCTGCTACACCACTGACACACTCCACGTAGAAAGAATGTCACTGGTGCAAACAATAAAGCACTACAACGCTCTTCTCCAATCATGCAAGCAATGATGCCTAAAAAGACGTTTGAGTAAAGTTAACCTTTATAGTGTTTATTGTCATTATACGTAGAATAGCTTCAATACAAGATCAACGGTTTGTGTTAGATCTTATCCTTAGAATCAAGGTTCTGTCTTGATTCTAAGTTACTATATAAGTAGTACTTAGAGTCATTGTATCTTAGTGCTTTTCTTAGAGTTTTCTCTATAATCTTGTAACCATTGAAGCTTAATACAAATTGCATTTATTAGTACTTCTTGTGTTTACTTGTTTACTTTGATTAAGTTGTGATTGTTTCCGCCAATCTCAACTGGAATAGAACCATCTTCTATTTACCGATCCTACATTTTTAACTCCCCCATAAAACATCACTTTTAATTTTTCATTTGATTCAACAATATCGGGTTCAGTCAAAATACAATTATCACTATCAGTGATAATGTTTTTTCTTAACTTTATGTTCACTGAGCAACTCCTCAGAGACTACTCCTTCAGGGCAGGTGTTCTCAGACCCATCATCAGAAGCACTAAGGAACTCTTCATTAGATGCAGAGTCAGCCTTACTTGAGGAATCATCCTTGTTAGAGGAATCATCCTTGTTGGAGAAATCATCCTGACTCGAGGACTCATCAAGGTAAGACAAATCAATGTCAATTAAGCCGGTGACAAATTTCCAGCTTACTGGTGGAGGAATGGCATTAGTACCCAGCCCAAAGACATTCACTTGTCTCACTACAGACTCGTAGTGTTCCACCACAAAACGAGAATTTTTCAACTTCTCAATATTACCTTTCAACTGCAAGATCTCATTTTGCAGCTTGTTGATCTCATTGTTCCTTTTCTCTAACCCTTTGTACGCAACATCCAAATGAAACTGCTGATCGTTGATTTTAAGTGAATAATCACATTTTTCTTTCTTCAACGTTTCAATTGAATCTTTGTATAGTTTTTCGTTTTCTTTTTAGCTTAAAGGTGCAATACGAAGGGGTTCGACTTTGTCTTGAAACTTTGAATTTTTAACCTTTAAGCTTAGACATTTGGAACAAGGAATGATAGCAAAAGAGTTAGAATCTACCTCATTAGATGAAAAAGATGCCTCTCCAATAGCCATGAAGGTAACTGCAGTTTAGATTCTTCTTGGTCAGCCACAGAAGCTTCCCGTTCCTCTGCTTCCATCATTTCCATAATCTCAGCCATGAGACCAACTTGCGTTTGATCAATGAGGGCATCCTCTAGATGAACACCCCAATTAAAGCTGTCATCTTGTTGTGCTACCAAAGCATTGGATGTTCCACCTTGACTTTGATTGCGGTTGTTGGAGTTGTTGTACCCTTGATTATTTCCTTGGCTAGGTCTGGTGAACCCCGAGGCCAGTGCTTTGTCCTTTTGACATTCTCTTGCAAAATGCCCAAAGTTATTGCATTTGTAGCACTTGGCCTTGGACTTATCAAATCCCACCTTGGCATTTGAATGTCCACCAATAAACTTCCTGCCAGTTCTATTCATGAAACGCTTTGCCCTACTCAAGATCATGGCCATATTCCATTGAATATCCATATCCTCCATATCATCCGGATCCACCTGATTGAAGTCTTCTTCTATGGTTTCAGGATCCGTGAGCTTACCGCCAATGAAGTTCTCATAGGCAAGCATGCATGATGAGAATAAAGCCACATGATCTTCAACTATCTTTGTTATTGCTGATTGGTTAGCTGATGATGTGGGAGAAGGGTTTCTTAAGGAATTTTAGTGATGAGATCCAGAACCAGATCCAGATGCTGCATAGCAAGCATGAGCACCACAGACATTTGATTTATCCTCTTCATGAGAGTTCCCTGAGAAAAGGGAAATTCCAGAACCCGATGACTTGGTTGTGGAAGACGTCCCAAAATACGTAGAAGGGTCTTTTATTTGAGGTCTCCCTGAGCTCTCTTTTCGTTTTAGGTTCATATCATGTGCTTGAACCTTTCTGATTGCTTCATCAATAGTCATCTCATAAAAAATTGAGTTCTCTCTCATCAGAGTGGTGTACATCTTAAATTTTGGTGGTAGGGCATCCATAAATTTCTCAACTAACTCCTCATTCGGATAGATCAGGTCATAAGCTTTCAGCTCAGTTTGCAGATGATAGAATCTAGAGATAAGATCATCTATAGCTTCATTCTCCAGATATCTGAAGCACTCATATTGTTTCCTAAGAAGATCCCTTTTACTCTTCTTGATGTCGCTGTTTCCCTCGAATCTCTTCTGCAAAGCCTTCCAGAGATCCTTGGAGTTATCGTATCATCTGAAGCTGTGAAATAACTCCCTGGTCAAGGCCATAGTGATAGATCTGTGTGCCTTCTTTTCTTCTTCATCATGTTTGGAGATAGGCTTGGGAACTTCTTCATCAAGATATGTATATGTGGGATGCTTATAACCCTCTAAAATGGGTATCCAAAGTGAAGAATCGGTGTATGAGATATAATGCTCAAAGCGTGCTTTCCAGTTCGAATAATCATCTACATTAAGCAGCTTTGGTGGTTTCTGTGGGGTTCCAATCTCATTGTCATAATTAAGAAGGTTACCGAGGTTCTGAAGATTTGCCATAGTGAAACACTTGCGCACTTGAATCTGGCTTTGCGCACTTAAAGACTTGGTCTTGCGTATTTAGAATTTGCTCTTACGTACTTAACAAGTATGCAGGAAGGAGTTAAGTACGCAAGAAGGAGTTAAGTACGCAAGAAGGAGTTAAGTACGCAACAAGAAATGGTCTTGCGTACTTGGTAAGTACGTAGGAAGATTGTCCTTTTGGCCAAAAAAAGGTAAGTACGTAGGTCACTTTTTCACCAACCCTCACCAACTTTTTCCGGTCACTGGAATCTCACCGGAGACAGAAAAAGTTGAAGATATGACCAAACACAATGAGCCAAAGGGTCAGAAAATCGTTTTTAACCAACCTTTGATGCTCAAAACACTCAAATACACAACAAAAGTCAGTTTTTGAGTGATTTTTGCTTCTAAAATAGTGCTCAAGAGCTACCCCTATTTTATCACAAAAATCAACAAAAACACCCACTTTTGCATGCAAAATCTCTGTAGGATGTGTAGAAGATGCTTCTAACACACTCACAAAACTCGAAATCAAGAGCTATGCTCTGATACCACTTATAGGTCCCCGGGTGTCTCGGATCAATACGTGTGGGTGTGTGACTAGTCGGACCGGGTGCGGAATGCCCGTGACTAGTTGGAGAATCAAGTAACACAAAGTAAACCGAAAATGAAATCACTTTAAAACTCCGTATATTATAAACTTGAAGGTTACAGAGAGAATACAACTGAGTGCAAAATGTCTGCGTACATATCTTCTGTTAACCTAGCCTATTTATACTAGACATGAACTCTGCGCACTTAACAAGTGTGCATGGCAAATTATTCCTGCGTACTTAGCAAGTACGTAGAGTATACGTAGGAAGTAATTCTTGCGCACATGCTAAGTGCGCAAAACACGTAGAGAAAACAGACGACTAGTACATACATTAGTAACTACAACTCGATAACTAATATGTACAGTCACTACAATACAAAGACTAATACATACAAGACAAGTACAAAAGCTAAGACAATATACAGAGTGTTTGTCACACAAACATGCTTTAACAACTTTAAATCACCATTCAACATTCAAATTTTGAGGATTTCACCAAATGTTGTGTCTATTATCACCATAGACACTTTCCAACCTTCAATTTATCAATATGACATCCCCAAATCAAAACCTCCAATTTACAACTCAAGAACCCTATTTTATGAATCATCAAATTAGATGATTCTAAGATGTTATACACCTCCCAAAACCTTTAGTTAAGCTAGATAACAAGTTATATATCACCAATTTCACCCAAATTCAACCCAATTTCGGTTTCCACTAAAACCCACCAAGAACACCTTTGGAGAAGATTCAAGGATGGAAAAATGCTTACAATTGATGTTTGGAAGAAAAGGATTGCATCAAAACCTCCAAAACCGAGCATGCAAGTATCAATTTCGAGATTGTAGTCTTCCCCTCTCTTCCTTCTCTTAGATTTTTGCAAGGAACACACACACACAAAATGTGTGTGTGTTCCTGTGATTTTTGCTATATGACCAAACCAAGAATTGGTTTTGTTACAAACAGCTCCCTGAACTTCCATATCTTACTCCTTTCTTCCAAAGTTAAACAAATGCCTCATTTAAACAAACCTTCCACTTGTTTTAATCATCCTTAACCCCTATAACATTATTTTAGGAAAATAAAACTATATTTGGATTTCGGTTCGTTACAGAAAACCGCATGATTGGACTAGAGTTTAGTCTTGCAACAGCTCATACGACGATTAAGGAGTTGGAGGCACAACTTGAGGTTGCCAATGCGGCAGGGAACGAGCAGGAAGGAAAACCCGAGTAGGCACCAGATGAGGATGATGATGAGGGATCTTTTGTTTCTTAAGCATGCAGTGAGATATGATGTTCTTTCTTTTCTTTCTAAACCTAGATGGGCAGGGTTGTTCCCATCCAACAGATATTTCTAGATTTAATCTTTTGATTGAAATTACTTTGTAACCCCTTACAATTGATCAAGGATTATTATTGAAATATTAGATGTTGTGCTTTATGATTACTTTTGTTTACTTGTACTTGTACGATGATTGTATGTGGTATATTTTCTCAATATTGTATATTGTGAATGTAAAGATCATGTCTTGACGAGGAAACAAGCGTGGCGAACGCGCTGGCGGACGTGGCGGACGAAATGACTGTAGTTGAGCTTACTGCACTAATTAATGACAGAGTGGCTGAAGCCTTAGCAGCCAATCCAGCTGGAGGTAAATCTTATATCTATCGACTCTAGCGAGTCAGCATTTATTCTAAACTCATTTTCGAATCTTGTATCCTTAAACAGTATCTATGTTTTCAATCCAGGTCAACCTGTTAACCCCCAGGCTTGCACATTCAAGACCTTTATGGACTGTAAGTCCTACATGTTAAGTGGTGCTGAAGGAGCAGTTGGTTTGCTCCGTTGGATGGAAAAGGTTCAATCGGTATTCGCAAAGTGTAACTGTCCCCAAGCTAACCGAGTCAAATATGCATCTGGCACACTCGAGGGTCTGGCCCTTAATTGGTGGAACTCCCAAGTGCAAATTTTGGGTCTGGACATGGCAAATGCATTACCCTAGGAAGAGTTCAAAACCGTGCTAAGAAAAGAGTACTGTCCCCGTGAGAGGTACAGAAACTGGAAGGTGAATTCTGGAACCTAAAGATGGCGGGTTCAGAGATTAAGGCTTACACCACTCATTCGCACGAGTTGGCAATTCTATGTCCTCAAATGGTGACACCGGCTTACAAGAGGATCGAGAAGTACATCGAGGGTCTAGTCCCTCAGATCCAGAGCTTGGTGACTTCTTCAAACCCTACTACTATCCAGCACACCATCAGGCTAGCCCACAAGCTAACTGATCAAGTTGTAGCTCAGGGTACCCTACCCCCGAGAGATGTAGTCACCAAGACTGCTGACAACAAGCTCAAGTTTGACAACACAAACTCTAATGCTTTCTCAGCTTATCCACTCCCACATCAGCAACATCATAGGTATGAACGTACTAAGACCCATACTCAGTCTACCTCTTCTAACTAGAATCAGGGTACGTATGCTGGAAAGTACCCAAAGTGCAACAAGTGCAGCTTTCATCATAATGGACCGTGTGATAAGTACCGCTGCCAGCGGTGTGGTAAAATGGTCCATGCGGCCAAAAACTGTAGAGGTGAGTTCCAAGCTAAACAGACACCACCTAATGAAGCACCCAAAGGTTGTTTTGAGTGCAGGAAAGAAGGGCATTTCAAGAGGAATTGCCCACAGTTGAAAAAGAATGGTAATGGTAACGGTAATAACAACAACCAGGGCAACAACAGTAACAACAATGGGAATGGTGCGAAAGGTCGAGCCTTCGTGATTGGTTTAGAAGAGGCAAGGAATGATCATGACATTCTTACCGGTAAGTTTCCAGTAAATGATTGTTTTGCTTATGTTCCTTTCGATACTAGTGCTGATAGGAGCTTTATAACTAAAAGCTTTAGTACACAGTTAGAAACAACCTCAACCCTATTAGAACCCAAGAACACCATAGAGATAGCAGATAGTAAGTTAATCGAGGACACTCATGTCCTCAAGGGATGTAAGCTAGGACTATCTGGTCATAAACCTGATATCGATCTCATGCCAGTTACACTTAGCAGTTTCGACATTGTTGTCGGTGTGGATTGGTTATCAAAAAACCAAGCCGAGATTGTGTGTCGTGATAAAATCGTTTGTATTCCCCTCTCATCCATTCAAGGTGAGAAGAGTGGTGCAGACATAGGCATCATATCCTTTATGAAAGCGCAGAAGTGTTTGCGTAAAGGTTATGCCGCTATTCTAGCCCTTGTCACTGAGAAACCTTTCGAAGAGAAGAAGATTGATGACATTCCTATCGTTCGTGATTTCCCCAAAATATTCCCAGAAGATTTGCCATGGGGAGCCCCAGTCCTTATTCGTCAAGAAGAAAGATGGGACTTTCCGTATGTGTATCGACTACCGTGATCTGAACAAAGTAACCGTCAAGAACCGTTATCCACTTCCCCGTATTGACGATCTCTTCAATCAACTTCAAGGGTCAAGCTTCTACCGAAAAATCGATCTTAGATCAGGTAATCATCAGCTGAGAGTTCAAGAAGAAGACATTTCTAAAACTGCATTCAGAACCCGGTACGGCCATTACGAGTTTTTGGTCATGCTGTTTGGGTTAACCAATGCACCTGCGGTATTCACGCGTCTCATGAACCAAGTGTGTAAACCCTATCTCGACAACTTCGTCATCGTTTTCATTGATGACATACTCATCTATTCCAAGAGCAAGGAAAACATGAGGATCATCTGCGTTTGATTATGTTACTACTGAAGCAAGAGCAGTTATATGCCAAATTTTCCAAGTGCTATTTCTGGATTCGCGAAGATCAATTTTTAGGACATGTAGTGTCACACCCGCCTCAGGAACCCCTTGGGCGTGTGCGAGCTTGATTGGTATCACCTGCTTTGATTTCAGAATTTTTATAAATACAGCGGAAGTCTTTTTCAAAAGGATCATTTCATCATTTGTTCCAACCTTAAGGGTTGTATTTGTAAATATCAAGACTCGGTTGAAAAACAAAAATTCTTGTATTTATTTTATAAACATAGAGATTTAAATACCCTTTTTATTTTGATTATAAATCAGAGTTTGAAATCAAATCCATCTCTTGTCTCATATGGACAAGTTTAAGCCACCGGAAATAGAAATATCTAGGGTTGATCAAAACCCCGGTCATATCTCCTTTTTCTTTTCTTTAGAATTTTTTTATACGAGGCTTGAGAATCCTACTCAATCGCACCACAGTATACACTGCGTCATGTCTTATAACAAGTGACAGGTTTGCCTCCGAAGTTGTTATAAGACAAGCACCAGCCACAATCCGGGAATTTCACTTGAGATATGTGTATCCCTTGCAAGTTTTATGCATACCTATGGCCTGAATGCTTTGTTCGTAAAAGAACGTTAAGCATTATTCCCTTAACCTTTTTTCGTCATTTTCATAAAAGTAAAATTTTGACACAAGTTTTGAAAGAGATAAAGTATTCACCTTGGTTTATAGGAATGAGCCTCTATGATTATAAATCTAGCCTTCTAACTTGATCTTTCTAGCGTATCGACTCTTCTATGAGCGCTTCTTCCTACACCGGGCACTACAACGAGCGGGAACCGAACCGGGATCGTCGGGAATGAGTTGGATGGTTTCTGGAGCAAGAAATGGAAGTAAGAAGTAGTTTTGTGTGAGAAAAATTGAATGAACTCGACCATCTATTTATAGGGCTGATTCTGGAGTCGTGACGGACCGTTACGGGTGGTGACGGTCCGTCACCAGTTTAGGGTTTGCGAGCCATCAGACACGTGTCACCGTCTGGTTAATTTGTGGCTTGACGGACCGATACCAGGTGTGACGGTCCGTTACGGAGTGATACGTGGCACACCAGGGTGAATCTGGGGCTGTGACGGACCGTTACCAGTTGTGACGGTCCGTTATAAGGTTTCCACGCTTCAGAATTCGTTTATTATTCAACGGACACGTGGCGCATCATCGGGGTTAGCGTGCCCAGCCCGTAATGGACCGTTACCGTTGAATTTTCATGTTTTTCACTTTTTGAACCTTGATCTATAGGTTAATTACATCTATAGTCCTTGTGGTTTATACCTATGCCAAATCTAGGATATGTTTTTAGGCAGGTGTTACATCCTCCCTAACGTGTTTTGATGTCGTCCTCGAGATTACTTGAACAAGTGAGAATATTTCTTTTTCATTTCAGACTCCAGTTCCCACGTGTACTCAGGTCCACGTCTGGAGTTCCATTTTACTTTCACGATAACCAATTTCTTTCTTTTCAATTTCTTTTCCCGCCTGTCCTCGATTTGCAAAGGTTGCTCCACAAATCTTAATTTTTCATCTACCTCTACATCTTGTAGGGGCATTACCAGAGATTCATCTACCAAACACTTGCGTAGATTTGACACATGGAATACATCGTGTATCCCATTCATTTCTTCTAGTAATTCAAGTTGATAGGCCACAGGCCCAATTCTTTTCAAGATTTTGAATGGTCCTACAAATCTAGGACTTAATTTTCCTTTCTTTCCAAATCTTACAACGGCTTTCTAGGGTGAAACTTTCAACAGAACGTTATCACCGATGTTGAATTCTAATGGTTTTCGTCTCTTATCAGCATAACTCTTTTGATGATCACGAGCTGCTTTCAATCTCTTTTTTATTTGAATAACTTTCTCAGTCGTTTCCAAGACTATTTCAGGTCCGGATAACTGATTTTCTCCTATTTCGGACCAACAGATCGGAGTTCGACATTTACGACCGTATAAGGATTCAAAAGGAGTGGCCTGTATACTCGTATGATAGCTATTATTGTAGGAGAATTCCATTAGAGGTAAGTGGTTATCCCAGCTTCCTCCAAGATCAATAACACAAAACCTTAACATGTCTTCAAGGGTTTGAATGGTTCTTTCACTCTGCTCGTCCGTTTGAGGATAGTAGGAAGTGCTAAGATTCAATTTTGTAACTAGAGCTTTTTGAAAATTTTGCTAGAATCGAGAAGTAAATCTACTATCTCTGTCTGACACGATAGATTGTGGCACACCATGTAATGATATGATTTTGTTAACGTATAACTGTGCCAACTTATTCATGTTGAACGTTTCTTTCATGGGAAGGAAATGAGCAGATTTAGTAAGTCTGTCAATAGTAACACAGATTGTATCATTCCCAAGACTGGTTCGGGGAAGTTTAGTAATGAAATCCATGGTTATCATTTCCCATTTCCATATAGGAATTTCAAGTTGCTATAATAAGCCAGAAGGCTTTTGGTGTTCAGCTTTTACTTGGGAACATGTTAAACATGTTGCAACATAGATAGCGATATGTTTCTTCATTCCTGTCCACCAATAATTGGATTTTAGGTTTTTGTACATTTTATTGCTTCCAGGATGCATGGTGTATTTTGATTTGTGGGCTTCTTCAAGAATTTCTTCACGTACGTTTCCATAGATAGGAATCCAAATTCTTTTACTCATTCTACGAATTCCATCATTACCCTTGACCAATTGGTCGATCATTCCTCCCAATTCTTCCCTCTCAAGGTTGGGTTCTTGCAAAGCAAGTTTCTGAAATTCCTTAATACGAGTGATAAGATCGATTTGGAGATCGAGTCTTAAAGCACGAACTCGTTTAGGTTTCTCATGTTCTTTTCCACTTAAGGCGTCAGGTACAACATTAGCTTTTCCTTCGTGATAACAAATTTCGTAATCGTAATCATTTGAGACTTCCATCCAACGTCTTTGCCTCATATTCAATTCTTTCTGACTGAATATATACTTTAGGCTTTTATGATAAGTGAATATAGTGAATTTGACTCCATATAGATAGTGCCTCCATAATTTCAATGTGAAGATTATGGTGCCTAATTCTAAATCATCAGTCGTATAATTCTTTTCATGAGTTTTTAATTGTCGAGAAACATAAGCAATAACTTTGCTTCCTTGCATTAACACACAACCAAAGTCGGTGTGTGAAGCATCACAAAATACTGAAAAGCCTTCGTTTCCATCAAGCAAAGCCAGTATGGGTGCTTGGGTCAGTTTCTTCTTCAGAGTTTTGAAAGCTTCAGATTGATTAGGTCCCCATTCATAATTAACTAATTTTTGAGTCAGAAAAGTTAATGGAACAGCAAATCGAGAAAAACTTGGATAAATCTTCGATAGTAACCATCCAAGCCGAGAAAACTATGGACTTATGTTGCAGACTTCGGGATTTCCCATTTAGATATAGCCTCAATTTTAACCGGGTCAACTTGGATGCCATCAGCATTAATGACATGTCCAAGGAATTGAACTTCTGATAACCAGAACTCACATTTTGAGAATTTAGCATAAAGCTTTTCGTTTCTCAAGAGTTCAAGAAAGATTTTTAAATGATTAGCATGATCTTCCTTACTCTTGGAGTAGATAAGGATATCGTTAATGAATACGATAATGAATTTGTCCAAGTAAGGTATACAAACTTGATTCATCATATCCATGAAAGTTGTTGGTGCATTAGTAAGTTCAAATGGCATTACCGTGAACTCATAATGACCATACCGAGATCTGAAGGCAGTTTTGAGAATATCTTCTTCCTGGACTTTCAATTGATGATAGCAAGAACGAAGATCGATTTTTGAAAAGCATCGAGCTCCCTGGAGTTGATCAAAGAGATCATCGATTATGGGGAGTGGATAACGGTTCTTGATCGTGACTTTATTCAGTTCACGATAGTCGATACACATACGCATCGAATCGTCTTTCTTTTTAACGAACAAGACCGGAGCTCCCCAGGGCGACGAGCTTGGTCTTATGAATCCTTTTTCGAGCAATTCATCCAACCATTTCTTTAATTTTGTCATCTCCGTTGGAGCTAATCTGTACGGGGCTTTGGAAATTGGTGTCGTACCGGGTACTAGATTAATTTTGAATTGCACTTCTCTTTCAGGTGGTATTCCAGGCAGTTCATCAGGAAAAACATCAGGAAATTCAGCTACAACCGGCACATCTTTGATCTTCTTTCTAGTGTCGGTGGTTACAGATACGAGGTATGCTAAGTATCCTTTTCGTAAATACTTTGTGCTTTTAACATGGAAATTATTCCAACAGAGTTGGATAATTTATCGCCACGTATAGTCAAGATATTGCCTTTTGAACGAAGTTCTATAGCTTTCTTATCACATATGATACGGGCTTATTAGAGGCTAACCAATCTATTCCTAGAACAATGTCAAAACCTACCAAAGTCATTGGCAACAGTTGTGCAGGAATAACAATTCCTGATAGTGTGATATTACAATCGTTTAGGATTTCAGAGATTTGAACTAGGTCCCCGTTGGTAGTTTCTACCATGTATTTCTTGTCTAATTTAGCAAGAGTTTTATTTAATAGTCTACAGAATCTATGATCTATAAAACTTTGGTTTGCACCAGAGTCAAACAAAACTCGAGCGTAAATGTCATTGACAAGAAATGTACCTGTAATGACATCAGGCATACCTGCTGCTTCATGAGTATGGAGAACGAATGC
The DNA here is from genome assembly GCA_023525975.1 of Smallanthus sonchifolius. Classification (NCBI taxonomy): domain Eukaryota; kingdom Viridiplantae; phylum Streptophyta; class Magnoliopsida; order Asterales; family Asteraceae; genus Smallanthus; species Smallanthus sonchifolius. The sequence goes on from CM042019.1 coordinate 101,179,471, forward strand.
TCACGCATTTTTCTTTACTCCATCTGCAGGTTATGGACCTTTACCATTAGGTTTCTTTAGCTTGGGACAATTGATTTTGATGTGGCCGGCTTCACCACACTCAAAGCAAGTGATCGGCTTCTTTTTATAACAATTTTCCGTTTTATGTCCTGACATCTTGCAGAAGCTGCAATATGGTCCAGATCGACATTGTCCTAAATGCCTCTTCATGCATTTCGGACATTCAGGAATGGAAGAATTGTTATTTCGGGAAATAAAGGTTTATTTCTTAGATCCGCTTGGGCCTTTCCCAGCTACTTCCTTCTTCTTCTTTCCTTCTTCTTGGTTCCTGATCAGACTGTTGGTTAATGATGCTCCCAAATCAATAGCATCATCAAGATTTTCACAATTTGCGACATTGACCATGTCGTGAATTTCTCCAATCAAACCCTAAATAAAACGCTTTATCAGGTTTGATTCAGGGGTAGAAAGATGTGGAACTATTCTAGCATATTCAAGGAGTTTGGTTGAATACTCCTGATGATTTGTTCCTATCATCTTAAGACTTAAGAATTTTCCTTCTATCTGTTCCCTCTCATTCTAGGGAACATACTTATTTTCTACTCTGGTTTTGAAAGCACTCCAGCCCATTGCATAGGCTGCTTCTCTTCCTTTGGCAGCAACAATATTGTTCCACCATTCTAATGCTTGGTCTTTGAATAAGTTTGAGACAAAAAGAACCTTGTCTTTTTCAGCACATTTTCTGATAGCCAGCACGGATTCAGTCTTTTCTATCCACCTCAATGTGGCAATTCCTCCTTCTCTCCCAGAGAAGTTATATGGCTTGTAGTCCTGAAACATCTTGTAAGTACAGTCAACTACTTTCCTTTTCTTCTCTATATGACCATAGTTATTACCCATACTCTCATATTCAGAAGAGTTATGGTAATATTCTTATTTCTCAGTCTTCTCGGTCTTATGGGTTGTGGAACCTTCGGGTTTCAGAGTAATAGGTTTAGATTGAGTAATTGTATGGGTAGGTTGAGAATGGATAGATTTTAGATTTGATGGTTGAGTAGATAGTTTATCAGCTTGCCTCTTTTCTATTTCAGTAAAGATCATCGGAAGGGAATCCTTGATTCCTTCTACAATCATCTTTTGGAGTTCTTTTCGGGATTCAGTAGCAATATTTTCAACTGTTGTCTGTTTTTTCTTTCCCCTGGTGTGATGTGAAGGTCCGGCATTTTTCGACATTCTATATAGAAATGGAATTGGAATCAAAACAAAATCTTTTTATTGATAATAATATATATTACAGAATATGATACATATAGAAATTATTGTTCCTAGAAATTTCTAAAATTCTTTTCTTCAAGAGCTTGTATTAGCAAAGCATTCCGAGTTTCAACTTCAGCTTTCTCTCGTTCTAATTCAGTTATTTTGTTCAGCAACATTTGTTCTCTTTCACTTCCCGGTGCATTCTCATTTATATGAGGAGCAGGGATGGGAATTGTCTCCTAGTATGGAACGTATGGTATATTAGAGTCAGTACATTCTTCTTTTTCAAGATTATTCTCATAATATATATTGGCATATCCCTCATGTAAATTTTGCGAATATATAGGAGTGATATTATAGCTTCCTGCAGTAGGAGCAGAATGAAAACTTATAGAAGGATTATAGGGAACACTAGGGTTTCCTATTTCTCTAAGACTTCTAAAAGTTAAATTTTCTGTTTCCTCATTATTTTCTACAGTTGTTTCATTGGTTTTTCATTCATGATAACTAGCTGGAGCAAATTTACGAATAAAGCTAGGACCCTTGCCTTTTCCGACCATTCTGAAAAATAAACAAAACGATATTTTATTATTATATTAATATATTACAAAATACAACAAAAATGATTCTAATCTTTCATAAGCTCTTTTCCAAGAGTCATCAAGTCCTCTCCATATTCGTATACTTGTTGCCCATAAAATTTGGTTTTTGCTTTGTCCATTATTTGTTTTCTTGTTACTTCGTCTGTTTGGCGCAACGAACTGTCTAAACATTCAATAGGAGAAGAGGGCATACTTTCTGCATAACTATATTTAGGCGAGGGCTTACAGAGTCCCATCATAATATCATTATAAGCATTTTGGTATTCCGGAGAAGCATGGAAATACTCTTTGAAAGGACCATCATATGGAGGTTCAGGAAACATATAAGGATCATATAAAATAGGAGTTTCAGAATTATAAGATTGATAGTCGGAACTATTTGAAATAGGATTATTGAACGGATAATCTTCAGGGTTTTCTGAAGCAGGTTCATATTGATGGGTTTCCTTAGATGGATCCTCTTTTGTTGAATTATTCTGCTGGATATAACTTGATTCAGTTTCATTGTTTCCTTGCAGGTGTTGGATATTTGCATTCCAGTTGCTGAAGTTAGAACCATCCTCCATCCATTGACTAGAAGAGTTAGAAGATTGAGGGTGGTATTCGGGAGAGTTGTTATTAGGGAGAATGGCAAATGGATCATTGTTATAGTAGGGCGAAGAGATAGGGTTCATTCGAGATCCTAAGGGATGATACTTAGGTGACTCTTGTTTAATCGGACGATTGGGGTCAAAATAAACAGGTACAGAATTATCTCTAGACATCTGCAATCTTAAAATATTAGTACTTATCTTATTTTGGTCAAGACTTAGATACTAAGGCCAGTATATTTATCTTAACTAAAGCTCTACAAGGATGATTATCTTTCCAGAGTAGTACCTCCAACAAAGATGTTCCCAGGTAAGAGCAACGGGTCTAGGAGATATTTATACACCGCTCTTTTCTTAGACAGAACATTCCGTTTGTCAGATAACTACATACCGGTCAGAAGGTTACCTTGTTTTTCTTATCTTAAAATCATTAATGGTTGAAGCCTAGATACTATATCCAAGTATCTAATTCGCTAAAACATGTGGCTCTGATACCAACCTGTCACACCCTGCCTCAGGCACCCCCCGTTATAGAGTTTCCATGTGTCAGAATTTCTTTATTAGTCACCGGAAATGTGGCGCGTCATCAAGGTTCGCGTGCCCAGCCCGTAACGGACCTTTACCGTCAGTCACGGTCAGTTACCGTCCGTCACGGTCCGATACCGTTGAATTTCCATGTTTTTCACTTTTTAAACCTTGGTCTATAGGTTAATTACATTTATAGTCCTTGTGGTTTGTACCTTTGCCAAATCTAGGATATTTTTTAGGCAGGTGTTACATGTAGTCAACGAGAAAGCAATACATGTCGACCCAACCAAAGTGGAAGCCATCAAGAATTGGGCAGCACCAACGTCTCCAACGGAGGTGCGGCATTATTTTTTTTGGCTGGCTACTACCATCGATTCATCGAGGGATTCTTTAAGATCGCTCAACCCCTCACCACCCTAACACACAAAGGTACTGTGTATAAATGGGGGACACCCAGGAATCCGCATTCTAAAGGTTGAATCAGAAACTCTGTAGGGCACCCATCTTATCCCTGCCAGTGGGAACGGATGATTTCGTGGTGTATTACGATGCTTCCATTCAGGGTCTCGGTTGTGTGTTAATGCAACGCGAGAAGGTCATCGCATACGCTTCCCTTCGGTTGAAAATCAATGAGAAGAACTACTCACGACTTGGAGTTGGGAGCAGTGGTGTTCGCACTCAAAATCTGGAGACATTACTTGTATGGAACTAGAAGCACTATTTACACCGATCACAAGAGTCTTCAGCACATCTTCGAACAGAAATAGTTGAACATGTGAAAGCGTCGCTGGGTCGAACTTTTGAACAATTATGATTGTGCTATCAAATACCACCCGGGCAAAGCTAACGTAGTAGCTGATGCCCTAAGCCGAAAAGAAACCAATCCACACGAGTTCGAGCGCTACAACTCACTATTCAAACCGGATTACCCTACCAAATCCGTAATGCTCAACTCGAAGGGCTGAAAGAAGAGAATCTATAGTTAGAATCCTTGTAGGGCATGGAAAAATAACTCGAAACTAGATTGGACGGTATTCGCTATTTCACGGAGCGAATATGGGTCCCGCGGTACGGAAATTTAAGGGAACTTGTGATGGATGAAGCGCACAAGTCTCAATATTCTATTCATCCTAGATCTGATAAGATGTTTCATGATCTGAAAGTTCTGTATTGGTGGCCGAACATGAAAGCAGATATAGCCACCCACGTGAGCAAGTGTCTGACTTGTTCCAAAGTCAAAGTTGAATATCAAAAGTCGTCTAGTTTTCTCCAGCAACCGGAAATCCCGATGTGGAAATGGGAGCAGATTTCCATGGACTTTATTACAAAATTACCCTGAACCCCTAGCGGATGCGACAACATCTGGGTGATCGTAGATCGCTTAACCAAATCCGCTCATTTTCTAGCAATCAAAGAGACTGATGGAATGGAGAAGTTGACTCGTATCTATCTGAAGGAAGTATTCTCGCAGCATGGAGTGCCAATTTCCATCATTTCTGATCGAGACGCTTGATTTACCACACATTTCTGGCAATCATTACAAAATCTCTATGCACACGCCTGGATATGAGCACAACATACCATCCCCAAACCGATGGCTAGAGTGAGCGTACCATTCAAACCCTGGAAGACATGTTACGTGCTTGTGTAATTGACTTCGGTAACAGTTGGGAGAATCACCTACCTTTAGTAGAGTTCTCCTACAATAACAGCTATCATACTAGCATTAAAGCAGCACCGTTCAAGGCACTGTACGGACGGAAATGTTGATCACCTCTCTGTTGGGCTGAAGTGGGAGATAGCCAAATTACGGGTCCTGAACTTTTGCACGAGACTACAGAGAAAATCATGCAAATCCAAAATCGTATGGCAGCAGCCCGTGACCATCAAAAGAGTCATGCCGATAAGCATCGGAAACCGTTAGTATTTCAAGTGGGTGATAGAGTTTTATTAAAAGTTTCACCTTGGAAAGGTGTAATCCGTTTTGGGAAACGGGGCAAATTAAACCCGCGTTACGTTAGGCCGTTCGAGATAGTGAAGAGAACTAAGTGTATCGGTTACGTGGGTGGCTATATCAGCTTTCATGTTCGGAACAAGTCAGGCACTTGCTCACGTGGGTGGCTATATCAACTTTCACTTTGGAACTGGATCTACCTGAGGAACTTAATGGAGTACACAATGTTTTTCATGTCTCGAATTTAAAGAAATGCCTATCAGATGAAATACTCGTGGTTCCACTCGAAGAGTTAGAAATCGATGAAAGTGTTACGCTTCATTGAAGAACCGGTTGAAATCATGGATAGAGAAGTTAAGACGCTTAAACATAGTAAAATCCCTATTGTCAAGGTTCGTTGCAACTCGAAGCGTGGACCGGAGTTCACATGGGAGCGCGAGGATCAAATGATGCGCAAGTATCCCCAACTTTTCAAGAAGTCAACGGCAAACACAGAAGTTACTAGTTAAATTTCGGGGCGAAATTTCTTTCAACAAGGGGATGATATGACAACCCAAAATAAAATTTTCAGACAATTAGCGACTTTACTTAAATTTTCGGGATGAAAATTTCTTCAACAAGGGGATGATGTGACACCCGTCATTTTCAGGTTAACATCGTTAACACAAACTCCGTTATCTCTTTCATTCATTCATGCATTTCACTTGATTAGGGTTAATTAAGTGTGTCGGTTACTACACAAACACTCACGTAATGGTAATTCGGAGAATTACCGAGTCACACGAGTCTGTCCCCGAACGTTGGTTATTAATCAAAATAATATTTCGAATAATTATATTTAATATAATTTATGTGAAATTATGTGCCTTATGATTTTATGCTTAATTCGTGAACTTTCGTGAAACCGCGTACGTTTACGCGTAACTACAAGATTTTTATTGCATTAGTAATTTTTATAAATAGGTTTTTATAAAAATAATTAGTAGAAATGATTTTAATTAGTTGGACTTAATTAAATTAATTTTAATCCTTTTAAATTAACCCATGGGCCACCTAAACTTATTTTAATCCATTTTGGCCCATGGAGTGTAGTATGTAAGAGATTTTTCAAAACCCTAACCTCATTTATGCACCTCTTGGCCGAAACCCACCCCCTACTCCCTCTTTGAAGTCGTCGACCACATCACCACCCAAATCCATCCTCAAATCAATTTCCAAAGTGCAATTGTTGGTGTTTTTGATCAATCCAAGTACCAATCATCGTTTTTAACGCATCAAGTAAGATTTTAATCCGTTTTTAATATGCTTTTGCGATTTTCAGGTTTAGTAAAACCCTAGTTCATCCAAACAATGACTCTTTTCAATAAAGATGCAAACTTTAACGTTAATTATGTGTTTTTATGATATTTTCTTAGATTTGATGTTATTCGAAAAACCCTAGATGCATGAAAACCAAGGGTTACTATTATTAGTAACTTTATTGATTATCTAGATTGCATGTTAGACATGATGGATGTGATATGATGGTGTTTATACATTAGTTGATTCATGTTTATGTGATTTTTTGAATTAGATTTCATGTACCAGCTCGGTTTCTTAGGGTTTCTAAAAGTGGAAACTTTATTTGTCATGAATGTTAATGGCTTACAATTTGGACATGCATGTTGTAATTTGATGATAGTTTTATGCTAGTTAGAACATAATAACATATTGTGAAGTGTTAGATGTTAGACATCACGCATGGTATTCATAGCTTACTATAAATAAAAACTTTTTGAGTTTATCAATTTGGGATGTGAATTCTAGACATGTTTGGTGCAACGTGAAGATTTATTATATGCTATGACGAACATAGAAACATGTCAGGAACTTTAAATCATTGAAATTGTTGTTATATGCCTAACTTACTATAAAAGGAAACTTTAATTTGGATTATGAACTTCATGTTCAGTTCTAGGCATATGGTATGTGACGTGATGATCTTGGACATGTTAGATTGGTCTTATGAACATGTTGGTAATGATAGTTTCCAGAAAACGTGAGTCTTGAACACACCTTCTAAATATGGAAACTTACTAAATGTGGTAAGAAATTATTGTTAAGTGTTACCTGCATGATCTTATGTGTATATTATGATAGTATTATACTAATCAAACACTAATTCATACATTAAGCCACCAACGGGTCGTCGGGTCAAACTTGAGTCAAACTAGCTAACTCTTTTCAAAACACATAAACAATGGGATTGTTTGGACGCAAAGGGTCTTACGAACACACACTCATAAACTTATGTAATATAGGTAGCCGTTAGCGGGTCACGTTTTTCACTTGCTGTTTTAGCACGCACTCTGAGGTGAGTTTCACGGCCCCTCTCTTTTACTTACTTACTTCCTTTTGGGGGGAGAAAGCATGCACACAAACACTTTTGGATTTTGTATTAATGTTATATCACTTGCATACCATAGTGCAAACATACCATGAAAGTCCTTACATCTCGAACCGTTAGTATTGGAACTTAGCGAGGTAATCTAGAGTAGTAGTACTGGGTTTCCCGCGTTAGTCGCGCTAACTTGACTGGAGGTCGAACGGATATAATTTTGACCTAAACACATAGCCATTGTTTTGGTAGACATGGCAAAAGGAAAACAAACCAAACAGTTAGCTTCGGTTGCGAAACACTTATAGTAGCATGCACATAGACTAGCTATCTATTGATATACTTTGTTTACATTATCTAGCGAACATCAAACATATATTTATTGGCAAACCTGTGAACTCACCAACCATTGTGTTGACACTTTAAGCATGTCTTTCTCAGGTCGCTAAGGTACACATCAGGAATAGGATGCATCGAAGTTTGCATGGCTTTCATTAAACACGTTTTTCTTACTTTAACTACTTTGGTTTTGGGCACCTTGTTTTGCGCATTTGGTCATTCTTGAACTTCGTTTTTATTTTATGCTTCCGCATTACTTTCAAATTTAACGGTATTGTCTCATGACTATGAGCAACACTGGTATTTTAAAACTCATATAGTGGTCGTTCAACATAACTAATGACAGTGATCCTGGTTTGTCACACGCCTCGCGATATAACCCTGCAGGTGGAATTTGAGGGTGTGACACAACTATTTCCTCCAAAGCTTGAAAATTACGGTTATTTGAACCCCTACTCTTACCATGCACGCCATCCTTCCTATTGCTAATGAGAACATGATTCGTTTTGTTCATGTAATCTACTGTTTGCCATCCTTGACTTTTATTAATATACCATAATTGTAATATTTATATGGGGCAATTACATATATCCCCTAAAAATTTCATCAATTACATATATACCCAACTCAAAATTTACCTATGTATATCCCCTTCATTAATTACATATATAGCCAACTAGATGATGGAATCAATCAGAAGCGACACTAGATGTTGGAATCGAACGGAAGCGAAAAATAGAAGGTTATGGTTGGGATCGATGGAATATGAATAGTCGTATTTCTTGTAAGATTAAAATGGTAATTTTATAAAAGAGGGGGATATATGTAATTTAAGTTTTGGGTTGGGTATATATATAATTAGGGTTGAAAATAGGGGGATATATGCAATATATTCATCTCCCCATTGATGGGAGTCATTTAGATAAAAACATTCACATGTATAGAGCCATTAGTTGAGCCTTTCCCTTTCCCTTTCCCTTTCCCTTCATCTTCCTTCATTTTCTTATCCCCATACCTCCTATCCGTTCCCTTCTCCATCCCACCCGATCTCTATTGTTTGCTTTTCCACATGCCCTCATCATCTTATGATGATGGATCTCTTCCCCCTTAGTTTGTAGATTCGGGTGCCACCGATCACATGACGGCCTCCCCCATAATCCATTTCTAAACTCACTCCTCCCATAGGTATTGAAACGGTTACCTTTGGAAATGGTCATACCCTCCCGGTCACCCATAAAGGTCATTCTACCATCTCTAATTCAATTCATTTACGTGACATTTTGGTTGTCCCTAACTTAACCAAAAATCTTTTGTCGGTTAGCAAACTAACAAAGGATAATGGTGTTTATGTTTTATTTTCTTACCCGTATTTTTTCATTCAGGACTGACGAGCAAAACAGGTCTTAGCTTGGGGATGCCTTGAAAACAGGCTTTATGTCTTACAAGCCAGTCACCAAGCCTTTGTTGCCACTACTCCTTGTCCCAAAGCATCTTACTATTGTTGCTTTACAAAAACTTGGTTATTTGTCTTTGACTTCTATTTTACCTAAACCAGGTATGTGTTTCGCGTGCCAACTTGCCAAAGCTAAACGCTTACCTTTTATTAATAATATAAAACGGGCCTTGAATCCCTTAGACTTCATTCTTGTGATTTAAGGGGTCCCTCACCGGTCAAGTCCATTGATACTTACCAGTATCATGTCGTGTTTATCGATGACTACTCTAGATTTTTTGGGTTTATCCCCTACGAGCCAAATACGAATGTTACAATGCTTTGTATGTCTTTATGAACTTTATACAAACACAATTCTCAAGAAAAATTAAAATTTTCCATGTAATCGTGGAACGGAGTTTGTAAATCACAAAGTTCGAACTCTATCTGAAGAAAATGGCACCCTACACCAAATGCATTGCCCATATACCTCTCAACAAAATGGTCAGGCAGAACGAAAACATTGACTCATTGTCGAGACATGCTTGGCCATGCTTTTTAATGCCCATATACCGCCCTCATATTGGGTGGATGGCTTTTCAACCATCATTATAGATACACACGGAATTGTTTCCTGTAATCAATCCCTTATGAAACTTGGCACTCTCGCTTGGGACATGTTATAGATACACACGGAATTGTTATTCGCACAAACCTAATATGGGTCGTATTCCACCATACGACCCGTATTCCCCATAGTCAAATGACAAAAGCTGTCGCACCTGACATTAGTCATTCATGTCAACACACAGGTCATATAACACAATATGTCTAACGTTATACGGGCCGTATGGTGCAATACGATGCATTTGACTATGTTACATATGTTGGTATTGCATCATACGACTCGTATTGTTGTTGAGTAATTGATGAATTTTTTTTAAATTATTTGAAGTCACGAAACTAAAAAATAAAAATAATGAAGGGTGCACATTACCGACAGATGGATTATCTTTACGTAAGTTGGTTTACGATGTGCATTATTATGTTCACACATAAACCAACTAATTCAAACGATGTCTACGTAACAAGAAATTAGTAGGGATTCTGTGAGAGGTTCTTCTAAATCGTCAAATAAGTTTTGATGCTGTTTTCACATGTAGATTGGTCAAACACCAAACAGTCAAACACAATGTTTTCTTGATGCGTGAACACCATAGGTCAAACTTTTGCACTCCATTATCTATCACAAACTTCCTAAAACCGTCATCAAAATATTAGTCACTGTAAATTTGAGAATGAAAAAGGAAGGAATTCTTGGAGAGTCACTGTAAAGTTGGAATTCAAATATTTAACATCAAATTATTCAACCAAAAGTACCACACATCACATACCCCTTCTACATGGTTTCACTTTCTCCACCTTTACTGACCTTCTACATGGTTTTGATTCAAGCTTCATGAGTATGTGATTTTTGGTACTTTGGTTAACTAATTAATAGGGACTTTAATGTAAACAAAGAAATTAGTAAGGAATACGTAAACGAATAAATTGGTAGGGATTTTAGCATATGGTGAAAGCATTTACAAGTGAAATACCATGCATAAAGTACAACTAACCATGGAGTGCAAGAGTCCGACTTTATTGTGTTCACACATCAAGGAAACATTGTGTTTGACTGGTGTACGACCAGTCCATATTTGAAAGACAATATCCACCTTTATTTAACAATGTAGAAGAACCACTTACAAAATCCTTACTAATTTATTTGTTTATGTAGGCTACGTTTGAATTAGTTGGTTTACGATGTAGACAAACATCGAAAACAATACTTCAAGAAATTGAAGACTGTTTTGAATGAATAAACAAGAAAAAGAGAGGTGATGATGATGTAGGATTATGATTCAAAGATGAAGGCAATAATTAAAGAGCATGACTATTCTACCTTCATAGAAGCTTGGAGGTTTTCTTTGGTCCAAACAATTGAAACCATGTTCGATTCTTGTCAATTTCATGTGTTTTTCATAAAATCATATCAAACATTAGTAAAATTCACTATCGTTAAAGCAGAGAAAATAAGGTTTTCATCAAACATGAAAGTTTTACTTCAAAATCTAGAAAAAAACTCATAAAAGATGAGTTTTATAATAATGCATTATGACATCATAAAAAGGTAGACCACACCACTATAAAAAAAGGATTGATTGTACTTTATGGGGTAATGGAGTGCAAGAGTTTGGCTTTATTGTGTTCCCAAATCAAGGAAAGAATGTGTTTAACTTATTGGTGTTCGACCAATCTACATGTGAAAGATAATATCCAAATTTATTTGACGATGTAGAAGTTATATAATTATTGTAAACCAGATTTAGGTGTTATCATTGGGTAAGTAACGTCAGGCCATCATACCATAACAAGCAGAAATCCCAAGTTGAAGTAAAGGTAAAGAATGTGAAAGCAGAAGAGGTATGTGATGTTTGGTACTTTACAATGACAGTAATACTGAGATGAGGGCATCACAAATTGAGGAATTTTGTGATAGATAATGAGGTGCAAGAGTTTGACTTTATTGTATTCACACATCAAGGAAACATGGTGTTTGACTTATTGGTGACCAATTTACATGTGAAAGACAATATCTAAATTTATTTGATAATGTAGAATAACGTCTCACGGAATCTGAAACACTTCACATACATACACTTTATCACCTTTACCTAGGGGTGTTCAAAGTGGATATCCGAAAATTTCGGATAGTGGATTTCACTATCCGTAACCGAATCCGAAATTTCAGATATCCGAAATTTCATATTCAGATTCGGATAGTGAAACGGATATCCGGTTTTTTTTTTAATTTTAAATATCTTTTTTAAGGTAAAATCTAAATATATAAAATATACTAAATAAACATCATCTTTATGAAATAATTAAAAAACATTAAAAAACCAATTTTTGAGTAATTTACGAAATTACGACGCGAATACGTTTTAGTTTTTTAAAAAAATAAGAAGGCTAAACACATAACATAAAAAGCCATATACTTCATATATATTGTATTTATAACACTTTCTAGGAAACAATATATAAATTTGACTAAAAAAATATAATTTTTAAAATTACGACACGAATACGTTTTATTTTTAAAAAAAATAAGAGAGCTAAACACATCATAAAAACCATATACTTTATATATATATATATATATATATATATATATATATATATATATAAATATATATATATATATATAATATATATATATATTATTATATTCATAACACTTTCTAGGAAAGATATCTTAAAAAAAATAATTATTTTCGGATATCCGAATATTTTGAAAAATGCTATTCGAATCCGAAAATTCGGATATCCGAATTTTCGGATAATTCGGATACGGAATTTTAGATATTCGGGTTCGGTTTCGGATACGAATACTTTTGAACACCCCTACCTTTACCCCTGAACCTTAATTAGTCTATTTCACATGTCGTGAAGTTAAAAAAATGTGTATCCGACATTCAAACGACGGTTGTCGGTGGTCGAAATGGTAGGTATGGAGGTTGGGGAGGTGATATGGTGGGGAGGCCTAAAATGTTGGAATGGAGCCTTTGATTGAATGCAGACAATAATAGAACTACAAAAAACTAATACAAAAACATCATAAAAAAAATCCAATAGTAGCAGTTAATTTGTAATTTTTTTCATGTGTCTACTTATCTAGCTTTATTGAGTTCAAAATAGAAAAAAATAAATAATTAAAAGATATAGTGCATACGGATCATATTACACCATACGACTCATATGCCCTCAGCTGTATGGTATAATACGATTTGTAAATGACGCAATGATTGTATGTGCATATAACATGTGGGGGTATGTATAACTAAAGCCTTAACCAATTACTTTGCTCCAAAATACGACGAAGACGGTACAAATCACCCCCATCGCCTCCAACACACCTCGTCTTCCCCTTTTTCGAATCCAACCTCGAACCGAAGAAGCAGACAAATCCTGGTGGTAGAGGTTGACTTCCGGCCGCTATAGGCGTCAGCGACGAGGTAGGTTTCGGAGGTAGCAGACACACTAGGGTCAAACGACGACTAGGGTTGCAAAAGCATCTTTCCGACGACCAGTGGTTAGGGCTTTAATGGTGACGGTTTCTCCTTCTCTCTTCACTTTCTCCTTCTCTCTACCCTAACCACCGATGATAGCGATGGTGATGGTGGGTGGCTACCTTGAATTTGCAGGAAACCTAGTTTCATAATAGACCCAGAATCAATTGCCCCTTTGCTGAGAATTCATTCATGGGGCACCTTGAATTTGAGTTCTTTTGTTGATCGCTAGGGAAGAGAGAGGAATTGGGGGTGGCTATCTCGTTTTTTGTTGATGGTGTTGGGGGTGGCAGTGGTGTTGTGGTGGTGGTGGTATAGGGGTACCGGTGGTGTTGTGGTGGTGATGGTGTGGGGATGAAGATGACGATGGGGAGAAGTTGGGTTGGGTTGGGTTGGGTTTTGGTTATTTTAGTAATTTACATATATGGTCTCTGTATTAATTTAAGAAAATGACATAATTATTCATTATTAGTAAAAATACTAAATACACTTATTTTTAATAGAAAAAATTAATTGAGTTAGTGTTAATGTTTTAATTGAGACAATTAGTCAATTACATGAAGCAAAAAAGTAAAATTGAAACTAATAGAATAAAATCGTTATTTTGGCTAAACAACATGAGTCAAAAACAAAGTTTACTCTTAAATTTATAATAAGACAAAATAGCTATATTTATCTCTCGCTTCCTTTAAATAAAATAATTTAATACAAAAAATAATCATAATTATAAAATGTATAACAAATGAAATTCGTGCAATGGTGCATATTCAAATAATATAAATTTTAATGCAAACGCTTCCGATCCAAGGCAATGGCAAATTTACAAAAATTAAAGAAAAATGGACAAAAAAAAAACACCGACAAACCCTCACCCACGCCCTGCAAATGTGGGTCCCATCTCAGAAAACTTCTTTAACTTCATTATTGCCTCTTTCCCCAAACTAAGAAAACTTCTTTTAACTTCATTATTGCCTCTTTCCCCAATCTCTTAGTTTCTTTTTTAGTTAGAGCATTCACATCAGTGTCCTTATATATTTATGAGTAGATTTTATATATTTTATGGATTGATTTAAAGTAGTTGTGAGTAAAAGAGAGAGAAAATATATAATTAGAAGGTAACTTTTTCCACTTTTAATTTTCAAAATCTTAAAATGTTTTTCTACCTTGTCACTCCACCCGTCAATTTGATTCTTCTTTACAGTTTGAGGTGACCCATCATCAACTTTTATGATATTCTATTATGAACACAAAAATATATCTATTTTTTTTTAAACGCCGATGAACCAACAATATTAACGATCATTATATATATGTACACGAAATTATTATCTTGGTTTATAGTTTTATACTAAAAGATAACATGAAAGTATTTCTTTAATTCATTTTCTATTAAATTTTTTAAAACTACTTAGTGTACACATGCTTGTTAATAACAATTTTCCATAACTTTGTTAGAAATATTAAAAATTACATCAAAATAGAAGGAAAGCGGGCAGCAAGCTGCGCCACAAACCTTTTTTAGTTAGCAAAACCAGATCTTTTAAAAACTACATTTATAGATTTTGGGGTTATAACATAAATATGCATAACCCGTTAAAAACGACTAAGAAGCTCCACAGCCTCAGGTGCAAAGACACCAAAAGTATCAAATGCAAATGAAATAAACATGTGTTGGTTGTCAAAGCACGCTTTCTCGTGTTCGGTCACTTTGCATGAAACAGATTTTAAAGCTACCTAACCCAAAAGTATCGAAATAGAAGGCAAACGGAAACGGGCGCAAGGACACCAAAAGGTATCAAAATAGAAGGCAAACGGGCAGCAAGCTGCGGCGCAAGCCCTTTTTAGATAGCAAAACCAAGTCTTTTAAAAACCACATTTATAGATTTTAGGGTTATAACATAACTATGCATAACCCGTTGGACACGACGAAGAAGCTCCACAGTCTCAGGCGAAAGGACACCAAATGTAAGGCCCCAAACCGGGCTCCCTACAATTGGGTCACATCACAATGTATTCTTTTAAAAGCACTTAACTCTTTATAAAAACATACAACGGAAGTCTTAACTCAAAATGGTATTTGAATTTTAAATCGTTATTATTTTTTCCCTTATCGTACGAATGCATTCCAACCGACCCGAGTAGCCCCGATCCCAAAGCCAAGATACATTGTCCCATTGACTCACCTACAAAACATTCTAACGTACATAGACAGTCAGCTACGCTGAGTGAGTTCTAACAGTTTATCTGAAACAGAAACCTTCTCGCCGCAAACGTCTTTTATTTAAACATTCTAACTCCCTTATAGCTACACTGATCGTCACGTCAGTTATAAAAAATATTTCGTCATATATTAACATGTCGGTAACCCATGTTACCTAAAACATTTTAACTCCCTTGAGGGTCCAAAAACCTCGCGACTCAACTCATAACCATAACCCGTAAGTCTCACCGATAAGGATCAAACTTACAAAACCATCCACCTGTGACCTACCATACTTACCAACCCGAAGACCGGTTTACACCACCAACTCCTAGACATAGACCTGACAAGCCCTAGACAAGACTCTCACAAGGTCTACTAACACATTCATAAAAAAACACGACATCACGTCCATCAATATTAAGCACACAAGCTAAATATTTACTGTCACATTCTTGCCTTATCACAAAGGCCAATCAAGACTTAACAAGCAATAAGCACATACATGAGACATACCATCGAAAGGTTTCACCTGTCTCATCATCATCAACCTCTTCAGGGTTACCCCATCTGGATATGCAAAACATCATCAGATCACCCCACTCGGTCTCAATTTTGCCCCCACAGGGCCTCATCATATCACAGTAACTACCACGTCATCCACGATGACTGCCATGTCATCCACGATGACTTCCTCGTCGTCCATGGTGATTTCCTCATCATCCACGATGACAACCTCGAAGGACCGACTCCTTCACATCACCATTGACCGTATTACGTGGACAATGATGCAAGCACACACACACAACAAGTTATATACACATGACATTACACAAACATGTACTACGAATCTCCGTCCTTACACAGATTACTTACGTACATAACCAAACACATACCTAGACGTATCTACATAACGTCAGACACAACCTGAGACCTATCCCAAAAGAGTCCTTATACAACACACCAGTGACGTGCCAATATCTCACCCACACAACCTATGGACCCCACATTGACCCATATATTCGTTTAAAACAAATTACTCTTAAAACTCGACAGGTTTAACAAATTATCGTAACACATCAATTTATACGTTTAAAACATGTAAGCATGTACGATAGCCCCAAAAACAAGTAAAATAGGGATTAGAAACTCACTAGTTACGAAGATCCAACTCCCGTGTTACAACCCGTCCGTTCACGCACGAGCCCGAACTTGAACCTATCAAACGTATGATCACATGATCAGAATACATTCAAATCGTATGTCGAATAACGCATAACCTAAACCCCACACCTCGTATCAACCACTCATCATTCTAATTGTCGAACCCTAGCCCCACAGATACACGTGTACCCGAGCCGAGTTCCCGTGCAAGCACGTATGCCATGCAAAACCTATCCGGCCACCACTGCCGACCTCTGTCTCCTCCACCATGTGTCACCATGCACGTCTTCTCCGTCTCCTTCGTCGTGCCAAACCCTAACCAACTAGCACCAACACCATCCTTACCGATGGCCTCCACCTGAGCCATCCTACACGTCGGAAGCATCATCTTCCTCGTGCTCTGCCGTTCGCCACCGTAACGCGCCACCACAGCAGCCGCTGGCATTCGTCCCCACTTCGCACCACCCTAGTCCGTCCTCCTCTCTCTCTTCCTCTCGGCAGCCACCGTGACCCCTCCTTGTCGTCTGCCACCGTCACGCCTCATTACCAAACCATCGCCGCCACCTACTACAACCCGTAACCACCACCGTCACCACTTATGGCCATAGCCACCATCGACCGCCACACATCTTACCCAATCTCATTCAAGAAAAACGGAAAGAAGAACGGGATTAAAACGTAAAACGGGATTACCTTAACGTGTCACAGAAGCCACACTAGCCGGAGCACCCTCTGTCGTCGTCCTCTTCCTTCCCCGTCGCCGGTCTTCCTTTCGTGGCTCTCCTTGCCGTCGCATTTCCTAGGTCAACAAAGACCTAGGGTTTTTCCCGTAAAAGGATATTTAAACCCTCAAAAGTTCCATTCGGGTCCCTCCATTTCCATCTTGCGCGTTTCGATCTCGAGTTACTAAACGACTAACTGTGTCCTTGACGGTAATTAAAATGCGCTTTATGCGACAAACCTTGCTAATCATTCTATTAGATAAAGATCCGGGTCGTCCACTAACCCAAACCATTAGCTTTCGGATTTCTGGGATGTTACCCCAAAAGTATCAAATGCAAATGAAATAAACACGTGTTGGTTGTCAAGGCACGCTTTCTCGTGTTCGGTCACTTTGCGTGAAGCAGATTTTAAAGCTGCCTGATCCACCGTAAAAGCACTACTCCCCAAGCCCACAAGAGAAGAAACCTTTGTTAGATCCACACATGTGTGTTTCCTCCTATCCAACCAAAGGCCAAAACCATGTTAGACCAAAATGTTATATACCAAAAGGTTAAAAATTGAGAGTGACATTCCTAAAATTAATTAACTTCACTTATATGTTCTTTCTCCTCTCTCTTTTCACGAAAATAAATACTAAGCAAATTAATACGTAATTGTGTTAATCCAAAAATTATAATGATTATTTATGTGTAGATAAAAAAAATTATAGGTAAATTTAACATTTGTGTATGTCAACAAAGTAATAGTTTGTATTGTATTATATTTAAATACCTTTTTGACATTTGAAAGAAAAAAATAATTTATAAATTATATGATTGGTTTTTTTGGTTTTCATTGGTTTTCGTATAACTTTTTTTTTGTTTTCACATAACTATATGGTTTTTTCATTATTCTTCACCTAAGTATATATTACATATATGTGGAACATAAATACGAGAATAATGAGTGTTACATATACTTAACAGTATGTCGAATGAGAATTTGTTACATATACGTAACACATAGCGTTATATATATAACACTATGTTACAGTTTTCATTTGATTTATAGTACCCTTACATTATAAATTATAAATTATATTATTTTTTTTTGCATAACTATGTGGTATTCTCATAATATCTCCCCTATGTTGATATTCACATCATCTATGAAATCCAAATTATTTTTTTTATTTCAATATGCTTATATATATATGTAAGAAAAATGTAAAACACACTTTTAAATAGTGTGCAAGGTTGAAACGAGAAATGACTATGGGTCAAGTATTGTTAATCCCAGTGTAATACTCTTATTGTAAAATTGCATCTTATACCCGACCCAATACCCATTAGGTATTTGTCGGGTAACTGCCCGTCGAGTATTGGATATACCCATTAGTTTGTTAAAAAATACCCGTTGAGATGTCAAAGTATATTTTTTTATTACCATTATGATTTTTATATGAATTTATGTTTATAAAAATTACAACAAAATAAAAATATGATAAATTACATACATATCAACATCATTATAAAAATGTTTGAAATATCTAAAGTGCGTAAATTTCATAATGATATAAATCCCAAAAGATAAGTGCAAACTTAATAACATACAAAATATAGATAATATTATCAAATACATATCTTAAAAGAAAAGTTTATTTTTCATATAATGAAGCTACTATAATGAAACATTGCTAGTAAAGGGCTTGAGGAAAATAAAAACTAAACTTTCAGGTATATGATTTGAGTAAACGGGTATATGATATTAGTAATCAGGTCGGGTATCACCTAATCCCGTACGTAGAAAATTTTTTAAAACAAATCTCATACCTGAATATCTGTCCCGAATGTTTCATGTTTCAGGCATTCTCGTCAGTTTCGGATTTTCTGGTTTGAAACCTTAAAACAATTGCATGTCCTACTAAGAGTAAAATATAGTGTTGAATCCCAAATAGTTTTAAATAAATAAATCTGATGAGTGAGAGGCAATTAATCTGGAAATATATAACCAACTTAAACAAATAACCTAGTTTATTAACTATTTGATATATGATACGTTGGTCCCTTTTTGATCCTACATAAGATATGAACACGTGCTTCGTTCCTAGAGACGTGTGTTTATGAAATATATTAACAATCAAAGGATAAGGTAGGAATTTATGAGAGTATGATTTCTTCAATGATTAATTCTATATATATATATGTATAAATTTACGAATTAATCTTTGTTAGGTGGAAACAAACAAAGGTGAAGAGAGGGTGATCTAAGAAATTAATCTTGGATCTTCACCCCGTTGAGCAATCCAGGGGATCTCATAAGCATATTATTATGAAAGACCGGGTAGTTTCAAATTTTTATTTTTGGGTTTCACTAAATTACGCATCTTTACATAACAACTTATTCTTAAAACTTTCAAAGTATTATTAAAATGCCATTTTGTGTATTAGGCATTAATCAAAATGATTAAATTATTAAAATTGATACTTCAATCCTCTTGATATTTAAAGTTTTGAATTAATCCTTCATCTAACCCTTATTGTTATCAATATATACAAAAAGCAACCGGGGTTACGTCAGCATAACTATCGACGGTTTCCTTTTCTTTCTTTTTTAAATAGGGAAACACCATAGCCAAAACCGCCTCTCTTCTGTCGCCGTCCCATCTCCCCTTTCTATTTCTCTCTTCTCCCATATTGTTTCTTCTCACTTTCATTAGGGCTTCTTCCTCCTTTCACTTCCTGTCATCTCCAATTTGGTGACTTCTCACTTCATTCTTCCTCTGAAGTTGCGACACCGGTATGTACAATTTGCCTGTTCGCATGAGTGCGATGTCTTTTTGTGTGCGTGTGTGTGATAATAATCAAAATTTTAAGTAAATTTCTTTAATAATCAGCGACATTTCATTCAATTTCATGTTCATGATGTTTTGGATTCTCTTATATAAATTCCTGTGTAGATCTTTTACGCGTTTCTGCTACTTAATCACGTCAATTCGTGTGGCATCGGTTTTACCTGTTGTTCGTTGAATTTGAATTCCGAATGTTTAGATCGGAATTATAGATTTTAACTTCCGCTTTATTTTGCTATTGTATTTTTAAATTGTTTAATCAGGTTCCTACGATCGAGAATTATCGAAATTTGTTAGATTCCGAATCATCTCAACTATATTCTGTTCTTTAATTGATAATTCATTGACAAACAGAATATAGTTATGATTATGAACTACAATCCGATTTTTGTCATCAATCAGAGAGTAAACTTTTCGAATTTCAAATCATTGTCTTCATTTCATACGAAATTCGTCTGTTATTTTTGTCTGCAAATAATCAAAATGGTAAAGTTTATATTGCCTACACTGAAATTCGTTTAATGTTTTGGTATTACTTGCACTGAAATTAGTTTCATGTTTGTGTGTGATAATAATCAAAATTGTATGTAAGGTTTGAACAATACATATGCTTTTTCATGTTCTACAATTTTTATGTAAATTTGCTTTTTCATGTTCGATTTCAGCGATCTGTTATTCACTGAAATCCGTTCAGTGAATCTGTTCGATTTCACTGAAACTGTTCAATTTGGTATTCATCATTTCTTTATAAATGAGCTACTTCGATATACAATTGAACCATTGATTGTTTGTGATCTGTTATATTGCTCAGATTCTGTAGTTATTGATTGAACATTCAAAATTGCAGGTGTAATTCAGGAAACTTAATTCAATAGTCTTTACATCAAACAGGTAAGTTCTAAACTTTTTTATAATGTGCCATTACATGCATAGACAGTACCATACTAGAGCTACCTTAGCAGACTATTTTTGGTAGTTTATTAATTTCTAAATTTTCTGCCACTATGGTTTACTGTTTTTTTTATTTCAGATACGGGCGGCGGTTGGGTAAACTCTGATAATAGGTTACAATGTTCATGAAAATCTTAGCTTTAGTAGTTACAACACTACTTACATGTTCCTTCAAGTGCATTCACGTTAGATCAACGACCTCAGCCAACTCTTGATGCGTCTTTTTATTTAGACTCTGGCGATTGCGATCAAATATGTGAACACTCTCCTTCCTGTTTTCGATACGCCGAATCATCATTCACACTACTGCTAATCGTTACCCTAAATACAACCAATGTTGTTAAGGAGGGCGTGTAAGAGTACTCTCGAAAGAGAACTCCAGAAAGAGCCACATCTAATGGTTAAACAACTATTTGAATGTACTGACTTCCTTTCATGCAGGAATTAGGACCAAAGTAATCATCCTTTTGTTGCATCATGGTATATCTCAAACAATCATATGTTTTCGTAAAACATTAATCTACAAACTTCATGTATAAAATCAGGTGTTAGTGGTTGCAAAACTTTATGTATTATTAAGTGTCACATGGTTGCAAACCTTATGTATTATCAAACTAGCTTAGACCCCGTGTAATACACACGGGTGAAAAATATCAATACATAAATTTCTCAAATTTTATTTATGTATTTTACATGTGTAAAAATATATTACTGTATACTAAGGATATAAAACAAAATTCAAAATATGTAAAAAATTATATATAACTGAGTTTCGGAAATACGTCAATTACTATTTAATGTAATTTGACTTTGATTTACTATTTGATTGAAAATAAAAATTACATAATTAGATATCAAAGTTTTTTTATAATAAAGGATAATTTAAAATAAATATGTTTTATTAGTATAATTAGTAATTTATTAAAAGATATGGGTGCATTTAATAAGAGAGAGAGGCGGGAAAAAAATTGTGAGATTGAATATAGTGACGACACGTGGCATACAAAAACCTTTATTTATTATATAATATAGATGTCGTTATAAATAATTAGGTTCCTAATTAATGTTAAGAAGATGGCTCATGGATTCAACAACTTTAGAAATTCAGTTTATAAGTTCTACTGCTTATTCAAAATCTCTAAGCTTCCACAAGCGTTGTCGCTTTAGTATTCCATTTTCATTTACTATCTTCCAACCAATAACATGCAGGATACAAAAATAATATTATCTTGAAACAATGCGAAACAAAGAATAGATACAGTGTTCCACAAACGCTTTCTTTAACCACCCACCTTTATCTTGAATTCAAGTTGATTCATCAAAAAAATTAAAAATTAAAATTATTTCATATGACATTCAAATTTGGAATATCTTTATTTGGTTAATTATTTAAATGAAAAGAAAACCTATTAATCCACTCACTTATGGTTGATTGATTTCAAATGAGTCAAAAACGTAGATATAATTATTGGAACAGGCATATGAAACATACAACTTCCTAAATCATTTAGTTAAACATTTACATTATATTAGTATGTTCAACGCATGAATTTACGTCAAAATTTCATTTTTTTAGGTATCAAAATTATCAACGTCCCCCGCAACGCGCGGGTTGGCGTCAACTTGTTTGATACATTAATAAAGTCTCATAATATAGTTCTTATTTAACTTGTTGAGTATTAAGTACCCTTCATGTTTATTATCTTATCCGGTAAACTAATAGGTATAATTTGTTCTAGATATCTTAAATTCTTGGTGTTGGCGACTACGTAATAAAAACAAACTATGACTAAACGATAAACAACTTAAATGACATCTATAACAAAACATATCATACACGAAAATCCTAAAACAATTATAGAATTTATGGTAGTAATATACATCAAAGATGAAAGAGTTTAGGTCTTAGAGGTGGACCAAACCATGTCAAGAGTTCCAACTTATCAAAACCTTTTCTTCATCAACTTGCTAACTTTTCTCTATGACCAAAAGTTTTAATTTCATAAACTTCTCTAAGCATTTTCCTCCCTTTTACTATTTCATTAATGTCCCTAGTATTTTCAGGATAATATATAAACGTCTCGTGTATAATGTTATAAGCAGTAGATGTTAGATCTCTTTGTAATTTTGTTATTTTGATGATAATTTAGATTTGAATACTTAGAAATTAGAGTTCATATCTTAGCATGAACATGCAATAAAATGTATGCGAGGAGTATGCTAGACCCCAATTCTTGAATATGTGTTTATTCAACACCGTATACTTGTTCATATATCAAATTTAGCATCGAGCTTCATCCACTACAAGGAAATGACCCTGTGCCGACGTCGCCTATACCGACAACACTTGTCGTCGGCATAGGTCACCCTATAACGACATGCCGTCGATATAGGTGAAAACCAAAATTTTGAATGGGACACCCTATAGCGACGACAGGGAAAGCTGGGGCCCAATGAATTTTTGGGGAAAACCTATACCGACGAAGGGTAATTTTGATTTTCTTTTTGTTTTTTTTAGTATAATAATTTTTCTTCGGTAAATTTTTTTTTAAATTAAAAAAATTCTGGAATGCCCTATACCGACGACATGTCGTCGGCATATGATTTTTTACTTTATTGACTGGTCAAAACCCTAAGAAGCCTATACCGACGACATGTCGTCGGTACAGGCAACCTACAGCGCCGACATAATAGCCTATACCGACGACATGTCGTTGTCGGTATAGGTCTCAGCGCGAATTAACCCAGGAAACAACTTTCTGCTTCCCATTTCCATAAAAAAAACACCAAATCACTCCATCTCTCTCTCTCCGAAGATTTCACGATTTTTGGGTATTTTGTGGAGCAATTGTCACCAATCTCTCCGGTTTTGAGGTGAGTTAACATCTATGTTTCAATTTTGACAAGAAAATCAATATTTTTGGGTTTTTGGCTTAATTTCTTTGATTTTTGTTAGGTGTTTGAAGCTTTAAACATTTTTGATGGATTTCAAGCTATTTGAAGCTAATTTGCAAACTTGGTTAGTAATTTTTCTACAAATTAGGTTTAGATGTATGTTTGTATGTATATGTTTGTGTTTATTTGTATGTGTGTATATATGGTTTAGATTAATGATTTTATAAATATTTATGTAATTTTATGATAAAATTAGGGCATTTACACATATTTATATATGTATTTTTATGATGAAAAAGGCTTACACCCCTAATGTATGTATGAGTATGTATATTTGTATGTATGATAGAATTATTAAATTATGATTAGTGTATATCATTTGGTTTAGATGTGTGATTATTTTATATAATTTAGCTTATGTAAATTAGTGTTTGTATGTATGTGTATGTATGTGTGTAATTTGTGTTTATGATGATTAGTTTGAATATTTAGTTTGTATGTATGTGTATGTATGTGTGTAATTTGTGTTTATGATGATTAGTTTGAATGTTTAGTTTGTATGTATGTGTGTAATTTGTGTTTATGATGATTAGTTTAAATGTTTAGCTGGTATGTATGTGTGTAATTTGTGTTTATGATGATTAATTTGAATGTTTAGTTTGTATGTATGTGTATGTATGTGTGTAATTTGTGTTTATTATCATTAGTTTGGATGATTAGTTTGTATGTATGTGTGTAATTTGTGTTTATGATGATTAGTTAATATGAATGTATATATGTGTATGTATGTTTGTATGTATATGTTTGTAATTATGGTGAACAACATCCTCGTGTGCGCGGAGATAGCATCACTTTTTGCCCCAAGAACAACACCAACTTCTCCAATAACTACAACAACAAATAATGAGATGTTTGATGCCATAGATGATGTGATGGCAGAGCAAAATACAAATGAGGATAATATAGATGAAGATGGAACTGGTTTAGACCCAGAGTTTGATGCGTTGTTGAGGAGCTAAATAAGGATTTATACCCCGGTTGTAGTCAAATGTCTTTCCTAAACTTCATAGCTAAATTGATGCGTATCAAAGTTATCAACAAATTGACGAATAGTTCGTTTGACCAACTGTTAGAGCTTCTACAAATTGCAATGCCGAAGGAAAATCATGTTCCAGCGTCACACTATGAAGCTAAGAAGAAACTGAGTAAGATTGGGTTATGATATCAGTCTATCCATGCTTGTATTAATGATTTTGCACTGTTTTGGAAGGAGAATGAATCAATGCAAAACTGTCCGGTTTGTAATGAGAGCAGATGGGTTGAAAAAAACACAAAGGGGAAGAAAGTACCACATAAAGTGTTGTGCTACTTTCCTTTAACTTCACGGCTTCGACGAAGGTATAGTTCAAGATTAACGGCAAAAGAAATGATCTGGCATAATACTGAACGTTCAACGGATGGTATGATGCGACATCCGGTTGATGGGAAAGCATGGCAAGAATTTGATGAGAGATATCCGGATTTTGCTAAAGAACCAAGGAATGTCCGCTTAGGTTTGGCTGCCGATGGTTTTAATCCGTTCGGTAACATGAGTTAGACTTAAAGTATGTGGCCGGTAGTGTTAACAACATATAATACACCACCGTGGTTATGTATGAAAGAGTCTTCTTTCATGTTAACCTTGCTAATTCCCGGGCCTAAATCACCTAGTAAGGACATTGATGAATTCTTAAGGCCTTTGGTTGATGGGTTAAAAATGTTGTGGGCTGAAGGAGTCCAGGTGAGAGATACATCAACCGAAACTGTATTTAGGATGCATGATGCACTGTTATGGACTATCAACGATTATCCTGCTCGTAGTAGCTTGTCTGGATGGAGTGGTCAAGGTTATAAAACATGCCCTACGTGTAACGTTGACACACCTTCATGCGCTATAACGAATAAGATAGCTTTTGTTGGACACAGAAGATTCTTGCCTAGAAAACATAAATGGAGGAACGATCTGTCGTTTGATGGCAAGAAAGAGACAAAACATCCTCCCCGACGATTGACTAATGCTCAAATATTAGAACAACTAAAAAATCTCCCAGATCGTGTTCCGGGGAAACATCCAATGTATGGAGGGGTAAAAAGAAAGCGCCTTACATCAGAGTTGAATTGGACTAAACGAAGTATCTTCTTTGAGCTGGATTATTGGTCTTCTCTGCTTTTAAAACGCAATCTTGATGTTATGCACGTGGAGAAACATGTGTGTGAGAGTTTATTGGGTACTTTGTTGATAAACGATAAATCAAAAGACACACACAAAGCCCGCAAAGACTTGGAAAATATGGGTATTCGACATAACCTATGGCTAACACAAAAAAACAACAAGTTGTACCAACCACAAGCTCTTACTCTTTCACACCCAGTGATCGAGAACGCTTTTGTCAGTTTATTCGAGGAGTGAGACTGCCTGATGGATTTGGATCGAATTTAAAAAATAAGGTACTTCCCAATGATTCAAATATAATTGGGTTAAAGTCCCATGATTATCACATCCTCATGCAACGATTGCTGCCAATAGGGGTACGATCGGGTCTGCACAAAAATGTTTCAACAACAATCAATGACGTTTGAACATTCTTTCAAAAAATTTGTGCACGATCAGTAGATGTGAAAGACATGTATGAAGCAAATGAGGAAGTGGTTAAGATATTATTCAATTTGGAAATGATATATCCTCCAACATTTTTTAACATAATGATTCATCTCATTCTTCATTTACCTGGAGAAGCTATTCTTGGTGGCCCTGTGTATATGAGATGGATGCATCCTTTTGAAAGATACATGAAAAAGCTCAAAGCATATGTTAGAAACAAAGCCAAACATGAAGGCTCAATTGCGGAGGGTTATGTTGTAGATGAAGCCTTGACATTCTGCTCTATGTATCTGGACGGTATGCAGACCAAATTTAACCGACCAGATAGAAATGCAGATGCTGGCATTCCCAGAAGGCAGTTTCAAGTGTTTTCTTCACAATGTCGACCAATATCGAAAAAGAAAATCAAGGCGCTCTCTGAACATGCCAACAAATCATTACAATGGTTTGTGTTGAACAACTGCGATGAAGTCAAAGCCTACAAATCGTAAGTTTTTTTGTCCATCTACCCGTGATAAGCTATTATTATATTTTCATTTAATTCTACTAATTTAAATTTTGTTTTGTCTATCTACCAGTGAATTTGAATCTAAATTTCCAGAACGCAATATGCAAACCGATTTTTCTTCATGGTTAAAATATGAAGCAAATGTATTTTCATCTTCATCTTCATCTTCTACACCCGATAACAAAGAATTAAGGGCATTGGCACATGGTCCCTTGTACGCATCTTCTTACACTGCTTGCATAGTCAATGGTGTTAGATTTGTGGTACAAAATCGTGATTCCCGAAGCACTACTCAGAACAGTGGTGTGGTTACAATAGGAGAAGACGATACTCCATTTTATGGTCAACTAGAGGAGATCATAGAGTTGAACTACATAGATGGTTACTCGGTTGTACTATTCCATTGTAAATGGTTCGACACGAGAGGTAAAAGATTAATTAATCAAAACAATACTACTATAATTGACATTGGCTGTGATTGGTATATTGGCAAAGAATGGTATGATGATGTCCAATATATATTAGCCACACAGGCTAAATAAGTGTTCTATCTTCGAGATCCTTCTCGAACCACTGGCCAATGGAGGGTTGTTGAGGACGTTCACCATGGGAAGCTTTGGGATCATCCTAGTGTTGTTAATGAGATAGATATATTGCACGACACTCAATCAAATGATTATACTTTGGTTATCGACACCGGATGCGAAGGTGGTGAATCAAGTCACATAGGTGGTGACCAAACTCCAATTCCCCATGTTGATAGTCAATCTATTACACGGGAAACTCAATCATTTTTTGGTAACTTGGTTGACGACTTAGGCTACTTGCCTATGCGTACAACTTTAAATGAGGGTGGTGACCCAAGTCATGTTGCCTCGATTGATCTCGATGAAAGTTTTATTAATGATGATGAAGAAGATGCATACAATTCAGATGATGAAGACGAAATAAATGACGACGATGAAGAAGATGATGATGTTGTTGACACACGTTATTTTAGTGATGGTTCTGATTGAATATATGTTAAAAATGTACTATTTGTCTTTGTTAATTAATAGTTATTTGTGCTTACTAATAAATTTTGTTGTAGGAAAAATGGCAACAATGGCGCAATTACACGATGGAGATGGTGGAGACGGTGGAGACGGGGGTCCGTATCACTTCGACTCGGGTTGTGCGACTGGATTTGGTGGTAAGTTACTTGTTAGTGTTTAATAGATGTATTTATAATTGCATAACTTTTGAATGTCATGTGTCAATGTAGGTAGTGCCTCCCAAAAAAGACGATCTAAAGGCAAAAACCTAAAATTAAGAAATTTGAGCAAAATGGGAGGAAGCCTCTTCCCATTGATGTAGAACTTCATGGCGGGGGGTACAAGTTTGTGGGTCCCAACGTTTCATATTTTATCCGTGCTATCTCGTTGGAGGTTGAAAAGGTTGTTCCTCCATATTATCCAAATTGGGCTAAGGTTTCAAATGAGAAGAAACGGGCCGTATATCCCACTCTTATAGTAAGTATAGATGTTTTATAGTTACTTACAATTTCATAACTATTAGATTTATAATTACTTTTCATTTGTAGGATTATTTTGATCTGGACTCCTAAAGAAAACTGATAAGTGGCGAGGCGTTGAACTCGGAATCACCGCTGAGTGTCAAAGGGCGTATAAAGATCACAAGAGAGAGTTGAAAGTTCACTTCGAAGAGAATGGGGGATACGATGATGTGTGAGGCGGCGATGAATAATCCACCAGAAGATCTTGATCAAGAAACTTGGGAGATTTTGATTAATGAGCTGTTTTTAGATGCGAGCTATAAAAACCGCTCGGAGAAGAACAAACAAAACCGATCACAACAACGTTACCCAAGTTACCATGGCAGCAAATCATACGCCCAGCGCCGACACATGGAGGTATGAAATACAATTGTTAGTATTATATAAACATGCTTATTAATTCTTAGTGATATTATTTTTGTTTTTCACAGGGTACCGGCCCAATTGATGTGTTCAAATCGACCCATTATAATGAAGGGACCGGTTAGGCCAACGCGACTGCATCATCAGATTATGTAAGTCAAATGATTTTGTTGTTAGACTTACTAGACTTAGAACATCCAAGTATAACTTTAAACGGGTCAAAATGACCCAAACACACTTTAATAAACTTAGAACATCCAACTGTAACTTTAAACGGGTCAAAATGACTAAAACACACTTTAATAGACTTAGAACATCCAACTCGAGCCCAATCGTTGAATATTTTTGCTAGTATTATTAGTATTTGTTGTTATTAGAGTTGGTTGATTGGAATTTGTGAATTTTGGTCGTTTATAACTTATAGTTTAACAGGTTGGTTATCCATTTTACAGCAGTTATGCTATCGAATTTTAGTAAAATAGTCAAGTGATTGTTTATTACATTGTTTAATGCAGGACCGAATCCAAGAGGAGTATACAAGATCCTCTCCTGGGTCTGGTGGTGACTCGTCTACTGTCGATGAGTTTGCATGCATGGAGCGTGCATTGGGTCATCGACGTGGCCATATCAGGGGTGTCGGCCGTGTGGTGAGTAATCCCACACCGGATTTGTTCAGTACCCCCCTCCACAACCACATTGGCAAGGAGTGGATGAGCGTGTAACTCAACTTCAACAACAAGTCCAAGATCAACAACAACGCGAAGCCCAACGAGAGGAAGAACGTCGTGTGCATAATCAACAAATGTTTGAAATGCAACGAAAAATGGATGAAATGCGTCGAATGTGGGAACGCCGAACTAGCAGTGACGATAATTAGCTTGAAGTTGTTGCGCATTTGCCTTTGTTGTCGGTGTTATTGTTGAATGTTTTAACAATTTTTATGTTTGTGTGTCGGACAACTTTATGTTTGAATATTTGGTTTGTGTGTCGAACAGGTTTTTGTTTCGAACAATATGTTTCGGATTTCAATTTTGAATGGTTTGAATTATCTGATTTGCAGGTTTTTGTAATTAGAAATTAAATATTTCTGAAAAATTTTGAAAATTAAAAAAAAAACAGAAAAACCTATCCCGACGACATATCGTCGCATAGGTCTTTTTCAAATTTAATTAAAAAAATTGGAAATAGCCTATACCGATGACATGTCGTCGGGATAAGTTGGGTCTGTCCCGACGACTTGTCGTCCGGATAAGTCCAGCCAGACCCAACTTATCCCGACGACATGTCGTCGGTATAGAATTTATTTTTGAATTTTTTAATTAAACCCTATAGCGACGACATGTCGTCGGCATAGGTCAACCTATGCCGACGACACCTATACAGACGACAAGTCGTCGCTATAGGGTCAAAAAAAATCGTCGGGATAGGGTGATACTGTTTTAGTTATCTTTGCCAAAATAGAAGCTAGACATTTAACACAAAGATCCAACTTTCTTTATACGTACTGATACTACTGAAGGTGATCTCTTGTGCTAATCATCAAAAGTTTGGATACCTTGGAAGATTTGGTCAAGCTAAAGATATAATAACCGTAACACTCAAACATGAAAGATCTAGATTAGTGGTTAAGTATCATGCTTTCATTTTAAGCGTTAATAAGTCAAGATTAGTGTGTTTCGTCTAACAAATCTAAACAGAATTGTCATGATGTTAGTTAACAACCTTACGCATGAACTCGTCTTTATAAGCTTATCTTGCTCCTCATATTTTGCATGGATTTGATTCTCCATTTATTTTATATATTCTTAGTAAGATTAAATGGCTCGACCTTCTATTAATTCATTATATCTTAAGTTATCTTTGTGTGAGATTGTCCGAGATATTCTTATTATACATTTTTATTAGTTTTAATGATTTTTGCAATTGATTGCAATGGTGTGTTATCTAATATTGTTGTTGTGTTTTTGCTACAAACAAATTTGTTGTTCGTATTCTCAATAAGACTTGTAATTTTATGAAATGTAAATCTGTTTATTTCATTGTGCATTTAATATCCTATATAGTTTCTACTCCGATATTTCTTAATCAATTTAAACATATCTTATTATCTCTACATTCTAAGACCATCAATATATTTTCTTATTTCAATTTGTTTACGGCACCCATGAAAAGAATCGCTTGGATTCAGATGTAATAAGTTAGCAAACACGGTTTGAATTAACAACTTATAACACCGGGTCTAGTGGGCTAGCGCCCTTCACGTCCCCACCACTACGTTGGAGAAAACTTTAACGCCCAACCCCCTCCACCCCTTTGGGCGTTAGCCTCATCACACCCTGCCCTTCACGCTCCATCACGCCCCCACCGGCGCGGTGTTTAACGCCCTCAACACCCCGAAACCGGTGGTGACTCGGATTGTTGGCGCCTCTTGGCGTTAAGCAACTACACTCGGTCAAGCTTATTTGAATCAAGTGACACTACAAGAATAGTTCTCTGATACGACGGGGTATTCCCGACGACAATATTTCGTCGGTATAGTTCACCAACAACGACGACACGTCGTCGGTACAAGTCCGACCGTATTTTTTGGCCATAACATGCTTTTTACGACGACACGTCGTCGGTACAAGTCGAGCGGGAACTTTGGCGCTCAAGAAATCTTTACCGCTATCTGAATACCCTGTCTCGACGACATGTCGTCGGGATAGGGTAATTTTTTTATGTCTATGTATGTATGTATATATGTTAGTAATACGAACACGAACCGTTTGATCCGTTTGTATATGTTAGTAATACGAACACGAACTATTTGACCCGTTTTACTCAAATCCGCTAAAAGATGGATATGTATGTATAGATTTGCATAAATATATATGTATATGTATGTATAGGTTTGTGTAAAGATATATGCATATATAGGTTTGTATTTTAATTATTTGTTGACATTATGTATGTATTTGTATATGTGTATGTATGTATGTATGTTAGTAATACGAATACGAACCGTTTGTATGTGTTAGTAATACGAACACGAACCATTTGACCTGTTTGACCCAAATCCACTAAAAGATGGATATTTTTTATGTTTTTTTATATTATTGTAGGTTTATTGTAATTTGAGAAATTATTTTGTTTATTGCATATTATTAAACATGTCGGTTATCCATTTTACAACAGTTATGCTGTCGATATTTTTCAAAAATTTAATATATGTGTGTATTGTTTATTACAAATTAGAATTCAAGATGAGTTGACCTGATGCAACAGGAAGCAGGTGAAGGGCAAGAGGTTGATGAGCAAGAGGTTCTACGACGTGCCATTGGTGAGAGGCGTGGTTGGAGCCGGCGGGTTGGGAGAAAAGTGAGAAATCTACCCACCGATGTCTCGTGTGTGTCCAACTCCCAATACGACGAAATGCAGGAAAAATCCGCTAATTGAATGAAACGGTTAGACAAATGCAGGACGAGATGGGTGCTATCAAATCCAACAAGACGGCTTGTCGGGTGAGGATGAGGATGAGGATGAAGATGAAGATAGTTGAACGGTTTGTTATGACCATTAACTTGTTAGGTTTGTAATTATTTGGATTGGTTTGTAATAATATTTTGCGGTTTGTTATGATTCGGTATCAAATTTCTCTTTTTATGTTTTGCTATATCAAATTCTCTTTTATGTTCTGGAAATTTAAAATTATTTTAAAAAATAATTAAAAAAGACATTTGTCGACGACATGTCGTCGGGAATGCCTTTTAATTAAGTTAATTATTTAATTATTATTTTACCTATTACGACGACGTGTCATCGGGAATGCGTTTTATTTAAATTAATTATTTTCACCTATTACGACGACTTGTCGTCGTAAAAGATCTTTTTAATTTTAATTTATATTTATTGAGAAAAAGAATTAGGGTTTAGCTTTTTAACGACGACATATCATCGTAATAGACCCACCTATGCCGACGACGCTTTTCTGACGACTTTAAAGGCCGTAGCGTCCGAGCTATGCCGACGAGACCATTCCCGACGACATGTCGTCGAAACATCATAATAGCCCGTCATATCACTGTTAGTCATATGAATTTGAATAATGATGGTGTTGTGTAATTTTAGATGCATAAAAGGTTCCAGATCGCACTAATTGTTTGTTAATTATAATAATCATAGCCACTGTCTCATCCTTTTTGGTTAGGTTTGAATTATTATTATTTATGTGATGTGAATTTATTTATTTCTGATTATTTAATTTCATTGTGTTAATGTGTTATTATAGTCTTCCAATAAAGGCAGTGTTGTTTGAATCTAACTACTTTTTTATTTTGATTGTTTTTATCTGGTTAATAGACTCCAATTTAATTACATTAAACACTTGATTTTGTAGTTGATAATTGGAGTGATGGTTTCATCTTTCAATTGTGGTTGTGAAGGGTTGAATTTGGCAGATTTTGACAAAGAAGTTTACTAACTACGGTTTGGGGAAACATAAAATCTTATCAAGTCAGCTTTCAATTGTGGTTGTGAAGGGTTGAATTTGGCAGATTTCAATATTTTTAAAATGTGTCAAACATCCAGAAAATAAGAAGTTGACACTGTCACACCCCGCCTCAGGCACCCCCTGTGCGTGTGCGACTATCGATTGATATCACCTGCTTTGATTTCAGAGTTTTTATAAATACGGCGGAAGTCTTTCTTAAAAGGATCGTTCCAACATTCTTTCAACCTCAAGGGTTGTATTTGTAAATATAAAACTAATATCAAAACTAAGTTGGATGACAAAAGTTTTATATTTACTTTATAAACATAGGGTCTTAAATACTCTTTTTGATTTGATTACAAAACATGGTTTGAAATCAAATACATATAAGCCACTGAAAATAGTATAACATAGGGTTGATCAATTCCCTGGTCCTATCTTCCTTTCATCTTTTCATGATTTCCCTTTACATGAGGCCTGAGAATGTTACGTGCATTCCATTCTTTTCTTTTCATGGGCCAGATTTCATATATGCCCGCCCTTATTCCTTTTTCCATCACATTTTATTGATTTCCTGAAAATATTTTGAAAATGAAACGTCAGCGCGAACGCCGGTGAATACAATTATCTTGACACTAAAAAGCATTTGGCACAAACAAGTATTAATTCGATAATCACAACTTTATGTTCAATCTACACATTCAGCAGGCCCTCATGTCCTGACTGTATGCACCACTGTATACACTGGTAGTATGTCTTTATAACAACGGGGGCTCATGCCTCCTCATTTGTTAAAAAAGGGAAGTACCAGCCGTGATCCAAGACTTTCACCCGCGACCCGTGTATCCCTTGCAAGTTTTGCGTATACTTATGGCCCGAATGCTTACACGTAGGTGAATGTTGAGCATTACTCCCTTAACCTTTATTTGGCCATT
Organism: Smallanthus sonchifolius; assembly: GCA_023525975.1. Lineage (NCBI taxonomy): Eukaryota > Viridiplantae > Streptophyta > Magnoliopsida > Asterales > Asteraceae > Smallanthus > Smallanthus sonchifolius. The sequence continues at coordinate 101,213,898 of CM042019.1, forward strand.
TTCGTAAACAAAATGTTTAACACAAGTTTTCAGAGTGATAAAGTATTCACCTTGTAATAGGAATGAGCCTCTAGAGTTGGAAACTTATGGACTAGCTTCTTATATTAATTTCTCTAGCGTTTTGACCTTTCTACGAGCGTTTCTTGCTTAACTGGGCACTACAAGGAGTGGGAATCGAACCGGGATCGTTGGGAGTCGTCTAGTAAGTCTCTCGAACAAGTTTTGAGTGTTAGTGACAAGTTTGTTGTGAGAAAAACGAATGGAATCGATAGCTATTTGTAGGCTCGAAATCTGACTCGTAGCAGACCGCTACGTAGGCGGGTGGCGGTCCACCACCGCCCATGATTGCTTCAGCCCTAACTGTCACAATCTGATTGGACCGTTCATGAATTTGCGGCTGGCGGACCGTTACCGTGGGGCGTAGCGGTCTGCCACCCTTACGCGTGGCAGATTCTCAACGTTTTACGGCTGGCGGACCGTTACTATCTGGCGTGGCGGTCCGCCACGAGTACACGTGTCAATTTAAGTGACCATAAGTCACTATACACGTGTCACGTGCAGATTATTTTCTTAATGACCAAGTAGCGGACCGTTACCATGTATGGTGGCGGTCCGCCACCCAACTACTCAGGGTGGGGCTCCTTAGCGGACTTCTACATGGTTTCCCTGCACACGTAGCGGACCATTAGGCTTGACCTTAGCGGTCCGCTAAGGTCTTAAATTCCATATTTTAAATTTTAAACCCTAGACTTAGGTATTTTAGATACATAAGTGCTTAAGGTTCTAATCTTGACATTTCTTGGACATTTTTATGGCAGGTGTTATATCCTCTCCACCTTGTTTTAAACTCATCCTCGGGTTTATTCGAACAAGTGAGGATACTTCTTTTTCATTTTGGACTCCAATTACCACGTGTATTCTGGTCCACATCTGGAGTTCCATTTTACTTTCACAATCATCAATTTCTTTCTTTTCAATCTCTTTTCTTGCGTGTCCTCGATTTGCAAAGGTTGTTCCACAAATTTTAACTTTTCATTACCTCTACATCTTGTAGGGGCATTACCAGAGATTCATCTGCCAAACACTTGCATAGATTTGATACATGGAATACATCGTGTACTCCATTCATTTCCTCTGGTAATTTGAGTTGATAGGCCACAAGCCCAACTCTTTTCAATATTTTGAATGGTCCTACAAATCTAGGACTTAATTTCCCTTTCTTTCCAAATATTACAACGCCTTTCCATGGCGAAACTTTCAACAGGACGTTATCACCGACGTTGAATTCTAACGGCTTTCGTCTCTTATCAGCATAACTCTTTTGACGATCTAGAGCCGCTTTCAATCTGTCTTTTATTTGAATAACTTTCTCATTCGGCTCCAGGACTATTTCAGGTCCGGATAACTGATTTTCTTCTATTTCAGACCAACAGATTGGAGTTCGACATTTACGACCGTATAAGGCTTCGAAAGGAACAGCTTGTATACTCGTATGATAACTATTATTGTAGGAGAATTCTATTAGAGGTAAGTGGTCATCCCAACTTCCTCCAAAGTCAATAACACAAGCCCTTAACATGTCTTCAAGGGTTTGAATGGTTCTTTCGCTTTGCCCGTCCGTTTGAGGATGGTAGGCAGTGCTAAGATTCAGTTTCGTAACCAGGGCTTTTTGAAAACTTTACCAGTTTCGAGAAGTAAATCTACTGTCTCTATCTGACACAATAGATAGTGGCACACCGTGTAATGTTATAATTTCATTAACGTATAATTGTGCCAATTTATCCAAACTGAATGTCTCTTTCATGGGAAGAAAATGAGCAGACTTAGTAAGTCTATCAATGATAACCTAGATAGTATCATTCCCACGACTGGTTCGGGGAAGTTTTGTAATGAAATCCATGGTTATCATCTCCCATTTCCAGACAGGAATTTCAAGTTGCTGTAACAAGCAAGAAGGTTTCTGATGTTCAGCTTTTACTTGAGAACAACTTTAACACTTTGCAACATAGACAACGATATGTTTCTTCATTCCTATCCACCAGTAATTGACTTTTAGGTTCTTGTACTTTTTATCGCTTCCAGGATGCATCGTGTATTTAGATTTATGGGCTTCTTCAAGAATTTTTTCACGAGTATTTCCATAGATAGGAATCCAGATTCTCTTATTAAATCTAAGAATTCCATCATTACCCTTGACCAATTGGTCGATCATTCCTCCCAATCCTTCTTTTTTCAGGTTGGGTTCTTGTAAGGCAAAATTTTAAGATTCCTTAATACGATTAATAAGATCGATTTGAAGATCGAGTCTTAAAGCACAAACTCGTTTAGTTTTCTCATGCTCTTTTTTGCTCAACGCATCGGCTACAACATTGACTTTTCCTTCATGATAGCAGATTTCGCAATCGTAATCATTTAGGACTTCCATCTAACGTCTTTGCCTCATATTCAGCTCTTTCTGACTGAATATATATTTAAGGCTTTTGTGATCCGTAAACATGGGGAATTTGACTCCATAAAGATAGTGCCTCCATAATTTCAATGCGAAGATTATGGCGCCCAACTCTATATCATGAGTCGTATAATTCTTTTCATGAGTTTTCAATTGTCGGGAAGCATAGGCGATGACCTTGCTTCCTTGCATTAACACACAACCAAAGCCGGTGTGTGAAGCATCACAGTATACTGAAAAGCTTTCGTTTCCATTTGGCAAAGCCAGTATGGGTGCTTGAGTTAGTTTCCGCTTCAGAGTTTCTAAGGCTTCGGATTGTTTAGGACCCATTCATACTTAACTGACTTGCGAGTCAGAGAAGTTAATGGTACATCAATTCGGGAGAAATCTTGGATAAATTTTCGAAAGTAACCAGCTAAGCCGAGAAAACCACGAACTTCAGTTGGTGACTTAGGGATTTCCCATTTAGATATAGCTTCAATCTTAACAGGATCAACTTGGATGCCATCTGCATTAATGACGTGTCCAAGGAATTGAACTTCTGACATCCAGAATTCACATTTTGAGAATTTGGCATAAAGCTTTTTGTTTCTCAAGAGTTCAAGCAAGATTTTCAAATGACTGGCATGGTCTTCCTTACTTTGAGAGTAAATAAGGATATCGTCAATGAATACGATAACAAATTTATCCAAGTAAGGGTTACATACTCGATTCATCATATCCATGAAAGCTGCTGGAGTATTAGTAAGTCCAAACGGCATTACCATGAACTCATAATGACCATATCGAGTTCTAAAAGCAGTTTTGGGAATATCCTCCTCCTAGACTTTCAATTGATGACAGCCAGATCGAAGATCGATTTTAGAAAAGCATCGAGCTCCTTGGAGCTGATAAAAAAGATCATCAATTCTTGGGAGTGGATAATGGTTCTTTATCGTGACTTTATTCAGTTCAAGATAATCGATACACATACGCATCGAACCATCTTTCTTTTTGAAAAATAAGGCTGGAGCTCCACAAGGCGACGAGCTTGGTCTTATGAATTCTTTTTCGAGTAATTCATCCAACTGTGCCTTCAATTCAGCCATCTCAGTTGGAGCTAATCTGTACGGGGCTTTAGCAATTGGAGCCGTACCGGGTACTAGATTAATTCTAAACTCCACTTCTCTTTCGGGTGGAATTCCAGGTTGTTCGTCGGGAAAGATATCAGGGAATTCAGCCACAACCGGCACTTCCTCAATCTTCTTTTTTGTGTCGACGGTTACAGTAACAATGTATGCTAAGCATCCTTTTCTTAAGTACTTTGTGGCTTTCAACATTGAAATTATTTCAACAGAGCTGGATAATTTATCGCTATTGATTGTAAGGATGTTGCCTTTCGGCGAAGAAAGTTCTATGGCCTTTTTATCACATAGGATACGGGCTTGGTTAGAGGCTAACCAATCCATTCCTAGAACTATGTCAAAACCTGCCAAAGTCATTGGTAATAATTTTGCAGATATGGCAATCATTCAGAATTTCAGAGATTTGGACGAGGTCACCGTTGGCAGTTTCTACCACATATTTCTTGTCTAATTTAGCTAGAGTTTTATTTAACAGTCTACAAAATCTATGATCTATAAAACTTTGGTTTGCACCAGATTCAAATAAAACTCGAGCATAAATATCATTAACAAGAAATGTACCCGTAATGACATTGGGCATACCTGCTGCTTCATGAGTGTTGAGAACGAATGCTCGTGCATTCTTCTTCACTCCATCTGCAGGCTTGGGACATGTCCCATCAGGTTTCTTTAGCTTGGGACAATTGATTTTGATGTGGCCAGTTTCGCCACACTCAAAGCAAGTAATCGGTCTTTTTCGAAAACAATCTTCAGCTTTGTGTCCAGACATCTTGCATGCAATAAGGTTCAGATTGACATTGCCCTAAGTGCCTTTTATTGCATCTTGGACACTCAGAGATAGAAGAGTTGTTATTTTGGGGAGTAAAGGCTGATTTCTTGAATATACTAAGGCCTTGCCCAAATCCATAGCATCATCCAAATTCTCACAATTTGCGAACTTAACCATGTCGTGAATTTCACCGATCAAACCCCAAATATAACGTTTTATCATATTTGATTCGAGGGTAGCATGATGTGGAACGATTCGAGCATATTCCGGGAGTTTGGTGGAATACTCCTGATGATTTGTTCCATTCATCTTTAAACTCAGAAATTTCCCTTCAATCTGTTCCCTCTCATTCTGGGGAACGTATTTCTTCTCAACTCTTGATTTAAAAGCATTCCAGCCCATTGCATAGGCTGCTTCTCTTCCTTTGGCAGCAACAATGTTGTTCCACCATTCAAGAGCTTGGTCTTTAAACAAATTGGATGCATACAGAACCTTATCTTTTTCAGCACATTTGCTGATTACAAGCACAGACTTAGTTTTCTCGATCCACCTCAATGTGGCTATTCCTCCTTCTTTTCTGGAGAAGTTGAATGGCTTGCAGTCTTGAAACATCTTGTAGGTACATCCACCTACTTTACTTTTCTTTTCTATGTGACCGTAGTGGTTACCTATTCCTTCTTCTTCAGATGAGTTGTGATAATATTCTTCTTTCTCCGTCCTCTTGGTTTTGTGAGTAGCAGAACCTTCTAGTTTAAAAGTAATAGGTTTAGATTGGTTGATAGTACGAGTATGTTGAATTGAAGGTTGAGAATGAATAGATTTTTGAATTGATGGCTGAGCAGATAATTTATCGGGCTGCCTCTTTTCTAATTCCGTAGAGATCATTGGAAGAGAATTCTTGATCCTTTCCGTAATCATCTTTTGGAGTTCTTTTCGGGATTCATCAGCATTAGCAGTATTCTCAACTGTCGTCTGTTTCTTCCTTCCCCTGGTGTTATGTGAAGGTTCAATAATTTTTGACATGCTACAGAGAGATAAGATTGGAATTAAAACAAAACTTTTTATTGATAACAATATTTACAAGGAAATAATACATATAGGAATTGTTGGTCTTAAAAATTTCTAAAATTCGTCTCTTCAAGAGCTTGTACTAACAAATCATTCCGAGTTTCAACTTCAGCTTTTTCTCGTTCCAATTGAGCTATTCGGTTTAGCAACATTTGTTCTCTTTCACTTCCCGATGCATTCTCATTTATATGAGGAGCAGCGATGGGAATCGTCTCATAGTACGGAACGTAAGGTATATTAGAGTCAGCACGTTCTTCTTCTTCAGGATGATTTTCATAAGGCATTTCAGCGTATCCCTCATGAAAGTTATGTGAATATATTAGAGTGATATTATAGCTTCCAGCAGTAGGAGCAGAATGAAAACTTACAGAAGGATTATAGGGAACATTTGGGTTTCCTATTTCCCCGAGGCTTCTGAAAGTTGAACTTTCAGTTTCCTCATCATTTTCTATAGCTGTTTCATTTGTTTTACATTCGAAGTAATTAGCAGGAGAAAATTTACGAAGAAAGCTAGGGCCTTTCCCTTTTCCAGCCATTCTGAAAATAAACAAAACGATTTTATTAAAAAAGTATATTACATTAAGAAACAAAATATAACAAAAGATTTAATCTTTTATTAGTTCTTCGCCAAGGGTCATTACGCTTTCTCCATACTCGTATACTTGTTGCCCATAGAACTTGGTTCTTGCCTTGTCCATTATCTTCTCCCTTGTTACTTCGTCCGTTTGGCGCAACGAACGGTCTACACATTCGATAGGGGAAGAAGGCATACTATGCTTATAACCGTATTTTGGTGGAGGTTCACGAAGTCCAACAATAATATCATTATAAGCATTTTGGTATCCAGGAGGAGCTTGGAAATAAGTTTCAAAAGGACCATCATAAGGTGGTTCAGGAAACTTATATGGGTCATATAAGACTGGGGATTCAGAATTATGAGATTGATAATCAGAACTATTTGAAACAGGATTATTGAATGGATAGTTTTCAGGATTTTCAGAAGCGGGTTCAAAAAAATGAGATTCTTCAGATGGATCATCTTCCGTTGACATATTTTGCTGATTATGACTAGATTCAGCTGTAGCAGTATTCCAATTGCTAAAATCTGATCCAACATCCATCCATTGACTTGAAGTATCATAGGACTGGGGAAGGGATCCAGGAACAGGGTTATCCGGAAGAATGACAAAGGGATCATCGTTATAGTAGGGTGATGATATAGGATTCATTTGGGAACCTAGTGATGGTATTCCGGGGATTCTTGTTTAATCGGACGATTAGGATCATAAAAAATAGGAACGAAATTATCTCCAGACATCTGTAATCTTGAAGTATTCGTACTTATCTTAGACACTAAAACCAATATTCTTATTTTAACTAAAGCCCTACAAGGATGGTTATCTTCCCAGAGTAGTACCTCCAACAGAGATGTTCCCAGGTAAGAGCGACGGGTCTAGGAGAGATTTATACACCGCTCTTTCCTTAGACAGAACATTCCGTTTATCAGATAATTACATACCAGTCAGAAGGGTACCTTATTTTCTTATATTAAAAGCATTAATGGTTGAAGCCTAGATACTACTTCCAAGTATCTAATTCGCTAAAACTTGTGGCTCTGATACCAACCTGCCACACCCCGCCTCAGGCACCCCCTGGGCGTGTGCGACCATCGATTGGTATCACCTGCTTTGATTTCAGAGTTTTTATAAATACGGCGGAAGCCTTTCTTAAAAGGATCGTTCCAACATTCTTTCAACCTCAAGGGTTGTATTTGTAAATATCAAAACTCAGTTGGAAGACAAAAGCTTTACATTTACTTTATAAACATAGGGTCTTAATACCCTCCTTGATTTGATTACAAAACATGGTTTGAAATCAAATACATATAAGCCACTGGAAATAGTATAACCCAGGGTTGATCAATTCCATGGTCCTATCTTCCTTTCATCTTTTCAGGATTTCCCTTTACACGAGGCCTGAGAATCCTACGTGCATTCCATCCTTTTCTTTTCATGGGCCAGATTTCATATCTGCCCGCCCTTATTCCTTTTTCCATCACATTTTATTGATTTCCTGAAAATATTTTGAAAATGAAACGTCAGCGCTAACGCCGGTGAATACAATTATCTTGACACTAAAAAGCATTTGGTACAAACAAGTATTAATTCGATAATCACAACTTTATGTTCAATCTACACATTCAGAAAGCCCTCATGTCCTCACTGTATTCGCCACTGTATACACTGGTTGTATGTCTTTATAACAACGGGGGCTCATGCCTCCTCATTTGTTAAATAGGGAAGTACCAGCCGCGATCCAAGACTTTCACCCGTGACCATTGTATCCCTTGCAATTTTTACGTATACTTATGGCCCGAATGCTTACACGTAGGTGAAAGTTGAGCATTACTCACTTAACCTTTATTTGGCCATTTTCGTAAACAAAATGTTTAACACAAGTTTTTAGAGAGATAAAGTATTCACCTTGTAATAGGAATGAGCCTATAGAGTTGGAAACTTATGGACTACCTTCTTATCTTGATTTCTCTAGCGTTTTAACCTTTCTACAAGCGTTTCTGGCTTAACTAGGCACTACAAGGAGCAAGAATCGAACCGGGATCGTCGGGAGTCGTCTAGTAAGTCTCTGGAACAAGTTTTGAGTGTAAGTGACAAGTTTGTTGTGAGAAAAACGAATGGAATCGATGGGCTATTTATAGGCTGGAAATCTTACTCGTAGCGGACCGCTACGTAGGCAGGTGGCGGTCCGCCACTGCCCATGATTGCGTCAGCTCTAACTGTCACAATCTGATTGGACCGTACATGGATTTGCGGCTAGCGGACCGTTACCGTGGGGTGTAGCGGTCCGCCACCTTTACACGTGGCAGATTCTCAACGTTTTGCGGCTGGCGGACCGTTACCATCTGGCGTGGCGGTCCGCCATGAGTACACGTGTCAATTTAAGTGACCATTAGTCACTATACACGTGTCACGTGCAGATTATTTTCTTAATGACCAAGTAGCGGACCATTATCATGTATGGTGGCGGTCCGCCACCCAACTACTCAGGGTGGGGCTCATTAGCGGACTTCTACATGGTTTCCATGCACCCGTAGCGGACCGTTAGGCTAGACCTTAGCGGTCCGCTAAGGTCTTAAATTCCATATTTTAAATTTTAAACCCTAGACTTAGGTATTTTAGATACATAAGTGCTTAAGGTTCTAACCTTGACATTTTTTGGACATTTTTGTGGCAGGTATTAGAGACACTGTTGCCAAAGTTGAACCAATATAAAATCTTACCAAGAAAACAATCCTTGTATTGAAGTACTCATTGTATGACACTCCATTGTGTTGGTATCCTAATATACACAAGCATCAGTAAATAATAAGAGTAGTTGAAAATAACTGTCGTGTAGTGCTGTTGGATATTTTAACTATTTTTTTTTTAACTTTGTAATATTGAAATGACAGTTGGTGGAACTGAAAGAGGCTGAGCAGGAATCTCTTAAGGAATCTGAGAGATTAGAGAAAGAAATTGCTGAAGTCCAAGAACTGAAGGTAACAATGATACTTTTGGAATATTCATCTTAGAGGATGTTTGCTATGTAATCCTGTCATTTAAAGCTGATTAATATATATTATATATTGTCACCTAGTCTGAAGTCTCTTCCTATACATATTTAACATGACAAAGAACTGATGTGTAGTTATTTACTCACAACAGTTTCATATTTGTGCACCAAATCACATATTCATTAAGTAAAAAATAGGCCAGTTAATCACATATACAAGTAAAAGTTTATTTAAATGGAATTTGATTCTTAACTTATGACTATTGTATGTGTAGCAGAATTATTGATCAATTGAAACATATCTCTATTCGTTGTTTTACATGCACATTAGGGTCTGATAATATGCATAAGAAGTTATAGTGCTCAAGATTTAAGATTTCATGCATTTTACTTTGTATAATTGACTAGCAATGGCGTGGTATACCGATCGAAGGTGGATGTCAAAAAAGACGAACAGTGACGGATTTCTTAATTCTGAATACTGTGACAATGTGGATTTGTTTTTGGACTTTGCATTTTCTAATGAAGCAGTTGTTGATATGAGGGTGAATATGCATGGTGAGACAATACGTGAGATAAAGTGTCCTTGTTATAAATGCCAAAATTTAAGTTATAGAGATAGAGCCACTATTCAAAAACACTTGTATAAGGACGGTTTCATGCTTCTTTATGAAAGATGGAGTGAACATGGTGAAAATTCTATCAGCGAGGTTGGACAGTCTTCTACTAGAATGGAAGTTGATGATGATGATGATGGTTACAAACGTATGGTGTTAGATAACATCTTTTCATGCGGGTTATACTTCAAATACTTTGGAAGGACATGTATCGAATCCCAAAGCAAAAAGGTTCTACAACATGTTACATGCTTCCGATGAACCTTTGTGGGAGGGAGAGAAGGCTACAAATTGTAAAAAGTTACAAGCTGCCACGAGTTTTTTGACTTGGAAATCGCTTTTCAATGTGTCCACTGCTGCTTTCAACTATAACATTTCCATGGTTAATGCATTGATGCCTATAGAGAATAAGCTCCCGAAAAACTTTTATGATACAAAGAAGTGTTTAGAAAATTTAAGTCTTCCTTATGAAAGAATTGTTGTCTGTAAAAACCATTGCATGCTATTCTATAAGCAAGACAAGGACTTGACACAATGTAAGTACTGTAAGGAATCTCGTTACAAGAGTCACCGGAATAAGGTACCTAATTTGGTTATGTCGTACATGCCGATTATTCCTAGACTTAAGAGGTTGTATATGTCTGCAAAAATAGCTAGAGATATGACTTAGCACCATGATCATAAAACAACGGAGGGTAACATGGCACATCCAAGTGACGACATGGCTTGGAAGCATTTTGATTCGGAGAATCCTGACTTTGCAAAAGAGATTCGAAATGTTCGTCTTGGGTTATGCACCGATGGTTTTAATCCAAATAACTAAAACTCAATTCCATACTCCCTATGGCCCGTCTTTATATCAATCTATAACTTACCTCCTTGGATTAGTATGAAAGACTCGTTTATTGAAGTATGTTTGATTATTCCTGGAAGAAAGAGTCCGGGTCAAAACATTGACGTGTTTCTAAGACCGTTAATAGACGAATTAAAAGAGTTATATGAGGAAGGCATTGAAGTTTATGATGCTTATCGTCATGAAAATTTTATTATGCGAGCTATTCTTTTGTGGACGGTTAGTGATTTCCCTACCTATGCAATGTTGTCAGGCTGGAGCACGCATGGTCGTTTAGCTTGCCCATATTGTATGAGAGACACTGAAGCTTTTCGATTACATGTTGGAGGCAAATCAATTTGGTTCGACTGTCATCGAAGATTTCTACCAATGTCACATCCTTTTCGTTCTGATAGAAATGGATTTCGAAGATCAACATGGTCGTTATTGGGACCTCCGCCTGAGTTAACTGGTTGGCAAGTATTTGAACAGGTCTCTAACATCCCAGTTGTCTATGAAGGTGTAACCTATAACCCAAAGCATAAAGATCCAGAATTTGGTAAAACTCATAATTGGGTAAAGAAAAGCATTTTTTGGGAGCTTGAATATTGGCCCATGTTGTTAATCCGACACAACCTTGATGTAATGCATATTGAGAAGAATGTTTTTGAAAATCTCTTTCAAACGGTCATGGATACTTCTAAAACAAAGGATAATATCAAGGCAAGGAAGGATGTGGAACAATTTTGCAATCGGCCATCATTACATCTTTCGAGTGAAAACAATAACAAATATTTTAAACCAAAAGCATCATACACTTTAACCAAACAGGAAGTAAATGAAGTGTGTAAATGGTTGAAACAAGTAAAGTTCCCTGACGGCTATGCTTCAAATATAGGGGGATGTGTGAACGTTACGGATGGCACCTTTCACAACTTTAAAAGCCATGATTGTCATGTCTTCATGCAACGATTGTTGCCTATTATTTTACGAGGGATGCTACCAAAGCAAATATGGGAATCGATAATAGAGCTTTGCACATTCTTTCGTGTAATATGCTCAAGGGTTCTACACATTGAAGATTTACAAAAATTAAAGAGTAGTATCGTCATAACTGTTTCCAAGCTAGAAAAAATCTTTCCACTCGGGGTTTTTTGATTCAATGGAACACCTTGTTATACATTTGACCAATGAAGCTATTTTCGGTGGTCCGGTGCAGTTTAGGAGGATGTATCCGTATGAGAGGTATGTGTTTTAACTTAACAAAAGTATTATTTTCACATATTAAATGTTAGATAACTGCTAACACTTTCCACCTCATTTTCTAGACAATTCTTATATGACTTAATAAAACATTTTGTACATTTATTAATTTTTTTTTTGCAGAGTTATTTTCAGTGGGAGGAGGAATGGAATGCCCAAATTTATAGGTGCTGGGAGAAATGCATTGCAGGTAAATTTCCTGATTTGTTAAAGAGGGTACGAAACGAGGCCAAAGCAACAGCGAGAAAACAAGGTTTACAAGTTAGAGATGATATGTCTGTTCTTATCGACTTTAAACAACCATTGTTAAGAACTGAGACATGGAAACAACTGCTTGACATTTGGAACACACATGAATGAAAGGCAAAGTCTGAAAGAAACAGTAATAATAGAAGTAAATCAACCAGGGGCAAACATACCCTTGGATCTCAAACCTATGTGACTGCAAAAAGAAAAGCGGTAAAAGATGTTAATCACCCTCTTTTAGTATATTTACCATATAAGTATTACCATTTTTATTAACTTCTAAATTCTACCTTTATAGGCTATGATAGCTGGGCGTGAACTGTCACATCGTGAGATGTGGAAGCAATCACATTGTAGGAAAGGAAGCAGGTCGTTAGATAATCTAAGCAATTTGCTAGTTGAGGACGTTGATTTGGAGGACATTGATTTGGAAGGGAACATTCAAGAAGAAAATTTGAATTGGGTTGACGATAGGGCACCTGAGACTTTGGTAAGTTGACTGATTAGTAAATCCAAACAACAAAAATGTATTATATCATTAAATTAAAAGTATTCTATACATATAAAAATACATTTGAAAATGTAGTTACATTTTTATCCCAATAGGCTAAATACGAGGGATATCTTGTGAAGAAGTACGGGAAGGAACATAGCAAACACCCTAGACTTGACCGAGAATTGTGGTCACGAGCTGCCGGGGGCAAGAAGAAAGGCAAAATGTACGGGTTAAGCAATGTTTGTGACCCGTATGTAAATGGCAGACAAAACGCCGAGGTATGTTTACTTTCTTAGTAATTTTAAAGTTAGTTTTTTTTTAGTTTTAAAGCCCAAATTAGAGATGAATATGACGAACGTAATTCGGTTGCAAAAAGATTTCTTGAATAAAACAATTTAGGAGCTTTTATGAGTATGTGAGTTTCAACTTATTCAATATGTTTTCTTTTAAGCAAATTTATTTTAGTTTACTGGTTCACTTACAAAAAAATAGGTCAAAACGGACACCTCGTAGGATTAACATAAATAAAGAAAAGAGAAACCAAATATGATAAAATAAGGATGGCATACCAGAGCATCAATTTAAACTTCTGAATTTCTTGATCATGATTATTAACACTGAAGTCAATCGTAAGTGGTTTTGAACATGAAGGGCATGTAGGTTGACCAAAGCTAGTAGAAAAGTCAATCAGGCATGACTTACAGAAGAGATGTTCACATGATGTGACCTAAAGAATTTTGGGAGATTCACCAAAATGACCATTTGATCAAGATGAAAACCCAAAATAGCTATTGACCAAGAATTTTGGGAGATTCACCAAAATGGCCATACAATATCATTAAAGAATATCTTTCGTCATTTTTCAAAATTTGAAAAGGATATCTTTCAATTAAAAGATATCAATTAAAGGATATCTTCAAATTTTCTCCTTTTCAAAAAAAAAAGATATCAATTAATACTATTTTCATTTAGTTTAAGAAAAATTAATGGCGAAAATTCAAACTTATCTAGCCAATTAATTTGTATGAATCTCGCCAAAAAAAAAGTTTCAAAAAAAAAAGATATCAATTAATACGATTTTCATTTGAATTTTCGCCATTTTGAAAAATTACCAAATTGCATATCGGTCCTAAAAAAAAAAAAAAATCAAAAAAAAAAAAAATATTAATTAAATAAAAACCGGCGAAAATTTGGGGCGAAAATTTATGGGAAATTTTCGCCAAAATGGCTATTTTGGTAAAAAAAAATAGTCAATGGCTATTTTGGGTTTTCATCTTGGTCAAATGGCCATTTTGATTAATTTCCCAAGAATTTTTACCAAGATTTATTTATTATTTATCATAATAGAGTATATTTTTAAACTACTAGTGTCAATATAGTACCACAGGGTCTTCTGCTACATCATCACATAAACCACAAAATTGATCATCACTATATTTGCTCTTGCCTGTCCTTGCAATAGCATATTTGGAATACACCACAAGACAAGGATGATCAGCAGCCTGCAGTGTTAAGATAGTTAGTTCAGTCTACTCATATGACAGATTACAGAATAAAACAAAGGGCTCATGTTTACTGTTAAAATAAAATTTGCTTAAAAGAAACTGCTAATTGTTAAAAAATTAATATACTTTGTTAAAACATCTGCAGTTTTTCCGTATAAATGGGTACTTGTTTAGCTTGGTGCTTTTATTGTTCTCTGTGGAGCTACACATTTTATTAACTTAGGGACCTTCTATGTGCATACAAAAGCAGTAGCTATTGTTATGACCATTGCTAAAGTCTTGACTGCTGCAGTGTCATGTGCGACTGCGTTTATGTTAGTTCACATATTTTCTATCCCAGGTAGAGAATAAGTTAGGGTTGAAACATGTGATTTTAATTCTGAATTTTGACTCTATGCATTGATTGTTTTGTAGATAGAAAAATTGAACGCGGTTATTGTTGGATTTTATGGACCGACCCGATGGACAACGCGGCAGAGCGAGCTATGACCCGTAAGAGTTACACCTAGGGCAACGAACATTAAATCCACTTAACCTGCTTAACTGGTAATTACGAACTGTTAGCGAGACGATATATTTTATATATATTCGTTAGACGCGAATTATTATTTATACTAGTTTATAAATAATAATTGTATATATATATTGTTTTAATCTTTCATTAAAACAATTAAATGGGTTCGGACTTTTGCATCTCATTTTGGACTATGGGCCCGGAAACAATTAGTAGGGTTTATTATTATTATATAATAATAACCTAATAATAATTGTTTCTAGTCTACAATTTTGAAAACGGCCACAAGAAGGAAAACAGTTGACTTCTTTGGTTCCAAAGCTGTTGTCGAGAGATTTGAAGAAGCAGAAGAAAAAAAAAAATTTGCTTTTTCCTTTTAGTTTTTTTTCGTCAGCCGCCAAACACCAAAACTTATTCCTTTTGGTGATTTTCGGAACCACCAAATCAGCCCAAGCCGATCTCTGCCTTGTTTCCGGCCAGCACCGGCGCTTCCCGTTCTCTCGTGTTATCGGTTCGTGATCTAGCATCGGTTCGTTGTACCTCGGTGTCTCAACCGGTTAATCATTAACCATTAAGATATAATTAATCTCATCAGAAGATTAATTGTTTTTTTTTATGTTTGCGTGTTCATAACCAGATCCTGTTCAGTTTGTCAGAGCTGTTAAATAGGTTTTGATTTTATTTTCCGCTGCGTATTTATTAATTAACTGAATTAATTAATTTCTCTGTCAAAACCCGTTTTTACTAAAAAGTCAATCTGATCATCACTGAATCCCAACAGTGGTATCAGAGCCTGGGTTATCACACACAAATCGGAATCGGTCTGGTTTCACCGGTTAGATTAATCACAAACTTTAACTATCTTGAAGTTTCTGATCTGATCTGTTTTTTGGGGCAATTTTTTTATTTATTAATTTGGTCGATTTTTTATTTTATTTGACCAAATATATTGCCCGTATGTGATTGTGTTGAGTATGTAAATCTGGCCCGACCCATGTGATTGAGTTGTTTGTGTTTATTATTCAGTTTTTTGGTTTTATGGTTTTGGCCCACTTTTGATGGCTCAAAGTTATAATAGAATAGTTTTTTTTTATTTTATGTAATGTAATAAAAACCCGAAGACAAATCTGAAGACGCAACAGGAATCATGGATTCAGTGGGAGTCATCCGAGACGACTAGATGCACGGAAGTCTATCCTTGTGGTTGTTTTAATTTTGTGGACCCCGTGACCCGTTTGGTCTTGCTAACTGGCTCTAGCAAGATCAAACAAACTTAGCCCTAAAAGATTTACATATTTATTTGCTTTATGGTTGCTTTTGATTTTTTATAACTTAAATTTATAATAAACCAACCAAACGCCAATCGTTTTAAAAGGAGTTTTAAAATGTCACAATCTGTCACCACAAGTTCTAATTTTACAACTTGTAGAATTTTATAAAAATAACAACTGACTTGTTTTTATAAAATAAATAACCGCTAAAGTTTTGCAATTTAAACTAAATTTAATTTCAAAACTTATAACTTAATAGTTTTAAACTATTAACTTTAACTGGTTATTCAAGTCGCGACAAACTTAGTTTTAATAGGTTATTTAAAATTAAGTGTCCTGAGAGATGAAAGATGTGACAACCGCGGTTTTTCAGGTCCTTACCGTTTCTCGATTTTCTTTTTATACGTTATATTTTTAAATATTATGATTTTATATATTTTTAGTGTTTCTAGGAATTCTAGGAATACTACCTTAGACAAACACTAAGGTCCGAACTAGAAAACCCGGTTAAATACATACACTGCGTATACTGCGAACGCGTTAAATAAACGGTAAAAATTAAATTCTCGAAAATAATTTTTATATTTATATTTTAGTTAAGAATGATATTTTATAACATTATATGTGCTAATTTTTGTGATTCTTGATTTAACTAACGATCACAGGTGGTTCTTCCGTTAAAAACCCGGTATTTACCCGGTATAACTTTTTGAAAATTTTTGAGTTTTTATGTTTTAAAAATTTCTAAAATTCATTATTTTGGATACTAGAATTTTATGTTTGGATAAAAATATTTATTAGATTGTTTACGGGTGTAATTTTTATAAAAACTGGGTATTTTTTTATAAAAATGGTCTTTTAAAGCAAGACTTGCTTTTCCACTATAAATACCCAACCTCCCAACCCATTTTTCCCATTCTTCTTCTTGTTCCAGCCGTGAGAACCCTTTCCACACCCAAACACTCCCATTTTTCATCATCTAACTAAAAAACAAGCTCAAATCATCCATTGCAACCTTGAATCCTTGGATCATAGTTGTTGATGAGCTTTGTTCTAGTACTTTAAAGGTACTTTAACATGATTTCATCTTTAAAATTTCTGTTTTGATTCTTTCATGTGTTCTCAAGAACACCAAGAACACACACACTACACACACCCACTTTGATTTTCAAGTTTTGTTGTTTTTAAGAGTTTTTAGCTTGAATCTTGTGATTTTAACAAGGATTTGAGGATAAAAACTAGTTGTAATCATCCACAATGAGTTATCTAGTGAAAATCTTGCAAGATTTGATGATCAAAGTGTATGAACACTTGGGTGTTCATATTTGCATTTTCTTGAATTAAAAGAGCATTTTGTTGATTTTTGAGTCTTTGATCTTGGAATTGAACCAAATTGTGATTGTAGGTTATAAATCAAGGAAAACTCAGTAGCTTAGCATCAAATTTCATCATCATTTGTTGATTTTGAAAGGTATAATCCTTGATTAAACTTGTAGTTTAGCTTAAATGATCAAGAACAAACATGTTTTTGGTGGATTTTTAAAAATGGTTGATTTAGCACCCAAATTTGTTTTTATACAGTAGAATATGTTTTAAAATGAGAATCTGGAAAATTTGGTTATCTAACTCTTTATAGATTATTTATTAAAATTCACACAAGTTTAATACATGGAAATTTGAGAAAAATACTTCTGAGTATTGAAAATTTTTGAAAATTGGTCAGTGAATGTTATATGATGAACTAAGACTCCTGTCCAAATATTATAAATATTGGAGTTGTTTAAGTATACGTGTAGTATTTATAAATTTTAAACATATGATTTAGGGTTTGTATACTTCTGGATAAAATCAGGACTTAAAAATTGGTACAGGATCTTATGTTGACTTAACACTAATATGGTAAATATTTGGGGAAGGTTTGATGTG
Source organism: Smallanthus sonchifolius (assembly GCA_023525975.1). NCBI lineage: Eukaryota > Viridiplantae > Streptophyta > Magnoliopsida > Asterales > Asteraceae > Smallanthus > Smallanthus sonchifolius. The sequence goes on from CM042019.1 coordinate 101,231,548, forward strand.
TTTAAATATTTTTCCCGAATTTGTAAAGCTTTAACAATATTAAATTCATATTAAATAATCTGAATATTGGAAAACTATGAAAAAAGGTCAGAAATTTTTATTTATATACATGATTAATTGGTATAAATTTCAAATAGTAACTTTATGTCTAAGTATGACTTTGGAATTATGGTCCATATAAATTTTATAAAAAGTTATTAATTTTGGAAATTTTTATATAAAATTGATTTTAAAATAATTCTAGGGAATTTTGGACAGAAGTATAACCTCATTTAAAACATAAAATTTGACTTTTAAATTGGGTGCTAATATCACACTAAAACCCTAATTTCGGACGAATCTGATTTTCAAACCGTAAACCGGACTTTACGCGCGTAATCGCGTTTTTGATCAAACGAAACCGTGACATGAGATTTTATCAAATGTGACTTTTTAACTACTGATGTTATTTATTAAAATCTAAAACTTAAAGTTTTAAGGTTATTAATTCATATAAAAGCCGGTTTTACAATTCTTAACGGTTCGTACGCACGCGCACGGGTTTTGGCTATACAATTGACTGCATAGCCACTTTTGACTTTTGTTGACTTAGCCACGCATATTAGGTTTCCTAAATACATTTTGTGTCTACTTATTAGTAGGACTCGGTTAGGATACCACCGTTGGCTGTTTCACTGTTTTACTGCACTTTTCCGCGTTTCACTCTCAAGTGAGTTTCACGGCCCCACTTTTAAATGTTTACTGTTTTACGGGGGAAAAGCTGTTTCACTACATGTTGTTACTTGGGATTAGGGTTACCTGGGTTTACTTTTAGATGCATTAAGTCCCCACTTTAACGCAATCAATTAGCTTGAATAGCCGATGGGAATTATGAATAGTACTATTTGGGTCTTCACCCCCGCCCAGGGTTGGTCGTGCCAACCAGACTTGTAGGGTCATTTGGGCGCATAATTAGCCATAGTAGGTGTTCGCATTTAACACCTGGATACAGGGGCAACAACTAGTCTGACGGTTTTGATTATGGCTCAAGGTAACTAAAATCTTAACACATGTACTTTATCATCTGCGGATGGTTACTTTACATTTTGAAATTCATTTACTTATTTTATTGAGTCGTAAAACCTGCGTACTCACCAACTATTTTTATAGTTGACCGTTTTCGAAACATGTTTTTCAGGTAAACAGAATTGAAGCAAATGACTAGTTTGGTGAATTGCTTTTGGGGACTTTCTTTTGGATTATGACTTGGTTGTTAATTTTGTATTTTTCATTTGCGATGTTTGGTTTATGTAGACAACTTGAATTTTTATTTTGGTTTTCATGGTTTGTATGACACTGTACTTTCTTGGGTATGTTTGTAGTGGTTCTTTGAAATTTTGCAGTGTACCCATTAACATTCTCTTGCGCCTAAGTGTTCGATGCACTGCTCTCGTCTCACCTCCGTGTTTTCGCCTTCTACGGGGTGTGACAGACTTGTTATCAGAGCACTGGTTATAGAGAATTAGGTTTACCCCAAACTCGAACCTAGACTATGACCTTAAGAAACATTGCAAAGAACCTTAGGAACTATGTGTGCATTGCATATCATTTCACATTTCTTATTCTTACTAGCTTTACGTTCACCGTCACAGCATGTCTTCGTCTTTAGCATCTTCATTTCAGCAGTACTTCTCGGACGATGAGGGGGACAGCCTCAACAGCATCCCTCTTGTGCCTGTACCTACTGCATTAGGTGATTGGAGTGCGCTCGAGTCAAGTCATACGTCAGAGGAGGATCCGTCGGAGCACTATGTGCCCGGTGAGTCTAGCTACGCTACCAGCTTAGAGGATTTAGGGAGTCGTCTACCCTCACCTATTTCGGTCCTACCCTCTTCGAGGGTAGCACTAGTGACTGTTGTTCTACACCCTGCTACTCCCGCTGTTGGACAGTCACTGTTTCCTGGATCGACCTTCGAAGTCGGAGGATCATCTACTAGGACTGCACCTGTTATTATAGAGTTATCATCAGATGAAGAGGAGGAGCCCGAGGACACCAGGACTAGTAGGAAGGTACAGATGGACGAGTTAGTGGAGGCTTACGCCGGACACGAGACGAGGCTGAATCATCATCATACTTTGTTGGAGGATGTTCTAGAGAGGATACAAGAGCTATATCAGTATGTTACTACTCTTCAAGCGTCAAAGCTGAACAAGAACCAGCGCATGGATCGATTTGAGAAGAGAGTCTACTCCAGATTGGCTATTTTTGTGGCTTTCTTTGTTTTACTGGTTACTGTTGTGTTAGGTTTCTATTTCAGACACTGAGCGGGTTGTGCTTAGGTCCTTTTGAAGGGTTACAAAAACTTTGTTTCTTTTAGGGTATCTTGGCATAGTTCTAACTAATGCCTAATTTTGTAAAAAAAAAAATTATTACTAACTCTTGTAAACCCTAGCTACTTTCTATGCTCGGTGAAGCACTTTTGTAAATTTTGGATGATGGAAATGAATTATATGTTGGATGAATCCTTGTATGTCATAAATTTCATTTTGTTATTATTTGTGTATTGTCATCATTCTTAATTGTTATCTTGTGTACATGGTTCAACCAAATGTTTATCATCCTTTTCAAAAACATGTCTTTTATGTATAGATTGTTTGCTATGTTTTGAGTGATTTCTAATCAAGTACCATCGTTTACTCAAACTCTTATCAAATTCCTATCCGTTTTTGTTTTTAGACAATGCCGCCGAGGAGAGAACCTCAGCATAATGAGACAGAGAATGCTCAACCAGATCTGACCCAACTGATAAATCAAGGGATAGATGCGGCTATACCAAGAATAGTGGCACAGATCACCGCAGGGTTAATCAGGAGTGCTGGAGGCACTAGTGGTGGTGCTTCTGGCAGTGGTGGAGCCGGTGGTGGTGCTGGTGGTGGCATAAATACTGGTAACACCAACCGCGGATGCACTTTTAAAGACTTCTCTGTGGGAAAACCCCTGGATTTTCATGGAATTGAAGGGGCAGTTGGGATTGTTCGTTGGATAGAAAAGATGGAGTCTGTCATAAAAATCAGTAACTGCTTGGAAAATCAAAAGGTTAAGTATGCTGCTTGCTCTCTACAGGGCGAAGCCCTAACATGGTGGAATTCTCAAGTTGATGCATAGGAGAACAGGTTACTGATAACCTGACTTGGGACGAGTTTGAGAAAATGTTGATTGAGGAATACTGTCCTCGAAACGAATTGAAGAAAATTGAAGTTGAATTTTGGAATCTGGAAATGGATGGAGCAGAGATCTTGGATTACACGACTCGATTTCAAGAGTTGTCCCGTGTGGTGCCACATCTAGTGACACCAGAACCTAAGAGGATTGAAAGGTATATATGAGGATTAGTGCCCCAAATTCGGGGAATGGTTATTTTGGCCAAACCCACTACTATGCAAAGTGTGATACAGTTGGCGGGTGAATTAACTGATGAAATGGTGAGAAATGGAATCTTGGTTAAGAAAGGAACAGTTAGAAAGAAATCGGAGGAGAAGGCTATGAAGAAAACTACTGGTGGTCCAAGTAAGAAGCGCAAGTTTGTGAAGAATTATGGAGCGGTGACACAAGGAAAGAAGGTGTACATTGGGAACTTACCTAAGTGTAATAGATGCAACCTTCACCATACCGACCAATGCGCAATTGTTACTTGTGAAAGGTGTAACAGGACCGGTCATCTTGCCAAGAACTGCAGGGTCAACATGGAACCTCAGAGATCATGTTATGAATGTAAGGAGACTGGTCAGTTCAGAGACAGATGTCCTAAACTAGGACGTAATGGTGGTAATACGAATCAAGCTAAGGGTAGAGCATTCGCACTTGGGGCTGGAGACGCTCGTCAGGACCCGAATGTGGTGACGGGTACGTTTCTCATCAATAATATCCATGCATCTATACTATTTGACACGGGGGATGATAGAAGTTTTATTTCTACTGAGTTTAGATCATTGATTAGTCTTGAGTCAAAAAAATTGCATGATGCCTACACTATAGAACTAGAAAACGGTAAATTGATTAAGGCTAGTGATATTGTACGAGGTTGCACTATGAATTTAAATGATCATCCATTTAGTGTAGATCTTATTCCGATTGATCTTGGTAGCTTCGATGTTGTAATTGTCATGGATTGGTTGTCCAAACACCAAGCCGAGATTATTTGTTCAGAAAAGATAGTTTGAATTCCGCTCTCAAACAGTGAAGTACTAGATGTCCATGGTGATAAACCTGGAAGGAGCTTGAACATTATTTCATGTATGAAGGCTTGGAAATTTTTGAAGAAAGGGAGTTACGCATTTCTTGCTAAAGTTGTCGAGAAGAGGTCGGAGGAGTTAAAAATTCAAGATATCCCAATCGTGCGCGATTATCAGGAAGTCTTTCCCGAGGATTTACCCGGATTACCCCCTTCACGGCAAGTTGAGTTTAGGATCGACTTGGTACCCGGCGCCGCACCTATTGCTACATCCCCCTACCGTTTGGCACTGTCTGAATTGCAAGAGTTGTCGAATCAGTTGCAGAAACTTTTAGAGAAAGGATTTATAAGACCGAGTTTCTCACCTTGGGGAGCTCCGGTCTTGTTCGTGAAAAAGTAGGATGGGTCATTTCAGATGTGTATCGACTACCGGGAGTTGAATAAATTGACGATCAAGAACCGATATCCACTCCCGAGGATCGACGACTTGTTTGACCAATTGTAGGGATCGACTCATTTCTCTAAGATCGATATCAGATCCGGTTATCATCAGTTATGGGTCCAGGAGGATGACATACCGAAGACGGCATTCAGGACTCAGTATGGTCACTATGAGTTTTTGGTTATGCCTTTCGGGCTAACCAATGCTCCGGCAGTGTTTATGGATCTGATGAATAGGGTATGTAAGCCCTACTTAGACAAGTTTGTGATAGTATTTATCGACGACATCTTGATATATTCTCGGAGTAAGGAAGAGCACGAGCAACACCTGCGGTTAATTTTGGAGTTGCTTCGGAATGAGAAACTTTATGCCAAGTTCTCAAAGTGTGAATTTTTGCTAAAAGAAGTTCACTTTCTTGGCCACGTGATTAACGAGAAGGGCATACATTTGGATCCGGCCAAGATTGAGGCGATAAAGAAGTGGGAGACGCCTAAGACACAAACCGAGATTCGTCAATTTCTTGGTTTGGCAGGCTATTATAGGCGATTCATTGAGAATTTCTCGAAGATAGCTCAGTCCTTAACTCTCTTGACTCAGAAAGATAGAAAATTTGTATGGGGTGACAAACAGGAAGAGGCATTTCAATTATTGAAACAGAAGTTATGTAACGCTCCGATTCTAACTCTTCCCGAAGGAACGGATGGTTTTGTCGTATACTGTGACGCTTCACACCAAGGTCTTGGTTGCGTGTTGATGCAAAATGACAAGGTTATCGCGTATGCATTCCGACAATTGAAAGTGCACGAAAAGAATTACACAACTCACGACTTGGAATTAGGTGCCGTTGTTTTTGCACTTAAGATTTGGAGGCATTATCTTTATGGCACTAAGTGCACTATTTTTACCGACCACAAAAGCCTCCAGCACATATTTGATCAAAAGATGTTGAACATGAGACAAAGGAGATGGGTTGAACTACCCAACGACTATGACTGTGAGATCCGATATCACCCTGGGAAAGCAAATGTGGTGGCAGATGCTTTGAGTAGGAAGGAAATAATAAAACCTCATCGAGTGCGTGCTTTGGGGATGATAATTCAAACGAGCTTGAAAGCTCAGATTCTTGAGGCACAGAAAGAAGCACTAGAGAGAAATAATTTGAAAGACGAACTTTTATGTGGTGCTGAGAGGAAATTCAAACAGAAAAACGATGAGTTAATTTATTATTTGGATCGATTGTGGATTCCGGATTCCCATAATTTGAGACAATTGATTTTTAATGAAGCTCACAAGTCGAGATATTCCGTACATCCTGGAGCTGACAAGATGTACAAAGACTTGAAAGAATTTTATTGGTGGCCCGGGATGAAGAAAGAAATTGCAAGTTATGTTGGGAAGTGCTTGACTTGTTCTAAAGTCAAGGCAGAATACCAAAACCGTTGGGACTTTTGTAGCAACCCGACATCCCTCAGTTGAAATGGGAACAAATTGCTATGGATTTCATCACTAAGTTACCATGAACTTCCAGCGGTTATGATTCAATTTGGGTCATTGTTGATCGGTTGACGAAATCTGCTCATTTTATTCCCATCCGAGAGGATTTTAAGATGGAAAAGTTAGCTTGTTTGTACATTGGTGAGATTGTTTCTAGGCACGGAGTGCCCGTTTCCATCATCTCGGATAGGGATAGTCGTTTTACATCCTAATTTTGGCAGACACTACAACGAGCTTTGGGAACGCGCTTGGATATGAGCACGGCTTACCATCCTCAGACTGACGGTCAAAGTGAACGAGCGATTCTGACCATGGAGGATATGCTAAGGGCATGTGTGATAGACTTTGGCGGCAATTGGGATACCCATTTGCCGTTAATCGAATTCTCTTATAATAACAGTTATCACACTAGCCTCAAATGCGCGCCGTTTGAAGCTTTGTATGGGCGTAAGTGTCGATCACCACTTTGTTGGCCCGAAGTTGATGACAATCTTTTAACTGGTCCCGAGATTATTTAGGAGACTACGGACAAAATTTTTAAGATTCGGGATAGACTAAAGGCCGCACGAGACAGACAGAAAAACTACGCCGACAATCGAAGGAAACCCTTAGAATTTCAAATTGGCGACATGGTGCTTTTAAAAGTTTCACCTTGGAAGGGCGTTATTCGGTTCAGAAAAAGGAGTAAACTCAATCCGAGGTATATTGGACCGTATGAAATTATTGATAGAATTGGTCCCGTGACGTATAAATTGAAATTGCCTCAAGAACTCGGTAGTATACACGATACTTTCCACATATCAAACCTCTAAAAGTGTTTAGCTGATGAATCCTTGGTAATATCACATGAGGAAGTTCGTGTCGACAAAAAGCTTCACTTTATCGAAGAACCGGTCGAGATTTTGGATCGCGAGATCAAGACGCTTAAACGTAGCCATATTCCTATCGTGAAGGTCCGATGGAACTCGAAGCATGGACCCGAATTTACATGGGAACGAGAGGACCAAATGAAGCAAAAATATCCTCAACTTTTTGGGAATGAAGCGGTCATTACCAACACCAGTTGAATTTCGGGACGAAATTCTTTTCAACCGGGGGATAATGTGACAACCGCGATTTTTCAGGTCCTTACCGTTTCTCGATTTTCTTTTTATACGTTATATTTTTAAATATTATGATTTTATATATTTTTAGTGTTTCTAGGAATTCTAGGAATACTACCTTAGACAAACATTAAGATCCGAACTAGAAAACCCGGTTAAGTGCATACACTGCGTATACTGCGAACGCGTTAAATAAACGGTAAAAATTAAATTCTCGAAAATAATTTTTATATTTATATTTTAGTTAAGAATGATATTTTATAACATTATATGTGCTAATTTTTGTGATTCTTGATTTAACTAACGATCACAGGTGGTTCTTCCGTTATTTACCCGGTATAACTTTTGGAAAATTTTTGAGATTTTATGTTTTAAAAAGTTCTAAAATTCATTATTTTGGATACTATAATTTTATGTTTTGATAAAAATATTTATTAGAGTGTTTAGGGGTGTAATTTTTATAAAAAGTGGGTATTTTTTTTATAAAAATGGTCTTTTAAAGCAAGATTTGCTTTTCCACTATAAATACCCAACCCCCAACCCATTTTTCCCATTCTTCTTCTTGTTCCAGCCGTGAGAACCCTTTCCACACCCAAACACTCCCATTTTTCATCATCTAACTCAAGAACAAGCTCAAATCATCCATTGCAACCTTGAATCCTTGGATCATAGTTATTGATGAGCTTTGTTCTAGTATTTTAAAGGTATTTTAACATGATTTCATCTTTAAAATTTCTGTTTTGATTCTTGCATGTGTTCTTAAGAACACCAAGAACACACACACTCACTTTGATTTTCAAGTTTTGTTATTTTTAAGAGTTTTTAGCTTGAATCTTGTGATTTTAACAAGGATTTGTGGATAAAAACTAGTTGTAATCATCCTAAATGAGTTATCTAGTGAAAAGATTGCAAGATTTGATAATCAAAGTGTATGAACACTTGGGTGTTCATATTTGCATTTTCTTGAATTAAAAGAGCATTTTGTTAATTTTTGAGTCTTTGATCTTGGAATTGAACCACATTGTGATTGTAGGTTATAAATCAAGGAAAACTCAATAGCTTAGCATCAAATTTCATCATCATTTGTTAATTTTGGAAGGTATAATCCTTGATCAAATTTGTAGTTTAGCTTAAATGATCAAGAATAAACATGTTTTTGGTGGATTTTTAAAAATGATTGATTTAGCACCCAAATTTATTTTTATACAGTAGAATATGTTTTAAAATGAGGATCTTGAAAATTTGGTTATTTAACTCTTTATAGATTATTTATTAAAATTCACACAAGTTTAATACCTGGAAATTTGGAAAAAATACTTTTGAGTATTGAAAAATTCTGGAAATTGGTCAGTAATTGTTATATGATCAACTAAGACTCATGTCCAAATTTTATGAATATTGTAGTTGTTTAAGTATACGTTTAGTATTTATAAAGTTTAAACGTATGATTTAGGGTTTGTATACTTCTGGATAAATTCAGGACTTGACACTTGGTACAGGATCTTATGTTGACTTAAAACTAATATGGTAAAAATTTGGGGAAGTTTTGATGTGTTTAACTATTGTTCCCGAATTTGTAAAGCTTTAACAATATTAAATTAAATAATTTGAATATTGGAAAACTATGAAAATTGGTCAGAAATTTTTATTTATATACATGATAAATTGGTATAAATTTCAAACAGTAATTTTATGTCTAAGTATGACTTTGGAATTATGGTCCATTTAAATTTTATAAAAGGTTATTAATTTTGGAAATTTTTATATAAAATTGATTTTATAAAAATTCTAGGGAATTTTGGACAGAAGTATAACCTCATTTAAAAAATAAAATTTGACTTTTAAATTGGGTGCTAATATCACACTAAAACCCTAATTTCGGACGAATCTGATTTTCAAACCGTAAACCGGAATTTACGCGCGTAATCGCGTTTTTGATCAAACGAAATCGTGACATGAGATTTTATCAAATGTGACTTTTTAACTACTGATGTTATTTATTAAAATCTAAAAATTAAAGTTTTAAGGTTATTAATTCATATAAAAGCTGGTTTTACAATTCTTAACGGTTCGTACGCACGCACACGGGTTTTGGCTATACAATTGACTGCATAGCCACTTTTGACTTTTGTTGACTTAGCCACGCATATTAGGTTTCCTAAATACATTTTGTGTCTACTTATTAGTAGGACTCGGTTAGAATACCACCGTTGATTGTTTCACTGTTTTACTACACTTTTTCGCGTTTCACTCTCAGGTGAGTTTCGCGGCCCCACTTTTAAATGTTTACTGTTTTACGGGGGAAAAGCTGTTTCACTACATGTTGTTACTTGGGATTAGGGTTACCTGGTTTTACTTTTAGATGCATTAAGTCCCCACTTTAACGCAATCAATTAGCTTGAATAGCCGATGGGAATTATGAATAGTACTATTTGGGTCGACACCCCCGCCCAGGGTTGGTCGCGCCAACCAGACTTGTAGGGTCATTTGGGCGCATAATTAGCCATAATAGGTGTTCGCATTTAACACCTGGATACAGGGGCAACAACTAGTCTGACAGTTTTGATTGTGGCTCAGGGTAACTAAAATCTTAACACATGTACTTTATCATCTGCGGATGGTTACTTTACATTTTGAAATTCATTTACTTATTTTATTGAGTCGTAAAACCTGCGTACTCACCAACTATTTTTATAGTTGACCGTTTTCGAAACATGCTTTTCAGGTAAACAGAATTGAAGCAAATGACTAGTTTGGTGAATTGCTTTTGGGGACTTTCTTTTGGATTATGACTTGGTTGTTGGTTTTGTATTTTGCATTTGGGATGTTTGGTTTATGTAGACAACTTGAATTTGTATTTTGGTTTTCATGGTTTGTATGACACTGTACTTTCTTGGGTATGTTTGTAGTGGTTCTTTGAAATTTTGCAGTGTACCCATTAACATTCTCTTGCGCCTAAGTGTTCGATGCACCGCTCTTGTCTCACCTCCGTGTTTCCGCCTTCGGCGGGGTGTGACAAAAGGGTTCATCAAAATTTGTCATGACTTTAAATAGTAAAACTGGCTTTTACAACACACGTATGATTTAATCATTCGTTGTGTTTGACCCTATTCGGTAAACATTAAAATTGGAACCCATATTTAAAACCAATTGTCTATGCCATCCTATTATAAGGAACACTTGGAGCATAAAACGAAACATCGGTGTTTGGAGCCATAGCACCGCACTGGATGCGTAGTATATCCTTCCAAGGCGCAAAGGTTTCGTTGACACATCCGGCCCTTCCGCAAGTACCTGTTTTAGGACGACTATTACTTTTCTCTCTTGTTACATGCCCCAGCTGTCAAGAGATTAAAAGTGGGCATAGATGAGGCTAAACGTACAATGCATATACATGTCTTGTCTTAGTAGCCTCATACATGAGAGTTGTACATCTTTTCACAATTAACACTAATTGTCAGTCTAGTTACCCACTTACTAATGTTGTATGCCACATCTACCATTAGTGACTGATTTAGCTAGATTCTCACTCCTTATTCTAATTTCTATAATTGGGTCATAAATTAATAAGGATTTTTCACTTTCTTTATACTAATTTATTTTCTTTGCTTGTCTTGACAGATGTCTACTGAAAATAATATTACTAATAACTCCTTCGCTCTCAAGTCTATCCTTGAGAATGAAAAGCTGGATAACACCAACTTTCTCTCGTGGCAGTGCAATATGAGAATAGTTCTCGAGATGGCCAAGAAGCTCTATGTTCTCGATGCACCAGTCCCTGAGGCACCCGATGATAACATGGCTGCCGCTTTTAAGGCCTGGGAAAAACAAAGAGATGATGCCAATGAGGTGGCTTGCCTTATGCTAGCCTGCATGTCCCGTGAGCTCCAAAAGAGCATGGAGGACCTGAGTGCCTTTGACATGATTAAGCAAATTAAGGGCATGTTCCTAAAACAAGCTCGACAAGAATGCTATGAAACCATGTCTCAGCTCATTCGCTGCACGATGCAAGAGGGCACGCCTGTTAGTGCTCATGTACTTAAGATGAAAGGGTACATCGACCAGATGAACAAACTTGGATATCCCATGAACGATGACATAGCTACTGATTTCATCTTAAACTCTATCCCAAGCTCCTATGCTCAACTCGTAATGAACTTCAACATGATTGGCTTGGAGAAGACAGTAGCCGAGCTACATGGTATGCTCAAAAAGGCCGAGATGAATATCCAAGGAAAGAAAAATCAAGTTCTGATGGTCAGATCTGCTGGTGTTAAAAAACCTAACCCTAAGAAAAGAGGTTATAATAGCAAAGGAAAGAAGAAGGTTAATGTTGCTGTCAAGCCTGCCACCAACAATAACAAGAAAGCTTCAAAAGCACTCCCTCCTGAGGAGCGCCAATGCTTTGAATGCAACAAAATGGGGCACTGGAAACGTAACTGTCCTGAATATCTAGCCAAGCTGAAGCTGCAGAGGGCCAGTGGTGAGGGCACCTCTTCAGGTATTCTCATTTATGTTATTGAAATTTTTACTGTTTCTAGCAACACATGGGTATTTGATACTGGATATGGATACCACATCATTAATGTCTTGCAGGAGCATAAAAGTTGGAGGAATCTAAAACAAGGCGACATGGAGCTCATCGTTGGTGATGGGAAAAGAGTACCAGTTCTTGCAACTGGAACATATCATCTCTCATGTCCTTCTGACCTTGTGGTTGTTTTGAACAATTGTTTGTTTGCACCTGGTTTAACCAGAAACATTATTTCAGTTTCTTTATTGTTTGAACAAGGATTTAAGTACGTTTTTAATGGTATTGCTATTTCTGCCTACTTAAATGATATCTTTTATTTTGAGGCTAAACCTCAAAACGGTATTTATGAGATTGACGTTCAAACTGGCAATAACATATATAATCTTTCTAAACGTATCAAATCTGGCATTAATGATACTTTTCTATGGTTGTCGACTTGGCCACATAAGCAAGGCACACATTAAAAGACCCCAATCCGAGGGAATTCTTGAACCTACCGGACATGACTCATTTGATAATTGCGAGTCTTGTTTAGCTGGCAAACTCATAGAGGACCCCTTCACCCATGTTGGTGAACGAGCCAAGGATCTGCTAGGCCTTATACACACTGATGTGTGTGGCCCTTTCAGAACCATGTCTAGAAATCATGAAAGATACTTCGTTTCATTTATTGACGATTATAGTCGATATGCTTATGTCTATCTTATGAAACACAAGCATGAAACATTTGAAAAGTTCAAAGAGTTTCAAAATGAAGTAGAGAAACAACTCGATAAATCTATCAAGACACTTCGATCAGATCGAGGTGGCGAGTATCTCAGCTTAGAATTTCTTAATCATCTGAAGGAGCACGAAATTATTTCTCTACCCACTCTTCCTGGCACACCCCAACTTAATGGCGTGAGCGAGAGGAGAAATCGAACCCTACTTAATATGGTTCGATCGATGATGTGTAGAACTAACTTGCCTCACTCCTTCTTGAGTTATGCTTTTATGACCGCCGCCCGCCTTGTAAATCTGGCACCGACTAAGAAGGTGGACAAAACCCCATATGAGATATGGCACGGGTCTAAACCCAATTTGTCTTACCTTAGAGTATGGGTATGTGATGCATATGTCACCAGCGATTCTGATGACAAGCTCGATCCCAGAGGGGAAAAAATTGTTTTCGTCGGTTACTACAACAAAAACGAATATTATTTCTATCATCCTGATGCAAACATTGTTTCCATCAAAAGGAAAGGACGCTTTCTTGAGGAAGATCTTTTAAATCGAGTAACCGGAAATAATATTATGGATCTTGAAGAAATTCGTGAAACACAAACAACCATTGAGGAAGTCGGAGCGTCTGGTCAACAAGAAGTTGTTGCTGATGAATCAGACATAAACACAAGCGTTCGCAGAAGTAGCAGGTCTCGTAAAGAACCTAATAGATACCTATGGCATCTTGAAGCTTCTAAAGTCCTGTTAGTAGCTGAGTCAAATGACGAACCTACAAACTACAAATCTGCTATCTCAGATCCTGAATCCGAGAAATGGCTTGAAGCCATGAACCCCGAGATGCAATCTATGCGTGATAATCAGGTCTGGGACTTGATTGAACTACCCCCCGGTTCTCGGGCAATAGAGAACAAATGGATTTTCAAAAGAAAAACCGACATGCATGGTAATTTACAAACCTGTAAAGCACGGCTAGTTGCAAAGGGTTTCACTCAAACTCAAGGTATTGACTATGATGAAACTTTCTCACCCGTTGCTATGATCAAATCGATCAGGATACTGCTTGCCATAGCCGTGTACCATGATTACGAGATACGGCAAATGGATGTCTAAACCGCTTTTCTTAATGGACATCTCTCTGAAGATGTCTATATGGTTCAGCCTGACGGTTTTGTTGATCCAAAGTATCCTAGTAGGGTCTGCAAACTGAATAAGTCCATTTATTGACTTAAACATGCATCTCGAAGCTGGAATCTTCATTTTGATCACAAAATCAAAGAATTTGGTTTTGTCAAGAATGAAGATGAGCCTTGTGTTTACAGAAAGGCTAGTGGGAGCACTATATCATTTCTCATCTTGTATGTGGATGATATACTGATCATTGGAAACAACATCCCTGTACTTGACAAAGTCAAACAATGGTTAGGATCTTGTTTTGCAATGAAGGATTTTGGAGAAGCTGCTATACACAAAATGATGACACGCTTTAGGATTGAAAACTCCAAGAAAGGAGGTGTTCCGATGACTAAAGGCACTGTGTTGAACAAATCACAATCTCCTTCCACGGACATTGAAATTACGAAAATGGAAGCAATTCCATATGCCTCAACGATTGGTTCTATCATGTATGCTATGTTGTGCACTAGACCTGACGTCTCGTTTGCTTTAAGCATGACCAGCCGTTTCCAGCAAAGTCCTGGCAATGCCCATTGGACTGCAGTCAAGAACATCTTAAAGTACTTAAGAAGGACTAAAGACATGTTCTTAATATTTGGAGGAGTGGAAGAAGAGCTCACTGTAAGATGTTACATTGACGCCAGTTTCCACAATATACGGGAAATTGTGGAACGTGGTGACATCGTGATAAGCAAAGTAGACACAGATCAAAACCTAGCGGTCCCGTTTACTAAGCCCATGACTCAGGACAAGCTTGATCTTCACAGAGATGCTATTGGTATTAGATTTGTTAGTGATACGTTTTGATTTAGTATTTTGAATGTGCGAACATTTAAACAGTTGTACTTTTGAATTCTTTTTGGTTTACTGATTTAAATGCAATTCTGAATTCTTATAACTGTGTTCGATTTTAATACTTTTAATCCATGAATCTTGTATTCTTAATTATCCGTAGTCGGTCAGACTCGTGGGAACGTCTCTGAATTAAGACTTTTCTGAACATCTGCTCAAGGAGTTGACTCCGAACTTTACAGGCCTCATTTTGAATGACGTTGGATGTAACTCGCATCAAATCATCTTCATGGATCTTTGTCATAAGATTTTTTGCTATTGGTATACTCATTAGTATCCTCTGACCTGAGATACGTACTAGAACTGCCGTTTACCAAGAACCATTCTTTAATCACTGTCAAACGCTGTCGCGTAACTGCCAGCCATAAAGACTTTGATTAGGAATAGTTCTGAAGTTCAGTGGGAGTTGTATGTAGTCAATAAGGGATTCTGTACTCCTACATTATATGTAACAGATAGGCATCGTGGCGCCCTCGTTAATTCAAACTGGTGAAGTGTAAGGCCTTACCCAAACTTACTGTGTGTTTGATTGGACCGCTTTGATTCTTGATCGAGAACAATAATAATTGAACGCCATATGAGAATGAACTAAATCCATGTCTCATTGATTCAATTGATGTTTTATACGGAAAGGATGAATGACAACTATTGCCATAAGTCTATTGTCTTGCTTTAGTTAGCTGTTACTAACACCGAGATATTTGGTTAATGACTTTAAAGCGTCATACCTTGTTAGGAACAGCCATGTGCAGCTAGAGCGCCGCTGACTGTTTACGTTAATTTATCGTGGATCGTCCAAGCGGGAGATTGTTGGATTTTATGGACCGACCCGATGGACAACACGGCTGACCGAGCTATGACCCGTAAGAGTTACACCTAGGGCAACCAACATTAAATCCACTTAGCTGGTAATTACGAACTGTTAGCGAGATGATATATTTTATATATATTCGTTAGACGCGAATTATTATATATACTAGTTTATAAATAATAATTGTATATGTATTGTTTTAATCTTTCATTAAAACAATTAAATGGGTTCGGGCTTTTACATCTCGTTTTGGACTATATGCCCGAAAACAATTAGTAGGATTTATTATTATTATAACCTAATAATAATTGTTTCTAATCTACAATTTTGAAAACGGCCACAAGAAGGAAAACAGTTGACTTCTTTGGTTCTAAAGCTGCTGTCGAGAGATTTGAAGAAGCAGAAGCAAAAAAAAATTTTGCTTTTTCCTTTTGGTTTTTTTTCTTCAGCCGCCAAACACCAAAACTTATTCCTTATGGTGATTTTCGGAACCACCAAATCAGCCCAAGCCGGTCTCTGCCCCGTTTCCGGCCAGCACCGGCGCTTCCCGTTCTCTCGTGTTATCGGTTCGTAATCTAGCATCGGTTCGTTGTACCTCGGTGTCTCAATAGGTTAATCATTAACCACTAAGGTATAATTAATCTCATCAGAAGATTAATTGTTTTTTTTGTTTGCATGTTCATAACCAGATCCTGTTCGGTTTGTCAGTGCTGTTAAATAGGTTTTGATTTTATTTTCCGCTGCGTATTTATTAATTAACTGAGAAAAACAAAGATAAACAAAATAAATCAAGTTCAACAAATGCAACATTATTTTCTGGAAGTAGTGAAGGAAATAGTGGAACAAAACTTGAGAAAAACAAAGGTTGTTGTGAACACTCCTCTGGTGAGAAAGTCAAGTCATCTGGACAAATCCCTGAAGATCAGATTGCTTTGTTTGGAGCTTTTATGAGCAGCTATGATGCACTGGTGACAGGAAAGTTATAACCTGCCATGCATGATGTAGAAGATCTTGTTCAGATCAATCCTGATGACTTGGAATATATGGACTTGCAATGGCAGATGACCATGATAGTTGTAAGGGCTAAAAAGTATTTGCAGAAGGTTGGGAATGATAAGATGCATTATATTTGCAGAAGCCTTGATGGCTGAAATTGAAGATTCAATGAAACCAGCTGATATTGCCAGTGACTGTGTGCTCAAAACCGATTCTAAAGAAAAGTGCAAAGCTGCTGTTTCTGATGAAACTTCATCTGAGAATGAGGTAAATTCTGAAAATAAATTTGATATATGTTCCTCATTGTGTGTAGATCGAATGCAAAACTATCATGCAGCAAACACGTTTCTGATTGCTGAAAATGATAAACTAAAAAGAGTAAACAAAGAATTGAAACAAAATAAAGTAAATTTTACAAGAAAAATTAAAGCATTATTGAAAGATAATGTAACATTTAAAGAGTATTTGGATAAAAAGGAAGTTTTAATCAAAGATCTTTCAGAAAAAATTATCAAATCTGAAACTGATTTAATAAAAGAAAGGGTAATTGTTTCAAAGTGGAAGATGCAACAAAATGTCTTTGATTAATGTGTGAGCAAACAGAGAACTGTTTATATCAAAGATGTGTTGGGTTACAACAAGGTTCCACATCCTGAAAATTTTGTACCTTTTCCCGAACCTCATGAATCGAATGAGTTGATGAATGTCGAAAATTCTAACTTTCATGATATGTATATTAGTGCAGATATAAACTCAAGGTGTGTGGATGATGAAAATGAATTTGATGGAGTGAAAAGTTTTTCAGCTTTCAATAAACAGTGCACTAGGGAGTTTATTAGGGACTGTAAACAGTATCTAGATGTTGACTGTAATGAAGATAAATTTGTTTCAATTTCTAGTTTAAATGCTGATGCAAAAAATATTAATGCTTCTGATTCTAATTCTGATATTTCTTATGTTTTGACATGTTCTACTAATGGTTGTGTTGGGTTTGATTGTGTGTCTGAAGTGTCATCAACATCTACTTTCTTTGATAAAGTGGTGCATACATCTAGAGATTATGTCCCACTTAATAAAATCTCTAGTCTAGTTGGTGATGTGGTCTTAGATGAGTTTGGAAATCTTCTGACTCAAGAGTATGATTTGTCAAGTGATAGACCAAAGAAAAATAATGTCATAGCACCAGAGAATCATATTCTTACCAGTGAGACAGAGAACAATAAAGTTGTCAAAGTTAAAGTGAGTGTACCAACAAATGTCCAAAGAAAGTCTTGGTGTGTCAAAGGCAAAACCATTGATGTCAAAGACAAGTTCATTGATGTCAAAGATAAGTCTATTCAAATCAAAGAACAATTAAGAAAGAAAAGTTGTGGCCTAAAGAGTGAAGTAGGCGAGTGTTCAAAGTAAAAGTCAAAGCCTAAGAGCTACAATTGCTTTGTGTAGTCAGGTTGGTCATTTTGCGAGAAATTGCAAACACAACTCTAGTGAGTCAAGGTTCACAAAGAACAAAGCGAAAGTTAAGAGCAAAGTTATTCGGCATTTCAAGTGAGCGTCTGAGAACGACAGTGTGTCAAAGTCCGGAGTGATACAAAGATACAATCGTGATTACTTGCTTTCTAGAAATTGCCATGCTTTATATTCTAATGTTTGCCGTGATTATGTGCTACCAAAGTTTGAGGATAAACGTGTCCCAGAAGGTTCACAATATGTGAAGATATTTAACCAACCAATCTATTTTGCTAAAGAAAAAATTACTATGAAATATGCGAAAAATGTTGGTTATGTTTGGAAAGTTCAAAATGAACAGTCTTCACATATGGTTGGAATAAAGAAAAATATAAAATTGATAAAATTGAAAGAACAAGATGTTAAAGATGTTAAGACTGTAAAAGGTAAAAGACAGCCCGGGTCAAAGATGATCTGGGTACCTGTTTATCATTAATTTTGTCTTGAATGTGCAGAGTTTAACCGGGAGGACTAGTAATAATGCTTGGCATGTTGATAGCGGTTGCTCAAGGCACATGACTGGACAAAGAAAAATTCTGGAAAATTTTTGAACTTTTGATTGAGGTTTTGTTGCCTTTGCTAGAGTTAAAAAGGGAGGAAAAATAACTGGTCAAGGAACAGTGTCGAATGAACTCATAACATTAGAAAACGTAAATTTTGTGTCTCAATTGGAATTCAATTTACTAAGTGTTTCTCAAGTTTGTGATAAAGACATACCAGTTCATTTTACTGCAAAGGAATGCTTGTTCTTAAAGCCTGGATTGGTTATTCTAGAAGAAATGATTCTGATACGTGCTCCAAGGAAATTCAACACATATGTGGTTAACATGAATGATCATACTACACCAGTAAATGTTTCATGATTATTATCAAAGGCAACTGGTTCAGAATCTTATTTGTGGCATCGAAGAATGGGTCATGCGAATTTAAAGAACATGAATAACTTGGTGCATAAAGATTTGGTGCGAGGATTGCCAAAGAAAGAGTTCATAATTGAAGAAAATTGCATGTCATGTGTAAAGGGAAAACAACACAAGAAGTCCCATCCAAGAAAAACCATAACAACTTTTACTAGACCTTTATTTCTTATTCATATAGATTTGTTTGGTCCTGTTCGAGTTAAAAGTATTGCGAAAAAGTCATATTGTCTTGTTATCACAGATGATTTTTCAAGATTTTCATGGGTGTTTTTCCTTGCAACAAAGGATGAAACACCTGAAACAATTATTGATTTTGTCAAACGAATAGAAAATATCTGTGATAGCAAAGTTTCAATCATTCACAGTGACAATGGAACAGAAACTAAAAATAAACTGATAAGTTCGTTTTGTGTAGAAAAAGGAATAACACATCAGTATAGTGCTGCAAGAACACCACAACAGAATGGAGTAGCTGAAAGGAAGAACAGAACTTTAATAGAAGCTGCTCGAACAATGGTTGTCGATTCTAAGTTGCCCAATATCTTCTTGGCTGAAGAAGTAAAATTGCATGTTATGTTTTAAACAAATTTCTTATGGTGAAGCAACTTACAAAGACTTCGTATGAAGTATTCTATAAAAGAAAGCCATATATCAAGTTCTTTAGAGCATTTGGTTGTTCTTGTACATTGTTGAATACACAAGATTCATTGCCAAAATTTGCAGCTGTCGGTGATGAATGCTATTTTTTGGGTTATTCTTCATATCAGAAAGCTTATAGAGTGTACAACAAAAGAACCAAAATTGTTCAAGAATCGTTTTATGTGGAGTGGCAAGAACTAAATACTCATACAGATCAAAATGGACCTGACTGGTTCTTTGATGCTGAAATAATCTTCAAAACTTTTGATCAACAACTTCAAATGGATTCTAATGAAGCCAGTACTTCAGGTACTGTAACTGAGTCTTCTACAAGTAGTGATCTATCTGTTGGAAAGTTTTTGGTTGGACCACAGAATTTGATGATTCAAAATGAGATGTTTATGAATGTTACTACATCAACTCAAACACAAGAAGATCTTGTTGATAAATCTGTCACTAATGTTGATTCTGAAGTACAAGAAATTCCAAGTACAAATGATGAACCAACAGTTAATGAAGTTCAGTTGGATCCTATAAATGATCAGACTGAGGATGTAATTCAGACAAGTTCTTCTAGTGTTGAAGATTCAAATGATCAATTACCAGAGTTGAATGATACAAACATGCCAGAATCTGTGGAAGTTGAGCATATTCAAAATCATCAAATCCATTCTGCTCATCCAGTTGAGAATATTATTGGATCTCTTGAAGATGGAGTAAAGACAAGAAGTCAAACTGGAAATATAAATGTTTGTTTGTACTCCTGTTTCTTATCTCAAGAGGAACCAAAGAATGTTACTATTGCTTTACAAGATCCAAGTTGGATTGAAGCTATGCAAGAAGAATTGCTTCAGTTTAAGAAGTTAAACGTGTGACATCTTGTGGATTTACCTTAGGGAAAATATCCAATTGGAATGAAGTGGGTCTTCAGATACAAAAAGGATGATCATGGGATTGTAGTTCAGAACAAAGTTCGTTTGGTTGTACAAGGTTTTTATCAAGAGAAAGGACTAGATTATGATGATGTCTTTGATCCTGTTGCACGAATTGAAGCCATACGAATCTTTTTGGCTTATGCATCGTACAAGAAATTTACTGTATATCAAATGGATGTAAAAACAGCTTTTCTATATGGGGTGGCAAAGGAAGAAGTTTACGTGAATCAACCACCAGGTTTTGAAGATCCGGCTCATCCATTTCAAGTGTATAAGCTTGATAAAGCACTGTACGGGTTACATCAAGCACCTCGTGCGTGGTATGAAACCTTGTCAATACATCTTACATCAAATGGCTTCGTTCGTGGAACAATTGACAAGACCTTATTCCTGAAAAAATATGATGCTGATTGGTTAATTGTACAAGTTTATGTCGATGATATTATCTATGGATCAACAAATGAAGCTCTTTACAAAGAATTTGAACAACTTATGAAATTAAAGTTTGAAGTGAGCTTGATGGGAAAAATGCAGTTCTTTCTGGGGTTACAAGTTGAGCAGCCTGAATCAGGAATTCTTATTTATCAGGCCAAATATGTGAAAGATATTCTTACAAAATTCAAAATGACTGATTGCAATTCAGCTTCAACACCAATTGCTCCTTATGAACCTTTAACTGTCGATGTGTCTGGAGTTGAAGTAATTCAAAAGATGTACAGGTCAATGATTGGCTCGTTGATGTATTTGACTGCAAGTCGACCAGATATCATGTTTGCTATTTGCTCTTGTGCCAGATATCAGGCAGCTCCAAAAGAATCTCATGAATCAGCTGTTAAACAAATTTTTTGATATCTTAAGGGTCGAGTAAATTTAGGTTTATGGTATCCTTCTGATTCTGAATTTAATTTCTTTGCTTACACTTACAGCGATTATGGAGGTTGTAATTTCAACAGGAAGTCAACTTCAGGTGGATGTCAATTTTTGGGGGAGAGACTGGTGTCTTGGTAGTGTAAGAAACAAACGAATGTATCCACATCAACTGCTGAAGCTGAGTATACTGCCGCCTCGAGCTGTTATTCACAAGTTATCTGGATTCAACATCAAATGCTATATTTTGGAGTAAATTTCCTAGAAACTCCGATTTAGTGTGACAACGAGGCAATGCTTGGAATAGTAAAAAATCCTATTCAGCATTCCAAAACAAAGCACATTGCGATCAGGTTACATTTCATTCATGACTGTTTTGAGAATGGGCTGATTAAAGTGGTCCATGTCGATACCCTAGAGCAAAAAAGCCGATATTTTTACAAAAGCTTTTTCAACTGATCGGTTTAACTCTTTGGTTGAGATGTTGGAGATGATTTCATTTTAAAAATAAAAAAATAATAAATAAAAAAGGGTTTTTTTTAATAATAAATAGTCCATTTTTGAACTGAAAGCCTTAGAAATCTGTTCTCAAAAATATTTTCTTTTAAGTGTTAAAACTGTGTTGTGTACGCTTTATATGTGTGTTAGCTTAATGAATGTTTGTTCTCATAAGTGATATAAATAGGATATAAATAGTAAATAAAGTCACATCACAATTTTAGGGGGAGAATAAAAGAAAAAGAAAATCTGTGTGTCTGAATGACGTATATATATGAAATGATAGTACAAGTGTGTGCTGAGCTTATGCATGAATTGTATATGATGGGGACATCGGTTACAATTTTTGATACGCTGGTAGGCTCTGCATATGTAAATTAGGCGATATTTGTGTGATTAACTAAATCGCAATCTTAGTGTTATCCTCATCGAATATCGGTACTTTCATTCTTCGAATGCTAAGTAAATCCATACATACCATGAGACCAGGATCTTGATGGGTTTTTAGTACAATTTGTTTACTCTATTGACTATACCCGTCAAATATACGATTTACAGTTAAACATTTTTATACAGCTGATGGTTCTGGTGGAAATCTCGGATGTAAATCAGAAAGTCAGTCTGTCTCGCCCTTTGAATCATTTGTGATTTCAATTGACATATCCAATACCCTATGGATATCCGCATACCCGAATCTCATATGAATCAAACTGATTCAGTGTTTGTTCCATCAGAAACCAATATATATGAATCAAAAGGATTCATATCAAATCCATCTGGATTATTTTCCTTTGCTAAAAACGCTACCCTCATGCTGGTGATTGGATTATGCTTTGGTGAAACTTTGCTTTGATGAAACTTTGTGTTGTGTATTGGCTTAATCCATCTCGATGTTTGGATACACTTTGTATTGATAAATCTTACCTTAAATGTCACACAATATCTGCAGAAATATTATGTTTGAGTTTAAGCTGAAAATTATACTGGCAATGAAGGTTGAACTGTTTAGATCCTGATTTGATATGTAGTGTAGTTAAGACAATATACATTTATGATCCTATGTCATTTCAGTTCATCAAAAGAAAATAAAAGGTTGGAATAAAATTGTTGAAATATGATAAGAAAAAGTAAAAAAAAAAAAAAAAAAAAATTAGTGTGCAAGTGTGTATTCTTACCTGGTTATGATTGTGATTGTTAAAATTATCAAAAAATAAAAAATTGGAACAAGTCTTAATGATGTCAAAATGGACTTAAAAAAAGTTGGTTTGAAAATTTTTAAAATTTATCATCTTTGGAATTTTCGGTCGAAATCTCTTGACCGAAAATATATCATCTGAAACAGTTTTCGATCGAAAAGTCACGACTGACGTTTTCGGTCAAGATTTGAAAAGTCTATATTCAAATTTTTCGATTAAAAAGATTTTTCCCACTCGTATTTTCTCGAGACCGTATTGTTTCAAAATTCATCGTGTTTTCAAGTGTTGAAGTTTCGTATGAAAAAGTGGTCGTTCGTGACGTCATCTAGATTCTCTGTGTTTTTCGATCATCCAGGTATATTCTCGTGATTCATAGAGGTTGATAGGTTAGATCCAAAGCCTTAGTTTACGGTTGAATTTTTGAATATTTGAATTGCCCGAAATCTTAGATGAATGGATCGAAAAGTAATTTGAATAAATCGAAAAGTGTTTTCGATCGAAAAGTATAATTGATTTATTATTGAAAGTTTTTGACTGAAAAGAAGTGGTTTTTGGTTCATTAGTTTTTGATCAAAGAAAAATGTTTAGTTTTTCTCTATTAATAAGAGTTTTTGATCGAAAAGTTGTAAGGATAAAATTCAAATGTTTGTTTTAATCGAAAAAGTAAAGTACTAGGAGTTTCCGATCGCAAAGGTAAAATTCTGAAGAGTTTCCGATCGAAATGTTAAAGGTAATTTTCAGAAATGGTTTTAAATGTTTTCGATCGAAAAATGTTGTATATATAATGAGGTTTTCGATCGAAATGTCAAAAGTTAAAAGATTTTTTCAGAAATTATCTAACTTGTTGTTTCTTGTTATAGACATGAACAGATTAAAATTTGAGCCTAAGCACAACATATGTGCCTGTTTAACAACGAGTACAAAGAAAGCATGGGGTTATGAAGAAATTGTCCGATTTCTAACCAAGTCAAGAATTAACACTGCAATATCTACACAAGTTTGTGTATTTGAAAACATGTTAGAGTGTTTTGTGACAACGTGGAGTATAAGAATGTGAATAAAGAAATCTGGATTGAAAGCTCGGTGGGAGGAAACAAGATTAAAGTAACTGAGCAAGTGATTAGAGAGGTGCTGAACTTCAGAGACGCAGCTGATTTTCCCTACAAAATCAATCACATTGCAATCTCAGGGATAATGCTGAGTATGGGATATGAAGGAACGTTTCTAAGAAGACAGGTGACCAAAACTATGTTTGCAAAACAATGGAGATACCTTGTCTATGTATTAATTCATTGCATGAGTCCCAGAACATCTGCTTTTGATCACATAGATGAAGTATTCAGCAGAACGTTAGTGTGTCTGGCAACTCATAGAAGATTCATTTTTTCAAGAATGATATTCGAGGCAATGATTAGTAACTTCATGGGACCAAGGCAAAAGTACAAGTTTCTAATGTACCCAAGATTTGTACAAATGATTATTAATACACTGCTGCCGAATCTGGAAAACAATGGTGTTGAACTGCCTTGGATTCAATGAAAGAAGTAATCTTCAGCAGCATGAATAATGTGAGGAAGACAAGCAAATTTAGTGGTACTGTGACACCACTATTTCCTAATATGCTTGAAGAAAATCCTGATCCAGATTTTTCTATTGAAGATGAAATCAATGACTTAATGGCAGAAGATATAGAAGATGGAGTTGATAGTGACAATGATGAAACTGACCAAGTGCAGAATAATGATTAGGGAAATGATAATGATCAAGGTCATGGTGGTGGTCAAGTAAATGTTATTCAACAGGAAGGTCAAGTTCAAGTTGAAGAACATGATATAATTTTTGAAGAAAACAGAGTTCCTGAAGTAAATGAAGAAGTTACTGAACCATTACTGAGTCACACAGAAGAATTTATTGCTGAAGCTAACGATGTCTTAAGTGTGAACACTGAAGTGTTAGAAATTAATGATGAACAGTTAATTGCCACAGCAACAACCCCCTCAAAGAAAAGAATAGAACTTGAACAAACAAAGACCATACCTTCTAGACCTCATTTCTCTAATGGTATTGTATTTACTGATCCAGAAGTACAGAAGAAAAAGAAAACTACAACAAGACTTGATAAAGGCAAGGGTAAAGCTAAAGAGGTACCAGAGAAGCATAAGTCTAAAAGATCTAGAGGTTATGAGTTGGTTGATGAAGAGTTTCTTAACTATGCAACCAGGGAAACTGCAGATGTTATTAGTCAATTAAAGACTCAGATCTCAAACTTGCAAAGTAGAGAACCTACTAACTCCAGAGAGACCAGAGAGTTGAAAATTGAAAGTACTAAACAAAAGGGTGTAATAGCTCAACAGCAGCAACAGATTGACCAACTTCAGAAGATGGTACAGGATTTAATAGCTCTTACGGGTGTTCAAATTGGTACAAACCTAACAGAGAATGTTGAAGAGGTTCATAGTCCAGCAACCACTGAACCAATTCCTTCTACTAGTGAACAAGTTCAAACTCCAGTTTTTGAAGCAACTATGTATGAAGACAACATGTTATTTGATGTTGATATGCTTCTCAATGATGAAGGTGAAGGATTGGAGAAAATTGATGAGAACCAAGAAGAGACGGAGCAAGAAGAAGAAGATGATGATGAAGAAGTGGTAATCACTGGTGAAAGAAAAGATGATAACAATTCTTCAGATGACGATGATAATAGTGGTGGTACTGGTGGTGTTGGTGGAAGTGGAAAAACAATTGAAGATGCTGAACAAGAAACTCCAACCAACACTGAATACAAAAAGTATGAATATGAACAACAGCAAACGTATGTTGAAGAAGATGGTTCAGTGATTGGTAAATTGGATAAGCTTGTACATGAAAGAGAGCCATTTACTGTTCCTGAAGATATTGAATCACCATCTAAAAGGCCAAGACTTCAAAGATTGACAAGAGTACTTGGTGGACAGTGACTGAGAAGCCATCAATTATGGAAAAGCTTACACAGACAATAAAGAGTCCAGAACAAGCGTTAACCGGTGAAATATTAGCATGGATGTATGATGGTGAAAAGAATATGTACGTAATAAAGAGATGTGATGGGAATATTTAGTATTTTTACAGAAGTTCAAAGTTAAACACATTGCCATACTGGGATATTCGAGAGCTAGGTCACCTGAAGATGATCAATCCATCGAACAATTCATTTGCTGCTAATTTTGAAGAATTTTTAAAGAGAGAGTGTGGAAAAGCTAAATTTGAAAAGTTCAAACCACAGGTGCCTAAATGCAGAAAGTTGAAATGATAAAAACGGCAAAAGAAGGTTTAGATACATTGTGAAGCCTTCTGATACAGTTTCAACTGTTTACATTCCAGCACGTAAAGAGAAATTCATTAAAAGCTTCAAGAAGTGGGTGTATGATAGCAAAACACATGAAGCTGTGATTATAGAGGATCATTTACCAGAAGTCAGAGTTTTTGATCCAGTGGATTTGTTTAACTTTTTTGATGATGATCTAAAGATTTTGTACAAGAACCTATTAGATGTGATATGAGCACGAAGATTAAAACTGAAGCAAAGTTGTATATGAGAGTCTTGGCTCGATGTTTGTTAAGTCGACATGAAGCCGAAGTGATCAAGAAGAGACTTGCTGCTCTGCATACTACGAAGCTACGTGTTAAAGTCAAAACCAAGCCTGCAAAAGACAACTTTTGAAGAATTGATGTTTTGTGGACTAGGGGGACATTGTTGGAACCTAATAGTCCATAGAAAACAATTAGGTTTTAGAAGTATTAACTTCAGAGTTTTCGGTCGAAAACTTTATGTTTTCGGTTGGAAAATGTTTTTGGTCGAAAACATTTTTCGACCAAGAAGATTTCGATCGAAAACTCTCTAGTATAAATAGTTGTGTCTTTTGTATTTCAAGTAACTTTCTCATTTTGTACTGTGAATTTTACAATTTAATCAAAAGAATCTTTGTGTGTTTCTGCTGTAAATACTTGATTACATTACTTGATTAACGAAGATAATCATCATGAAATATGCATTTGGTGTGATTGATAGTATCGAGATTGCTCATCTTTGATTTGTTCATTTTGGTGTGGATTTGATTTCTGAATTGTTTCCGCCAATTCAGAGAGTGATTGAAGACTTTATCCTTGAATATCAACAGATCTGAAGGAATCACAGTGTGTTTTTGCTACTTTGTTGTAATGAATATGCTCATCCTAAGCTAAATTCCTTTATCATCCTAGTTTTGATGAATCTTTACTAATTTATGATGAACTAATGAATCTTGGAAATTATTGTGTTAATGTTATGATTATCTTTTGTTGGAAATTACATGCCGGAAGGGTTGAGGCAATAAATTATTGATTTTTAAATGTGAAATCATATCATGTTGGAAAACTTATGAAATTAACATTTATTCATGAATTTATGTTTCTACACTTAAATACATGGCTAAGTATTAGGAATGATCTTTGAAATCTTCATTCTTTAAATCAACACTCAAGCATGCATCCTTTTTTACTTCATGTTTGGAAAGACCGGTAATTGTTATGATTTTCTAGATTAAAATTTATGCTTATTTAGTTGTTATTGACATGAGTTTCTTATTTGCATAAACTTACCTAAGAAATTGTAAATCAAAAGAGTGCATGATTGTTACCTACTTAAATTAGTTTCACGTGACACATTCATAATGTCTTTCCAAAAAGCTATTGATTTAGCCACTTTAACAGGAATTTAATTCACTCTTTTAAACATTAATATAATTACTAACATTGCCTTGCATATGTTTCATCATAATTAGTAAAGGGGATTCTAAACTAGGATGTTAGCTTCCGTTTCCTGATTTTTCTAAGTCACTTTATTTTCGTGTTTTAAATTACTAATTGTTGTCGTTCAAGTAAAATTTTCAAAACAAAAACAAAAGATCTATTTTAACTCACTTGGCTTAATTAATCACAAAGATTAAGTAGTGAAAACATGTCCACAGATTGATAATCAGTTCTTTTCAACTCTATATTACCACTCGACAGTTACACTTGCCTTTTGTGTTTGTGGTTTAGTTTAGGTGAAAACCAATTTTAAAACCCATATTTGTGTAAAAATCTTTATTAAAAATATATACTTCACGCACATCAGCTATGTCCAGGGGTTACCCCCTAAAGTTCGCACGTTTGTAAAAGCGAACTCCCCTCGGACATTTGAACATGTGGTAGATTTGAGTGGAGTGGTGTATGACGAACTGTCTCTCGATGATGAACTGATTGGGATCCATCCTAGAAAGGGATAATACATTTTCACAAGAGAGGAAAGTTATGTCCGAGGTTTGTCGGGTCGTTGAACTACCTGAGAACTGAGTGGCCTACCTTTAACGTGTCACACTTGCGAAAGTGTTTAGCTGACGACATAGATCACATGCAGTTATCAGACATAGAGGTTGATAATCATCTGAATTATATCGAAGAACCTGTGGCCATACTAGACAAGAAGGAAAAGCGTCTACGGAACAAATTAATTCAGTTGGTTAAAGTACAGTGGAAGTAACGAAAGTGGTCCGAGGCTACAGGGTGAGGAAGAAATGAAGGAGTTTTACCCGCAATTGTTTAACTTATAACAGGTTTCAAGGAAGAAATCTCTAATAAGGTGGGTAGACTTGTAACTTCCAGAAATCCCGACTAATATTAATGTATTTGGGCTAGATGAATGAAAGGAAAAGGTAATGGGCTCGTGGGACGAGGGCTTGGGCCCAATGTGCAAGACGGAGTACGGGAATACACCCTAATGTCCCTATGATCAGCCACCATTTGCATTTCAAACCACAAGTTTGTCTACAGAGAGAGTGGAGATTTCTAGAGAGTGAAAGCCAAGATTTATCCTAAAAAGCATGAAGATTGTTCCCAATATGTTTCTCCACTGTTAGTAAGCAAGAATACATGAAGAAACGTCTGATTTAAGGTAAGAAGTGAACCCGAAATATATGTTTTATTTTTAAAATGGGTTTTGTGGTAAGACTAAGGTTTTCATCTCAAATGCAAGAGTTTTACGTGTTAATGGGCAAATAAAGACCAGATCTAGCTTCATGGAAGCTGGATAAACGTTTTGGATGTAAAAAGTTAAAAAATTGGATTGATGTTAGGGTTTTGTGTTCATGTGGCGACACTAGAGACGACCCTGCCTCCGGTGGTGACACTAGTTGGGGAAGAAAAGGTGAGGATCCCGAGGTTTGCTAATGATTGGTGAGAAGTGTTGTAAGCGACACTAAGAGTGTCGCTAAAGCCATCTGGTGACACTAAGTGAACGACACTAAACCAACGACACTAGCATTCAACGACACTAAGTCCAGAACGTAAGTTCTAGCGACATTGATAGTGTCCCACGCGACACTTCTCAGGCGACAATGATCATGTGTCTGGCGACACTGGCTAGGCGACTTGATCACTATCAGATGACACTGTCTAGGCGACACTATCTAGGCGACACTAGTAAGATTGATAGAATGCGCGTGTTGACTTATATTCAGATCGATTAACACTCTAGCCTTAATAGACGTCCAGTTCACACTTATGTACAGTCAATCAGGTGAGTCAAGAATCCCTATTTTACTTGTCTTAGGGTGATATGCATACTCACACGAAATGTTTATGAAATGATGATTTATGAAAAGAAACGATTACACAAGATAATGTATTTGAACTGGAATGTTTACGAAAGAAAGATTTATGAAGTGAAATGTTTATGAAATGAAATGTTTACGAAAGTAACTGTTTATGAAACAAGTATGATAACAATATGAAATGTTATGAAATGAAATATTTATAAAGGAATGGTTTAGAAATGAATGAAAGGGTTTACAAATGAATGAAATGTTTTACGAAAAGAAAAGGGCAAATTTTTAAAAAAAGTCATTACATGTCTAATATGCTAAACGAATGAATTGACGAATGAAGTCTGGGATTCCCAGCCTTATGAAAGTTTATGGATAGTGAGCCATAGTGCATAAGCACAACAGGGGTAGTGCCTATGTGGCCTGCTAATGGTGTTACGGTTGTACATCTGCCAATGGAAGTGATGACGGTCTCTCGGGGTTAACGTGACCCATGAAGGTTAAGTTATGATCCAGCTGTGTTATGGACGTGAGACCATAGCCGTCGATGTGAATTGTCGGTCTATGGACGTGAGAGACATATGGGAAATTAAAGGACTGAATGGATATTGTCAGCCTTCGTGCATTTAATCCTTAGGGACAATATGAAAGGAATTGATGGAATGTATTGTATTGTTGGTCTTCGTGCAGTTAAGCCTTAGGGGCAATATGATACGAAATGACGGAATGAACGGTAACACAGATTTAGATAATAATGTATGACTTAACAAATGATTAAACGGATGATTAAATGAATGATAAATGATAAACGAATATTCCGTTAAACTATGTTTTGACGTTGATTCAATGAAGAATGATAAACGAATGTTCCGTTAACCATTTCCTAAAATGAATGAAAGACTTGAACTCACTAGTGTTAGCTGACTTTTAGTAAGCATGTCAGGTTAAACATAGAAGGACATGGCGTGGATGCATGCTTGGCTATTCCTTGAAGAGTTACGCGACAACTGTGCCTCGATGGATATTAGTTATGAGAATTTTGTGTAGTGAACAAAGTTTTAATTAGTTGAATTTTGGTGCAATGTAATGACAAATATTTTTCGCTGCAATTAATGCCTTTTTAGTTTAAGAACTGTTTGTGAATGAGTAAATCCAACAAGTGAGGTCTCTCGGGAGGGCCTTACATCCCTTTTTAATGCATTCACGAATAAAATGAAATCTAGTGTTTATGTGTTTACTTCTCCCGTGGAACACCGAGTTCTACATTAAAGCTATGACCGAGCAATTGTCAACTAGTAGTAATACCGACTTTTCTTCTAATCCTGTGATTTCACTTAATAGACCTCCAATCCACAGACCTTGGCAAGCAGTTGCAGCGGCTTCCATGAATTCGGCTTCACAAGATGATAAAGCAACTGTCTTTTTTTTCCCGAGAATTCTATAAGATGAGTGAATCTCCTAGATAGAAAGCCGTTCCCGTGGTGCTTTTCCCATCACTTTGATCATAGAGTGACTACTATCACCATATCCACTAGGTTCTCATTTCCCCCATCGATTTTACTTCAAACCAAAGTTCATAGTCCATTTCACAAAACGTAGTATGTGTTTCAATAATTTCATGTGGCTTTCTTTCGGTTCCTGCATAACTCGGCTAGTAATCCCAACCGAGTAACTAAGGATCGGTTGAGTATGTACAAGATATCTAAATGTAAGGCCCCAAACCCGGGAAATCTCACTTGTTGGATTTACTCATAAACACATTGCGAATTAAACATTAAATAGAATAATGCAATGAAAATATCATTCAAATTACAACTTGTTCGAACAAAGCGGAAGCATTGTCTTAACGTAAATTTAAATAAAATAAATCAAACGGGTTGCCAGTGTCATCGCTTGGGTAATCTCTCGGCACAAGCTCCGCATCCATCCTTAACAGCAATCTACACTTAACCTGAAGGCATACTAAACAGTTAGTTATGCTCTTGAGTTTTAACTTTATATAAAACATTACATATAAAAAACATTTTTGCCCAAACATAACATTCATCCATCATAAATAAAATCGTGCATAATATGCGATAACATTAAACATAAATCATTCACGTCAAATCTACGCATTTCGTAACCGTCAATTCTTTTAGGCATTACTCGAGCTTAATCGAAGCCCAGTGTCTGTCCAGGATGCCCGGTCTCATCCAAAATCCTAACATGGATAGAATCACGCCCCACCGTGATAGTAACATAAAAGTTCATATGCATTCACACTACATTTACAAGTTAACTAATCCCGTCGGATAGCTAATCCCGTCGTCCCTTCCAGTTGTACAACCATTTGCTAGCCAAAAAGGCTACTGTATAGGTATAGCAAATCATTGTGTCTAGGATGCCTAGTCTCATCTGGAATCCTACAGCCTTGCTGCTGATAGCATTGTGCTCTAATACCAAGGGGGAGTTTGTAGAATCAAAGACTGATGGCTACAAAATTCTCTAAGTACAAATACTGCTGATCTCAGAGTTTGTTGCTGACCAACAATTTGCTGCGGACAAGCTTATCTGTTGCGGATACTTGTTCTCCTGCTGAAGAACAAATCTGCTGCGGATAGCCTTATCTGCTGAAGACCAAAGTTGATGCGGATAAGCTTCTCAGCAGCATCAACATTTGATGCTGCTGACAGGTAAATCATTAGCAGCTCTGGATGGTTACATCTTGCTACTGATCAACATCTTTGCTGCTGACAGCCTTGTGCCTTGAAGACAAATCGTTGCAGCTGACTATCCATACCAAGCGTCACTGACAACTTTCTGCAAAAGCGACTGACACACTCAAAGCAGAAGGAACCTCAATGGTGCAACCAATGACGGACGACGATGCTCTTCTCCAGACATGCAAGCAATAATGCATAAAGAAGACGCTTCAATAAAGTTAACTAGATATAGACAAAACGTGTAATAGTTAGCTATTTTCATCAGATCAACGGTCTGTGTTAGATCTGATACTTAGAATCAAGGGTCTGTCCTGATTCTAAGTTAGTATAAATACTGTGTAAACACTTCATTGTAAGTGTGCTTTTTGTGCTTCTTCACTGAGTTTTCATTTGTAATCGTTTATTCACAAAGCTTAATACAACAGTGTTCTTATTAGTATTCATTCTGCTTACTCAATTATATTTGTGTAGTTGTTATTGTTTCCGCCAATCTCAACTAAGAACAGAACCATCTTGTAATTTCACGATCCTACAAGTGGTATCAGAGCTTTGGCTCAGATTAAACAAACTCACACTTATTTAATCACTTCTGGTTCTGTTCTAAACTCTCTCTATTTCATCAAGTCACCAAGAACAAAAATGGTACAAAGCAACGGGTTTGAAGACATCCTGAAGCAGCAGTATGAAAAAATCGTCTGGAAGGAAGGTGAGTCTCTAACTATTTTATACAACAGATTTACCTATCTTGTAGGAGAGTTGCAGTGCTCAAAGGTGAAGCTAGAGAATGAAGATATTCTCAAGAAGTTCATTAGGTCTCTACCAAGCTGCTGGACACTTTACACAGTGTCAATCAGAAGAATGAAGAATCTGAAAACTCTCCAGATGACTGAGCTCTTTGAAATGCTAAAAACCTACGAGCTAGAGATGATTCAGGCAAAAGAAAGAAGCTCAAGCTACCAAACAGCCTCAACATCCACCACCACCTCCTCTGCCCTCCATTCTGAGCACTCGGGTCCTAGTTCAATTCAAACTGCAGCCTGTGCAACTGTTGGAACTTCTGAGTTCGACTGGAGCTTTCAATATGAAGAACTGCCCTTCAACAATCAAGCTCTAATGGCAGACGCTACAGAGATACCACCTCAGGTATTTGAACATCTTTGCTCTCAAGCCTGTATTGATAAAATTTTAGGTTATAGAAAGCACAACCAAAACCTCATAGACCAAAATGAAGAGTTTCATCAGATGAAATCTGAGTTCAAAAAGGTTGAAAATACTTATAAAGAAAAGATTAACTGCCTTAAGAAAGAGATTTCATCGCTAAAACACGAACAAACTAATCTTGAAACTCAGATTGATGATATACTGGTCAAACTAAAAGCTACCAGAGCTGAACTGGCAGAACAGAAAGTTCATGTTGAAAAATATGAATTTTCCTTCAAAACGTTTCAAAGACTTTTAGATATTCAAGTCCATGAGAAGGTAAAAACTGGACTTGGGTATAACAATGATCAGTACAATGCTGTTCCTCCTCCTGCTGACTATATTGCCATATACGAACCAAGCTTTAATGTTGAAAATCTTGACACTGCAAACCGAAACCTTGATCCTTCAACAGATGAACCTTTCATCGAAGACTGCACTACCTCATCGGAATCTGAGTCAACTCACTCAGACCATGATGAAACCAGTGCAGTCCCATCTGAAGGTGTTCTAAATAGAGTTGCAGTTCCTGCTGTTCTTCCAGCTTTTCCAGCCCCTGTACCATTCAAACAGATCAAGATCAGCTATCCTCCAGATGGAAGAAAGCTAAACATTGAAAAGGGACAGACAACAGAACCCACAAACCCCAAGCCTCAGTTAAAGCCAATCACAAAGAGAAAGGTATTTGATATACGTCGTAAGCCTGAAGAAAAAGTTCCACATGTTCAAAGGACCCTAGAAGAAGCCACCTTTGAACATAACAAAGCTCATCCTTGGAACTTCAAGGATCTGTTCCAAAGAAAGGACTATGTCTACCTTTCAAGAGACAAACTGGCAAAATCATGCTTTGTGTGTGGCAGATATAACCACACTGCCAGCACCTTCTTTCATTACCTGGAATATCAAAGAAATTCAAAGCAGCATGCCTTTGAAAAGACTAACAAAAATAAGAAGGTAAGAAGCTACAAAGAGAAAGCAACTAAGTTCAGAGAGTCTCTAACTCCCTCAAGAGTGAAGCTGCCTAAATCTCAACAAACTTGCATCATTTGTGGTGAATCAGACCACTTTGCTGCAAACTGTAAGTTTAACCCTTTCAACCAGATCCTTCATCAAGCCCCTCAAAGACAAAGGGTAAAGAAGGATCAGCATACATCGGTTGTTAGTCCAGTTAAGCCCAAGAAAACAAAGCAGAAGCTTTCAGTAGCAACCAAGTCTGCTGCTGATAAGCTAAAATCCTCCGCAGCAAAATCTGCTGCTGATAAGGTAAAACCATCAGCAGTAAGAGTGTCCACTGCTGATAAAGCAAAATCCAAGGCAAGGCGTTCAACAGCAAAGTCTAGAGCTGCTCAAGTAAAACCATCAGCAGCAACAAAATCTGCTTCTAATCAGTCAAAGCCCTCAGATGCAGCTTCCACTGCTGAAAAGGCAAAGAGAGCTGGAAAATCACCAACTCAACAATGGAAGAAAAAGAAACCACCAAGCATCATCATTGGTTCAGTTGAATGCGTCTATCCATTGCTGTAATTGTGTCTGTTACTTGTTGTAAATAAAAGTTATAAGTAAGCAGTATCCTTTTTGGTTGCTGACAGGTTTAATCCTCAGCAGCAAAAGATTTGCAACTGATTGCTTTAAGTTATCAGCAGGAACAGGCTTCCTGCGGATTTCTTTAAGACTGTCAGCAGCAACATCCTTGCTGCGGATTATTAAATCCATCAGCAGCAGATAAGTTTACTACTGACAGACTTAACCTTCCGTATCCACAGCAATCAAGTTTGCTGCTGATTGGTAAATTTAAGTCCCAAACCTAACCTAACAGCCCTCACTCAGAATCACAACATTCTGGTGAGAATATCATAAGAGAAAGCCACAATATTAGGGAGACTTCTTTGGATG
Organism: Smallanthus sonchifolius; assembly: GCA_023525975.1. Taxonomy (NCBI): domain Eukaryota; kingdom Viridiplantae; phylum Streptophyta; class Magnoliopsida; order Asterales; family Asteraceae; genus Smallanthus; species Smallanthus sonchifolius. The sequence continues at coordinate 101,266,848 of CM042019.1, forward strand.
TCTCTCTATTAGGACCAGGATCACTTCCCGGATCTGTAGAACAGCCCCCTGAGCCCTTCCTTTCTCTTATGAACTTAAGTGCTGAGGAACCTAATCAAGATGATGTACCTTCTCCAACTACCACTATCTCGTACGTACTGATTGATCTTGCTTCCAACACACCCAACCCAAGTTCTTCTACCCTGAAGGACCACTCTAGGAGTTATGAAAAAGTGGATGTGGAAGAGACTGTCACTACTGCTGGTCCATCAAATGACCAAGTCCTCAACCACGACAACTCACAATAAGGATGTTTCCTTGGAAACTCCCCTCACTGAGAGGAATCCCAGGTGCCAAGAAACCATGGGTGATGGGGATGAAGAGGCTAGGCCTAAGGCCCCATCTGGATCCAAGGATTCCACAACTGTGGATGAGGACAGACTAAAACTTCATATCTTGGAATTGGCGGCCAGGGTGAATATGATAGAGGCACATCAATGCCCAACTTTTCTTACTCCCTCCTAGTGGGCACCCAAACTGATGCTTATTTGTCCACTGATGCAACCAAAAAGGGGGAGATGGTCCCAATGGAGAAAGACTCAGAAAGCTTTGAAGACTGCATGCTGTATTTCAAAGTACAAGATGGCTGTTTTCGAAGCTTTTTCCTTTGGTTGAAAGGATAGTCAGAAATATGCAAAATATTCAGCAACAAAGGCAATAAGAGAATTTTAGTAGCATCAGTCTAGGGGGAGTTTGTAGAATCAAAGACTGATGGCTACAAAATTCTCTAAGTACAAATACTGCTGATTTCAGAGTTTGCTGCTGACCAACAATCTGCTGCGGATAGCCTTATCTGCTGAAGACCAAAGTTGATGCGGATAAGCTTCTCAGCAGCATCAACATTTGATGCTGCTGACAGGCAAATCATCAGCAGCTCTGGATGGTTACATCTTGCTACTGATCAACATCTTTGCTGCTGACAGCCTTGAAGACAAATCGTTGCAGCTGACTATCTATACCAAGCGTCACTAACAACTTTTTGCAAAAGCAACTGACACACTCAAAGCAGAAGGAACCTCAATGGTGCAACCAATGACGTACGACAATGCTCTTCTCCAGACATGCAAACAATAATGCATAAAGAAGACGCTTCAATAAAGTTAACTAGATATAGACAAAAACGTGTAATAGTTAGCTATTTTCATCAGATCAACGGTCTGTGTTAGATCTGATACTTAGAATCAAGGGTCTGTCCTGATTCTAAGTTAGTATAAATACTGTGTAAACACTTCATTGTAAGTGTGCTTTTTGTGCTTCTTCACTGAGTTTTCATTTGTAATCGTTTATTCACAAAGCCTAATACAACAGTGTTCTTATTAGTATTCATTCTGCTTACTCGATTATATTTGTGTAGTTGTTATTGTTTCCGCCAATATCAACTAAGAACAGAACCATCTTGTAATTTGACGATCCTACACCGTCGTCCCTTCCAGTTGTACAACCATTTGCTAGCCACAAATGATACTGTATAGGTATAACAAATCGTTGTGTCTAGGATGCCCAGTCTCATCTGGAATCCTAACCCAGACATGGTTTCATTCATCGCATTCGTTCCCGAAAGAACCGTTGGCAGATTTGACTTACATTGTAACATTCATGTTGGGTCTTGTTTGAGAATGATGTTTATCAATTTACGTGCTCACGAGAAGTTTATGTTCGCGTATGAAAATTGGTCTGAGAGTCGCTAGGCTGGTTTCAGCCGACTCTTTAAGAGTCGCTAGGCTAACTTCAGTCGACTCTCTGAGGGTCGCTAGGTTGGTTTCATCTGACTCTCTGAGCGTCGTTAGGTCGGTTTCAGCTGACTCTCAGTGAGTATCGGCAATCTGCCTGGCCGACGCTCTCAGGTTTCCTGACCATTTTCATAACATAAAGACCTTTCTCACCTAAATTTCTTTGTAAGAATGTATTTTGCTTAGCTAGTTTTAAGAGGTGTTTGGTTTGTGTTTAATTCACCACCCCGGGGGAGCTCACCCGAGGTGGATGGTGGTTGATCGTTGTAATCGTTTCATATCCAAGAGCATATTGAAATCATCTGAGTGGATTCTAATGATATTTGGGTGTTTATTTTCTTAGTTTTTAGTCTCTTCTTCTTTGTCTCTATTGATTCCTCAATAAAAAGCTCATCTATAGCTAATTTGTTGACCAGATCCTATCTAGAATCATCATAGCAATGTGATCCAACCGTAAGGGACCTATCAATTGGTATCAGAGCCTCTGTGCTCTTGATTTTAGTGAAAAACTTGGTGTTTTTATTGTTTTTGAATAGATATGAGTTTCTTCAAATCTGGATTTGATTTGCATCAAGTTCAGAAATTGTCATTGAAATTCTTTCAGAAATTTGTTTCTGAAGAGCTTGATATATCTGGTTTGCATTTTGGTTTAGATCTGAGCGTTTTTTGTTTGATTTCTTGTATTTTAGAGAAAAAAGGTATGAGTTTGTTCTTGAGCCGACTCTCGAGAGCCAATTCTCTTTCTTTAGCCGACTGTTGCTTATTTTGGCGGACTATCCGAGACGACTCTTTGATTTTGCTGTCGATTCTCTAGTAAACGCAAGTTTACGACTCACTTGAACTTATGTTCATAGTCACTGAGTTTTTCTATCCGACTCTCTCCGTCGACTATGTTAAGTGAGGGCCGACTCTCTCGGGTCGACACTCTTTTTGAGTTTTTCATTGAAAGCTTCAAGGTGAGTGCCGCTACTCACTTTGATCAGCCGATTCTCTCGAGCCGACTCTCTCTTTGGTCCAGCTGACTCTTTGAGCCGACTCTCTCAGTTTTTCTCTGAGAAACTCAATACCAAATCCAAACCAAAAAAAAACTTGGAAACAAGAAGAATTTTTTAGTAGATATTGCGAAGCACAGAAGGTTAATTGTCCAAAAACTTTGAAACAACTTTTTGGATTTTTTGTGTTTTTGGCAATATCGGATCGGGAGCTAATTAGTGTATTCGAAGAACGGCTTTTATCGTCTTCTGAATTGTTGAAGATCGGGTTGCCATACGGGGGAGCTCATCCATGTTTAAAATGATCGGGTTCATGTGATTTAACATTAGTCAATTAGGTTTGAATTAACATCTTAGTCCAAAAATGGAGGGTTTTCACAATGAACGAGAACCGAATTAAAGATTGTTGGATTATGTGATGATCAAATTGAGCCTTGTCTGACCAAGTCAAAGAGATTTGTAATAAAGCCAGTCACTTGGAGTTAAATATTGGAAGATTAAATGTAACGAACCAATTTTCAGGTTTGTAAATAATATGGCAATCATATTATGAGGGGTGTATATATATATATATATATTAATAATGGAAGTTTGAGGCTTTTTGTAAAAATGGAGGAATCATGTAGTTTTAGAACAAGGAGCCAATTTACAAACTGGAGGGACTGGATGTGTAAAAATAACAAATCTGATTTGTTATGGGGGTGTGGGTGGCGACACACACATATAGTGTGTGTGTGTGTGTGTCGTACGAAAGAGATGAGAAAGAGATGAGAGGGGTGCTTAATCAAGAAACTAAAATCAAATAATTTGCATGCTTAATTCGGAAGTTTTGGCTTACAATATCCTCCCTACTCATCATGTAAGATCTCTTTCTTCTCTTAAATCCACCATCTATGGTGTTCATAGTGGGCTTTGACGAAATCAAGATATGGGCTGTTTTAGGTGGTTTGATTGAATAATAAGTTGATAAAAGTTATAATCTAGCTTGATTAAAGGTTAAAGGTGGTGAATAACATCATGTTAACATCCAATTTGATGATTCAAGAATTAGGGTTCTTGAGGGTAGTTTGGGGGTTTTCTAATTGGGGATGTTTATTTGTTGGATTGAAGGTTGGTAAGTGTCTATGGTGGTATTAGACATATGAATTGATATGAAACCTCTATCAATTTGATGAATTGAAAATTAGGGTTCTTGATAGCCTAATTTGGGGGGTTTTATAATTGGAGATGTTTAAATGGTGAATTGAGTATATAAGTGTTTATGGTGTAATATAAACATATTTTCAAGTATAAAACTCAATTGAATTGGTGAATTATGAATTTATTAAATTGTGGAAATTGGATGAAATCCTTAACGGGTTAAAATGGGTAGAATTGGTTTAGTAATGGTTAAAAGCTTATATGGAGCTTAATGAACCAAGGTTAGTTGATAGTAAAGATCATAAGATCTTGGCGGGTGTTAAAATCCAATTGATGTATGTTTTGGGGTAATTTAGATTACCAAAACATGTGAAAATATTTAGGTGATCAAGGCGTTAAAGATGTTAGCTTTGGGGAACGATTGGAATCTTCTTTGGCAAAGGTAAGTGCTAAGTGCTAACGATTGGAATATACTTAGTAGTGGATAAGTAGATTATGTGTAAGTAGATAATGTGGTAAATTCTATTTACATGTTTTATGTTGATTTTGACTATGTGGCATATGGTCAAACTAAGGTGTGAAATGTTGTAAAAGTGGTTAAGTTGACTAATGTGGTAAATAGTCAAACATAATGTGGTAAAAGTGGTATAGTTGACTAATGTAGTAAATAGATATAATGTGGTAAAAGTGGTATAGTTGACTAATGTGGTAAATAGTCAAACATAAGGTAATAAAAGTGGTGTAGTTGACTAGTGTCGTAAATAGCCAAACATAATGTGGTAAAAGTGGTGTAGTTGACTAATGTGGTAAATAGTCAAACATAATGTGGTAAATAGGTGTTGTTGACTAATGTGGTATATAGTCAAACTAAAGTATAGAATGTGGTGTTTGATATAAATTGACTTAATGTGTAATAAGTCAAACCATTGTGGATAATGGTGAAATTGATATAAAATTCACTTAATATGGTATAAGTCAAACCATTGTGGATAATGGTGAAATTGTTGTAATTTGAACTTAGTGGTATAGGGTCAAACTATTATGTTAAAATTGGTGTAATTAGATTATGTGGTTAATAGTCAAACTTGAATATGCAATGTGGTAAATAGGTGTAATTAGACTATGTGATTAATAGTCAAACTCGAATGTGTAAACGTGGTAGATATGTGTAATTAGACTATGTGGTTAATAGTTAAACTTGATTGTGCATATGTGGTTAAATGGTATAAATGACTTAATGTCGTCAAGAGTCAACTAAAATGTAGAATGTGGTAACATTAGACTAAAATTAACGCAATATGGTAAAAGTCAACCATTGGTGGTAAAACGGTAAATTGGTTGATTACATGAAGTGTGGATACTTCATGGAGGTGTTTACGTGAAGTGTGGATACTTCACAGGTGATAGTGATGTCAAGTACTTTACTGGTGGAAGTGAAGTCAAATACTTCACGGGTGACATGAAGTGTGGATACTTCATGGGTCGGCATGGAGTCAAATACTCAATGAGAGAAAGCGAGTGGTGGTTCTCGCAATAGACATGTGGATATGTCAATTTGATGAATGGTGAAACGTTAGGACTTGTATGGGTCAATACATGTCTAAGTTATAGGTCTTTGTATGCCTAAACAATTAAATGATTAAACTTGAAGTCAAACACTTCAAGGGTAAAATACGAGTAGTGGAACTCGGGTTTGGGGGTTGAAAACTAACGAATTTATATGTTAGTACATGTGGGTGATTTATAGATGTTATTGGGTGAGTTTTGTACCTTAAAGATCAAAGAGGATTGAGGTTGTCGGTCGGAAAGGCTAAAAACTGCAAAAATCATGTTTGTGCAGGGGAAGGAGTAATCTTACGCCCTAACCTACGGCCTTACTCCCTACCTTACCCCAATAACATTATATCGAGTAACCTTACGCCATTAAAATTAAAATCTGATTTTAGATTGGTTCTTGGTGTTTTGACTTGGGACTTGTCCTAAGGGTTGTATTTCATTACTAATGGTGTATTTTGGGGTGATTTCATTGTAGGTAAAGATCTGGTGTGATCTCGGGTCTCGCATCATGTGGATTGGATTCTCGTGGACATGTTTAGTAATTGGTTTTGTTAATCTTCTCGTATAGAGTCTTTACAAACTATTTGGGGTAGTTACAAGTTGAGGATAACTTGTTAGTAACTTTTGTTAAACTAATTTGTGGAAATTATGTTAGTTTAATTCGTGTTTGTAAAACTTAACCTGTGGATACGTTAAATGTCGTTTTGGGACCTAACTTCCGTGTGTTTTAAAATGTTTAAATTGGGTTGAATTTATGGGTGTTACATTAAACCTTTATCCTAGCCTATTACAAGATTATCCTTAATGAAGAGATACGAGACTTTGACTGAAATATATATAGGGGAGCTACATTTCCGGGGGAGAACGATAATGAAAGACTTCGGGTTATCGGTGAATTCATGAAGATACGAGACATTATCAGATATCGAACCCCCCGAAAATTGAAAATTTTTTTCAGGGGAGAAGGGAAGAGGCAACGGATTATCAACTGCTGAGAAGACGTTTGACGATCTTTGGATTTCATTGATAGCATCATTATTAGGAGGAAATTGTTGGGTCTAGTTTGAGAATGATGTTATCAAATCAAGCGACCACAAGAAGTTTACGTTCACGTATGAAAATTGGTCTAAGAGTCGCTAGCGACACACTGAGAGTCGCTACGTCGGTGTTAGCCGACTCTCTCAGAGTGTCGGCATGCTCATAGCCAAATCTCAGTGATTTTGGCCTGAGACTCGCTAGCGACACTCCAAGAGTCGCTAGGTCGGTGTCAGCCGACTCTCACAGAGTCGGCCATGCAGATTAGCGACTATCAAGGTTCTCTATAAAGACCTGACCATTTTCATGAATTGGGTAGCTTCTTTCAGAGAGATTTTCATTGTAAGAGTGTATTTACTTAGCTTGTTGGAGTGGTTTTTGGTTTGTGTTTGATCCACCACCCCAGGGGAGCTCACCCAGGGTGGATGGGGGTTGGTTGTTGTCTTTGATTTCTAAACGTTTCATATCCAGGAGCTTATTGTAATCATCAAAGTGGATTATCAATCATTTTTGGGTTTTTATGTTCTTATTTTTGTGCTCTTTTTCTTACATTTCTGTTGATTCCTCAATAAAAAACTCATCTGTAACTGATTTGTTGATCATATCGTGTCTAGAATCATTTTAGCATTGTGATCCAACCGTTTGGGACCTATCAATTCATTCGCACGTAAAACCGTTTAGTTAAAGCATTGTATGTTTTATCAAAACATCTTTCGTTCAAAACCTTTCGTAAACATTCAAGGCAAAACATTTCGTAAATCCTTTCATAAACATTCATTTCGTAAATCTCATTTCGTAAACATTTCGTAGGTATGCGATCAGTCCTAAAAACATAGTAAAACTTCATAAAAAGGGACATCTAGAACACATCTGACTTTCTTAAGTAATCCTCCCTAAGTGTAAGGCTCAACGAGGTGCTAGGTGATCTGTTCGAACGGTTACAACAAAACGTGTTAACTTCATGATTCACCCAAAATCCTACTTGATCGAAAACCCTCTCATCCGAAATCCCTTTTCGACTGAAATCTTTTCCAGTCGAAATCCATTTCGGTCGAAATCTATTTCGCCCGAAATATCTTCCATCCGAAAACTATTTCGCTCGAAAACTGTTTTCATCTAAAAACCTTTCGTCCGAGTAGCTTTTCGAGCAGAATGTCATGTTTCATATTTTGACCGAAAAAGATTTAAGTCGAAAACACATTTCGGTCCCTTCATCCACTTTTTAGACCATTCATACGGTTCTTGGCTAAATCCATCATTTTCGATTCAAAACCCCAACGTTTTACGTCCAAACTGTTTGATTTCTTCTCATGAAGCTAAATCCATAATTTTTAGGCTTAAACACACGTAAAAATCCAAGATTTTTGAAGTAAATTCGTTTTACCCACTTAAACCCGAAAAACCCTAAAACAGAGATTTAGACGAGTTTTATACCTCAAATCAGCTTGTTTCTTTTGCAAAGCTTCAACTCAACGATGGAGAAGGAGAATGGATCGATCTTTGGGCAAAACCAACACTTTCTCTCTCTAGAAGAAGTGGGGAAGATGGAGATGCAAATGAGGTGGAGAAGGGAGGGCTAGGGTTATGGAGGCCCTCCTTCACCCGTGAGCCCATGCGGTCCATCTCTGGCCCACGACCCGACCCATCAACTCTCAACATTTCTCTCGAGTTAAAACCCGCACCCGAAACGATTAAAATTCTTGATGTAACAACCCTCCTTACAAGTGATTTCGTCCTCGAAACATGTCATAAGTCAAACAATTGAGGATGCAACTGCTTCATCTCCTCCTCGGATTCCCACGTGGCTTCCGAGCCTTTACGGTGCTTCCACTGAACTTTCACTTGATGAATCACTTTATTACGCAACTTCTTCTTTTTCCGGTCAGTGATTTCTATAGCCGTCTTGAAATAAATCAACCGATCGTCCACATCAATGTCTTCAATCGATATGAAGTCTGATTCATTTGCTAGACATTTTCCTAAATGCGACATGTGAAATGTCGGGTGGATACCGTCTAGCTCTTCTGGTAATTCCAATCTGTTGGCTAGTTCTCCAACTCGGGTTATTATCCACAAGGGTCCGACATATCGAGGACTTAGCTTTCCTTGTTTATGAAACCGAATAATGCCTTTCCACGGTGATACTTTCAACAAAACCTTATCTCCCACGTCAAACTCAATCAACCTGCGCCTATTGTCTGCATAGGATTTCTGTCTATGTTGTGCAGCCTTTAGACGACCCTTAATCTGATCGGACTTTACTGACGTTTCCTTCACTACGTCCAAACTTCCCAACTCCTTCTAAACAATCTCGCCCAAACATATCGGAGTTCTACACCGCCTACCGTAAAGCATCTCAAAAGGCAGCAAGCCGATGCTTGAATGATAATTGTTATTGTAGGAGAACTCCGCGAGTGGTAAGTGGTGATCCCAACTTCCACTGAAGTCAATGACACATGCACGAAGCATATCCTCTATGGATTGAATGGTCCTTTTGGATTGACCATCTGTTTGAGGTTGATATGTTGTGCCAATATTAAACCTCGTTTCCATCTCTTCATTAAATTTCTTCTAGAATCTTGACGTGAACCGCGTATCACGATCAGAGACAATCGACACTGGTACGCCATGCAGAGCTACAATCTCACTGTTAAACAACTCCGCCAATCGTTCGGAAGTGAACGTCTCCAGAATTGGCAAGAAATGAGCACTCTTCGTCAATCGGTCTACAATCACCCAAATTGTGTCATAAATTTTAGCTGTAAGTGGAAGCTTAGTTATGAAGTCCATAGTGATACATTCCCACTTCCACTCAGTAATCTCTAATGGTTGCAGCTTGCCATAAGGTTTCTAGTGCTCGGCATTCACTTGTGAGCAGGTTGAGCACTTACTCACGTACAAAGTCACATCGTTCTTCATACCCGGCCACCAGTAATCTTTCTTGAGATCCTGATACATCTTGGTGGTACCTTGTGGATGGAATAACGAGACTTATGAGCTTCGTCATGGATCTTAGCTTTAAGCTCGCCTCCCTTAGGCACCTAAATCCGACCAAACCTTGTCTTCACACCCGAGGTGTTTATTTCCAAAGCTTCCTGTTGACCAACCATCCTCTCTTTCTTCACATTATCCATCTTCAATGCCTCTTCTTGAGCTTTGCTGACCAGGCCCATGATATCTGGTGTCATAATCAGACTATACGACTCCACTCGGACATGAGTATGGTCCTCCTTTTGACTTAATGCGTCTGCAATGACATTAGCATTGCCCGAGTGATACATAATGTCATAGTTATAATCTTTAATCAACTCCAACCACCTTCGTTGCCTCATGTTTAGATATTTTTGCTCAAATAAGTACTTTAACTTTTATGATCAGTGAAAATAGTGCACCTGGTCCCGTACAGATAATGTCGCCAAATCTTCAATGCGAACACTACGGCAGCCAGCTCCAAATCATGAGTCAAGTAGTTAACCTTTTGGGTCTTTAGCTGTCGCGAGGCATAGGGGATCACGTTACCCCACTGCATTGGTACACAGCCTAAACCTTGATACGAAGCGTCAGAGTAAACTACCAAATCCTCGTTTCCTTCTGGTAAGGCTAAGACTAGAGCTTGAGTCTGTCGATTCTTCAACTCCTCGAATGCACTGTCTTGAGTAGAACCCCAAACAAACTTCTCTTCTTTCCTCATCAACTTCGTCAAAGGCGAGGATATCTTGTAAAAGTCCTGGCCGAACCTTCTGTTGGAGCATATTCTGGTGACAACGAGCTTGAAGATTTTGTGTCTTAGTCTTAGAGTCTTTGACTTGTAATTTGATTGAATTGTTAGCAATAGTTAAGAAGGAGTCTGTTAGGACATGTTTTGTAACCGTAGCTAAAATTCTATCTTGTAAGTTAGTGAACCTGTCAAGTTCTCCTAAGGTTCTTAGGGAGGCGAACTTGATAGGCGAACTTGTCAAGTTCGCCTAAGGAGCTTGAGAGGCGAACTTGTTAAGTTCGCCTGGTCTTTGTGTTTTCCTAAAAATAGGTGTTTACATGTTTGAGTTGTGCAAGTGCAAGAAACTAGAGCTTAAGATACCTGAGTCTGTAAACTGTGTTTGAGTGGAAATACAAAGAGTGTTATTTATGTCACACCCCGGCCGAAGGCAGATTATACGCCGGGGCTAACTCAGTTGTTCAAAAGCACATGATCAACTATTAAATACATTATAATATTTAATTATCGTATTAAATATTCGTTACAAGAAGAATAGATACATATTTTTCAAATGAAACATAACAATAACAAACTTTAATTTTTATTTCAACTAGGTCTGTAGCCCTAGGTGTTCAAGCATGGTCCTCAAACAGTGCACCTAAAACATGTATGTAAATGTCAACTATAAGTAGTTGGTAAGTAACATAGGTTTTGACACCAAACAATGTTAAGTATAGTTTTACAATTCAATATGTTCAAAGCATGTCTAAAGCATATATGTGAAAACACACAAGGTTCCAAGCGTACAATCAAGCCTGGTAATAGAAAACTATATACACAATCCAACTGATTGCCATTTTAAGAAAAAAAGGGTAAGACGATACTCAAGAAGTAAGATGATACTCAACAAAACCCGCCAAGGTTTTGTGGTAAGTTATAGTTTCGGATTCCCGTATAAATGATCATAAATGATACTACCTTAGGTTTGGGTTGCAAGTTAATGAATGTACTGACATGACCACATGTAATGGTCACCAGGTAGTTTAAAACATAAAGCATAAAGATCAATGCATAAGAACAAAGGTATTGAATTGTGTATGAAATATAGTTAATAACATGTTTTACCCCAAAAGTAAGAAGAGTAAAAAGGGGATATGTAAACTCACCTTGCAATGAATAGCTTTGAATATTACATAGGTATGTTGTTTGTTGCACAAAGTTCAAGCAAATCACCGAATCAACCTAAGTTGGATTATGTAAGTGTATTAATGGTTTGTACAAAATGAAGTAGGAAAACTCTAATGTGTAAAGGATTGATGAGGGTTCTTCTTTAATTACATAGGAAAATAATAGTTAATAGCTTTTTAAATAATGATCATGTAAATCTTACTAAATAATTATGATTTGAATAAATGGTGAATAAATAATAGGCTTTTCTTTGTTTGAAGTTAAATAATTGTATAAATAAATTAATAGTGTTCTTTTGTTTGTAAACAAGCATACAAATAAATAGATAAGTAGTTTTTCATTTGTTTGTAATTGAAAAGCTTAAACAATAAATAAGGGATAAATAAATAGTTTTAAATAAATAACTGACCGGATAAAAATTAGTTGAGAAAATAAGTAATTAATCACATAAATAAATAAAACCCTTTTATTTAATTAGTTTGATTTCTTATGGATATTAAAGAAGCAAAATAAATATGATTTAATTGATTTGTAATCAAACCAAAATTTTAAAGTACGGATAAATGTTCTAATTGATCAATAATTAAGTCATAATTATTAATCAAAAGTTTGAAATTTGATTTAAATGATTTTATATAGTATAAATAAGGATGTATAAATCTTTACAAAGTAATGGGTTCATAAAGATAATCAAGATTACATTTTTTTATTAAACTATAATAAATTGTATTGTTAATAACCTATTATAGATTAAGTTATTACTAAAACATTTATAACCTCAATTTCGTTTAATCGAATGTAAGATGTTAACGAAATTCTTTAAAAAAAACGTCCGGCAAAAACGAGCAAGAGAGTATGCGACTTACCTGCTATTAGTCTTGGTTTCATGAGACTAGGTCCCTCGACGCCGATCGCGAACAGGGAGAAACAAAAAGGACTGATTGAGTTTGATTTTTTATTGTAACGATATGGGTATATGCGTTTGGTGTTAGTAACATTCTTACAGTCGTAATGAGTAGAATCTAAGGAGGTTTAGGTTATCAATTGTGGTTTAAATGCTATAACCGAAAAAAGAAAGAAAGAAAATAATTTGAATGGGTTCAAACCTTTGATTTTGATTAAATTGAGTTGGTATATTCGTTTGTAACTGATTGAGCATTGTTTAGCATGATTTGCAAACATTGATACCATTGAATTCGTGATTATGAATTTGGTTTTTGGGTCAGTTTGACTTTGGAAAGTCAAAATTGACTCAAGAACACTCCAAAGGTTCAATTTCTATAAAGGAGGGTTCAAATGAGATTGGAAGGGTTTCAAATTCGGATTCAATTGGAAAGGGGGGGGGGGTTTGTTTCAAAGCTTTGTTTATTTGTTTAAAAATCAAATCTAATTGTCTTAGATTATTCATAAAACTTATGTTATAAATCTAAACATAAATTCTTTCATAAAAATTGGTTTTTATAAATCCAACCCGTTTAATTAGATTTTAAATACTTTATAAATAAATAACTTCCATTTTTGTAAACTTGTAAATTGTATAAATGGTTCATTTAATATATTCAAATATACATATTTTTATATTTAAAATAAATACATGTATATATATAAAGGATGTAGCTACATAATTAAAACTCAAAGGCTTTATTTTTTGACATATTTATTATGACATAATATGTACATGTACCTATGATATATAAGAAAAAAAAAGAGTAATGCCTACTCAAAGATTTATAATTTTTAACAAAGTATATATACTACATATGTATAAATATACATACCTAAGCCATATACATAATAGGAATTAATATGTACATGTAAGGTTGAAACTTCGAATTGATATACGTTATAATAATAATAATAATCAAGATGACATATTGTGTTGGACAAGTACGGATTTGAATAGAGTGGCACTATTGTATAAAGTAAAATAAAAAAAAATCCGGTCGAAAAATCATGGATGTTACAGTATCTCCACGTGGAGGGAATTTCGTCCCGAAATTCAACTGTTGGAGGCTACTGAATCGGGAAGAGATGTGAGTTTGGATTCTCAACGAGCTTTGACTGTCGGTTTGAGGAGTATAATAGGTGACAGGGTTTAGGTCTGACACTCAAGGTCAGGTCAGGTCGTTGTGTCCGGCATGGACGTGGTAATGGATTTTAGTTTGAAGAGAATTAAGGAGAAAATTGCCCTAGGATAATTTTGGACTCCAAGGATGAGATGCATCACTTGTAATGAGAGAGATGAGAATTTGATGATCAAAACTTGTTTAGGATATAGTCTAATATATTCAAAAAGTATCACTGGTAAAGATTTCACGGACCTTGGTCAAGGTAAAAATAATAGAAAACCCTACATGGCACGAACAACGCTACTACAGACAACATGACAGGAATACTTATACATAGAAGGTACAAGCGACGTATCCGCCATGCCCTTATCGTATCATATAAGTTTCGTTACTATATATAATTATAGGTTTTATGTCATCACACACGACAGAATCCACTATTTTTTCCATGCACTGAATTTTATAATTACATGTGCACCCGTAATTACTCAAATCGTCGTATGGTCCGTATAGATCATCGTATTGTGTGTGGGTCAAGAGAGGACATAGAAACACTTAGTTCATAACTATTTGTTTCACGTATGAGTTGCTAATAACTAACTGTATCTCTAGATAGTAAAGTCAATCAGGAAACAAGAGGATAACGATGTGGCACAACTCCATACATGAATGCCCTAGGTAGATGGCATAACCCTCCAGATTACCCATAAAGTTTATAGCTCCCTCGTGTTTGAACAAGAATACGTCAAACCCCGAGTAATTTAAAGTTTTATAGTTTCCTCGTGTTTGAACAAGAAAACGTCAAACCCCAAGTAGCTCAAAGTTTATAGCTTTCAACTCTCATGGATAAAGTGAATAATCATGTATAATGTGGACGATCAATTGTAAATAATGCAAACAATCTAGTTTCGAGTGTAATGTAAACACTCAAGTTTCATGTATAATGTAAATGATCTAGTATCATGTATATTGTAATCAACCAAGTTTCATGTAGAATGTGAACAATCTAGTATCATGTATGTTGCAAACGACTAAGTTTCATGTATGTTGTGAACAATCTAGTATCATGCATATTGCAAACGACCAAGTTTCATGTATGATGTGAACAATCTAGTTTTGTTCGTAATGTAAGCAATTTAGTTTCATGTGTATGTGGATGTTGTATGTAAAAATTTACTCTCATAAGTAACGTAAACTATCAAGTTTGGTAGGTGATCGATTTTTGCAGACCAGCGTGTTGCTTGACGTTCATGTAGGTAGTTGAGTTTTAAGTTTTCAATTTTGTTGAGGTTTATGTGGGTGGTTAACGACTATGCGAAATGATTCATCTCAGTGACTAGTAAGCTCATACATTTCCGAAGGTGCAAGATAATGGGAAGGTTTTGCAGGTAATCAGAATAACGTGTACATGAATAACTAATTTGTGCTATTTGTTTGTATATAAACAAGTAATTGAAATTTTACTCTTGTTTGTAAATTAATAAATAAGTGAAAATAATAAATTGAGTGGATGGATAATTGGATAAATAATTAAAAAACTTTTATTTATTTAAGTTAATTATCATAAAGAAAATGTTTCAAAAGATAATAATAGCCTTATTATTTAGTAATTAAGCCAAGATTTAAATAATAATTAGTTTAACAAAATAAAAAGTCATAATAAAATAATTAATCAAGTCATTATTGAACTTAAAAGAATGAAATATTTGTTAATGTTTTTATAAAACAATTTGTACGAGACGGGTATTAAGTTTCTTTACAAGGTAAAGGGGTTTATAAAAAATTTATAATCTAGATAAATCTATAAACCAAGGGTTTGATAAAGGTTTTGTTTGACAAAAATAACTATATTAGTTAAATCGAGAAATAACAAAATAATTAGTTTACAAGGAATGTTTAGATGTCAACCATTAAGACGAGCCAAAAATAATAACATTCATATTCGGGTACATGATATGGGTTTTAAATTAAATTTTTTAGAAAATGAGAAATATAATATCCGGCTAAAATCTCAGGTAGTTTTCCACTAGGAAGCAGATTGGCACCAAGATGAATATCATTAAAGTTATCCGTATTGCAAACCGGGCTTCAACTCTAGCTATTTCTGTACATGCATCAAGTATTTCCCCGATCTCCTTATGTCATGTCTATGTGGGTGCCAAGATTTGCAATCAAGTCCTCCTAGTACCGTACTTGGCCCAATAGGCTATTTATTCAATAACCCGGCAGGTCGTGCCTTATTCCCTGCTCCATTCCTTGTCTCAAAAGCTCTACGGTCCCCACATATAGGTGAGCGGTATCAGCTGGAACTCATATTGCACTAGTAAGTTTCATGACTTGTCTTGTTCCTGGGTCTGAATGGTATAAGGTAGGTGCAAGATAAGGGTCTCTCGGAGGGGGTGATTTAGATGCTCGGAGTCTCATGCCCGCGCTCCTAAGCCAATTTGCTCTGCGGTCAAATATGGATCTGACAGTTGGCGGTGACCGGTCGTCTAGTGATGGGGATCCGAAGTCTTCCTCTCGTGTGCTGACTCTGTTTCGGGTGATACTCCGGGGAGTGAGGAGGGTATGAGGTCATGTCTAGCACGAAAAAGGTCGTAAATGGTAATAAAATGCTAAATGTTAAGTACAAAGATTTTCATGAGTTTAGAGTTTGACTAGTCATAACACCGAGTTCTCCTAGTAGTATGTTAGGAGTAACACTTGACTTATAAGTAGTGTAACCATAAAGAGAATTCCCAGAAAAGAGAGGTGGGTCATAAATGACACATTTAAGTACTCAGTCTTTCCTTAGTCAGAATCCTTCATGGACCTACACCCACTCTTTCAGCCATCATGTACCTTTAACATTATTATTTAAACTCATGGTTATAATGAGAATCATTAGGGATTTTTGTCTTGTGGCTCAAAAGTGTGCTTCATCCATTCAAGCAGCTCCCTTTCCTTAAATGGTAAGGTCTTAGGGTATAGATTTCTTAAGTGATAATAAGGGTGATAAAATTTTCAAGGCATAAGGATGAAGGGGTATAGTGACTTAAATGGGATTAAGTGTAAGAATCAGATAGGGAGGTTTAGACTTGTGTACCAAATTGTAATAATTAAACGAATGATGTTTAGATTGTATTCATTCGGGACATAACCCAATGGATGCTGTGACAAATCAAAGTGACTTAAGTTCATATACTTTCAAAAAAACATGTTTTAGCCTATAGATGAACACTCACCTCGGGAATTCCCAGGAGAGCATACAAATCCATCAGTTGATTTGGATTTATATGAAATGCTTTCCTAGAAAGAAGACCCAAGGTCCAGGCATTCACCCTTCCGGATTGCACATGCTCTATTAATTTTCATAACCCAAAACTTTGACAGGATTTTAAAATTTTAATAGACATTAGGTATGAAAGTGTATAAGGTCTTAGATATGAATACGTGTATGGTATGCCCAGGATGGCATTTAGTTGGATTAAACAGGTAACATGTGGAGAAATCAAACAGTGTGACAATAAGGTATTACATGAATAGCAGTTATGTAAACATGTAAGTTATCAAGTAACGTAGTACATAATATAACATGTATTGTATCATGCAATGTAATACCTAGGGTAACATGTAAGATAATTACATAAGGGTTTCCTAAGGTTATAGACTAGGTCATTGGTTCCTAATAACTTAATTCCCTATAACCATGGCTCTGATACCAATCTGTCACACCCCGGCCGACGACGGATTATACGTCGGGGCTGACGCGGTTGTTTAGAATCACATGATTAACTATTATATGCATTATAATATTTATTTATCGTACAAAATATTCGTTACAAGAAGAATAGATACATATTGTTCAAATGAAACATAAAAATAACAAACTTTAATTTTTATTTCAACTAGGTCTGTAGCCCTAGGTGTTCAAGCATTGTACTCAAACAGTGCACCCGAAACATGTAAGTAAATGTCAACTACAAGTAGTTGGTGGGTAACATAGGTTTTGACACCAAACAAAGTTAAGTATAGTTTTACAATTCAATATGTTCAAAGCATGTCTAAAGCATATATGTGAAAACACACAAGGTTCCAAGCGTACAATCAAGCCTCGTAATAGAAAACTACATATGCAATCTAACTGATTGCCATTTTAAGAAAAAAGGTAAGATGATACCAAAGTAGTAAGATGATACTCAATAAAACCCGTCAAGGTTTTGTGTTAAGTTATAGTTTCGGATTTTCGTATAAATGATCATAAAAGGTACTAACTTAGGCTTGGGTTGCAAGTTAATGAATGTACTGACATGACCACATGTAATGGTCACCAGGTAGTTTAAAACATAAAGCATAAAGATCAAAGCATAAGAACAAAGGTATTGAATTATGTATGAAATATAGTTAACAACATATTTCACCCCAAAAGTAAAAAGGAGTAAAAAAGGGCTATGTAAAGTCACATTGCAATGAATAACTTTGAATATTACACAGGTATGTTGTTTATTGCACAAAGTTCAAGCGAATCACAGAATCTACCTAAGTTGGATGATGTAAGTGTATTAATGGTTTGTACAAAATGAAGTAGGAAAACTCTAATGTGTAAAGGATTGATGAGGGTTCTTCCTTAATTACATAGGAAAATAATAGTTAATAGGTTTTTAAATAATGATCGTGTAAATCTTGCTAAATAATTATGAATTGAATGAATGGTGAATAAATAATAGGTTTTTCTTTGTCTGAAGTTAAATAATTGTATAAATAAACTAATAGTGATCTTTTGTTTGTAAACAAACGTACAAATAAATAGATAAGTAGTTTTTCATTTGTTTGTAATTGAAACGCTTAAACAATAAATAAATAATGTATAAAAAAATAGTTTTAAATAAATAACTGATTGGATAAAAATTAGTTGAGCAAATAATTAATTAACTAAATAAATAAATAAAACCTTTTTATTTATTTAGTTTGATTTCTCATGGATGTTAAAGAAGCAAAAATAAATATGATTTAATTGATTTGTAATCAAACCAAAATGTTAAAGTACGGATAAATGTTCTAATTGATCAATAGTTAAGTTATAATTATTAATCAAAACTATGAACTTTGATTTAAATGATTTTAAATAGTATAAATAAGGATGTATACATCTTTACAAAGTAATGGGTTCATAAAGATAATCAAGATTACATTTTTTTTTATTAAAAGTAATAATTATTAAAATTTTATGATTTTAGTAACTTTAATAAATTGTATTGTTAATAACCTATTACAGATTAAGTTATTACTAAAACATTTATAACCTCCATTTCGTTTAATCGAATGTAAGATGTTAACGAAATTCTTTAAAAAAAAACGTCTAGCAAGTTTTGAAATTTAAAGTGCTGATGAAAAGAAAAATGTATACTTAAACACGATCACAAAAAAAATGTTTTTAGAAATTAATTATACATATATATATATACCCCTTATTTATATAGGCTAATAATTGTAAATCCTAAAAAAAAAAACTATAACAAAATTTGTTTATTAAACCTAACTTAACAATAATAGTTTATAAATGGGTACATATGTGTTTGAGTGTAAATAATTGGGACCAAATCAAATAAAAGAAAAAGGAGAAAAAAGAAAGTCAGTCACGGGGTTAGAACCCGTGACCTTGATTGTGTGTAAGGATGTTTAACAATTTGATCTGGGCTTGAGCCTTGTTAAAATTCAGAAACATAAACGTTTTATCTATATAACCCAAGGACCCATCTTCCCCAATACAAGAGATCCAAACCCTAGCCCCAAAACCTCCATGATTTCAATACAGTCCGTAACCAGATGTTGGGACTTTAGATCGGGTGATCAAAATGAGCAAGAGAGTATGCGAATTACCTGCTATTAGTCTTGGTTTCATGAGACTAGGTCCCTCGATGCCAGTCACGAACAGGGAGAAACAAAAAGGACTGACTGAGTTCGATTTTTGATTGTAACGATATGGGTATATGCGTTTGGTGTTAGTAACGTTCTTACAGTCGTAATGAGTAGAATCTGAGGAGGTTTAGGTTATGAATTGTGGTTTAAATGCTATAACCGAAAAAAGAAAGAAAGAAAAGAATTTGAATGGGTTCAAACCTTTAATTTTGATTAAATTGAGTTGGTATATTCGTTTGTAACTGATTGATCATTGTTTAGCATGATTTGCAAACATTGATACCATTGAATTCATGATTATGAATTTTGTTTTTGGGTCAGTTTGACTTTGGAAAGTCAAAATTGACTCAAGAACACTCCAAATGTTCAATTTCCGTAAAGGAGGGTTCAAATGAGATTGGAAGAGGTTCAAATTTGGATTCAATGGAAAAGAGGGGGGGGGGGTTTTTCATTGTTTAAAAATCAAATCTAATTGTCTTAGGTTATTCATAAAACTTATGTTATAAATCTAAACATAAATTCTTTCGAGTTTTTATAAATCCAACCCATTTAATTAGATTTTAAATACTTTATAAATAAATAGCTTTCATTTTTGTAAACTTGTAAATTTTATAAATGGTTTATTTAATATAATCAAATATACATATGTTTATATTTAAAATAAATACATGTATATATTTAAAGGATGTAGTACATAATTAAAACTCAAAGGTTTTGTTTTTTGACATATTTATTATGACATAATATGTACATTTACCTATGATATATAAGGAAAGAAAAAGAGTAATGCCTACTCAAAGATTTATAATTTTTAACAAAGTATATATACTACATATGTATAAATATACATACATAAGCCATATACATAATAGGAATTAATATGTACATGTAAGGTTGAAACTTCAAATTAATATACGTTATAATAATAATCAAGATGATATATTGTGTTGGACAAGTACGGGTTTGAACGGAGTGTCATTATTGTATAAAGTAAAATAAAAAAAATCCGGTCGGAAAATCATGGATGTTACAATTTACCTGTTGTGTTGATTGCTATTACACGTTGCACGTTGATCACTGATTACGCACGTCATCACTGTGTCGTATCGCTAGTCTAGAGATCTGTCACACCCCGGTGGGACCTACACCTTCTATAATAACCCGCCAGTCCTAAGAAACTACGCACCTCAGTCGGCGTCTTAGGAGGTATCCATTCCAAAACCACTTCATTCTTTGTAGGGTCGACCAAGATTCCACTTGGATTGATTACGTGGCCAAGGAATTGAACCTCTTGCAACCAGAACGCACATTTAGAAAACTTGGCGTATAGTTTCTCTCTCTTCACCGACTCCAAAACTTCTCTCAAATGATCAGCGTTATCCCCCTCGGTCTTTGAATAAATCAGGATATCATCAATGAAGACGATGGCGGCCATGTTGAGCATAGGACGGCATACTCGATTCATCAAATCCATAAAAGTCGCTGGCGCATTCGTCAATCCGAAGGACATCACCAGGAATTCGTAATGTCCATAACAGGTACGAAAAGCCGTCTTCGGTACATCCTCCTCTCTAACCATCAGTCGGTGGTAACCCGACCGCAAATCGATACGTGAAAACCAGTTTGCTCCTTGTTGTTGATCAAATAGGTCATCGATTCTTGGTAACAGGTACTTGTTGTTAACCGTGAGTTTGTTCAACTCCCAGTAATCAATGCGCATGCGCATGCTACCATCCTTCTTTTTTACGAATAGAACCGGAGCATCCCAAGGAGAGATACTCGGTCTAATAAAATCCTTCTCCAGGAGGTCCTGTAGTTGGGTCATTAACTCTTTCATCTCTGACGGAGCTAAACGGTAGGGTGTTTTAGCGATAGGATTGGATCCAGGAAATAGATCGATTTGAAATTCAATCTCCCATTCGGGTGGTACTCCCATCAGGTCTTCTGGAAACACTTCAGGGATATCACACACCATGGGTGCATCAGCCACTTCCTTCACTTTCATTTTCGTGTCGATCACATACGCTAGATACGACATGCACCCTCGCTGAATGAACTTCGATGCCTTAATCATGGAGATGACTTTCAGCACAAAGCTTACTTTATCACCATACACCTTAACCGAATTCCCGCAAGGCTTCAAAATCCGACTGCCAATCCATACCCAACACCACATCAAACCCTCCTAAATTCACAAGGAACAACTTCATAGGGAATCTATGACATTCTAGTTCAATAAAGCAGTCACTTATGGCTTCTACATTTCTAATAATCTTACCAGTGGTAGTTTCTACTTCAAAGGAATCCTGAACTAGTTTGGTCATCCTACAAAGCCAGGGACTAAAGGCAGAGGCACAAAAATCCTACTTGCACCGGAATCAAAATAACAGAATCATAAACGTCGTTAATCCCTTTGGCTTCTTTCTGGGTGAGCTGATAGGCTCTAGTATTCATCCGCGACCTCTCATCCTTCTTCTCTGCCTCCTTCCCTTTCCCCGACCCATCTGCCTTTGGCTTAGAGCAACTCCTGCTCATGTGCCCCATCTCTCCACAGTTAAAGCACTTAACAGTTCCCGGACATTCTCGGGATAAGTGCCCAGCCTTTCCGCACCGAAAACACATATTAGCTCCCAACTTGCTCAACCCAAAATGCCGCTTCCCGCACTTTCCACAGAACCCATCAGATTCACTACCCGCTTTCTTATCTTTGTGCCCAGACACAAACCCTCCTGACCTCTTACCAGACCATTCCACCTTCTTCTTCCTCGGCTTAGCCACAGCTTGGTCATTCATGTCAATGTCATTCCACATTATTCGGCTCAGATCGACCACCTAGTCATAAGTCTTGGGTTGGTGAGCTAGTACAGACCTTTGGAGGCAGTCCGTTGACATAACACTTGATCCTTCGCTCCTCCAGAGTAATCATGTGAGGCACCAACCTTGAGAGTTCATCGAAACGGGAAGTATACTGTCGGTGGGTCATGACATTTGTCTTCAGTGCAAGGAACTCCCGTTCCATCCGATCGATCTTACTTTAAGGACAAAATTTCCTAATAACCAGTTCCTTAATCTCCTCCCATTTTATCAACTTCATAGCATGTTCACCCTTAGCTTCAGTCACCGATTCCCACCAATGGAGGGCTTCCTCTCTGATCGAATGCGTAACAAACTTGACCGTTTGGTCCTTGCGACACTCACTCATATTGATGGTAACCTCCATGTGTTTGATCCAAGTAAAGGTGGTAGTGGCGTAGTTCTTGCCATCAAGTATCGGTGGATCACAATCACGAAACCCCTTGTAGGAACAGCCATACACGGGTCCCCTAACATACTCCTCAACACTCTCGTCATCCAACGTTGGACAAGAATCAGAGTTATCCACTGTCCCCTCATTAGCTTTCTTCAGAGCATCAACCAGCATAGCAAGAAAAGAGGACTTCAGTATCCCATTAATTTAGAGCCGCCTGGACCTGTGACTCAAAAGTAAAATCCTCCTCGCGATTCTCACTCGACGGATCCCTCTCAACAGACGGGGCTCTGTTATATGCCTCATGCATAAATGGGGATCCCTCACGACGTCTTGTGTGTCCTCATCCTCTACTGCTTCCTCTATGTCCATCACGTCTACCAGCCATAACAATTCACTTAAAGATATGCGAAAGGAAAATCTATGTCAACATTCTAGGCAATATTTGGGATAAAATAAGCATGTAAGACGTTAATATACACTGGCCATCTACAATTAACCATTACACTACTTGTTGAATTTTAGATATCCCCTTTACGAGTGGCATTGAAATCCCAACACTTATCCCCACCCTACATTACAAGGCAACCTAAGGTCTAATAGTCACTAATGATTGTGGCTTCGAGTTACCCATACTGGCATCCGTCACTTGGTCCCATTCTCAGTTTAAGTTCAGACATCGGGGATGTCAAAATCTCTCAAACTATTTATCTGATACCAACTTGTAAGGCCCCAAACCGGGAAACCTCACTTGTTGGATTTACTTAACACATAGCAAATTAAACTTTAAATAGAATAATGTAGTAGAAATATCATTCAAATTACAACTTGTTCGGACATAGCAGAAGCATTGTCCTAACATTAAATTAAATGACCTAAATCAAACGGGATGCCAGGGTCATCGCTTGGGTAATCTCTCAGCACAAGCTCCACATCCATCCTTAACAGCAATCTACACTTAACCTGAAGGCATACTAAAAAGTTAGCGATGCTGGTGAGTTCTAACTTTATATAAAACATTACATATGAAAAACATTTTTGCCAAAACATAAAATTCATCCATCCGAAATAAAATCGTACATAATATGCGATAACATTAAACATAAATCATTCACGCCTTTTCATAACCGTCAATTCCTTTAGGAATTACTCGAGATTAATCGAGGCCCAGTGTCTGTCCAGGATGTCCGACCTCATCCTGAATCCTAACCTAGACAAAATTACGCCCCACCATGATAGAAACATAAAAGCCCGTGTGCATTTACAAGACATTTAAAGGTTAACTAATCCCGTCGGATAGCTAATCCCATCGTCTGTTCCAGTTGCACAACCGTTTGCTAGCCAAAAAGGCTCCTGTATAGGTATAGCAAATCTTCGAATCTAGGATGCCCAGTCTCATCTAGAATCCTAACCCAGACACGGTTTCATTCCTTGCATTCGTTCTCGAAAGAACTGTTGGCAGATTCGACTTACATTGTAACATTCATTCGTTTGTAAAACCGTTTAGTTAAAGCATTGTACATTTTATCAAAAACATCTTTCATTCAAAATCTTTCATAAACATTCAAGGAAAAACAGTTCGTCAATCGTTTCATAAACATTCATTTCGTAAATCACATTTCATAAAAATTCATTTCGTAAATCATATTTCGTAAACATTTCGTACGTATGCGATCAGTCCCAAAAACATAGTAAAACTTCATAAAAAGGGACATCTAGAACTCACATGACTTTCTTAAGTAATCCTCCCTAAGTGTAAGGCTCAACGTGGTGCTAGCCGATCTGTTCAAACGGTTACAATGAAACGTGTTAACTTCACGATACAACCAAAACGATCCTCCCGAAATCCTACTTGGTAGAAAACCCTTTCCTCCGAAATCCCTTTTTGACCGAAATCTTTTTCGGTCGAAATCTCTTTCACCCAAAATGTATATCGTTCGAAAACTATTTCGCTCAAAAACTGTTTTTGTTCGAAAACCCTTTCGTCCTAGTAGCTTTTCGAGAAGAACGTCATGTTTCAAATTTCAACCGAAAAAGATTTCAGTCGAAAACACATTTCGGACCATTAATACGGTTCTTGGCCAAATCCGTCGTTTTCGATTCAAAACTCTAACTTTTTACATCCAAAATGTTTGATTTCATCACATGAAGCTAAATCCATGATTTTTAGGCTTAAACACACGTAAAAATCCGAGCTTTTTGGAGTAAACTCGTTTTACCCACTTAAAACCCAAAATATCTAAAACAGAGATTTAGACGAGTTTTATACCTCAAATTAGCTTGTTTCTTCAACAAAGCTTTAACTTAACGATGGAGAAGGAGTATGGATCGATGTTGGGGAAAAACCACCAATTTCTCTCTCTAGGTCTTTCTCTCTCTAGAAGAAGTGGGGAAGATGAAGATGTAAATGAGATGGAAAAGGGGAGGACTAGGGTTATGGAGGCCCTCATCCACCTGTGAGCCCATGCGGTCCATCTCTGGCTAGACCCGGCCCATCAAGTCTCGACATTTCTCTCGAGTTAAAACCCGCACCCGAGACGAATAAAATTCTGGATGTTACACTAAAGCTCCCGATTAAACTTCTGAATTATGTTGCACCTACCGGCTTTCCGGCCTCATCTTTAGTTACATTTTGTCTTGGATTCATTGAGTAGCGACTTGGATTACACTCCATTAAACCAGCAGTTTTCAAGAGTTTCTTTGCATCTTCAAGTTGAGTCACCTCCATCCCCAAGTAACATGAGAGGATCCCAAGATCTTGCATGTTGAACCTCGTCATCATTTGTATCTTAAACTTGTCAATTTCTAAGTGGCTTGATCCCGTTATTATGAGAATATCAATGTAAACCCATACCACGATTAAACCGTCTTTTACATTCTTTTTGTATACTGCTTGTTCTCTTGGGCATCGGTTGTAGTCAAGCTCCTTTAACAATTCATCGAGCTTCTCATTACATGCCCGAGTGGCTTGGCGAAGACCGTACAGGGCTTTGCTTAATTTGTACATTGTGTTCTCCTTTTCGGGTATCTCAAAAACTTCTCGTTGTATCACATAAACGGTTTCCTTCAGAACTCCATTTAAAAATGAAGATTTCATGTCGAGGTGGTAAACTTTCCAACCACGTTTTGCAGCTAATGCCAAAAGGAGACGTATTGTTTCAATCCTATCAACGGGAGCAAATACTTCACAAAAATCGACACGAAAAGGTTATAGGTACCCTTTCAGCACCAATCTTGCCTTGTAGTTAATCAAATTACCTTGTGCATATCATTTGATTTTATATACCCACTTGAGCCCTATAGCTTTATGCCCTTCCAGTAAGTTCGTTAATGCCCACGTTTCATTTTACTCGATTGATTCAAGCTCAACACGCATCGCTTTCTCCTAGATTTCATTGTCTTTAGCTTCATGATAATGACCCGGTACGTCTTCCAATTCAGGATTTTCATGTTCCTGCAACATAACATAATCATCAAAATACTTTAGTGGGTGTGACTAACGTGTAGACCACCGCAAAAGGGTCTGTACTTTGTTTGGATCAGGCTTAACTGGAACATGTTCTTTGTTCATATGGGCCTGACTTTGTGAAGAGCCTTCTTCATTCCCTGCTTCATTGTCTTGGTGATTAAGTGGACTTGTGATGGATATGGTTTTGATTCAGTCACAAACGTATGTGTTTGCACTAGGATTTGATAACCATATCAACCAGAAATTCAACCCATTAAGGCCCGTCACCGATCTTCATCATCTCTATGTAGGTAGGCCACCCTAAAATTCTATCTTCCTTGAATATCACACCACAACTAACATATATCCAGTTATGACCCGGATCATAGAGATGATGTGCCTTCGAACCCGGTTCACTTCCAATGTACAGAAGTATCTTGCTTATGCCATCTAGTTTAATCATATTGACTGGTGTAATTTTCATGTGAGCACAACACCCAAAGACTCGAAGATGTGACATATTTAGTTTGAAACCCCTTAGAGCTTCACCTTCTTCAAAGCATTGGTTGTTGTTTGGTTTTGTATGTAAACCGCGTGCCGTACACATTCTCCCCATAAATTCCGAGGAACACCCATCGCCTTTAGCATACTCCGTGTGGCATTCAGGATGGTACGGTTTCGCCTTTCAACCACACTGTTCTAGTTTGGTGTGTCAAGGGTCGTGAAGTGTCGCTTTATTCCTGTTTCATCATAATAGCTTGTAAACAATTGATTTAGGAACTCACCACCACGATCACTCCTTAAGGCCTTAATATTCATTGTCAACTCCAATTCAACCTCATGCATAAAACTTTTAAACATGTCAACAGCATCAGATTTAGCTTTTTAGTATATACCTACGTGTACCTCGAACAGTTATCAACAAACAACATAAAATATCGATTTCCAGCCATAGTTTATGTGTAATCAGTCCACAAAGGTGTGTGTG
Source organism: Smallanthus sonchifolius (assembly GCA_023525975.1). Classification (NCBI taxonomy): domain Eukaryota; kingdom Viridiplantae; phylum Streptophyta; class Magnoliopsida; order Asterales; family Asteraceae; genus Smallanthus; species Smallanthus sonchifolius. The sequence goes on from CM042019.1 coordinate 101,293,876, forward strand.
GACTAGCTCAAATGGTTTGCTGGCTCTATAGTTTGTCTGTTTGGGGAATGGTGTTCGAGTTTGTTTACCAGCCAAGCATGAGTCACAAACATGTATTCCATGTGGTACTTTGGTAAAGCCTTCTACCATCTTTGTATTCTCCATGATTGTCATAGATTTAAAATTTAGGTGTCCAAACCTAGCGTGCCAAAGCCACGCTTGCTCACCAATAGAGTTTAGAAGAAATATCGGTTTGTCGATTGTTAACGCTATCTTGTAGAGACGATTCTTAATCCATAGTACTTTAATCAAAAACCGATCGTCATCTTCATATAGCCATAAGTGATCACTGGCCATCCACATTTTACATCTAACTTTAGTGAGTTGCCCTAGGCTGAGAATGTTACTGCACAAATCCGGAATGTAATACACGCCATGGACCACATGTTGCTCGCCATTCTTGTAATCAAACACTATCGAACCTTTACCTCTGGTTCAAACTTTCGACCCGTCACTAAACTTCACATGGCATGTAATGGCTCGATCTATCTAAGTGAAGTGTGGCTCATGACCGGTCATCTGGTTCGATGCTCCGTTATCAAGGTACCATACGGTATCATCACTTAAAGCATGGACATGTAACTTAAGGTGAACCTTCTCTTCATTGAGAAGGATTCTCTCCTCCTCCTCATCAATTGAAGCCCTCATAAGGGTGGTTCTTTATCTTCTATTTGATTCAATTGAGCCTCACCATCGGGTTCTTTGGTACACTCCCAGGCATAGTGTCTAAAATTATTACAAATGTAACATCGTACGTTCCGTTTATCTCATCCTTTGTTATTTTCCCGATTTTGACTATTGTGTCATTCCTGTTTTTCATCACGTCGATTCTCATTGTGGTTGTTTCGTCCCTTACCATGACTTGAGCTTTGGCCTCGGCCTCGCTGATACGAACCACGACTTTGTGCCCCATGAGTTCTTTTATCCAAATCATTATTCCTCCATCCTTGTGAGTCACTTTAAGCATACATGAGTCTGCTTTCCTTTTCCACCAAGCCTTCTTGCCCTTTTGATACGCTCTTTAAACGCCATTAATCTTGCAACACAGTCTTTGAATGTCAACGTGCTCAGATCGGCAATTTGCTATATCGTAGCCACAACTGCAATAAACCTTGCTGTCATGGCATCAAGTAGTCGTTTGACCACCAACGATTCTTCGAAATCATTATCAAGCTTGTTGAATTTTGAAATATACTCAGAGACCCTTCTAGCGAAATCTTCCACTGTGTCGTTTTCATTCATCTTCAGAGTATCAAACTCTCATTTTAACTTTTAAATGTGTGCTTGATGTACCCGTTCAGCACTAAGAAACCTTACCCTGAGTGATCCCCAGATCTCAAGAGCACTCTTTCTTTTTTACGACTTGGGAAAGAATGTTCTCTAGCAAGGGCTAGCAAATTAACGCCCATGTGAAACGCCCGAAACCGGGTACGTCTCATTGTTGGCACAAAACGTAGCAAACATAGTTCTTAAACTGGAAATCAGAATTTATTACAGTGGAAGTCTTAACTCTAACATTCATAACCTAATAACAAAAACATTTAAAACATAACTATCAGGAATGGGAAATGTCATTCTTCAGTAGTTCAGCCCGACAGTCCATGCTATCCAGCCCTCGCGGCTCCTTTACTCATTCTTTCCTTTTACCTTTACTACCTGTCACGCATACTAAAAGTCAGCTAACGCTGGTGAGTTCTATCTTTACTTTAAACTATAAACTTTCTTTAAATAGCTAGTTTTATAAAGATAAAATAATCTTTCTTTCTTTACTTTAAAACAACTATGCCTTTGCCTTTACTTTAAAACTTTACAATGTTACAATTTATAAAATCGTCCCGCTTCTATCTTTTATTTAAAACTTTACTTTTGAGGAAACCGGTTAAAGTGTCCTCCTTTACTCTTTCAAACTTTGCTTTTCACTCATACATGACAAGTGACTATAACATAGTTTAACTATCACATATGGATCAATGTTCGAGGATAAGATCCCTTTGCTCGCTTACACCTCAAGGTAAGACTTTTTATTTTGCTTTGCCCACACCCCAGGGTGGGACTTTCTCGCTTACACCTAAGTGTAAGACTCATTTGCCTACTCACACCTTGCTCACACCTCGGGGTGAGACTTCTACTTTGCTTGCCTGCCGGACTTTTTACTTTACGACTACTATGAAACTTCTATGCAATTATACTATGTCACATAATATAATGCCATTGAAAAACATAACACATATTAGCACATAAGCATATAATATGACATATGTCACTGTCACTGTCAAGCTATACCAAAGTGCAACTTCTTTACCTTCTTTGCTTTAACTCTTTACTTTCTTTAAAATTATATATCAAAGATGGTACTATGTTCTTTAACTCTTCCCCTTTTCTTTTTTTTTTTTTATAAAAATAACATTTTAAAAAAAAAAACTATAATTTCTCTTTAACTTTATAAAAATAACATTTTTATAAAAACTATACTTTGCCTTTCAAATATTTCTACCAGTATGCATGCTATCCTAAAACCGTTAGGGAAAAAGGGCAATAAGAACTCACCTGTCAAACTATCCTATGTGTACTAGAACTGGTCCAACACGCTTTACTCTCTATCTGAATTATAATTAACATATCATTAATCCAACTCTTTCTAAGTTCAAGCGAAACAAACAGTTTTGCTTCCACTTTCTAGTCGACACTATACTAGTTTCGTTATTTCTAGCGAAACTATTCTTTTAAGCGAAACTATCTCTTTCTTAGGTGAAATTACCCTTTTCAAACGAAACTGTTATTAGGCGATACTATTTCACAAGCGACCCTACCAGTTTTGCCTGGTAGTATTCTTCATTAGAAACCCTAGTTTCTACATGAAGATGGCAGCCAGATCTCTACACGTTCAAGACTCTAATTTTTTACATTAGAAACATGTGTTTTCATCCCATAAGCCTAGATCTAAGGTCGGTTTCCCATTCCATGCACAAACACCCGACCTTTTTATGAAAACAACCCAAAAGGCACATAACCGAAAAACTCAGATTTAGAGGAGGTTGTTACCTATCTGATTTCAAGAGTCCGATCAATGACTTCATCCGATAATGGTGAACGGCCCTTGAGGCTCGGTTCCTCTTTCTTGTGACTTTCTCTCTCTAGCTTGTTTCCCTCTCTTTCTCTACTTTCGCCTAATGGGGAACAATGGGGAGAGGGTTGGAGGTGGCGGCTAGGTTAAGCCCCTCCCCTTACCATTCAGTTTCGCCCCTTTTACCATTTCACCCTCCGTCGTTCCTTGTTTACTCGTTTAATTTCTTTCATGTCTCGTTATTCCAACGTTTCTTTTATTATTATTTTCGGGATGTTACACTGTGCATACTTATTTTTTTTTCAACAACATCATCTTCATTTTCTGGATCGTCTACCTCCCATAGGCCTTGTGCATCGAGCATGGCTTCCGTCAAGATCACCCACACACTATAGTTTGTCGTTGTGAGTTTTGGACATGTTAGGGAAGCCGAAGTTGGTTCCCTTTGGTGTACTACTATCTCGTTGTGTGGAGGGTTACCATTACCACCAACTCCTTCGCCCATGACTCCAAACAGATGACGAAACTGTTGTGGTTATTCGCCCCACAATACTCCGGAGCGAGTTGTCTTCCTTTCCAAGTCAACAGCTCCAATCGATTGGATCTTCCTCCTTGGTTGCATTCTTCAAATGTGGTTAAACACCCCATGCCTTCAAGAACCGACACCCACAAGAGTTCTAGGAATCTTCGCTCTAATACCAATTGTTGGGAAAATAATTTGTAATCCACACTCAAATTGCACAGCATAATGTATTTGTGATAAAACTCGTATCACGACTCTTTTAGGATTATATTTATAGCAAACAAAATTGAATACAAAAGGCCTACAATTATTCTAGATTGAATGAGAATATGAAATAAAAAGACTCAAGCAAATGGAAAGACAATAACAATTAAAACCAACTAACTCAAATAAAGATTAAAACCTTTCATGTTTATATAGTAAAAATGTGACACACGTAGGCATGTATGTCTAACAACAACAACCATACCCAGTAAAATCCCACCAATAGTAAAGCTATTGGTAGGGTCTAGGGAGAGTACACTATAAGAAAATGAGGCTAATATAACTTTTTAGATGCAACCTTTTTCAGTTGTGTTGCATTTTACTCTAATGCAACTTCGTTCAACATAAAGGTTGCACTAAAAGATCTAATGCAACCCTTTTCATAAAAAGTTACAAAATTTAATTTATATTGTAACCTTTTTAATTAAAAGTTACGAATTTTACTAAAAAATACAACATTTTTCTTGAAAGGTTGCAAATTTTATTGAAAATTGCAACCTTTTACTTGAAAAATTGCGAATTTTATTCAAAATTGCAACTTAATTTAGAAATGTTGCATTGTTTAAAGTTAAGGGTAACTTTTATTTTCAAAAGTTGTATAGCATAAGATATGAATTCGCGGCTATTTTTTTTAAGTGATAATTTTGTTAATTAGAAGAGTTACATTGTTAAAAGATAAAAGGGCGCACTTACATGCATCAGAACGATGTCAAATGACCCTTTTGATTTTTGCAATATTAATAAGTTAACCATATATGGCACTGAAATTTTGAATAACCATAGTATATTTTTTTTAAAAGTTGACCTCAATGGTTTTATAAAAAAATTTATGAACCCATAATTAAAGAAAATTTGTATAAAGCCCTACAACAAATTTAGACTAACCATAACAATCATGGCCCGTTTACCTACTTTATTTCAATATCAATTCATTACCAATTTACACATTTTACCATAAATAGTTAAGTTGAAAAAAGAAAAAAATTACTTTAGTTTCGGTAAACTTTTCATCATATAGAATTAATTGGAAATTTATTGGTGTAATTAATCTTCTAAATGAATTAATTGTTTATGGAATATATTACACTAACTTTGGATGGGAGGTGTTAATTTTTCGGTATATTTTCCATAAACAATTAATTCATTCACATGATTAATTACACCAACAAATTTCCTATTAATTCTATATGTTGATAAGTTTACGGAATCTAAAGTAATTTTTTTTCTTTTTTCTACTTAACTATTTTGGGTAAAGTGTGTAAATGGGTAATGGATTGATATTGGGATAAAGTAGGTAAACGGGGCCATGGATCTTATGGTTAGTCTAAATTTGTTGTAGGGCTAAAACTTTATACAAATTTTCTTTAATTATAGGGTCATAATTTTTTTTATAAAATCATTGGGGTCAACGTTCAAAAAAATATATACTGTGGTTATTCAAAATTTCAGTACTATATATGGTTAACTTATTAATATTGCAAAAATCAATAGAGTTACTTGACATCGTTCCGATGCATGTAAGTCCGCCCTTTATCTTTTAGCAATTTAACTATTCTAATTAACAAAGTTATCATTTAAAATAATAGTCGCGTATTCATATCTTATGTTATACAACCTTTTAAAATGAAAGTTACCCTTAACTTTAAACAATATCACCTTTCTAAATAAAGTTGCAATTTTCAATAAAATTCGTAACTTTTCAAGAAAAAGGTTGCAAATTTCAATAAAATTTGCAACCTTTCAAGAAAAAGGTTGCACTTTCTAGTGAAATTAGTAACTTTTAAATACAGAGGTTGCAATATCAATTAAATATTGCAACTTTTTATAAAAAGGGTTGCATTAGATCTTTTAATGTAACATTTATGTTGAACAAAGTTGCATTAGAGTCAAATGCAACACAACTAAAAATTTTACATCTAAAAAAGTTGCATCTAAAAAGTTGCATCTAAAAAGTTACATTAGCCTCATTTTCTAGTAGTGACTTGACAGTTTTCAAATATGTTCAATTTACATCGGTAACCCGAATCCACCATTTTCTTAGTGAGAATTTGAGCCTTAATTAGAATACATATGGATTATTTTCATTTGATGAGTGATTTGACATGATTACGTAAATTTTAGAACTTGTGTTTACTATACAACTTGAGATCATGACCGGGACTATACAATGATAGAGGCATTATGATTAATCCCTTGTTTTTAGCCTTTTTCATTTATTTACCTACCCCAACATTGACCCTTAGTACACCACTTTAAGCCTATTACCTTTCGTTCTTTTAAACCCACGGTACAAGCCAATTAAGCCTTTTTAAGCCCGTGTGTTTATAATACGGTTCATGTTAGTAACTAAGTGTTTTAATACTTTCGTGTCATTAGCGGTATTATAGATTAAGTTATCAGCAAAGTCTAGCTTGTTGAAAAGAAAATATGTTATAAAAAAAGAGAGGAAAGAATAGAAAAAAGAAAAAAACATGAAACGAATATATATATAATAGAGATATAGAAAAAATTAAGTGTGTGGATAGTAGTTTTATGTTTGTCCCTATCCTAACTAGACCGGATTGTAACCACCTTAGCCACTTTAAATTCCGCGTTCCACACCTTTACTTGAGCCTTTTTATTATAACCCATTAAAGTCCTCTTGATTTGTGTATGTGGTCTAGTAATTCATGGATGGTTGATCTTTCTACAAGCCTATGATAATGTTGTATCATGGTTTGGTTTTGAGAGTCATATACACTAGCACACCTTTTGCTAGAAACATAAAACAACCGAGTGGAGAGATGATTGTGAGGGGTGTGGGTTGGCATAGTTGGATCTTACGGTCAGCCGAGCTTGATTAGTTGATTCTCTGTTTTTAAATGCAACACCTTTTGCTTGTTTAGAGATGTAATTCTATAGCAGATGTAAGTCTTAAGGGTAGTTACAAATTAGGGATAGGGATAACATTAGGTTGAGGAGAACTGGTTGTGTAATCCAGTGTGGAGAACTTGAATAGGGACAAGCAAGATTCAAGTGCGGGGATGTTTGATGTGTTCTAAATAACACGTGTTTTAATGATATAATTCCTTACATCTTGAATGGTTTTTTAGTGCAAATCTAATGATTTACTTTGATTTGATGAAAAAGAAGTGATTGGATGCTAAACCACGCTGATGGATGGAAGCATAAGAGAAAAGTGTAAAAATCAAGGTGATACGGCCCATACGCCCTAAAGGGTAAGGTCATATGTGCATTAAACCTTGTGCTTGAAGAATGACGCGACCTATTTAAATGACGGTACGACCTGTACACAAACCGGGCAAAAACCCTAAATTAGCCAATTTAAAGAACTCTATGAGCTAGGGTTAGGAGGTTGGCTAGGAGGCATCTATTGGAGTCTGGAACAAAAGGTTTATAGCAGGAGGAAGCATTCTTATCATCTATGAGCTAAAGGATTGAAGATGTGGCCTTCGAGGTTGCGTATATGTGTGTAGCTTGGATCGGTTTGATAATCATTTCATTTTATGTTACTCTTTTGATTATGAATACTTATAAGTTTTGTTTGATTTTCATTTCAATGATTGGCTAAACATTTGTAGCCATTTAGATTAGATGAATCTTTATGGGTGATAATTGGATTGTGTATTATTCGATGGTGTGATTTTAGTAGAGTTGTTATCATGATGTGATGATTACTTGTTTATGTTGGGTGTAGATCTTAGTTGTGTGGGATTGATTGAGCTTTCTATGAAGTTATGCAAGCTAGTTTCAATTAATTCTATCTTTAGGTTATATAGTCGACGATTAACCTGAGGCTTGAGACTGTAATAGGTAATAGACAACTTGGTAACAAATCTGGTAAAACTTGTAAGCTACTTAGGGAATAGATTTGAATAATAGGGTCTAGGAACTAATTCGGGTTTTCTATCTAAATCTAATCAGATATTGTAACTCGCTAGGGCGCTTAAATGTCTAGATTGATATAGAAACCCTACGTCATAAGGAATGGATAATAAACTTGCTTCACTTAACTATGATATTAGTGTGTGTCTATAGCACTAAGTCTTTAATTTGGTGGGATTAACCCTAACGGGCTCTAATCCGTTCTAGCACTTCACATATTGTCTAGGGTTAGTCATAAAGTAGTTAACAATTTTCAAATGAGAAGCAATCTAGTCTGTCACTCTATCTTAGATGATTTAAGTTTAAATGGTTATCTTTACTCTCTGATTTCACAAAGGCTTACAAAATCTCGTTGTTCATTTTCTTCCAATTCATTAGACATTAAACCCGTCTACATTTTCATCAATTGCATATTGATAGCGGATTTAGTATCGGGAGCTAATGTGTCCACAGACTGATATCCGGTTCTTGCCATTTTACTGTGCTGCGTTGAGATAGGTATTCATGCCTATATTTATGTAGTTTAGTCCATTGGTAACTACCTTTTAAAACTAAACCTGTGCAATCTTTTTGACAATTAAATCACATTACTAAATGCACACATCAAGCTTTCTTTTAAATAAACCTCCTATCTTGCAAGGGATCATAAATCGACCAGGGTCGGTTTTCTTGGGAGGTAGTGTAAGTGGCATTACCTTATGGTGGTCATCCTCTTGCTTTTCTTCTTGGAGAAATCATGATATGTTCGTATTCTTCTCCGCTTATCATCACAACATTGGCTTGAGATTTCCCTTTTGATTCTCCTTCACCATGCTTTGAAGACAAAATCTTCGTCAGATGCCCTAAATGTTGCTCGATATTTAGAAGGGCAGCCTTTTCGCTTTTTAGTTCTCCTTCATGCTCTTTAATCTGTTTTGAGCATCTTGTTGCATATTTAGGTTTTCTTGGTGTCTTGATTCGCTTAGTGCTAGGAGTTGTTCCATAGTTTCCTCCAGACTTTCTCTTTTCTTGTTGTGATATATTCCCTTGAAATTATTCCTAATTTTGGCATGGTTAAAAACCGAGATGGTGCTGGTTGCTGCAACCCAACTTCCAACTAAGGTTTGGGTGATTACGCCATGCAGGGTGATAATTGGTTCTAAAGGAATTGGTTTGTAGGCTCTAACCACTTGCCCAGTAGGCTTGTTCATTAGCGCTGAGCTGAGAACAATCAGATGTGGTATGGAACCTTTGCGGTATTCACAGCTCTGTTCAACTTTGTTGACCTGCATTGTCTCGATTTTCGATGAAAGGGCATCAAATTTTACATTAAGTGAGACTATTCATCAGTCTTGTGAATGCCTTTTGGTTTGGATTTAGTTCTCGCGGTTGGCCAATAATGGATGGTAATCGCGAGTTCTTCCGGTAGTGCGTACGCACTAATTGGTGTATGTTTTAGAAGCGATCCTCCTACTGATGCATCCACGGTTAGCCTGGTGGTTGGTTGTAGACCATAGTAGAAAGTTTGCAGTTAAATACATGGCTCAAATCCGTGATGCGGGAACTTCCTCAAGTATTCCTTGAACCTGTCCCATGTTTCATAGAGTAATTCCTCTTGTTCATGTGCAAATTTTGTGATTTGGTTTCGCACCGATGTTGTCTTGGAAGGGAGAAAGTATTGAATTAGAAATTTATCAACCATCTGGTCCCATGTAGTGATGGAGCCTTCAGGTAATGATAATAGCAAAGCCTTAGCTTTCCCTTGTACCATGAAAGGAAAAAGCCTTAGTCTCATGGTGTCTTGCATGACACCATTGCATTTGAATGTATCTCATACTTCCAAATAGACTGCGATTTGCGCATTGGGGTCTTCTTCGGATCCTCTTCTAAATTGAGCGAAGTTCTAGAACATACGGATTAAGCTGGGCATGATTTCAAATGTGTTGGCCTCAAATGTCGGTTAAACGATGCTTGGTCGGATTCCGTCTGTTGTAGGCTTCACGAAGTCGGCGATAACACTTGCATCAGGAGGTGCTGCCATTTCTTCGTGATCACTGTAGGTAGTGATATCGTCTTCTACCTCTGTCCTTCTCATTTGAAATTCATGTCCCGGTTCTGGGAATGGTTTGACGAGTTCCCTAGAAGTACTACAGGGCATAAACTAAGGCACAAAACTATCTTACCAGGCACAAATAAAAAAGAAAAATATAGATAAAAGAATTGAAATAAAAAATTGTGATTTTTCAATAAAGACCAGATTAATGACTAAAGCTTTTCGTAAAATTGCCGATTGAGTCCCCAGAAACGGCGCAAAAAACTTGTTGTTCATGCGTGTATACATATCCTAAGAATCTAGTGTCTTACAAGTTCTAAATTTATTAAAATGGTTTTAATTATAACTACTACACATACGTTAGGCAAGTGCACCTATCATATCTGCAGTATAGTCATGATAATAATCAAGTATCGATCCATGGACACGTGTAATAGCTCCTAATAGTAGACCTTCTATCAATATCTGTTTTGTTAATATTTTGGTTTTTTGAAAAGGAATATTTAGATAAATAAATAATTAAAAGATAGTTTTAGATAGATTTCAGAGATGAGAAGCTGTATCATCTAGACTTCAAATCCTTTTGACTAAAACTAGAATAAATAATTGAATGCCAGAGTTTATGAAGGTAGTTCCCTACAAAGGTAGAATCTCGCCAGAGTAAACTAGACGAATGACAATCTAAGACTTTTGGATTCACTGTCGGTCCTCCTAGAGCCACTACTATGAAGAATCAGTCCCCACCTGATTGAGCTTGCAACAGGAATCCTCACACGCCAAGGTTGTTGGATATCAAGGAATGACTGCATCAAAGATAATACTAATCAAATTAATAAAATCTTAGTAAATTATCTTATGTCTTAGACGCTCCAAGACATATCTAGGAAAAGTATCACTAGCAAGAGGTTTTTACTAATCCCAGAATATACAAGGAAAACTCTATTAAACTCTAAATTCCTTTTATTCATAATTAATTATTTAGCATCGCTTATATTCTTCCTAAGATAACGTAGACCTACCTTGCTCTCACCAGGGTAACAAGACCCAGGTCTATGAATGTTGAATAATAATTCTAAAGAGAAGGCCTTACAATCAAGAACAAAACCAAAACTTAGTTCAAAGCTTAATTGAATAATAACATAAACTCAAATGCAAAAAAAAAAGGATTTTGAAATAAGATTAATCAAATCATAAAGATTTCGTAAACTTAATCAAACAATCAAAACATTCATAGTCAAAATTCCTCTACATCTATATGACACAAATGAGTTTAGCTACCCATAGCGTAAAAATATTAAATAAACAAATCAAAATATAGCATAATAGATAAACAAGAAAGATAGAACCAACTATAGAGGTCCAGTCTTCAATGATTATCCTTGACAGCGATCTCTGACTCAAATGCTACACTTTTGGACCTCTTCTAATCTGAAATCAAGGGTTTGGGTGGCTTATGAGTTATACACTAACTAACTAACTAACTAACTAACTAGTGATTTTCTGTATTTTTCTTCTTCTCTCTACTTTTGGTCATCAATGACTTTATATAGGCTTCGATTGGGGTAAATCGTACAGCCCGTACAGGTGCTACACCCCGTACGTCTTCAGACACGGCTACAAATTAGGAACTTAGACAATCGTACGACACATATTGATTCTTCTAAGGATATTCTTCTTTCCTTTCAAGTCCTTTAACTTCCGATATCTTCTGGTTTCTTCCTCATAATTTCTTCTATCAACCAAGTAGACCTTTAAATTCATGGATAATACAATTTAGCACAGAAAATTTGATACTAAAAAAGATGTGATATTCTTAGCACATCAAATATCAACAAGAAATCATACACATCATAAGTTCATGATAACAAATTTAATAAAATCACACAATCATAAGGTCAAACAATCCAAATGTCAAACAAAACAAAGAATCATATCATCAAAACAACTATAAGTGTTTAGCCAAACATAGTAATGAAAAGCAAACACAATTTAGAAGTAAACATGATCACATAATAGATGAAAACAGAAATGAATATCAAACCGAGCCGATCTACGCTCATATACGTAAACCGGAAGGCCAAATCTTCAATCGTTTAGTCTTCTCAGGTCCACATCTCTTCCTCTATTCCAAACCATCGTCTATAGCCTCCAAAACACGATCCCCAACCCTAGAGATGTCATGTTGCTTAAATAGGCTCTCATTAGGGTTTTTGTTGTAGCGAATGTACGGGCCTCGTATGGGTTTTACTCTCCTTTGTTCAACCGTGGCGCCTCGTTCTTCGCTGCTCGTACCATGTCAAATGGATGTGGGCTCCTGCATGCACGTACGGGTCATACCTTTAAGGGCGTACATGTCGTACTCTTCTTTTGGCTTGACTTCTTTATTCTAACTTTCCTCCAGCAGTTTCATATCTTCACAAATTTGTTCCTTTAGCACTAATACCTGCAAATAAATAGAAAACTCAATTAGATATCCGCTCTTACCAGATTTGTAATAAAAACAACTCAGAATGTAGGGAAAAATGAATGAAATAGATGTGTTATTTGGAACACATCAGATTTGAGAGCCAGAAAATGCACCATCTCAGAATGAACCATCAAATCAACAAAGAGTTGTTGAGCATGAACCAAAGAATGTTCACTTAACAGATGTAACACCAAGCGTCCGCATGCCTAGTAGATCTTGTCATGAACCTGAGAGATGCTATTCTCTCATAGATAATGATAGTGTATACTTAGTAGATCAAAATGAACTCACTAACTACAAGACAAGAGTTTTAGATCACGAATATTAAAAATGGCTAAAGGACATGGGTGCTAAGATGCAATCCATGTATGACAGCCATGTCTGGGACGTAGTTAAATTGCCTCCAAACTGCATGCAGTCGGAATCAAGTAGGTTTTCAAATTGAAAACTGACGTGGATAGAAATGTACACACTTATAAAGCAATGCTTGTAGCAAAAAGGATTTACTTAGACTCAAGGTATTGACTACGAGGAAACATTTTTTTTTCTAGTAGCCATGCTTAAGTCTATCAGGATACTGATTGTAATAGCCGCATATTATGACTATGAGATATGACAAATGGATTTCAAAATGGATTTCATGAATGGACATTTGTTTGAAAATGTATATGATGGCTCATCCAGAAGGTTTTGTCAATCCTAATCATCCTGATAAAGCGTGCAAGCTCAAAACTTCCATTTATGGACTAAAGCAAGCATCTCGAAGCTGGAATCCTCGATTCGGTGAAAAGCTCAAAGAGTTTGGTTTTACAAAGAATGAAGATGAGTCGTGTGTTTACAAGAAGGCTAGTGCGAGCGTAATTACTTTCTTGATTCTATATATAGGTGACATACTACTCATTGGAAATGACATTCCGACGTTACAAGAAGTTAAGTCTATGCTCAGAAAATATTTTGCATTGAAGGATCTGGGTAATACCGCTTAAATTTTAGGAATTAAGATCTACAGAGATATATCAAAGCAACTTATTGGCCTAAGCCAAATTTCATACAATGATAAAGTCTTAGACGTTTTTCAATGTAGGATTCTAAGCGTGGAAATTTATCCATAGCACATGGAATGATCTTAGATTAGTTTAAATGTCTAAAGTCGGACACAGAGATTGAGAAGATGGAAAGACTTCCATGTGCATCAGTTATCGGATCTATCACATATGCCATGTTATGAGCTAGACCTGATGTGTCGTATGCTCTTAGCATGACAAGCAGATATCAGCGAAACCCAAGAGAAAGCCATTGGAATGCAGTTAAGAATATCCTAAAGTACTTAAGAAGGACTAAGGATATGTTCTTGATATATGGTGGACTAGAAGAGGAGATCACTGTAAGGTGTTACACTGATGCTAGCTTCCATAATGATCAAGATGAATCTCGATCACATACGAGATATGTTTTCACACTCAATGGATGTGCAATTACTTGGAAGAGTACCAAGCAGAGTGTGGTTGCTCACTCCACGACAGAGTCTGAATACATTGCGGCCTTGGAAGCAACACTGGAAGCTGCTTAGATGAAGAAATTCATTGCTGATCTTAAGGTTATGCCTAGCATCAAGAAACCAATACATATATTTTGTGTCAAATCTGGCGCTAAAGCGCAAGAAAAGGAACCAAGGTCACATCACAACATCACGAATGTTCGGAGGCAGTTCCACTACATACGAGAAGTAGTAGAATGGAGGGACATCAAAATAAGCAAAGTTCATACAGATCTAAATCTAGCAGACCCATTCAAAAAACTGATGTCTTAGATCAAGCACGAGAAGCATGCTAGTTCCGTCGGCCTTCATTTCGCTAGTGATTGGATATGATATGTACTTAGTATTTGGATATTTTGAACATTGTAAACAATATCATTTTATCTTACTAGAAATAAACGTTGTTGTCTTTTTCATTAGAGAGCATTGTGTTCTATATTAGCACGTTTGAATCCATGAATAAAGAGTGTTATTCTAAATTTCTATAGATGATCATAATTATGGGAATAATTCTAATGTAAAACTATTATGAATCAGTTGGTTAGATTTTCACGGGGTGAAAAATGGCAAAGTGTTGCAACCAATATTCATAGATAGTTTAAGAGTTTATTAAATATTGGGCATGACTCGTTTCATAACTACTTCATGGATCGATGTCATAAGTAGGTTTTGAAAAAGGCGTTGTCTTTGTATCCTCATACATGAGATACATAATAGAACTTGATTATAAAAAAGGTTATTCGATGATATTGTCTAACCGTGTCTTTAGCCGGACGGTCATAAGGACCTTAGTCAGAAATGACTGGATATATAGTGAGAGTTGTGTATAGTAAAGATAGGACATGTACCCTTACTAACCATAAGTGGCTGACATATCTATGCCCCTCATTGATTCGAACTGGTGTTAAAGGCATGATCGTGCTCAAACTAAGAGTTTTAATAGACCACTTTGAATCTCAATCAAGAAAGAGAATAATTGAACGCTAGATGAGAATGATTCGATCCATCTCATGTTTAATATGAAAGCACGCAAACCGGGATCCTCTCATAGTTGGTACAAACAAGCATACACAAAGTTCTTAAACATCGAATCAAAGATCACATACAACATAAATATATTACATAATTTCATAACCAATTAAAACTTTCAAACAATCACTGTCTAAAACAAAACTATAGCCATGGGAATGTCAGTATTTAGACCGAGAAACCCTTCAATCCATGCTATCCAAGCACTCATGGCTTCATTTTTTTTCCTTTCCTTTGTTACCTGATGTGCATACTAAAAGTCAGCTAACTCTGGTGAGTTCAAGTTTTCATATCTTTTATAAAGCGGGTTTTAGTTTCACATGTCATTCGTATAAAACATATTTAACGAAAACATACCATATAGTACTATGTATATAAATCATAGTAAAACTTTCAATAACATACGTAGTTATTATGTGCTTTGTTATTTAAGTCATACATTATGTGTCTATAATCTGATTATGTATCTGTTTTCCTCGAACGAACCTCTGTTTTCTTGAAGAAACCTATATGCTTAATGACAGTCGTCACTAGAGCAACCGTCGTTACTCCTCTATGCCAGTTGTACAACATCAGCAGTTACAGTGCCCTGCCGAGCACTGTCCCTGTTATTCATTTGGCAGTCATGAACTCAGGCCATGATGCTGCCATAGGCTTCGAGTAGCACTACCCTCTAGGACTACGATACTACCTCAAGACTTTATTCTGCGTACTCATACTCTAACAGATTAGACAATGTATTTGACTTATCTCTTTTTTTTTCTATTGTTTATAAAACATATAGTTTATATAAACCTGTACTCTGTTCTTTTTCTTGATTATAAAACGTTTAGTATTATAAACCTGTACTTTGTTCTTTGTTTCTTGTTTATAAAACTTTATTATCATAAACATGTACTTTATTCTTTCTTCCTTGTTTATAAAACGTTTAGTTATAATAAACCTGTACTCTATTCTTTCTTTCTTGTTTACAAAACGCTTAGTATCATAAACTTGTACTAGATTCTTTCTTTCTTGTTTATATAACGTTTAGTTATATAAACCTTTATCTTTCTTATCTGTCAGGTTTAAGTAATAAAATACATTTATTATAAATGTTCATTTCTGAGTATGAACACAACCCTAAAAGGGTAAAATAAGGATTCTTGACTCACCTGACTAGCTATCCTCTTCATACTATCAACTGGTGCAAGAGGCGTCACTCACAACCTGAATTGATGATTACTAAAACATTAATTCTACACTTCCTACTAATTCAACGAAACTAGGCTGTTTCGCTGACTGAGATCTCAGCGAAACTAGATTAGTCACAACTCTGGAAATCCTTGTAGTCGCACCCGCACAATGATTCATAGTCAGAGTCATCACTATTAGACTCACTTTCTACTTTGTTTCTATCCTCGACCCTCGGGCCTCTTCCTCTCCCCAAGTCCACTACTTTCAGAGCCTCTGTCAGTGCCGCCGGTAGAGTGTCTTTCAGAACTGCAACAACTTCCTCGGCTATGGCCTTCCTGACTATTGGCTCCAGAACTAACATTTCTTCATTGTTCTCATCAGGGTTGGTTAAACTGTGCTCGCTCTCATTATTCTCCACATGAACTGACGTTGATCCCTGGACGGAAGGTTTGCTTTCCTCCACCTCTACTCGGTTGACTCGTGGTCTACCTCTATGACCAGTACGACCGCCTCTGTTTCCTCTAGCCATAATCATTTCTAACTACGATCAAGGGATACTCGTTTCGTCATGATAGGTAATTATTTAGAACACCTCAAGTAATGTAAATTTCTAATTACAGAGACCGGTATAAAATTACTAATTTACCTTACTATTCGGGTTCTGAACATTCCCTGTCAGGAGTAACATTCGCATCCAAGTCCAAACTCATATTTTAAGGCACATACTGTCTATACTATGTTTGAAGGCATTTACTATCTACTGTCTATACTAAGGCATTTATTGTCAACTTTCAATACTAAGGCATTTATTGTTTATTTTCTATGTTAGGACATTGATTACCTTCTATTTTGGGTAAAAACTAACAAGACTAACTGTGTAACTAAATTTCGTTTGCGAGGTAGTGTGCTTGTAAAATCAATATAAAACATGGTAAGAACGTAAAAAGTGACACAGATGTTTACGAGGAAACCCATTGATCGTTCAGGATCTCCTGCATAAGACCTCGGGAGGTGACAATCGACACCTGCCTCGTTACTTCAATAAATGGTAAAGAATTACAAGTGTTGAGCAGCAAATGATCGATATCTAAGTGTTACAAGACTGATTGCGAGTGTATTCTATTGCTAAGTGCGTTGTTGTGTGTTTTCTAATCGACCAAGCTGCTGATTTTATACAGAGATCATACTAACTAACTATCCGAGAATCCCAGAATCGACCAGGTCTTCAAATATGACCGTTGGAGGTCGTTCTACGCGTCTTCTACACGCTTATTTCAACTTCCAGACCGATTCTTCAGGGATTAAATTGACTTCACGTGTTTTACCTGTGTATTGATCAAGATAGAGGAAAGATACAACGGTTAGATAATAAGAAAATTAAGGATACCGAAACCTGTCAGGATACCGAAGTATGTTGAAGATCTAGGATCCCTATTTGTAAAATGACCCCTAACAATTGTCCCCAAAATTTGACAGCTGTCAATCTCTCCGCCATCTGTAAAAATTTAAAATTCAAATAAAAATAACCGTTGTAATTTCCTAGATATATTCATTATTACTCCTTCTCTCTCATTTCCATCTTCTTCAAAGTTGAAGCAGGTAAAAATCTTTGTTTCTGATTTCTTCTTTCTTTCTAAACTTTCGTTATCATTGGGTAAGAAAATGACTAGGTCGGCCGCTTCTATCGTTGCTGAAATGATAGACGATTTCGTTGATCAAGGAATCCTTGACCATTCTGATCTCGAACTCTGCTCTTTCATTAATCAGGATATGAAACTTTTGAAATCAAATAATATTTTTCCTCAAAAAACCATTTTTAGGCCTTTTGATCCCAGAACAAAAGCGGATTTGATTTCTAAAACATGGGTTTGCTTTCGCTCGTATCCTTTCACTCTCGGTCTGTCGTATCTTTTTTCTCCACTTATCACCGAGTTCTTCAAGCTTACCGACTTGTGTTATTCCCTAACTATACCCATGGTTTTGAGAATCCTGGCTACTCTTGAAAGGCTGAATCGTTCTCATTCTCTGACTATTGGCGTCCCTGAGCTAGCTTCTGTCTATAATTTGAGAACCCATGGCTCTTCTGGTTTCTCCTTCAGCTTAAGTCTGACCGAACTCACCTAATCCCAAAAGCTACTAAAAATGACACCGACTGGAAGGGGAAATTCTTCTTTGTCCGGAGAGATTCAATTTCTGATGGGAAACTCTTACCGCTTGAATGGGTTAAGAAGGGTAGGATATAGTTAGGATCCCTGCAATTTTAAATATTTCTAACTTGATTATGATGATCTTTTTTGTATCCTTGTGCAGCTCCAAAATTTGCTGAACTAGTTCCTGCAAGAAGTGATACAAAAAAAAAGGATTGAAGCTTTATTGGAAATACTTGTCGGGGAGAAATCATTTTATGTCGAGTCCACCATTAGTGAAGCCAGCTTTAACACTCAATATTTTGATCCAGAGATGTCTTCAGGTATAGAACAATTTACATTTGTGTTATACAGCCTCATTATCTTGATCCACTCTATCGTTTTATGGGAATCCCACAATCATGATCCAGTTTGCCTTGTCCGACCTTGATAGCCTTTTATCTGGAGCTGTCGTGGTCAAGAAGGAAGGTTCTACACCTACAAATACCAAACCTCGTGCCCCTGTCCTCTGGTCTAAAGCTTCAGGAAGCAAGAAGAGGAAAACAACGGAGGTGCTAGACCTTGAGTTTTTTGAGGGGATGGATTCTGCTGAGACCACCAAGAAGCTTCAGGGCTTGATGAATCTGGTAAGTATCCTTCTGGTATCCCAATGCTTATTTCAGGATCCCAAATCATTAATCTTTTTAAATTTTTTAGGGCCTTGAGAAGCTTTATGCCAACTTGTCTGAAGAGGAGAAGAGTGCTGAGGAGGCTCTAGAGAAGGTTAAGGACTTGAAGAAAATCTTAGCCTCCAAGAGCAAATACTTGGAGAATGAGATCCAGATTCAGAAGAACAAGCTGCAGGAGAGTACAACCCAGTATGAGCTAAGACTTCAGCAGACTGTGGATGATGCTAAGAAGTCCGCGGCTATGTCCATTCCCCAATCCAGGATATAGATGCCCGAGCAAGCTATTGTTGAAGGTTTTGATCGTTCAGCCTTTGATCTTGTAGGATGGCGCTCTTCTCTAGCCAGGCTAGGAGGTGCGGCAGCAGATACCATCAAGGCTGCTAAGGATACTGGAGTTGCTGATGGTGAGAGGCAGGTTAACCAGGCTAATGAAGGTAACGACGCCTAGACCCGAGCCCTGGGCTATGTGGTTCTTCTATTTGTTTGTTTGTTTTGAAGCAATTTTATTTTTATGCTTTTGGGGATCCTTGAATGGGACGAACAACTTGCGGACCGGGTGGATGGTTCTTTTTTTGGATGAAACCCGGGACACTTTCCTGCACTTTTGATGTTAATAGACGGTTTATGACTATTTGCTTAGACAAGTTTTAGAAAATTAGGATCTCTATGTTATAAAACCTTAAGATATGTTCGAACATATTTTCAGGATTCCGGATCTTTAATAATAAATTCCCAGGTTTTTATCAAATTTAGACTTAGGAAAACATAATTTGGTTTTAAAGAGTACCAAATGTATCATAACTTAGTCATTCAGCTTTCAAATTTTCTTGTAATTGAAAAATCAGTAACACATACCTTTGTTGAGTACGAATTTGGACATATAGACATACTGAATTATATCACGGAGTCCAAAATACAACAACCTTTGGTTGTCCCTTTTGTACAGTCATTGAATACGTCGTAGGGTTATTAAATACACTTTGGGATCCTCATTAATCTTCAACTCGTTTAAGGATCCTGAGTCGGCATATTGATGCCAAGTTTTTGAGTTAACACGTAAGTGTTACATATTTAAAATCGTGGGCCAAGCCAGAAAACGTGGTCTAAGCCAATAACACGGGCTAAGCCAGATAATCATAGGCCAAGCCAAATAATCATAGGCCAAGCCAAATAATCATGGGCTAAGCCAATATCGTGGGCAAGGCCAAATTTGAGTTAGCATGAAAATGTTAAAAACCTTAACTTTAACACGTAAGTGTAAATGATCGGGAGAAACTTGAGTAATAACACGTCTGTTATTTTTATAGCACCCAATATATAGCCAATAGTGATGAAATTATCAGCCACTGTTACATGGACAGGTCGCACCACCTTGAACTATAATTGGATATCGTGCGCTCCTTGCGGGGTGTATTAACCCAATACTTAGAAAGGCGAAAGCCGTTTAAACCTTCGAGGATACCCAAACTTAGGAGAGATGGCCAATCTCTTTCTTCTGTCGGGATCCCTGGAGATACTTCCTGTAAAATAGGAAATCTTGGTGAAGGTGGGTGTTAGCCTGGCTAACACCCCTCCGACGCTCAAGTCAATACTTTGATCAAGAATAACAATAATAAAAATAAATATGGAAAGAATACGTACCACTTTTAGTTAGGATATAAATTCCAGCTTACATAAAGTAGGTTTTGAGATGGATGGCGTTCTAGGATCTTGGCAGGATTTCTCCTTCCATAGTAGCCAACCAATACGCACCTTTGCCTGCTTCCGAATCAATCAAGTATGGGCCTTCCCATTTTGGTGCAAGCTTTCCATCATTAGGGTTGGTAGTATTTTCGAATGCTTTCCTTAATACGAGATCACCTGCTTGGAATCTTCTGACCCTTATGTTTTTATTGTATGATTTTGCTTTACTCTGCTGATAAGCTGCAATGCGAACTTTGGAAAGATCCCTAAGCTCATCCACATTATCGAGATCCTGAGCAAGAGCTTCTTCGTTAGTCTCTGAAGATTGAAAGTTAGTTCTAGCAGTAGGGATAACCATCTCTTTCGGGATCATTACTTCAGTTCCAAATACCAAACAGAATGGAGTCTGACAATCGCGTTTTTCATGGTTGTCCTATCCGCCCAAAGTACAAATGGTATCTCTTCAGCCCATCTTCCTTTCTTTGCTCCTAATCTCTTCTTGAGGTTGTTAACGATGATCTTGTTGCTAGATTCTGCTTGTCCATTGGCTTGAGGATGTACTCAGGTAGAAGTTATCATTTTGATTCACCAACTGGCACAGAAGTCAGTTATTCTCTTGCCAATGAACTGAGATCCATTATCACAAATTATCTCCGCCGAGATCCCAAATCTCATCAGGATATCGCGCTTGATGAAGGAGATGACTTCTTTCTCTCTGACTTGGACAAATGCCTCAGCTTCGATCCATTTAGAGAAGTAATCCGTCATGCTAGCATAAAGACCTTTCCTCCTGGTGCTTTGGAAAGTTTGCCGACGATATCCATTCCTCATTTCATGAATGGCCATGGAGAGATGATCGGATATAAAGGTTCGACCGGTTGATGGAGTATGTTGCTGTGTCTGGAAAGCGTCACATTTTTTAGAGTAAGTCACAGCATCTTTCCTTATGGTAGGCCAGTAATATCCTGTCCTCAGGATCCTTGAAAATAGCGCTATGCCCCCGGTATGATTACCACAATCTCATTCGTGTAGATCTTTCAGGACTTCATGTGCTTCAGGATCCTCCAAGCATCTCATGTATGGACCTGCAATTGATTTTCTATACAAAACATTCTCGAAAATTATAAAACGAGACATTCTCATGCGAAAATCCTTGTGGTTCTTTTCATCACTTGGGATTTCACCATCCTACAAGTATTTATTAATAGGTGAAATCCAGGATCCTGGAATAGGTTCAAGATTCCGAATGTCTGCTTCTTCTCCAGTGTTGGATACTTCATTTACCTTCTCAATTACCGGGCTCAGAATGTGTATGATAGGTATTTTGGTACCTTCAGGTACTCTAAGAGCTGAAGCAAGGTTTGCTAAGGCATCAACCTCAGTGTTATCTTCTCTAGGCACCTATGTAATGTTAAAAGTTTCAAATTCCGTGGATAATTGTTTAACTATTGTGAGATATTTGGCTAGCTTCTCACCTTTTACTGCATACGAACCATTGAAATGATTAGCAATTAATAATGAGTCTACATATACCTGAAGATACCTGATCTTGATATCCCTGGATAATTGTAATCCTGCGATCAGCGCCTCATACTCTACTTCATTATTCGTAGCCTGGAACTCACAGCTTATGGGTTGGGGTAATATGTCCCCTTGTGGAGATTTTAGTATGACTCCCAGTCCTGTCCCTCTTACGTTTGAAGCACCATATATGAATAAAGTCCATTCGTCCTTTGATTCTTCTAGTTGTTGGACTTCTAAATCTGCTTCTTGTTGGATATCACTGCTGAAATTAGCCACAAAGTCCGCCAATGCCTGAGACTTTATTGTTGTTCTAGGTTCATATATGAGGTTATAGGCGCTGAGCTTGACTGACCATTTAGCCATCCTTCCTGACATCTCTGGCTTTCTTAAGACACACTTAATAGGACAATTAGTTTTAACATGAATAGCATGAGTTTCAAAATAATGTCTAAGTTTAGTTGATGCCATTATTAAGGCTAAAATTAATTTTTCTAAATGAGAGTACCTTGTTTTCGTTGGTAGCAAACTTTTACTTACATAGTATACCGGATGTTGTTGTCCCTCATGATCCTTGACTAATACAACACTTACGGTGCTTCGGGATACTGCCAAGTATAGGGATAATGGTTCACCGTCTTCTAGTTTCATCAGTAGAGGAGCTGGCGAAAAGTATTCCTTCAATGATTGGAGTGCTTGTTCATGCTTCTCTTCTCATTCGAATCTCTTGTTCTTCTTCAGGATTTCGTAGAATTCCTTGCATTTTTCTGAGGATCTTGATATAAATCTGTTGAGTGCTGCTACTCTGTCGGTCAGCCTCTGGACATCCTTAGTATTTGCTGGGGATTTTAGATTAATGATAGCTTTGATTTGTTCTGGGTTGGCTTCTATTCCTCTCTTGGTCACCATGTAGCCCAAGAACTTTCCTGCCCTCACTCTGAAGTGACATTTCTAAGGGTTCAGCTTCATATTGTATTGGTCCAGGATATCAAATGCTTTTTTAAGGTCCCTGAGATGATCCTCAACTCTCTTTGATTTTACCACCATGTCTTCTATGTAGACCTCCATGGTGTCCCCTAGTTTCTCTTTGAACATCATGTTCACCAGCCTTTGGTATGTAGCACCTGCATTTTTAAGACTAAATGGCATAGCTGTGTAACAATAAATACTCGTCGGGGTCATGAATGCCGTGTCTTCCTGATTCGATGGATCCATTTGGATCTGTTGAAATCATGAAGAGGCATCCATAAAGGTCAGGATCTTGTGGCCTGCTGTAGCGTCCACCATTGAGTTTGTGTGCGGTAATGGGAAGGGGTCTTTAGGACACGCCTTGTTGAGGTCCGTGTAGTCTACACAAACTCTCCACTTCCCATTCTTCTTCTGGACTACTACTACGTTGGCTAGCCACCTTGGAAATTTTACTTCCCTTATCATTCCAGACTTGAGAAGTCTTTCCACCTCTTCTTAGATGATTACGTTTCTCTCAAGAGCAAATTTCCTTTGCTTTTGATGTATTGGCCTAAGACGTTTATCATTTCCAAGTTTATGAGTTATGATATCTTGGGATATACCTGTCATGTCCTCATGCTTCCATGCGAAGGATGCTTTTCTGCCCTTCAGGAAGTTTAGGATATCTTTTTCAATATCTCGAGGGATATTGCTCCCTACAAGGATCTTTATATCTGGATTTTCAGCATCTAGGGATACCACTTTAACATCTTGTTCTTTAGCTTCCAGAACAACCCTGGCCTGCTTCGTTAATTGCTATGCTTGTCTGGTTTTGACGGAGGCTTTAATCGAAGAAGTGTAGCAATTCTTAGCCTCTTGCAGATCACTATTAATCTTCACTACTCCCCAAGGGGTTGGCAATTTGACACACTGATGGTATGTTGAGGGCACCGCCTTCATATCGTGTATCCATGACCTTCCTAAAATGATATTATATCAAGACAAAGAATCTATTACACAAATTTTTTTAATAGAATTTACCCCTTCAATGTATATCAGTAATTTTATCTCTCCGACTTTGATTTTGACTTCTCCGCTCAACCCTACCAGCACTGAGGATTTTGTAATAATTTCAGAATCCGGGATCCCCATTCTCTTCAGGACTTCATGCTGAATTATGTTCACCGAGTTCCCTCCGTCAATCAGTATCCTCCGGATGAAGTGGTTGCAATGTATAGTGTAATCACCAGGCCATCATGATGAGGATCCTGTACATCATTTCTGTCATCTTCGTCGAAACAGATCACCTTTTCTTCAGTTAAGCTGGAGGTCCTGATAGGTTTGTCCCCATTCTCTGTTATTGCTTCTTTTGCATTTCTTTTTGCTGTAGAGTAAGAAGTACCACAAATGTCAGATCCACCAGATATAAAACCTGTTACCTTGGCATCCGGCGGCGGGGATTTTGCTCTTTGCGGGATCTTGTCATGATCCTTGGTCTTGTTCTTTCCTTTGCCCAGAAATTCTTTAAGATATCCCTTGCTCAGGAGATAGCTTATCTCCTTCAGAAAAGCGATACAATCCTCAGTTATATGGCCAAAGTCTTCGTGGAATGCACACCACTTGGACTTGTCCTTTCCCCCTGAGTTTCTCTCAAACTTGCGAGGCCACCTGGCTTTTTCTCATAGATCCTGCATAGCAAATAGCAAACCAGTCATATCAAGAGAAAAACAATATTCAGAAAACTTAGGATATTCTTCTTCGTCCTCATCGTCTTCTACAGCATTGACCCTGTGATTGTCCGGCTTAGAATACAGCTTGAATCTGTACGACTTGAAAGGTGCAGGTTCAGCTTTCCGGTTAGGTTGAGTGTAGCTTGTTGGAGCATTCATTCTTTGCTGGATCTTTTTATCATCTTCCAGCCTAATAAACCTTAATGCCCGGTTCCTGACTTCATCAAGGTTCCTGCAAGGATTCATAACAAGGTCTTCGTAAAATTGAGAATCCTTCTATAGCCCCATCTTGAAGGCCTGGACTGCATTGGCAAGGTCAAGATTCGGGATATCCAGGGATTCCCGAGCAAATTTGCCCACATAGTCTCGGAGGGATTCTCCAGGATTTTGAATTATCCTGTATAAGTCACTTGTTAATCTTTCAAAAGTTCTACTGCAAGAGAATTGATTGTTAAACATGTTAATTAAATGAGCGAATGAAGTAATAGAATTGGAGGAACATTAAGTATCCATTTTAAGGCTGATCCTGTTAAGGTAGAGCCGAAGCCTTTGCATAAGCATGCTTCCTTTAGGTCCAAGGGAATGGGGTTTATCTTCATCCTTTCCCTGTACTGCGTGACATGCTCCTCAGGATCTGTAGTTTCATCGTACAACTTCATGTTAGGAGTCTGGAAATGCTTGGGGATCTCAGCATCACATAATGGTGGAACGAATCTGGAGATCCTGTGACTGGTAGAGGATATCTCCGATATAGGTTGGACGACACCTGGTACACTGGAAATCATCTCTCTCCACTTCTTTAACTCCTTGGCCATGGACGGAGTTATTCCTGTCTCCTGCACAAATTCGTTAGCCTTTGAAAATTGATTGAATGTGTTACCGTTCTCAGGATTTCGGAACGATGATCCCGGAGTAACTCCAAGATCCCAATTTGTCGTAACTCTGACAGCCGGGGTAGGGCCAACTACAGTAATCCCTGTTTGCATGGGAAGGAAATCTCCCTTATGGATTTCTGAGGATCCTGAATAATTGAAATCCAAGATCCTTGGTTGCAGCGGGGTAGTCACTTCCACTAGTTTTTCGATTCCTTAACTTTCTCAATCTCCCGAAACAGTGCTTGGTTAGTCTTCCTCTGTTGTTCCATTTGTTATTTCATCTCCGAGAACAGATCGAGGATATCATTGTTTGATACAATCACAGGTCGACCAGCAGGTATTTTGGATCCCGAAAAACCCGTAGGAGTAGTTTCTTTGGCTGATTAACACTTTTTTGAAATGGAGGATGAGGAATAGGGTTGACTAAGCCAGAGCTCAAAGACGGAGCAGAAACATAATTTTTTTTGGATTGGGATGACATCTTTGAAAATAGCTTCGAAAGATAGTGACTGAACGCAAACTTTAGTAAAGATTTGAAGATGAAAAGCACCACTCGCCCCACGGTGGGCGCCAAATTGTTTTGGGTAAAAATTAACAAGACTAACTTTGTAACTAAATTTCGTTTGTGAGGTAGTGTGCTTGTAAAATCAATGTAAAACAAGGTAAGAACGTAAAAAGTGACACGAATGTTTACGAGGAAAGCCCTAGATCGTTCAGGATCTTCGGCATAAAACCTCGGGAGGTGACAATCGACACCTGCCTCATTACTTCAATAAATGGTAAAGAATTACAAGTGTTGAGCAGCAAATGATCTATATCTAAGTGTTACAAGACTGATTGCGAGTGTATTCTATTGCTAAGTGCGTTGTTGTGTGTTTTCTAATCGACCAAGCTGCTGATTTTATACAGAGATCATACAAACTAACTATCCGAGAATCCCGGAATCGACCATGTCTTCAAATATGACAGTTGGGGGTCGTTCTACGCGTCTTCTACACGTTTTTTTCAACTTCCAGACCGATTCTTCGGGGATTAAATCGACTTCACGTGTTTTACCTGCGTATTGATCAAGATAGAGGAAAGATACAACGGTTAGATAATAAGGAAATTAAGGATACCGAAACCTATCAGGATACCAAAGTATGTTGAAGATCCAGGATCCCTATCTGTAAAATGACCCCTAACACCTTCCTTATATTATTATTCCATGGACGGGCTGCTCGGAATGACATTCCATTCTTGGTCCCATTCTCACTGTTTAGACATTATCGCAAATGTCCGAATCTCTCAAACTATGACTCTGATACCAACTTGAAAGGACCCAAACAGAGATCCTCTCATAGTTGGCACAAACAAGCATAAACATAGTTCTTAAACATCGAATCAAAGATCACATACAGAGGAAGTCTATTAAATAATTTCATAACCAATTAAAACATTCAAACAATCATTGTCTAAAACAAAACTATAGCCATTGGAATGTCAGTCTTCAGAGCGAGAAACCCTCCAACCCAAGCTATCCAAGTCATTTTTTTTTTCCTTTCCTTTGTTACCTGATGTGCATACTAAAATTCAGCTAACGCTTGTGAGTTCAAGTTTTCAAATCTTTATAAAAGGGGTTTTACTTTCACATGCAATGTGTTTAAAACATATTTAATGAAAACATACCATATAGTACTATGTATATATATCATAGTAAAACTTTCAATAACATACTTAGTTATTATGTGCTCTGTTATTTAAGTCATACATTATGTGTCTATAATCTGTTTGTCTCTGTTTTCCCCAAAGGAACCTCTGTACTATCCCCGAACGAACCTCTGTTGTCCCCGAAGGAACCTATATGCTTAGTGACCGTCGTCACTAGAGTAACCTCCGCTACTCCTCTATGCCAGTTGTACAACATCACTAGTGTAACATCTAGGGTTTTTCTGATGCTATGAATTGTGTAATAATATAGTTTCAATTTCATTTCGCATTCAACACATTATGTCACAACAATTACTAGTTCTCAATGTGCATTAAATCCAGGGTTTCACTTTTTGCAAATACATACTACACTCACACACACACACACATATATATATATATACACACACACACACCTAATTACTAAACAAATCAAAAGATAAATAGACTAGTATCATGTGATTATAACTCCTTAAATGTATATGTATTTATTTATGAAGAATATACATACACACACACATATATATATATATTAGACTTTATCAAATAAAACATTTATACAATTTGTGTTTTATAGCAAACAGGATTTATCCCTTTATAAAATGTTATGTTTTTATATTTTATAAACTTTAAAATATATATATATATATATATATATATATATATATATATATATATATATATATATATATAAAGTTTTGTAAATAAGTAAAAACAAATAAAATTGTTCTTAAACCGATTTAATTGCTTTGAACCCTCCAAATCTGCTTGAACCCCCCTAATGAACCCCTCTCAATTTCCAATTTGAACCTTTTTCCCTCTATTTTGACCACAGAAAGTCAACAGGGACAAAATTGAATGCCTTAATCATTGAATTCATGGGTATTAACTCGATCAAATCATGCATAGACGTTATAACAGCCTTTTCGAACGTGTTCAGGGATTCAATTGCATCAAACTCGTGATTAAAATTCGTAAATCAATTCCGAAACCGTTCCAACCATAACCCAAATTCAATTCGCACGATCCGTGTAAAATTGGACTATAAAAACTGAATCCACACCTTCACAACAACAACTATGAACTCCCTACAACTCTATATTCAGTGTATTCCCTCTCCAGAACTCCGACGAGCTCAAGAAATTCCTATTCAGACATCCCTACCATTCTCCCTCAATCCGCAACCATTCCAGGTAAAATATGTTCCATTAGTTTCGTTTTAACTCAAGGATCAAAAGCCCCATGTTTTCGCGTTCGATCGGGTACGATTCGGGTGGGATTGGAACTAGGGTTTGGGACGGGATCGTGTGGGGAGGGAGACGAGTGGAGGTTGGGTGTTAAATACTTTTCGCATCTGATATAAACCAAGGCATACGGCTACGTCCACCGGTTAAAACCATTTAAACCCACATTTAAACCACTACCAAGCGACTGGTCTAGTGGTTTGTGCGTCTGATTGTCTCCGAGCAGACCCGGGTTCGAGTCCCGTGGTCTGAATTATTTTTTAATCATTTTTATAAACCTAATTTTAGCCCCATTTTTCTTATAAAAATTATTTTATAAAATTCCCAAGACCCGGGAATATTTATGAACCAAATTATTAAACTACAACTTTAATAATTATTTTAGAGAGAGTTAAAAACTAATAAAGTTTAATAAAAATTTATATAATTAATTATATGAAAACCTCTTCGGGATATTTTCTTATCCAATCACGTTATATAACTTATATTTATTTTCTTTTTCTCATTATTAACTTTAATGAGGAGTTAATGTAATTATGTAATTAAGTGTAACATTTTAACCTAATTATTTACATAATCAAATTAATATTATTTAAAAACTTATTTATAAATGAATTAATTATTTATATATGTATATATATATATATATATAGATTTAATTCTATATTAAACAAACGTATTATTTACAAATAGGGATACATCAACAAACTAAGCCCAATACCCTTATACGTTAGTCATTTGAGCATGTCATTGATACATATAAATCCGATCATAGGTTAAACTAGTGTTAGCTAAACAACTTGTGCAACTACCCGTACTTGTGCCTTACTTGTTAGATTACTTACTAGTGCTTCTATCCTAAGACTCTTATCTTTCTTACCCCTACCTATGTCATCATCAAAATCCATAAACCTCGTCAAGGCTTTAAATTCTAATAATTAGTAGAGAACATGTGCAATCTGGAAGGGTGACACTTGTATTCTGGGTTTTCTGTCTAGGAAAGCATTTCGTATAAATCCAAATCAACCGAAGGACCCGTATACTTTCTTGGGAATTCCTGGAATGAGTGTTCACTTATAGGCTAAAGCATGTCTTCCCGAAAACTATATGAATTTAAATAACCTTGATAAGTCATAGTATTCAAAAGGTTATATTACCAACAGAATACAACCCGAATATAATTATTCTTACCCTTATATTGTTTCTTCTATAACATGCCTCCTCGTCATGCCAACAAGACCAATAACAACGACAATGACCTTGCTGCCCTCTTTACTCAAACTTGTAAACCAACTCACTCAGGCCAACAACAACAGTAATGGAAATGCTACTTGTGGTGGTGGTGGTGGTGCCAACCCGCCCCAATGCACCTTCAAACACTTTAACTTATGCAACCCCATCAGTGGTTTGAAGGCATTGAAAACACTTTCCTCAATAGTGACTGCCCTGGCAATCTACGAGTCCGTTATGCTACGAGCGTCTTCCAAAAATGGGCTCTCACTTGGTGCAACGGTGAGAAAAGAAATAGAGGTGTTGATGTGGCAATGGCTTTGCCATGGGATGATGTGAAGAGGCTGATGACCGAGGAGTTCTGTCCTTGGAATGAAATGAAGAAACTGGAAGCTGAGTTTTGGGATCTTACCCAAAACAGTGGTGAAAGCTTGGTCTACACAACTCGTTTCCATGAGGTATTGAGAAGTACATAGGGGGACTACTTATCATTATCCAAGACACAGTGTTGGGAAGAAACCCCGCCACTCTTGAAGACGCTATACGCCTAGCCGCCACGTTAACTGACAACCACGTGAAGGAAGGTACGTTGACAAGAAAGGGTGCGAAGAAGATCAATGACCAGGCAACCCCATTTGAAAAGACAAAGGTAGACAAGCCCGAAACTTCTTTTAATAGTAAGAAGCGCAAGGCTAAGGACTTTGCTGTCGTTACCCCTGCTGCACCCATCACCCAAGTTGCACCTATGGCTTAGAATCCAGACAGAAGGCCATATGTAGGTGTCAATCCCCAATGTAACACCTGCAAGTATCATCACTACCCAACTGTATGGTTCCGTCTATGTACAAGTTGGGAATTATGGACATGTGGCTAACACTTGCCGAGCTGGTACTCCTGTTGCCCAAGCCAACCCAGGAAACCGAGTCAATCCACCAGCTGCCAACCAAGTTGTACATTCCATTGTTAATCGACGCGCTTGCTACGAGTGTGGTGACATAAACCACTTCTGGGATCATTTCCCAAGGTTGGTTAATACAAATCAGGGTGTGCTTTCAATATAAACACCAATCGCCCAAGCTAACAACGATGATGTTAATGGTAAGTTTCTCCTCAATAATCAATATGCTTCCATTTTATTTGATAACGGTGCCAATAGGAGTTTTGTTTCACACAAATTTGAACCATTACTTGCAAAAACACGAACTAAGTTAGAGAAAACCTTTACCGTTGAAGTAGCGGATGGAAATCCCATCACAATTGACTCTATTATCCGCGATTGTTCTCTCGAGCTTAACGAACACACTTTCCCTGTCAACCTCATACCGATGCAATTGTGAAGCTTTGATATCATCGTAGGAATGGATTGGTTATCCAACCACCGTGCCAAAGTCATATGTTTTGAGAAATGCATTCGAATTCCTCTTCCTTCAGGCGACACGTTGCGAATCTTTGGTGAGAAGCCTAATAGTGGACTCAAAATCATGTCTTGCACCATGGCCCAAAAGTACTTACGAAAGAAGTACGTAGCCTTCCTGGCACACATTGTGGAAAAGAAGGACAAAGGGAAAGAGATTCAAGACATTCCAATCATTCAAGATTTTCCTAAAGTATTTCCTGAAGATCTATCTGGACTGCCACCTGTACGACAAGTGGAGTTTCGCATCGACCTTGTGACCGGAGCCAATTCTGTACCAAAAGCTCCATACAGACTCGCACCTTCAGAGATGCAAGAACTTGTAAGCCAACTCCAAGAACTTGTCGGTAAAGGTTTCATCCTTCCAAGTCATTCACCCTGGGGTGCACCTGTCTTATTCGTCAAAAAGAAAGACGGTTCATTCCGGATGTTCGTTGACTATCGTGAACTCAACAAACTTACCATCAAGAACAGCTATCTATTGCCGAGGATTGACGATCTCTTTGAACAACTTCAAAGTTCAACCTTTTTCTCAAAGCTTGATCTTAAATCCGGTTATCACCAACTTCGTGTGCATGATGAAGAAATTCCAAACACCGTCTTTCGTACAAGATACGGTCACTACGAATTCATGGTTATGCCTTTTGGGCTAACCAATGCACTTGCGCTTTTCATGGACCTCATGAACCGTGTGTGCAAACCATATTTAGAAAAATTCATAATCGTCTTCATTGACGACATTCTGATCTACTCCAAGACTAAAGAGGATGATCCTAGAGCTATTGAAGAAAGAACAACTCTACGCCAAATTCTCCAAATGTGAATTTTGGTTGAATGAAGTTCAGTTCTTGGGTCACATTATCAACAAAAAGGGAATTCATGGGACCCTGCTAAGATCGAAGTTGTAAAGAATTGGTGCACACCTAAAACCCCTATCGAGGTTCATTCATTCCTTGGTTTAGAGGGTTATTATCGTCGATTCATCCCCAACTTTTTCAAGATTGTTGTCCTTCTCGCTGCTTTGACACATAAGGGTAAACCTTATGAGTGGGGACCAAAACAAGAAGAAGCTTTTCAAACTCTCAAACAGAAGTTCTGCAATGCCCCTATTCTAACCCTTCCTAATGGAAATGACGATATTGTTGTATACTATGATGCATCAAATCAAGGTCATGGTTGTGTCCTTATGCAACGAGGCAAGGTAATCGCTTATGCATCAAGACAACTTAAGATCCATGAGAAGAATTATACGACGCACGATCTCGAGTTAGGTGCGGTCAATTTCGCATTGAAGATTTAGAGGCATTACCTTTATGGCACAAAATGTGTGGTGTTTACTGACCACAAGAGTGTCCAACATATCTTCAATCAAAAGGAACTCAACATGAGACAGAGACGTTGTGTTGAACTTCTTAACGACTACGATTGCGAGATTCGTTACCATCCTGGTAAGGCGAATGTCGTAGCCGATGCCCTAAGTCGTAAAGAGCACATTACACTTCATAGTGTCAAGATTCAAACCGACATCCAAATCCGCATCCTTTAAGCTCAACATGTCTCGGTCACTAAGGGTAACATGTACGAAGAAATGTCATGTGGAGTTGAACTTCAATTAGAAACCAAACCCAATGGCTTATTTTACTTCTTAGATCGTATCTGGGTTCCCGATCGTGACGATCTCCGTACATTCCTTATGAACCAGGCACACAAAACTTGTTATTCCATACATCCCGAAGCGGATAAACTGTATAAAGACCTTCACCTGTAATATTGATGGCCCGGTATGAAGAAAGACATTGCCCTTTATGTAGCAAAGTGTCTTACTTGCTCAAAGGTCAAAGCCGAACATAAACGTCCTTCCCGATTACTTGAACAACCAGAAATCCCCGTATGGAAATGGGAGAATATAGCCATGGACTTCATTACCAAACTCCCTCGCACCTCCGGTGGTCATGACAGTATATGGGAATCATTGGCAGTCTTACCAAGTCAGCCCACGTCTTGCCGATCCGTGAAGACAGTCGAGTTGAGAAATTAGCTTGAATTTACATTGACGAAACCGTGAGTCATCACGGTGTTCCTTTAAACTGATGGTCAAACCGAGCGAACAATTCAAACTGATGGTCAAACCGAGCGAACAATTTAAACTCTCAAGGATATGCTTTGAGTGTGTGTCATTGACTTTGGTGGCAGTTGGGATTCTCATCTAGCCTTGATTGAATTCTCATACAACAACAACTACCATAACATGGCTCCATTTGAAGCCCTTTATAGCCGTAAATGTCGTTCACCCATTTGTTGGATCGAGATTGGTGAAGCATAAATCACCGGTCCCGAGTTGATATAAGAAACATCCGACACGATCATTCAAATCCGTGACAATATTCGAGTAGCGAGGATTCAACAAAAGAGCTATGCCGAAAAATTACGAAAACCCTTAGAATTTCAAGTCGGGGACCTGATGCTTTTAAAGGTGTCTCCCTGAAAGGGCGTGGTCCGTTTTGGGAAAAATGGCAAATTAGCGCCTCGCTATGTGGGTCCGTTCAAGATCCTTGATAAGATTGTAAAAGTGGCTTATAAGCTCGAATTATCCCCAGAACTCAGCAATGTGCATCCAACCGTTCACGTATCCAACCTACAGAAATGTCTAGCTGACGAGAATCTTCACATTCCGCTTGACGAAGTGCACATTGACGACACTATGCACTTTATTGAAAAACCCGTGGGGATTATGGATCATGAGATTAAACAGCTCAAGCGAAGCCATATCCCTATTGTTAAAGTTCGTTGGAAATCTAAATGTGGCCCAGAGTTCACATGGGAACGTGAGGATCAAATGAAACTCAAATACCCTCACCTCTTTTCTGATTCAGTAGCTTCAACTATTGAATTTCGAGACGAAATTCCCTAAACTAGAGGATATTGTAACATTTAGGGTTTTTCTGATGCTATGAATTGTGCAATAATATAATTTCAATTTCATTTCACATTCGTTACATTATGTCACAATAATTACTAGTTCTCAATGTGCATTAAATCCAAGGTTTCACTTTTTGCAAATATATATATATATATATATATATATATATATATATATATAATTACTAAACAAATCAAAAGATAAATAGATTATTATCATGTGATTATAACTACTGAAATGTATATGTATTTATTTATGAAGAATATATATATATATATATATATATATATATATATATATATATATATTACACTTTATCAAATAATACATTTATATAATTTGTGTTTTATAGCAAACGGAATTTATCCTTAACTGATAACCATAACACAACAGTTATCCTTAAATGATAGGCAGTCTTACCAAGTCAACCCTTTATAGCCGTAAATGCCGAAAAATGACGAAAACCCTTAGAATTTCAAGTCGGAGACCTGATGCTTTTAAAGGTGTCTCCTTGAAAGGGCGTGGTCCGTTTTGGGAAAAAGGGCAAATTAGCGCCTCGCTATGTGGGTCCGTTCAAGATCCTTGATAAGATTGTAAAAGTGGCTTATAAGCTCGAATTACCCCCAGAACTCAGCAATGTGCATCCAACCGTTCACGTATCCAACCTACAGAAATGTCTAGCTGACGAGAATCTTCACATTCCGCTTGACGAAGTGCACATTGACGACACTATGCACTTTGTTGAAAAACCCGTGGGGATTATGGATCATGAGATTAAACAGCTCAAGCGAAGCCATATCCCTATTGTTAAAGTTCGTTGGAAATCTAAATGTGGCCCAGAGTTCACATGGGAACGTGAGGATCAAATGAAGCTCAAATACCCTCACCTCTTTTCTGATTCAGTAGCTTCAACTATTGAATTTCGAGACGAAATTCCCTCAACTAGAGGATATTGTAACATTTAGGGTTTTTCTGATGCTATGAATTGTGCAATAATATAATTTCAATTTCATTTCACATTCGTTACATTATGTCACAATAATTACTAGTTCTCAATGTGCATTAAATCCAAGGTTTCACTTTTTGCAAATATATATATATATATATATATATATATATATATATAATTACTAAACAAATCAAAAGATAAATAGATTATTATCATGTGATTATAACTACTTAAAAATGTATATGTATTTATTTATGAAGAATATATATATATATTACACTTTATCAAATAATACATTTATATAATTTGTGTTTTATAGCAAACAGAATTTATCCCTTTATAAAATGTTATGTTTTTATATTTTATAAACTTTAAAATATATATAAATGTATATATATATATATTTATATATTTATATAAATATAGTTTTGTAAATAAGTAAAAACAAATAAAATTGTTCTTAAACCCATTTAATTGCTTTGAACCCTCCAAATCTGCTTTAACCCCCCTAATGAACCCCTTTC
This sequence comes from Smallanthus sonchifolius, assembly GCA_023525975.1. NCBI lineage: Eukaryota > Viridiplantae > Streptophyta > Magnoliopsida > Asterales > Asteraceae > Smallanthus > Smallanthus sonchifolius. Next base: position 101,329,434 of record CM042019.1, read on the forward strand.
ACATTCCAATTTGAACCTTTTTCTTAACTTTGACCCTTTTCCCTCTATTTTGACCACAGAAAGTCAACATATACAAAATTGAATGCCTTAATCATCGAATTCATGGGCATTAACTCGTTCAAATCGTGCATAGACGTTATAACAGCCTTTTCGAACGTGTTTAGTGATTCAATTGCATCAAACTCATGATTAAAATTCGTAACTCAATTCCAAAACCGTTCCAACCATAACGCAAATTCAATTCGCATGATATGTGTAAAACTAATCTATAAAAACTGAATCCACACCTTCAAAACAACAACTATGAACTCCCTACACCTTTGTATTCAGTGTATTCCCTCTCTAGAACTCCGACGAGCTCAAGAAAATCCGATTCGGACATCCCTACCGTTCTCCCTCAATCCGCAACCATTCTAGGTAAAATATGTTCCATTAGTTTCGTTTTAACTCAAGCATCAAAAGCCCCATGTTGTCACGTTCGATCGGGTACGATTCGGTTGGGATTGGAACTAGGGTTTGGGACGGGATCGTGTAGGGAATGAGACGGGTGGAGGTTGGGTGTTAAATACTTTTCGCATTTGATATAAACCAAGGCATACACCCAGGTCCACCGGTTAAAACTCATGACTATTAAGGGGGAGGTCGCGGGTTCGATTCCAGCCCCTTACCTCACTCCTTTTCCTTTTTCATGCATGGAACCCGACTCCCACTTGTGTCACTGTTAAAACCGTTTAAGCCCACATTTAAACCACTACCAAGCCACTGGTCTAGTGGTTTGTGCGTCTGATTGTCTCCGAGCAGACCCAGGATCGAGTCCCGTGGTCCGTATAATTTTTTTAATCATTTTTTCAAACCTGATTTTAGCCCCATTTTTCTTATAAAAATTATTTTATAAAATTCCCAAGACCCGGAATATTTATGAACCAACTTATTAAACTACAACTTTAATAATTATTTTAGAGAGAGTTAAAAACTAATAAAGTTTAATAAAAATTTATATAATTGATTTTATGAAAACCTCTTCGGGATATTTTCTTATCCAATCACGTTATACAACTTATATTTATTTTCTTTTTCTCATTATTTAATTTATGAGGAGTTAATGCAATTATGTAATTAAGTGTAACATTTTAACCTAATTATTTATATAATCAAATTAATATTATTTAAACACTTATTTATAAACGAATTAATTATTTATATATGTATATATATAGATTGAATTCTATATTACACAAATGTATTATTTACAAATAGGGATACATCAACCAACTAAGCCCAATACCCTTATACGTTAGTCATTTTAGTATGTCATTGATACATATAAATCCAATCATAGGTTAACCTCGTGTTAGCTAAACTACTTGTGTAACTACCCGTACTTGTGCATTCATGCTACATATCCAAGTGAGTTTTACATAGCCCCTCTTTCATATTTACATCTTTAGGGTGAAACATGATTACATTCAAAATATTTGAAATTATTACAATTCAAACATTATGATCATGTGTGCAATTTGTGCCTTATGCTTGAACACTATTTGTGCGAACAACATTTACATACTTTTTTTGCATAGTGCAAGTGCAATCATTAACTCTGTACAAGCCAACGGTATACAATGATAGATCTGTTGAGTCTGACCAACCCACTCGGTTAGGGTGATTGTTACCGAAAACACTTTAGGATAACATTTGAGTTATGCCTATCGGTCACAAGGTTTGATTGTGCGCCCCATTTTAAACTATAGTGGTTCTCCATAATTGCCCTATTAATCCATGTATCATATGAATTGTACACAAAATATTGATTACACTTGTTGTGCTAAAACCTATGTATACTCACCAACTTTTTAGTTGACTCTGTTTTTTTCATGTTTCAGGTGCCAATAATTGAGAGTTATCTCAAGAGTCATCACGTAGGAAGTTGCAAGACCTGGTTAATAAATTAAACTTTGTTTGAAGTATTGTGTTCTCTGTTTGTCTTTGTTTTGATGAAACAATTGTTATGAATTTGGGTTTAATGAAATATGCAACTTTAGTATGATCATGTGCTTATGAACAGTCTACAAGTCCCCCCTCGATGTATTCCGCCGTCGGTTGGGGTGTGACAACCAGTTAAAGTGCCATGCCGAGCACTGTCCCTGTTATTCATATGGCAGTCATGAACTCAGGCCATTACGCTGCCATAGGCTTCGGGTAGCACTATCCTCTAGGACTACGCTACTAACTCAAGACTTTATTCTGCGTACCCGTACTCTGACATATTAGACAATTTATTTGACTTATCTCTTTCTTTCTGTTATTTATAAAACATATAGTTTATATAAACATGTACTCTATTCTTTTTCTTGTTTACAAAACGTTTAGTATTGTAAACATGTACTTTGTTCTTTCTTTCTTGTTTATAAAATTTTAGTATCATAAACATGTACTATGTTCTTTCTTTCTTGTTTATAAAACGTTTGGTTATTATAAACCTGTACTATGTTCTTTCTCAGTCTAAGAGGCGTCACTCACAATCTGAATCGATGATTAATAAAACATTAATTCTACACTTCCTACTAATTCAGCGTAACTAGGCAGTTTTCTTTCTGAGATCTCAGCGAAACTAGATTAGTTTCACTTCATGTGTCGCAATGAAACTAGGTAGTTTCGCTTCCTATGAACTTAGCGAAACATTGTAGTTTCGCTTCTCTGTTAGTTTCGCTTCTCTGTTAGTTTTGCTTGGTTGTCTTCCTCGCAGAAACCTTAATTCTGCATGCTAACGGCGGCTGATCTCACAAACGACCAAGATTCTAACTTTTTACGTTCAAAACGTTTGTTTAACTCTTGTGAATCTAGATATATGGTTTATTTCACGTTTAACACGTAAAAATCCGTTCTTTTTGTGTTATAAATCCAAAAACCCATTTTGAACACAAACTCAGATCTAGGACGAATGGTTACCTGTTCATGCTTGATTCTTCTTTCTAAGTAGTCCAGAGACAAATACCGATGATCTTGGAGCTCTTTGGGAGCATAACCCGACTTTCTCTCTATAGAAATTTGGAAAATGGTGAGAATGAAGAGGAGGGGGTGGTGGCTAGGGTTCATAGGCCCTTCCCCTCCCTTCTTCCTTCCTTTCATATTTATTCCCGTTCGACCCTCGACTTTCTATTTCTTTTATTTTTCGAACCCCATTTATTTGATTTTCATTTTTTTGGGACGTTACTGTCACACCCCGCTAGTGGCGGAAACGCAGAATATAACAGATAAATCGGTTCATAACACATTGTTTATAAAGTTACTAAAGCATAACCTTCGATACCTAAAAGATAAGTTTTGATACATACTTATGAGTTTTGTTCACTTCATTGTTTACATAAACCACTTAGATGTCTCCCAAAAGTTAACATGAAAATAGTCCTTGATGAACCAAAAGCCTAGCATCACATAACTATGCCCAAGCTTAGGGGTTTGGATTCGTACCTGAAAAGCATGTTTAAAACAGACGTGTCAACTAAAAAGTTGAGTGAGTTCCACATGTTTTGATATAAGATATATACAAAAGAACATGTTTTGTTCTTTAAGAACATGTTTTGTTTAAAGCACATGAGTGATGTAATTATGATAAGTGCACAAGTGAAACCTTGACAGATTTTGATAACCAACGAAACAAACAAGAACAAACGCCCCAGTTTTGATTCTATGTCTAACACAACATAGTTTTGATGTATATACATGGATATGTGCAATAGTATGCTTTGTGGCGCTACCATGTCAATTGGGCTAGTCAGAACAAATAGTACTATTCACAGTATCCATCGGCCATTACAGTTAATCAACTTGTGTGTGGGGACTTTGCGTGTTAGAGTTTACTTAGAAATCTCACATCAAAGATCAGTTATCATATGCGTGTGTATGTAGAAACACGCTTTTTCACCAAAATATTTGATAAAGTTTAAAAAGAGCGGGGCTATGAGCTCACGATGCTCATATCATGTTCACAAAAATGTTTAAATGTTTCATGTAAAATGAAACTGATTTGTGTTCTCAAGAATGTTTGATAGTATGCTTTCCCCCAAAGATTGAAATATGTAAAAAGAGGGGCTATGAACTCACCTCGATGTCCAGCTAAATGTATCAACATAATGCAATCACATTGTATGCAAATAATCACCATCGAAATCCCTAAATGCAATTACAGTAACAACTTTTGTTATTAGGGTTAACCTAATTCACATGCGCTTGAGCTCTATTGATTCGTTAAGCTATAACACTAATATGATGATTGTTAATGGATTACCATTTATTGATTAGGTAATGATTACCTATCTCGAGTAGGGATTTCCGACTAATATATATTTGTTTATATAAATTACTATATGTTTCTCAGTTAACCTTCTATTTTCGTATAATGAACACACACACACACACACACACACACACACACACATATATATATATATATATATATATATATCTACGGATTCAAATATAATATAAAAATTCCTTTTGATTTAATTCAAAATATGAATATATATATTCATACATTTATATACGAATTCATTTATATAAAATATATACCAATGCTATTCATCAAACTTTTTAGTCGGTGTTATTTTAATAAAGATCCAAATGTGCTTATGTCTATGATATATTTATAACAACTATGTTCGTTATCCAAAATGTCCCAAATATATATACATATACATGTTGTACATGATAGTTTTTATCTCATAACATAATACAAATAATACGTACATATCAAACATTAATCACATAAAGGTTTTGGTTTCAATGTATATTAATAATTATTTTTATGTACACGTATTGTCTAGAGCTCAAGTCTTATAACTGAACACGCGCCTAATTTAAATGCTTAAATACAAAGTATTTAACACGTATGTACCTTTTCGTACGATCTGCTAATGAACCGACACGTCCTAAGCCGCACCATTTTACACAATAGCTAAATTTGATCGTCTTTTACTTTTGTTAACCAAGGTCCAAAACTATCCAAATGAACCAATCTTTTTAATATAGTTCGTATCTAGACCAAACAGACTCCGAATCGGGTGAGTCAAAAGCCTATGGTCTCGTATCGTCTCACCGGTTGCTAGACAACTGTCACCATCTCCGTCCGACACTGTCTGCCGCCACGTGTCCGAAAAATATCTCCGTTTCGTAACCAAACTCTTTCATATGGATTATACGTGTCGCTAGGAGCCTGAAAATATAATTTTCGTGGAAAATCCCTAAACGAAACCTCGCCGAAGTTACGTATTCTCACCGAAAAACTTTGATATCTCTACTTTTCTGTTTCAAATCCGCCGATCAATACACCGGAATGAAACCCGGCCATCCAATTCAACTAATTCAATCAGTATAAAAAATCTAACTAGTCGGTATACAAACTAAACTCGGGTCTTACCCTTAAACTAAAGATATGCTCAAAAATTAGAATAAGGTGACTGGAATTGTAACATCAGAGCCACCATCACTGAGGTGGTCTCCTCCATCGTTTCCGCTGTCATCCATGGCGGTCTCCGTCATCCCCGTCATCGCCGTCATCCTCTTATTATAAGAGCCAACACCACCACTGCCATGAGAGCCTCCATCTCCGTCGTCGCGTCACTTTCGGCACCACCACTGCCTGCCGTCAGAGAGAAAGGAAGGGAAAAATGGAAAGGATGATAGGTGGTGTCGCCTTTGCTGGGTCGCCAGAGGGGTTGCCGGAGGTAGCTGACCTCCTCCCCTCTTCTCTCTGATCTCTCTCATAACACACACAAATATGTGTAAGGGTTTGTGTTTGTTGCTTTCTCTCTCTCCCCATACGAATATGTGTGTGATATTTGTGGGCTTGAGATTTGGTTTGTGATTAAGAAAAAGAATATTATATATATATATATATATATATTGTGATACATGTCAATTTCAGGTTAATATCCATACCTGGCCATTACTTGATTTCATATGATTACACATGCATCATACTTAATTATAGAGTAGTTAATTACATGTTTCATATAGCAAGTCCATTCATTTCATTTTAATTCATGCATCGCATCCGGATTACCGGGTCACACACGCGTCCTGTCACATGAACGTTTGTGAATTATAGAAATAATATTTAGTATAAATTGCATTTAATACTGTGATTTATTATTTCATGCTCAGATAAATTTTTTCAGAATTTTTAAAGTAACTTTATTTTAACGCTTTTTAAGTGGATACGCGATATGTGCCAACAACTCTAAATGGGTTTTAATAAAAATGATTGTTTTATGCTTTGGGCTTAAATAATTCAGCATTTTAAATTCTTAGTCCATTTAGGAGCCCAGTCTTTCATTAAAAGCCTTAAAAGATGGAAAAAGCCCAAACTTAAATCACTTAAAATACCTTAAACCCTCACACTCCATGATTTTACCCTAACACAAATTTGCATACCCTAGCCCCCCCCCCCCTCATTCTTGGCCGCCACCCTTAGGGGAGCCACCGTTCTAAGTCCATTGCAAGGTGATTCAAGGTGCTAGGAGCTAATTTCACCTCCATTCTACCTTCATACTTGGAATTTGTAAGTGTTTACCCATTTCTTTTTGTTTTTTTCGGCCATATGGTGATACACCATCCATCCAAACGAAATTCTATGTTACTAGGTCCTTAATCCATGTGTTTATCAAAAGGTTTTCATAATAATGAGTTGACGACACATATTGGTACATTTGGTGCATATAAATGCTTGTTTGATGTGTATATTGCTCGTTTCTATATATAAAAAGTTTGATGGTTATGATTTTGTAGAAATGTGCATATGATATGTTTGAAGGTTTGAATGATACATGTGTTGGTAGAATGAGTAGGAAGTATGATTTTTTTTTGTTGAAATGTATGATTTACACCATTTTTAGGTCGTTTCTATAAATAGAAACTTTATTGTTTTGTATTTTGAGTTATTGGGTTATAATGGATAATAACATGCTAGAATGGTTTTATAACATCTATTAACATGATATTTACGATTATTTAAAGTTACACATGTGTAGGAGGTCGTTTGACCACTTTCCTAAAAAGGAAATTTTATTGGAACATATTTTGTCTTTGTATGTTATAAATGTCCAAAATAGGTTAAATAGCATTGTTATCATATTTTTAGATGATTTATGAAAGAATATGTGATTTAAAGTGTTACTATGACCCGTTTTGGAAGACCTTGCTAATAAAGGAAACTTTATTGATTTGAAAACTTCATCTTTGCTTTAAATGGAATGTGTAGGAATAGAACCATGTTCGTAGAATTCTACTAGGATAATTTCATATATAGTTTATTTAATTGAGCTATAATGCATAAAGGGTACTAAAACCCTAAATGTCCAAAAAGGGAAACTTTGTTATGTAATGAACTAGTATACAAGATATCATGTTATGTTACTTGTTCAAATGTATTGTTTTGTTAACATGTTATGGAATATGGTATAAGGATGTACAAACGCTATGTGTACTTACTAGACTTGATGACTAAGACATATGTAGTGGTATGACACCTACTTATACAATTAATTGAGACTATGTGTTACTACTTATGACATGAACATATGCAAGCCATGTTACTTATTATATCACATTTACTTATGCAAATACTTGAAACATGTGTGTTATGTCATAAGGTGTTACTTATGTGTTACTTGTACATGTCTTCACCATATGTCACAAACGGGTCGTCATGTCACACTTGGTCAAGGTTGGTCGACATTGGTCAATATTGGTCACACTTAGTCAACATTGGTCAAAATTGGTCAAACCTTGGTCACCTTTGGTCAAACCTTTTCAACACGTCAATGTAACCTTTCAACATTGAGTCGTTTGGATGAATGTGGTTACATAAACCACGTTTACCTTTCATAGACCTTATAGCCTTAATATTTCTAGGGCTCGGATAGGTCAGTTGTCCGGACTTGCTAGGATTCTCGTATTTGCTTTTCATACTTCATTCACCTCATTCCTAGGTGAGTTTTCACGGCCCCATTTTACTTAATTTTCCATTTGGGGGAGATACATGCTAAATCATTTTCTTTCTTAATCGTATGACGTTACTTTGATTTCGCTTTAATATATATAAGTGGGTGAATTTCTCGCACGTAAAGTCCTCTCATAGTCGAACCGTTAATTATTTCACAGAGCGAGGTGATCATGAATAGAACTATTGGGTTTAACAACTCCCACCCGGGTTAGTTAGTCACGCTAACTCTGTCTGGGAGTCAAACGGGTGCATCATTGGCCTAATCCGATGCGTGCTGGGCACGTAAGAGGCAAAATGCTAGTTTCTGCATTCCTTCGTTGAGCTTCGGTTTCGGTGAATGCTTATATAATTAATGTTTATTGTCTGATCAAAAATCAAATCACTAGTATACATGCGTACTTTTACACTGTTTTTCATTTCTTTACTGTTACTTAAACCTGGGAACTCACCAACCCTGGTTTGACACTTTAAGCATGTTTATCTTAGGTCGCTAAACATCCATGCATGGACTAGGGTTGCACTTCAGGAGTCTCATTTCATGTTTTCATTAGAAGCTTAGGTTTATGGGAACCTAAATATTTATGCTTCTATATTTTGATACTATTACTGTTGCTTCTGCACATTACATTCCGCATTTTCAAACTCTGTATTACTTATTTGTTTTTGTATGATGTTCAAACGGAATGTCTTTTCAAAAACCATTTAGAGGTCGTTCGAAATGACCAGGACCGATGATCCTTGACAGTCACAACCCGCAGGTAACCCGCTGTGGAATTTCAGGGTGTGGCAGATTGGTATCAGAGCCCTGGTTATAGAGAACTAAGTTACATTTAATGTGCTTAGACTATAATTATACGCTCACTTAGGTCACATCACATCATACATACATGAGTACATTGGATTACCCAATATTGACTTGTTACAGGATGTCAACATCATCGGACCCTATTGTGATCTCTGACTCGGAGGAGGAGTACACTCCAGCCACACCACTATCACCAGCAGAGCCATTGACCCTCTTCACCACACTCTTCTAGTGACGAGGAACCGATGGAGGACTTTGAGGAAGTCGAGGAGACACACCCCGAGGAGGATCCTGAGGAGGATCCCGAGAAGGTGGCAGATGATGTACCAGCCCACAGGGGCGATGGGGATGCCCACGAGGGAAGTGATTCAGGCGAGTCAGTGCGCTACTGAGTATTACACGGGGACTCTTTGTCCGATGACGGCTCTAGTCTACCATCACCTCGGCATACCCGGCACCACCGTCACAATTACTTGCATCTAGAGGAGCGAAAACCAAGGACCGGTTCGATCATCTGACATTGCAGGACCATTAGCCAAGAAGGCCCGGATTTCACCATCAGACACCTCATCTATTGGAGGATCAGCTGGACCATCTTAGCCACCACCCTACTAGCTCTGGCCTACGGGGGAAGTGTTACCGATACTTGCGTTGCGTAGAAAATTACATGATGCTGACATCTCGTCCCTCGAGGACGAGATTGACTTGACCGACCAGGCACTTATGGTTATGCGCGACCGGGTTGAGGCTACCGAGGATAGAACTCGAGAGGCGGAGCAGAGGGCCGCAGCTACAAAGACCACGCTACAAACCCTACAGGGACAAGTAGCGGTACTTATAGAGGACCGACCGAGAGAGACTGTCAGGATCCCCGCCCTATCTAGCCGCCTGGCGGAGACATAGGGATGGCACATCAGAGAGCTGCTATAGCAAAGCACCGAGCCTCATTTGCCGATTCCACAACCCTAGCAGCGGAACTTAGGGCAAATACAGTCAGGGAGGAGTTAGAATGATGTGTGATGGACGGTATATAAAAACTAACTATAAAACCTAACCTAAACCCTCAAGCTTTACATTTATAAATCGAGACTCAACCTAATTTTAGACCACACAACCGACAAGTGTATCGACCAATGTAGCAAAGTCAAATGAAGTCTGGATATCGAACCCACGAGACACTAGTGACAACTCTATCTAGACTCTGACTCAACTAACTAAACTGAATTATAAATGGGGGGTTTTGTGTTGGGAACTATAACTAATGAACTCCTAACTATCGACACCAAATATAAAGCAAAATACTTTAGACAACTCACAAATGGGGAAAGCACTACCTAGACTTTGAATCCTATGCATATACCTTGGAAATCTCTCAGATATGGAAACTATGATGGAACGAGGCTCTTAGAATGCGACCCGCTTAGACAACCTAGTGGATCCTAGATCATTCTCCGGGTGTGACCAAAAAGGAAACCTAAGGGACGTGTGAAACTCACCAGTTAGTCGGATCACCTCTCAGCTATCTCCAACAACACTAAAGTACTCGCTAGACAGATTACCTCTCAGTCTCACTATCTCAATACACCTTTTAGTGCAAGGAGTAACCTGAATTCACTTGACAAGACATGGAATAACAATGATGCTAAAGAAACCTAGGAAACCCTTTTTTCAGAGCAGTCGACCTAAAAACCCTAACACCAAATATTACCCGACAACTTCGCACCTTTCAGCTATTGAAGTAGGCAGAATACTCAACCCTAACAGACTTTCAATCGATGATCCTATGGATATAACGTAGTAAACCATAAACCAATCACATGCACACAGCTAGCGACCTAATATGCGACCATACATGAAAGACATTCACAAAGCAGCATATGGAACATTCAACAGATCATAAATCAAGATTAAATACGCAAATACATTCAATCAAACAAAACCAAGTTCTTTACTTTAATGTTAATCCATCAACAAGAAACCGAAATTCAAAATCAATCCAAATAACAACGCATAATCATCAAAATCAAGGTAGTTCAAGAAATCTAGCCTACTACCATCATCAAAACATAAACACAAAGTCTAATATTCAGAATCATGACGCAAGATAGATGAATCAATTAGAAAAAGATACGAAACATAAACCGAAAAGACGATAATCCAATCGATCCACGCATCCAACGCTTCAATCCTTGATCCCTTGAGACTTCTCCCACTCAAAACAGCTAAAAAGATTCAACCTTTTTTGTCTTGAATCGACTTTCAAACCCTAGAAACGAACTCATCCTTTTATACCAAGAAAATAGCTAAAAATCCCCATAACTGGGGTCTCCCGTGTACCGCGAGGCCCAGAGTAGCCACCTCTCGCGTACCGTGAGAGACCAGCTTCACAAGCGCGTTTCCTGAAAACACACCCATCGCGTACCGCATGGGGGAAGTCCATCATGTCTCGCGTACCGCGAGGAACACACCATCACAGAAAGTTTCATCCTTTGATCGGTTTTCCTCGTTCGCTCGTTCCTTCACCATACTTGCTCGTTTAAGCTCCAAACTCACCCGATTACCTATAAAACAAGGCACAAGTAAATACTTACTATAATAGACTCAATACGACTCGAAAACTACATAAAAAAGACACGAAACACTACGAAAATGGATGTGTGCTTTGCAGCACATCATAGAACCCGCTAGGGTTCTGATGATTCTCTATACCCTATTACGCTCGGCCGTCTTGCAGAGTGGTACCTTTCCACCTTCAGTTTGATTAGCCTATCATGAGCGGGCTATGCTCACGCAATATTTTGAGATTTTACTTGTTTTGGAGGAGTGTTTGCTCCTGAAAATACTTTGTTCTTCATACAACTTATTTATCAAGTGTTTATCTTTTGATTATGTTGCATGCTTGATTGATTGTTGTATGTTATCTTGTGCACATGTGTTGGTTGTTATATATTACACAATATATAAAATTTGTTATCATTGTGACTATAAAGAAGCATGCCGCCCAAGAGAACTAACTGCAACTCGGGAGAAAGCGGAACATCCATGACCGCAGCCCAGATAGAGGCTCTCATCGCCCAACTCATGGCAGACGCCCTTGCAGACCAGGAAGCCAATCGATCCAGTGGAGGATCAGGTGGGAATGGCTGGAATGGAGGTACAATGCATGCCTAGAGGCAACGTACATACTTACATACGATAAACTTTCTATCACAGATAACTGAATCTAAAAGCAACCCACCTTGACTATACGGAATCCGAAAACGAGAAAGAAACTGTTCCTTCAAGGACTTTATGAATTGCAAGCCGCATATCTACACTGGAGCAGAAGGAGCAGTGGGACTGCTAAGCTGGATCGAGAAGGTCAAGTCAGTGTTCAGCATGAGTCATTGTACACCGGAAAACCAAGTCATGTACGGAGCTGGAACTTTTTAGGGTCAGGCCCTCTCCTGGTGGAACTCCTACATCCAAACTCTGGGGTTGGAAAATGCCAACGCCATCCCCTAGGAAGAATTCAAATACATGCTAAAGGAGGAATATTGTCCCCGCAATGAGCTACAAAAGCTGGAACAGGAGTTCTGGAACTTGAAAATGGAGGGTGCTAATATTACGGGATACACCGCGAGGTTTCACGACCTGGCACGGTTATTTCCGCACATTGTTACGCCCGAATACAAGCAGATTGAGTGATATATTTGGGATTTGGTGCCTCAGATACAGATTATGGTCACTTCTGCTGAACCCACAGCCATCCACAACGTTGTGAGATTGGCTCATAACCTCACTGACCAGGCCGTCCGTCAGGGACTATTTTCCAAGAAAGAGAATTATGTGAAAATCTTCGACAACAAGTGAAAGTGGGACAGCAACCTTGCTAAACCACTTGTGAAGAACGTTCAGAAGAAACAAGAACCGGCCAGGGTGTTTGTTGCTAACCAACCTGAGAAGAAAGCAAAGGGCGTGTACACCGGAACCCTACCAAAATGCAATATGTGTCAATTTCCTCATAATGGCACTTGTGAAGATTCCCGGTGCAAAAAATGCAAGCGTTTTGGCCACACGGCCCAGAACTGCCAGCTAGTTGAACAAGCCCCGACCGGCAGGGGAGACCGCGGATGTTTCGGGTGCGGTGAGCCTGGAAATGCAAATGCTCGGGGCAGGGCGTTTGTGATTGGAGCAAGCGAAGCTAGACAAGACCTTAACATTGTTACTAGCACATTTCTTGTAAACAACTATTATGCTTCTACCCTATTTGATACGGGTGTCAACAAAAGCTTTGTGTCCACCGAGTTTAGTTTATTACTTGTTATTACACCAATTGCACTAGATTACCTGTACACGGTAGAACTAGTGGATGGTAAAGTAATTGAGACAGAACAAGCAATTCCCGGTTGTGTCCTGACGTTAGCTGACCACCCATTCACTATAGACCTATTGCCGGTAACACTGGAAAGTTTCGACGTAGTCGTCGGAATGGACTGGTTGTCCAAGAACCAAGCCGAGATCGTATGTGATGAGAAGATCGTTCGCATTCCACTTCCGAATGGAGAAACACTAGCGATTCAAGGAAATAAGAGCAGTACAGCACTGAGGATCATTACCTGCATGAAGGCCCAGAAATACTTACGAAAAGGTTACCATGCGATCCTAACGCACGTAACGAAAAAGAAAGCAGAAGAGAGAAAGATCGAGGACATTCCGATCGCCCAAGACTATCTGAAAGTATTCCCCGAAGACCTGCCCGGACTTCCACCACAACGGCAAGTTGAGTTCCGGATTGATCTCACACCAGGAGCTGCTCCGATAGCAAGGTCACCTTACCGACTGGCACCATCGAAAATACAGGAATTGTCTAATCAATTACAGCAACTGTTAGAAAAGGGTTTCATCAGACCAAGCACCGGTCTTATTTGTTAAGAAGAAAGACGAATCATTCCATATGTGCATCGATTACCGAGAACTGAACAAAGTGACGATCAAGAACCGATATCCACTACCAAGGATCGATGACATGTTTGACCAATTATAAGGGTCAGGCTATTACTCAAAGATCGATCTGCGGTCGGGATACCACAAGCTCTGAATTCAGGAGGATGACATTCCAAAGACCGCTTTCCGAACTCGTTACGGTCACTACGAGTTCATGTTCATAAAATTTGGGTTAACCAATGCACCAACCGTATTCATGGACCTCATGAACCAAGTGTGCAAATCGTACTTGGACAAATTCATGATTGTGTTCAAAGACTATATCCTAATCTACTCACGGAGTAAAGAGGAGCATGCTGAGCATTTGAAGTTAATCATGGAATTGCTAAAAGAGGAGAAATTTGTGACAATCCGGACTTTTTAGTCTAACTCCGTTATTTAAATCCAGTTAAAGTTAACCTATTTAACTTATCTCAAACCCTAGGGACTAATTCTGTCAATATTCAAACTCAAACTCCAAGGACTAGTTGTGTAATATCCTTAAACCATTCGGTTGACTTTTCAAAGTCAAAATTGTACTCCTGTTGACTTGTGCTAGTCAAACTAACCATGTTCTAACCTCAATTCAAACCACAAGGGTTATTTCTGCCAAGTTCTAAACTCCAACACAGAAAACAGAGGGATCAATTCTGTACCCTAAGTTGATTTCTGTTTGCCTTTCTCAAGTCAAACTCACAGTATTCAATCCAAATCAATCCCACGATAGTTTCAACGTAAATATTGAAACTGATTACACACGTTTAAGGGATTAACAGTCGTAACTAACAGATTAATCATCATAATTTATTCGAATTAACTCTAATTATGAGGATTAAAAAAGAAACCGGCGATTTCATGAACTTATACTAACGAATTCATCGAATTCTTCGAATTAGGATACCAATTTACGAATTGAACCCCTACGCACCCTAGACGATCCCCATTGAAGCTTCTGCACGCATCATTTTGATCGGAATCGCAACAGAGGACACCAGAAATCAATCAAGACACCATCGGCATCAGTTTTAGCCGACCTCACTCAATTCAACATCATTTCTAGTAATCAAACATACCCTCAGTTTTGTTTCCATGTCTACAATGAAAGCCCATTACCAATTCGGGCTTACATCATCGAATTGATCAAGAACCCGATTCTAGGGTTCATACAAAACCAGTTTGATCGAACCCTATTCTTGACCTGTTTTAAATCCAATTAATCGGTATCACTAGACTCGTAATCACCTATTTGATGAAAGCCCTATGTTAATTTGAACAAATAACATCGAATTTTGTACAATCCAATAACTAGGGTTGTTCTTAGTCGGATTTAGGGATTTTGATACAAACAGTTTTTTCAACAGAATTAAACTGTTCCAGTGGATTCGGATGGTCCAAATCTATGATAGCCCTCTGGTTTCAACCGTTTTCATTATCAAATTTGGTCGATTCACTCTAGTGTTCTTAATTTAGGGTTTCGGGATTACTATCTGTGAATTAACGATCCTAGACTCGATACTTTTGCAATTAATCACGCATACAGAGTCACAAACATCCAATTTACAAAACCCCCGTGTTTTGATTTCAAAGCGTAATCTAATTCTATGAGTTTGGGACTGGTTTCGATCGTGAATGGGTTTGGGGAAGGAACTCACTGGAGTTCTTTGATAAAAAACCATCTGATCCGGGTTCTAACGCGATGACCTTAGCGGGCGTGGTGGTAGAACATATGACTCGTAAGCAGGAGACCCGGGTTCGAGTCCGGTCTCCTGTATTTTTCTTTTTTGGGCCTTTTTCCACTATATTATTTTTATAAATATAACCACTATAATATTATATTAATATATTAACGTGTTTTTACCCCGAAAAACACCTGTAGGCTTGGGTTTAATTTTATAATATATTTTCTTTTTGAATAATATAATCCCATTATTTTGAAGTCGTGACTCCAATTGGAATGATATATTTATATTATTTAAATCCAGTGACCTCAAATAAAAATAATATATTTTCATATTATTTTTGCCACGAATATAAACTTGGTGTAATGTTTCAAACTATTAGATAATATAGTTATTATATTATTTACCCTCGAATAAAAATAATATATTTATTATTTTTCACGCAAATGTTTTTATTATTCTACGAACTTAAAAGTAATATATTTAATATATATTATTTTCTTAAACCATTTTGATGGTATATATATATATATATATATATATATATATTTATGAAGTATTATTCGTTCGACGCGAAACGTATTTATCTTAATAATTATTAATTAAGAAACCTATATTCTCGTAGACACGCTCGTCTACTCGTAAATCCTTAGAATGTTCTAAGACATTCTAATCTTCCGTGTCATCGTCACAAATCCCATGTGTCCCTAATTGTTATGTTTATAATTCTAGGGCATACGTGAACCATTGCAGGCTGACATTTGTGTACCAAATCTCTTACTTGTGTGATACTACCTACTACGCAACGAGGTGAGTTTCACGGGCCCTTTTTACTTGTTTTCCTATTGGAGGAGAAACATGCATATACACAAACATCATTTTACATGTTATCCCATTGGGGAGAAACATGCATATAAACAAACAGTATTTTACTTGTTTTCCCATTGGGGGAGAAACATGCATATACACAAGTATCATTTTACTTATTTTCCCGTTGGGGAGAAACATGCATGCAAACGAGCATCATTTTACCTGTTTTCCCATTGGGGAGAAACATGCACACGAACAGACATTCGTTACTTGTCTTCCCGCCGGGGAGAGACATACACACAAACGGACATGGATCACATAGTATTTCACTACCACTTGTGTACTTAAGCGTAAACACTATCATGAAAGTCCTCATATCAAACCGTTAATATGGACTTAGCGAGGTAGTTTGAGTAGTACTACTGGGTTTGACAAACCCCACCCAGGCTAGTCGCTCTAGCACTATTGGAGGTCGAACAGGTGTAGATTGGCCTAAACAACAGTCAGCTTCGGTTGCGAGCGCTTAGATTAACTTGTACATTGTCTAGCTAGCAATAGGTGTGACTTACGTATGTGGATCCTACAAACACACAAACAGTTTATTTACTTACAAACCTGTGAACTCACCAACCTCGTGTTGACACTTTTTCTTACATGCTTCTCAGGTCGCTCTGGCACAGATTGCACACTTAGGACATGCATGGAGTCCTACTGTCATGTCCTTCATTTATAATGTTTTAAACAATTCACTTGCCTTTATTAAGCTAAACTTTGGCGCGTTGTTTTGCACATTTACTTTTGTTTAAACGCTTCCGCATTAACTCTGAACTTTTATGTTATGAAATTTCAAGTCCCATATAGTGTCGTTTGATTTAACTAATGACTGAGATCCTGGTGTGTCACCTCCCAAACAGTAAAACTCCGTTAGTGAAATTTAGGGGTGTGACAAATTGGTATCAGAGACATTGGTTATAGAGAACTAGGATTGCATACTATACTATAACCGCACACATGCATTAGTTACATGACATAGACACTCATACATGATACACATGGTATCCATACATACATTGCATTGCAGGCATGATGACAACATCCATATCACCCTCTTCTGACGAGGAACACGTCATTCTCATCATATCATCATTCCCGGTGGCGACACTCGGGGAGTCATCAGAACAACATCCACTCCCGTCCGAGGACAGCAAGACGGAGCCTTCGAAGGAGTCACTCACACCACCATCATGTGCACCTTTGTTACACCATAAGAGCCGAAGATGACACCGGCTTGAGCCTATCGAGAACACAATCAGGGAATGGTGGGTCTTCTTAAGTTCGTGTTGGGGACGATACACAAAACTAGCACATATCTCTTTGGGAGTTAGGATCGTCGGAGGCGAGTCCCTACTGTACCCACTAGCAACAATACGTTGTGTGAAGGCAGACTGTTGCACGCATCGTTGCAGAATCCATTGACACGTATATGTCATCATTTTCCTGAGCCGTGGGCTCGCGCTTTGGTCGATATTCTCTTGAAGAAATATTGACCACAAGGTTGAGAACGCATTGCTTATTTCATACCCAAACCCTATCCTGACTCAGTTGGAAGGACGGCTACTTTGCCTCTTCCAGTAACACATTCATGAACTAGTTTTGCTCATCGAAGCCACATTTCATGTACATATTTGTTTCATGTGTATGTTCCCATCTACAATCCACTGGATTGGATTCTCATATTATGTTCCAACTCGAGTGAATACTCGGATCAAACGATTCCCGACTACTAATCCTGATATGAGTTGAAGTTGATCAATTTATGGTTGATGACTAAGATTCTCGATGACTTATCATATCTGACAACACTCTGTACTTGGCAATACAAACTAAAGGACATTTTGACATAGGACAGGGAGAACTAGGGTGAGCATGCAAAGCAATTTATCATTACGGGTGCACACGTAATAGTAATTTGAGGTTCATATAAGTCCTGGTGAAACCTAGTGTGTGGATAAATGGACCTAATATGTGATCTACATACTTATATTTCCATTGACAGTAGAAATTCACGTAACCTGCTCAACGACTAGTTGATATTGTTAAACTTGTTCAACAGTTGATAGACGCGACTATCAGGTTGAAGATGTTACAATGAACTATCATCAATAGAATCCATCATTTTATTTCACTCATGTAAGAGTCATAGTGAACTTAAGACTCTCATCAAAACATGATCAAGGACACCACCTAGATTGAAACCCTAATAGAACCTCGTGGTAAACCCACCGTCTCCAGCTATGTAAGCGGAAATTGGGAATTCTTCCTAAACTAACACGTTATTCCTTACACTCCAACAATAGATTCCATTTGACATTGTTACCTCATCCTGTGACTAATCCTTGGTCTAATTTGATTTTTACCCCAGCATATCCAGTTATTTTAGTGACCTCACAAATTTCTTACTAGTGCAGTCGTACTCCAACTATACTAGAAGCTAAGTACACCATAGAAATAGCTGATGGACAGATAATTGAAGCAACTCACAGGGTTGTAAACTTGAATTGGCTAGTCATGAACTTGACATTAGCCTTATGCCAGTCACACTCGGCAGCTTTGACGTAATTGTCGGTATAGATTGGTTATCTAAGAACCAAGCCGAAATTATTTATCATGAACAATTTTGTTCGCCTTCCTCTCCCGAGTGGAGAAACCCTTTCTGTCCAAGGCGAAAAGAGTGGTGCTGTCGTGGGCATCATATCTTTCATGAAAGCACAAAAGCGTCTACGTAAAGGTCATATTGTCATTTTTGCTCTCGTCGCCGAGCAACCATCTGAGGAGAAGAAGATTGATGACATCCCGATCATTCGTGATAATCCAGAGGTATTTCCCGAAGATCTACCAGGTCTTCCACCGTATCGTCAAGTCAAATTCCAAACTAATCTAGCACCCGGAGCAGTACCTATTGCTCGGGCACCCTGTAGACTTGCACCTAGTGAATTGCAAGAGCTATCCACACAACTGCAAGAGTTGTTGGATAAAGGTTTCATTAGACGTAGCTCATCTCCATGGGGAGCTCCAGTCCTTTTGTCAAGAAGAAGGACGGGACCTTCCGCGTGTGCATCGACTACCGTGAACTTAATAAAGTAACAAACAAGGAGCGTTATCCTTTACCCCTCATCGATGATTTGTTTGATCAACTCCAGGGATCAAGCTTATATTCCAAGATAGATCTTAGATCCAGTTATCATCAACTAAGATTCCGAGACGAGGGCATCTCAAAGACGGCATTCAGAACTAGGTATGGTCATTACGAATTCATGGTCATGCCCTTCGGATTGACCAATGCACCCGCGGTATTCATGGACCTCATAAACCATGTGTGTAAACCGTACCTTGATCATTTCGTTATCGTCTTCATCGATGACATCCTCATCTATTCCAAGAATAGGGATGAACATGAGGAACACATGCGATTTTCCAAGATTGCCCACCCCCTCACCACTCTAACTTAAAAGGGTAAATCCTATAACTGGAGTGACACCCAGGAGTCAGCGTTCCAACTCCCTAAACATAAACTCTGTAGTGCACCTATCCTATCTCTTCTAGAGGTAACGGATGATTTTGTGGTGTACTAAGATTCATCCATTCAAGGTCTTGGTTGTGTGATGATGCAACGCGAGAAAGTGATCGCATATGCTTCTCGTCAACTGAATATCCATGAGAAAAACTACACGACTCATGACTTGGAGTTGGGAGCCGTGGTATTTGCACTAAAGATCTGCAGACATTACTTGTATGGTACCAAATGCATTATCTACACCGATCACAAGAGTATTCAGCATATCTTTGAACAGAAAGAGTCGAACACATGACAACGTCGTTGAATCGAACTCTTGAATGACTATGATTGTGCTATCAAGTATCACTTGGGCAAGGCTAACGTAGTAGCCGATGCCCTAAGCCCGAAAGAAATTAAACCCAGATGAGTCCGAGCATTACAGCTCACTATCCACCCTCGACTACCTGATCAGATCCGTAGTGCTCAACTCGAAGCCCCGAAGGAGGAAATCCTACCGTTGTAATCCACGCGTGGTATGGAAGAACAACTTGGAGTTAAATCAGACAGCATTCGCTACTTCGCAGAGCGAATATGGTTTCGGTGTATGGGAACTTAAGGGAACTGGTTATGAATGAAGCTCATAAATGTCGATACCTTATTCATCCTGGTTCTGACAAGATGTACCATGACCTAAAAGGTGCTATATTGGTGGCCGAAGATGAAAGCTGATATAGCCACCTATGTGACCAAGTGCCTGACCTGCTCAAAGGTCAAGGTGGTATACCAAAAGCCTTCTGGTCTACTTCAACAACCAGAGATTCCTATGTGGAAATGGGAGAAAATCTCTATAGATTTTATCACCAAATTTCCCCAAACTCCTAGAGATGCGACACCATCTGGGTGATCGTTGATCGTCTGACAAAATCCGCTCACTTCTTAGCAATCAGAGAGACTGACAAAATGGAAGAACTTACTCGTATTTACTTGAAAGAAGTAGTCTCTCGGCATGGAGTGCCAATTCGGATCTAGACGCTCGATTCACATCACGTTTCTGGCAATCTTTGCAAAAAACTTTAGGCACGCGTCTAGATATGAACACGGCGTACCATCCTAAAACAGATGGCCAAACGGAACGTACCATTAAAACCTTAGGGGATATGCTACGATCTTGTGTGATTGATTTCGGTAACAGTTGGGAAACTCACTTGCCTTTAGTGGAGTTCTCCTACAATAACAGTTATCACACTCTTATCAAGGCAGCACCATTAGAGGCATTGTATGGACGTAAATGCCGATCTCCTATCTGTTGGGCTGAAGTTGGGGATAGCCAACTTACAGGTCCCGAACTTGTATTCAAAACCTCTGAAAAGATCGTTCAAATTCAAAACCATATGGCGGCAGCTCGTGATCGTCAAAAGAGCTATGCCGACAAGCGTCACAAACCGTTAGAGTTTCAAGTAGACGACATGGTTCTTCTAAAAGTCTCACCTTGGAAAGATGTAATTCGTTTCGATAAACAAGGCAAACTGAATCCTCGTTATGTTGGACCATTCAAAATAGTAAAGAGAGTTGGCCCATTAGCGTATCAACTGGACCTACCTGAAGGACTCAGTGTTGTACATGATGTCAACTTGAAGAAATGTCTAGCAGACGAGACACTCGCGGTTCCTCTCAAGGAACTACAGATCGATTAACAACTGCATTTCATTGAAGAACCGGTAGAAATCATGGATAGGGAAGTCAAATAGCTCAAACACAGTAAAATCCCTATTGTCAGAGTTCGTTGGAACTCGAAACGCAGACCGGAATTCACTTGGGAGATCGAGTATCAGATGATGCGAAGGTACCCTCATTCGTTCAAGCAATCCACGTCAAACTCTTAAGGTACCATTCTAATTTTCGGGACGGAAATTGTTTCAACTAGGAGATGATGTGACACCTCATAAATTTTTTTTCTTATTTTAATTTTTGGGACGAAAATTCTTTCAACTAGATGAAGTGACAATCCTGACTTTTTAGTTTAACTCCGTTATTTAAATCCAGTTGAAGTTAACCTATTTAACTTATCTCAAACCCTAGGGACTAATTCTGTCAATATTCAAAGTCAAACTCCAAGGACTAGTTGTGTAATATCCTTAAACCATTCTGTTGACTTTTCAAAGTCAAAATTGTACTCTTGTTGACTTGTGCTAGTCAAACTAACCATGTTCTAACCTTAATTCAAACCAGAAGGGTTATTTCTGCCAAGTTCTAAACTCCAACAAAGAAAAGAGAGGGACCAATTCTGTAATTATCCCTAAGTTGATTTCTGTTTGACTTTCTCAGTCAAACTCACCGTATTCAATCCAAATCAATCCCATGATCATTTCTACGTAAATATTGAAACTGGTTACACACGTTTAAGGCATTAACGTTCATAACTAACGGGTTAATCATCATCATTTATTCGAATTAACTCTAATTATGAGGATTAAACAAGAAACCGTCGACTTCATGAACTTATACTATCGAATTCTTCTAATTAGGATACCAATTCATGAATTGAACCCCAACGCACCCTAAATGATCCCCATTGAAGCTTTTGCATGCATCATTTTGATCGGAATCGCAACAGAGGACACCAGAAATCAATCCAGACACCATCGGCATCAATTTTAGCCGACCTCACTCAATTCGACATCATTTCTAGTAATCAAACATACCCTCAGTTTC
The DNA here is from genome assembly GCA_023525975.1 of Smallanthus sonchifolius. NCBI lineage: Eukaryota > Viridiplantae > Streptophyta > Magnoliopsida > Asterales > Asteraceae > Smallanthus > Smallanthus sonchifolius. The sequence goes on from CM042019.1 coordinate 101,351,960, forward strand.
GTTTCCATGTCTACAATGAAAGCCCCTTATCAATTCGGGCTTACATCATCGAATTGATCATGAACCCGATTCTAGGGTTCATACGAAACCAGTTTGATCGAACCCTATTCTAGACCTGTTTTAAATCCAATTAATCGGTATCACTAGACTCGTAATCACCTATTTGATGAAAGCCCTATGTTAATTTGAACAAATAACATAAAGTTTTGTACAATCCAATAACTAGGGTTGTTCTTAGTCGAATTTAGGTATTTTGATACAAACAGCTTTTTTAACGGAATTAAACTGTTGCAGTGGATTCGCATGGTCCAAATCTATGATAGCCCTCTAGTTTTAACCGTTTTCATTATCAAATTTGGTCGATTCAATCTAGTGTTCTTAATTTAGGGTTTCGGGATTACTATCTGTGAATTAACGATCCTAGACTCGATACTTTTGCAATTAATCATGCATACAGAGTCGCAAACATCCAATTTACAAAACCGCCATGTTTTGATTTCAAATCGTAATCTAATTCTATGAGTTTGGGACTGGTTTCGATCGCTGATGCGTATTGTTTTTAATATATAAAAATATAATAAATTTATTTTTAGATTGGTCTTACGAGATCAGGTTTTAAATTTATAAAATGATAATTACTTTAACTTAAAAACACACACAATAGGCAAGTGTACATATCGTAGCGTAGTATAGTTTAGGTAAGAACCAAGTATCGAACCAACGTACAAGGTTGAATTCAAATACTCAACTTTTGTTAACGTTTAGCCGGTTTAATTAGTGAGTGAGTTTTGTGTGCTTGTGGAACAGGAAAGTAAATGACAGAAAAGTAAATGGCGATAAAGTAAATAGCAGAAAAGTAAAAACCTGCGTGAAGTGTGTAACAGAAATGTAACGAACAGAATAGTAAATAACAGGAAAGTAAATAGGTCGGAAATGATCAGGTTACGAATAGTATTGCTTTGGGTTTCAAATCCGCTTGGTACGTGATAATGTTAAGTTGACTAATCCAGTTATACGACTACTACAGATGTGTGACCCAGGTCACCGCTAGAGCCTCGTCTTCACGACATTTGATTTGCAAATTTAAAAGCTTTAACAAGTGGTAGTGCCTCCCGTTAAGGATAAAAATTACCCTCAACCCTTCGAATGGTCATCTGCGGGCTGGCTTAATTCATCGGACGTAAAATGCTTTATATTAGAGTTAAATAGGTGATTATATTTTGGTCACCGGGAGGCGGTGTAACAATGGGACCAAGTATAAAGACGTACCGTTCCCAACATGAGTTCACCAATTCTTGGTCGCATAATAAGTTCGTATAAAGACGTACGACCTTACTAGTGTTGACCATGCCTTGGCTTATCAATCTCTACTTGTATAAAGACGTACAAGCTTCAAGAGAAGTTTGATTAAAAAGGTTTTATACTTTAAAAATCAAGAACACTCACAAATATAAAGACGGATTTAGACAATAATAAAAGCCCACCAAAATAGTGGTTTTAAGGACGAATAGTTAAAGATATAAACACATCACTTGGATTAATACGTTAAACATTAACATGCACCAAAATTCAACTTCACCCTAGCAATACAAAGAGTTTAGCCACGAATGGCCATACTAACTAGCATAACGCTGAGTTTCGTAGGCTCCCCTATTACGGAACAAGGAGGAAGAGCCCATCCGCTCACTACTCTCTACTCTAACTACGAACTACACTCTCAAACGAGGTCTGGATGGGTGTTATTTGATCTGAATTGGTGTGTGGAATGAAGAACCCAAGCCTCCTATTTATAGGCCTCAAAATGAGTAATTCACGACCGTTCATTGGATTACACGTGCATGCAAATACCTCGTGAATCAAATATGGTACAAAGGACATTGTACTAAAGCCTTGGGGAGCAAGGAGGCCATTGCACGGCCGTGCATCCCTCCCTTGCTTCCTTGTTTCGTCTTTTAGCTGCTGGTTGACTTGCTGTTGACCTAGTTTGACTTCTTGGGGGTCAATGCTCGGGTTTGGTCCTTCAAAAGCTTGATTTCTTCATGTTTTAAGCTGGTTTTTGCTTTGTTTACCATGAAGCATCGAATAACCTGCAATTGTGAAATATTAACGTTTTAAGTATCAATTGTAAGGTTATTAATGAATTAGTATCATAATATGGGGATTATTATGCATGCAAAACATGTATAATTTAGGACATATCATAGTACCCCACACTTAGACTTTGCTTATCCTCAAGTAAACTCATGCATGATCATACCCATAACTAAAAACTTTACAAGGGAAATGGAACTCCAAATAGTTGGAAATTTCAGGATAACTCTTGATTTGCTTATTCTATTTTTGTATTTTTCTATGATGGAATCCATGACAAGCCTTCTAGAACTACAATTATTCATAACCTTTCACTTCTCACAATGTTCACTCAACTCTAGGGTTATATATGTATGGATAATGTAACTTAAGTGGAACACTCAAGTTCGAATCAAATTATGCAATGATCATAAGCTTGTATGCAAATCAAGTCTCCACCAATTAACTAAGTAGTATGCATGAATCAAGAGAACTTTAAAAAGGGTTGTATTGTGGCTAAAATAAAAATAAAGTGGTGAAGATGAAAATCTTTTTTGGTTTTTAGGGATTTAAAAGGTTTGAAGGGTTGCAGCTATTGTGAAACACACAACTACGACTTCATGACGTAAAATGGAAAATACTTTCAGGTCCCTTTACAGTACTCAGATCATGAGGGTATAACTAATCTGAGGGCTCGTTTATGGTCAGATTGCCAAGACCAAGATCTCTCATTAGTGCTAACTCTTTCCTTACTGCGTACTACACATTGCTGCCTCTCTGTATGGAACTTTCGGCTTGTAGCCTAACCGCTCCAACTTTGATCAGATGCGTGTACTCACTTTGGGAATGAGTTTGATTCTTGCTACATTTTCCATTTTGGCTCCAGTTGCCACACTTCACACATTTTTCGTATCTTTTGCCTCTTCTTTTGGCGGCACTTTTTAACAAGCCGCAGAATGGTGGCAGTTGTTCTTACTTGCGCCACCGTTTTCTAACATCACAAGTTGCTTTGAAAACTTTCTCTCGGAGTTCGGACGGTAATTCAGGCTTTGCGAAATTTAGACAAGAAAGCAAATTGAAATCAAAAGAATGCATATCCATTTCTTTAAGGTCTAACGGGTAAAAGACCAACTTCTTATCTTTTTTTTTAGAGAATCAAGACAAATTCTTCAATAACTCTCTTTCCTCAATTTCCTTGAAATAATATTTCCATAAATTGCTTGTAGATAGTTCAGCTGTTTCTTCCTAATACATCCACCTTCTTGTATATTCCAATTCCTTTAAGTAAAATAGATTCTTTTCGAAGTTGCCTCAATGGTACTAAACTTGAAATAAGGTCATAGGATAATTTTTCCATTTTGAAGACAGTTAGTCGATAACCGATGTTTACGAAAATCTGGTTGGGTGATAATTGTAGTTAGTAGAAAAGAAAAGGCTAAGGCTCAAAGGCTATCTAAGTGGATTATATTTTTGGGATTTTTGGATTTAAGGATAAGGGTAATAAAGTCCTAGGTGCCTCAATCACTTTCAAACTTCTACGAGTTCATGGTCTTGATATGTATAAGTCACACAAGTTCTAATTATGCATAAAATTCAATCGAAAAACACTCAGTAACGCCAAACGCAAGAGCATGCGAATAATTATATATTGCGCCAAAAATTTGATACTGTGTAATAGGCTTGATTTTTCTCACATGAAAACGGATGGAATAGGGTTTAGCGAATCGTTATGCATAATATTCATTTGCTTCAACTTGCCATGTATTCATTTTATTTAATTAGGTGCGAACTCAAAGAGGTTTTAAAGTTTAAAATTTTGAAAATTTTCCTGGTTTTGCAAAAGGTAGGTTTTTGTAATGTTTTAGTCAAATGGGTAGAAAATCACAAGTTGAAATTTTACTGATTTGAGGTTACAAGTAGTCCTGATGTAACATCCCAAAACTGGTAATAAATAAATAATGACACGATCGAAATTTATAATTTTTAAATGGCGAAAGGAAAACAGATGGGCTTGGGCTCGGCTCCAACGGGCCGAGCCCACGTATATAAGGGCAAGGGCTGCTCCAAACCTTTCATTTCTACCATTCACAAGTTCTAGAGGGAGAGAAGAGAGCTCGGGTCTAGAGAGAGAAAGTGACGGATCGACTCGGGAATTCAGGAGAACGTTGCTGCTGTGCTCGTGATCATCTCCTCCGAATCAGAAATCCAATCCAGGTAAGTGTTCGATCATAATCTGAGTTTTTATGACTTTTTAGGATTTTCGGGTTTTGGCTAAAAATGTAACGATTTTGCAAATGAAAGTTGAAAATGAGCTTAGGTATAGCATCTAGAATGAAAACCGAACGTTTTGATCTAAGAAAATTGAGATATTGACTCGATCAGACTCGCATGCAAAACTTCAGATTTTTAGGGAAGACGATATATGCAGACCTATCGAAACTACTTAGTTTCGATATGTGCAGACCCATCGAAACTACTCAGTTTCGATATGTGCAGACCCATCAAAACTACTTAGTTTCGATATGTGCAGACCCATCGAAACTACTCAGTTTTGATACATGCAGGCCCATCGAAACTACCATAGTTTCGATATGAGCCCACGATCCGAAGCTAAGATTACACCTAAGCAACCTATCGAACTACCAAGTTTCGACATAAGCAACCTATCGAAACTACCAAGTTTCGACATAAGCAACCTATCGAAACTACCAAGTTTCGACATAAGCAAATCCATCGAAACTACTAGGTTCAAGCATAGTAATGTCTAGTGTCATCTAGGAGCACTACCTTACGTGTATGACTTTATTATACAGATTGTGAGTGACATTAGTGACGCTCAGTAACCAGCTAAGTGTATCTCAGAAACTACTCATCAGGTGAGTTCTATGTGCCCCCTTCTATGTTATGTGCAAACCTTATTAAATGTTTTGGGGCTGAAATGTATACACTAAATGAATAAATGATATGAATGCTAATGTGATCATACGTGATGTACTAATATATATTTTATATATATATGAGAATGAATTATAAACAAAGAATGAAACGTATGTTTACAATGAATGAAGGAAAGAATGGCATAACGTAAATAAATGAAATCTTGCTTTATAATTATTTATATTGCATGTTATGAATGTATGTATACGTTATGGACGGAAACGAAGCTAACGGCTACTTCTGCAGACGGACGACCACGTGACTATTTTGCAACCGGGAAAGATACGTTCCTTCGCAAGCTAGGACGTACAAAAAGCATAAAAGGGCGGTCGAAGTAAATGCTAAAATAGTATTACGGTTGCATAAACAATAGTTCACGTGGGAAACGGATGCCTTATGGCAGACGGGCGAATATGACGGACTACAACGGTAGGACGGTTAAGGCGGACGGCCGAAGGTTGGCCGGACGGAAAAGTTAAGGCGGACGGTTTCTAGGACCGGACGAGTAAAAGGGCTACGACGGTAACTTAAGGGCGTATGTCTTTGTGATATACGCAGTAAAAGATGGGTTGATCACCCTTATGTGTATGACCAATGAATGTAAAGGAAAAGAAAAGGTGAATGCATATCTATGTAGTCACATAAGAATGAAGAAAGGAAAGTAAAAGCTATGAATACGTATTTGTAGAAATGTATGTATATAATTATGTATACTTATAAAGAAAAGAAAGATCATACTTAATAGTTTTAAACTAGAACTCACCAGCGTTAGCTGACTTTTAGTATACATTTCAGGTACAGAAAGGAAGGGTCGTGCGAAGGCGTGAAGGTTACCCGGCACGAGACTGACATCCCACTTTTATTTATGTTGAGACAATGTTATGTTTTAATTTCTAAGACTTCCGCTGCTATGTTATGTTATTGAATGATGTATGCTTCCGCAGTGTTTGAATGTTTTTAATTAAAAGTTCAGCGATCAATGACTATGTTTATGAGTAAATCCAACAAGTGAGGCCTCCCGGGTTTGGGGCCTTACAAGTTGGTATCAGAGCAATAGTTTGAGAGATTCAGACATCCCTAAATGTCTGGACTCAAACTGATTATGGGACCAACGCACGGATGTCAGTCATAGGTAACCAACGCCAACGCCAGCACGATAAGTAAGTATTGAAGTTAATGCACTTGGATAAGATAGATACCTCAACTTAGAACAAATAGATGTCAATGTCACAACCGACTTGAAGAGTTTTAAACCCGAAAAGCAATGTAAATTAGTAATCACAAACCGGTCACTGTAATTAATAATTAAACTTGCTCGTACTGTTCCAAACTATGATCTGAAGAAATGACATTGATGTATTCCCTTTATAACTATCAGGAAACTAAGAACTATAACTGGTGGAGGAAGAACAGGACGCCGAGGCGGTCGCACTGGCCGAGTAGGTAGACCTCCGTTGAACCAAAGATTTGAAGAAGAAGAGAGTGTGCACGCAGAACACACCGAAAGTGTGCACGAAACATAAGTGACCCCAACTAGGGACGACAATCCAGGGCCTATACAGTTGGAACCCGAAGTCAGGGATGCTATAGCCCGTGAAGTTGTGCTCACTCTGAAGAACATATTGCCTGACCTACTATCTGAGGCACTAAAGAAAAGCAAAGAAGAGGATGAAGGGAACAATGAAGAGAAAATTTATGACAGTGATGGGGATGAAGTAAGAGTGGCATCAAGCAATCATGGGTGTACTTACAAAGGTTTCAAGGATGGAGACCCACCCAAGTTTGATGGTAGCAAGGATTCAGTGGCAACACTCGAATGGATTGAGAGGATGAACGCTGTAATCAACATCAGCGAGTGTCGACCGGACCAGGCGGTTAAATATGTCGCTCATTCTTTCACCAATGAAGCACTAGGTTGGTGGAGGAACATCCAGCGGACAAAGTCCCCAAACGCTCTTGCAAGAATGACATGGGAAGACCTAAAGAAGCTAATAATTCAGAAGTTCTGTCCCCAGAATGAAATTGATCGAGTGGAAAATAAATTCCTAAACTTTAAGGCTGGCAACAAGACACACCGTCAGTATACTTCTAGGTTCAATGAGCTAGCTCAACTGGTACCCCACCTGGTGGAGACAGAGGAGCGAATGATCAAGTATTATGTGAAGGGACTACCTCAAAGGGTCCGTGTCCACGTGAAAGCCAACCTACCCTCGACCTTCGAACCGGTAGTGAATCTGAGCGGAATCGTCTATGACGATTATGCCAATGAGGACCCACCAACAGAGACCCAAAAGAGAAAGTGGGAGAACCCGTCTAGAGGCACCGGAAGAGGGAATGTAACAACTGAAGAAGCCAAGGTCGGATGAATACGAAACATGCAAGAAATGTGGAAGGCAACATCTTGGCGAATGTAGGATCGGCACCATCACATGCTATAAGTGCGGGAAGCTGGGTCACTTCTCTCGAGAATGTGTAAGAAACATCAAGTGTCAAGTATGTGGATTGTTTGGACATCTGACAAAGAACTGCAGGAAGGCCGGCCAACCTGGTTCGGGAAAAGAGGGGGAAAAGGAACAGCCGCAGGCTAGGACTCGAGCCTATGCACTGACTGAGGAAGAAGCAAGAGGAAACCCTGATGTTGTGTCAGGTACGTTTCTAGTAAATGATGAAAATGCTGCTATTTTGTTTGACTCTAGTGCCGGTAAAAGCTTCATATCAAATGCATTTAGTCGTAAACTAGATTGCACTGTCAACACCATAGTAAAGGCCTTTAGCGTACAAACTACCGTGGGTAAAAATTCGGCCGTATTCCAAGTAACAGAGGATTGTATCATAGAAATAGAGGGCCATAAGTTTCCTTCTAGATTATTCCTTCTCACCTTAGGAGGATTCGATATAGTATTGGGTATGGATTAGTTAGCTGCCAACGAAGCTCAAATCATATGTAAACGTAAGAGGATACACCTCAAAGCTCCTAGCGGCAGTCCAATTACGGTTTATGGGGATTGGAATTGCACGATGCCGAACATCATCTCGATGATCAAGGCCGAATGTTACATGAGGCGCGGTTGCGAAGCTTATTTGGCATATGTTATTGATGATAGAAAGAAAATGAATGAACTCAAGGAAGTACCCGTGGTGTGCAAATTTCCGAAAGTATTCCCTAAGGATCTACCTGGGTTACCACCGATCGGGAAATAGAATTTTAGATTGACTTACTGCCAGGAGCTGAGCCCGTTGCCAAAGCCCCCTACCGATTGGCACCGTCAGAAATGAAAGAATTAATGTCTCAACTAGAGGAACTAACAGAAAAAGGATTTATTAGGCCGAGCATCTCATCGTGGGGCGCTCCGGTACTATTTGTAAAGAAGAAGGACGGCAGCATGCGCATGTGCATTGACTACCGCGAGTTGAACAAGAGGACAGTAAAGAACAAATACCCACTGCCTAGAATAGACGACCTTTTTGATCAACTGCAAGGTGCGAGTTGGTTCTCAAAGATCGATCCTAGGTCGGGTTTCCATCAGTTGAAAGTAAGAGAAGAAGACGTACCAAAGACCACGTTTCGCACGCGTTATGGGCATTATGAGTTTCTCGTGATATCTTTCGGATTGACCAACGCACCAGCAGCGTTTATGGATTTGATTAATAGAGTATGTCGACCCATGTTGGATCGATCAGTGATAGTTTTTATAGACGACATACTGGTATATTTGAAAAGCGAGGGTGATCACCACTGTCACCTAAGGGAGGTTCTGGAGGTGCTAAAGCAGGAAAAGTTGTACGCAAAATTCTCCAAATGCGCGTTCTGGCTTAGGTAAGTCCAATTCCTAGGTCATGTAATAAACCCAAACGGCATCATGGTGGATCCTGCAAAGATCGAGACAGTAAAGGAATGGAACGTCCCAAAGACACCAACAGAGATACGAAGTTTTCTGGGATTGGCGGGCTACTATCGAAGGTTCATTAAAGATTTTTCAAGAATAGCCTTGCCACTAACTAAGTTGACACGGAAGGAAGTGAAGTATGAATGGGGTCAAACCCAAAACAACGCGTTTGAAGAACTTAAGGTACGATTAACCCAAGCTCCATTCTTAACTCTACCTAAAGGAAATGAAGACTTGGTAGTCTATTCTGACGCTTCAGGGCAGGGTTTGGGGTGCGTACTTATGCAACGAGGAAAGGTAATTGCTTACGCATCGCGGAAACTAAAGATTCACGAGGTTAATTACCCAACACACGATTTAGAGTTAGCAGCAGTAGTTTTCGCATTGAAAATATGGAGGCACTATCTGTATGGAGTCAAATGCACCATTTACTCCGATCACAAAAGCCTGAAGTACTTTTTCGGGCAAAAGGAATTAAAGATGAGGCAAAGGAGGTGGTTAGAGCTACTGAAGGACTATGACTGTGAGATATTGTACCACCCAGGCAAGGCAAACGTGGTGGCTGACGCTTTAAGCAGAAAGGAAAAATCGGAACCTATACGGATCAAAGCGTGTCAGCTGGTTATAACACCAGATTTGATGAGTGAAATATTAAAGGCACAAGATGAAGCGCTATCAGAAAGAAATATAAAACGGGAAAGAATAGTAGGACAACAAGGGAATTTAGATGCAAAAGCATATGGTGTACGAACTAGGTTTGGCCGGATGTGGATACCTAAGATTGGCGAGCTTAGAACCAAAATACTCGATGAGGCCCATAAGTCTCGCTATTCTATCCACCCCGGGACAAACAAAATGTATCAAGACTTGAAAAAGGAGTACTGGTGGCCTGGCATGAAGAATGATGTGACAGAGTACGTGAGAAAGTGCTTAACGTGTTCTCTAGTTAGAGCCGAGCACCAGAAGCCATGCGGTAAAATGCAACCTTTACCAATACCGGAATGGAAGTGGGAGGAGATCACGATGGACTTCATTACCAAGCTACCGCGAACATCTAAAGGCAATGATACCATTTGGGTGATCGTCGACCGCTTGACGAAAAGTGCTCACTTCTTGCCAATACGTGAGACTTCTTCGTCAGAAAGACTAGCAGAAGTATTTATCAAGGAAATTGTAAGCAGACATGGTATGCCGCTGTCGATTGTGTCCGACAGGGATACTAGATTTACATCAAGGTTTTGGAAGAAATTCAATGAAGCGATGGGCACTAGATTGAACATCAGCAACGCTTACCACCCTCAAACCGATGGTCAATCTGAAAGGACCATTCAGACCTTGGAGGACATGCTCCAGGCCTGTATCATTGACTTCGGAGGGAGCTGGGACAGCCATCTACCATTGGCAGAATTTTCATATATCAACAGCTAGCACACAACTATTGGCATGCCACCATTTGAGATGTTATATGGGAGGAAATGTAGGACCCCGGTTTGTTGGGGGGGAAATTGGACAGAAGGATTTTGCAAGTCTCGAAGTGGTCAAAGCTACTTCCGAGAAATTTGATCAAATCAAGGCTCGAATGAAAGCCGCAAAAGACAGACAGAAATCATACGCGGATAAGAGAAAAAGGGAGTTAGAATTTCAAGTAGGGGACATGGCACTGTTAAAGGTATCACCATGGAAAGGAATCATCTGATTCAGAAAGCATGGCAAACTAAGTCCAAGGTTTGTCGGACCTTCCAAGATTCTAGCGAGAGTGGGTCAAGTTTCTTACAGACTCGACCTACCCGTTGAGCTTAGTGGAATACACCCTACGTTCCACGTGTCACACTTATGCAAATGCCTAGCTGACGACACAGCTCACATACCTTACGATGAGATCGAGGTGGATAACAGTCTGAATTATGTCGAGGAACCAATAGCCATCCTTGACCGATCTGAGAAGCGACTACGCAACAAGTCAATCCCATTGGTCAAAGTTATATGGAAGCATAGAAAGGGATCGGAATCTACATGGGAGAAAGAAGACGAGATGCGGGAACTATACCCTCAGTTGTTTAACGTATAATTGGTTTCGAGGACGAAACCTTTCTAAGGGGGGTAGACTTGTAACATCCCAAAACTGGTAATAAATAAATAATGACACGATCGAAATTTATAATTTTTAAATGGCGAAAGGAAAACAGATGGGCTTGGGCTCGGCTCCAACGGGCCGAAGGAAGCCCAAGTATATAAGGGCAAGGGAATTCAAGAGAACGTTGCTGTTGTGCTCGTGATCATCTCCTCCAAATCAGAAATCCAATCCAGGTAAGCGTTCGATCATAATCTGAGTTTTTATGACTTTTTAGGATTTTCGGGTTTTGGCTAAAAATGTAACGATTTTGCGGATGAAACTTGAAAATGAGCTTAGGTATAGCATCTAAAATGAAAATCGAACGTTTTGATCTAAGAAAATTGAGATATTGACTCGATCAGACTCGCATGCAAAACTTCAGATTTTTGGGGAAGACGATATATGCAGACCTATCGAAACTACTTAATTTCGATATGTGCAGACCCATCGAAACTACTCAGTTTCGATATGTGCAGACCCATCGAAACTACTCAGTTTTGATATGTGCAGACCCATCGAAACTACTCAGTTTCGATACATGCAGGCCCATCGAAACTACCATAGTTTCGATATGAGCCCACGATCCGAAGCTAAGATTACACCTAAGCAACCTATCGAAACTACCAAGTTTCGACATAAGCAACCTATCGAAACTACCAAGTTTCGACATAAGCAACCTATCGAAACTACCAAGTTTTGACATAAGCAACCTATCGAAACTACCAAGTTTCGACATAAGCAAATCCATCGAAACTACTAGGTTCAAGCATAGTAATGTCTAGTGTCATCTAGGAGCACTACCTTACGTGTATGACTTTATTATACAGATTGTGAGTGACATTAGTGACGCTCAGTAACCAGCTAAGTGTATCTCAGAAACTACTCATCAGGTGAGTTCTATGTGCCCCCTTCTATGTTATGTGCAAACCTTATTAAATGTTTTGGGGCTGAAATGTATACACTAAACGAATAAATGATATGAATGCTAATGTGATCATATGTGATGTACTAATATATATTTTAAATATATATGAGAATGAATTATAAACAAAGAATGAAACGTATGTTTACAAAGAATGAAGGAAAGAATGGCATAACGTAAATAAATGAAATCTTGCTTTATAATTATTTATATTGCATGTTATGAATGTATGTATACGTTATGGACGGAAACGAAGCTAACGGCTACTTCTGTAGACGGACGACCACGTGACTATTTTGCAACCGGGAAAGATACGTTCCTTCGCAAGCTAGGACGTACAAAAAGCATAAAAGGGCGGTCGAAGTAAATGCTAAAATAGTATAACGGTTGCATAAACAATAGTTCGCGTGGGAAACGGATGCCTTATGGCAGACGGGCGAATATGACAGACTACGACGGTAGGACGGTTAAGGCGGACGGCCGAAGGTTGGCCGGACGGAAAAGTTAAGGCGGACGGTTTCTAGGACCGGACAAGTAAAAGGGCTACGACGGTAGCTTAAGGGCGTATGTCTTTGTGATATACGCAGTAAAAGACGGGTTGATCACCCTTATGTGTATGACCAATGAATGTAAAGGAAAAGAAAAGGTGAATGCGTATCTATGTAGTCACATAAGAATGAAGAAAGGAAAGTAAAAGCTATGAATACGTATTTGTAGAAATGTATGTATATAATTATGTATACTTATAAAGAAAAGAAAGATCATACTTAATAGTTTTAAACTAGAACTCACCAGCGTTAGCTGACTTTTAGTATACATTTCAGGTACAGAAAGGAAGGGTCGTGCGAAGGCGTGAAGGTTACCCGGCACGAGACTGACATCCCACTTTTATTTATGTTGAGACAATGTTATGTTTTAATTTCTAAGACTTCCGCTGCTATGTTATGTTATTGAATGATGTATGCTTCCGCTGTGTTTGAATGTTTTTAATTAAAAGTTCAGCGATCAATGACTATGTTTATGAGTAAATCCAACAAGTGAGGCCTCCCGGGTTTGGGGCCTTACACCTGAATCTCTTAATTCCCCACCCCACACTTAAAACTGTGCATTGCCCTCAATGTACAAATGCATGTAATGAAATGCTATGCAGGAATTTAAATGCATGAAGTTTTAAGGGAAAACAAACTGGTATTCCCGGTCAATTCGATGTATAACCTAAGGCCAAAACTTATTGGTGCTGTCAACACTTTGCTTCAAAGACTTCATCGAATTTCACAGAAATTTGATGTGGTTTCCGATTCCTCAGGTTGTAGAGATGGAGTGTGATTCTTCAAAGAAGTAGAGAGACTATCTGGTGATGTTATTCTACCTGACACATAAGGGAAAACATAAAAGCAGACAAGAAAAATAAAAGCTAGTAGTTAAGCTACTAAGTTCCTAGTATCGAAAGGGCATACCTGGGGCTGATGTATGAGAAACTTAAATTTGAAAGATCAAACATGAGATCCATGATTCTGCCGTATGCACCAATCTCTCAATTTATTCATGATCATCGGGTTGCCTCCCGGAAGCGCTATATTTATTTAAGGGTCTTTAGCCCGACCCGTACGTGTTTCATCAGTCTTACTCCTCTAGTGGAACCTTGTCCACTACTTGATCAATTGGTCCTTAGAGGTAACGCTTGACTCTATGGCCGTTAACTTTAAAAGTTGTCCCGTCTGTTTGTTCCAGTTCCAGTGTTCCATAAGGGAATGCTTTTCAAATTATGTATGGTCCCGTCCACTTAGATCTCAATTTTCCTGGAAATAGTTGTAATCTTGAATTGTAAAGTAAGACTTTTTCTCCTACTTGGAATTCCCCCTTCCTTAGTCTTTTATCATGAAGTCTCTTTGCCCTATCCTTGTATATTGCTGAGTTCCTATAGGCCTGATTTCGCAGTTCTTCCAATTCATGAACTTGTAGAAGGCTGTGTTCTCCTTCACTGGATAGATCTAGGTTAACTGCTTTAAGCGCCCAGTATGCTTTATGCTCAATCTCTATTGGCAGGTGACAGGCCTTTCCTTAAACCATTCGGTAAGGAGTGGTTCCGATAGGTGTTTTGTAAGTCGTACGTAAGGCCCATAATGCATCTTCCAGTTTATCAGACCAGTCTTTCCAGTTTGGGCTTACAACTTTTTCCAACATACGCTTGATAGCTCTGTTTGTAACTTCCACTTGTCCATTTGCTTGGGGATGATAAGGTGTAGACATCTTATGGGTACAACCATATCATTTAAGTGTCTTTTCCAGTTGTGAATTGCAGAAGTGTGTTCCTCTACCATTGATTAGAGCTTTTGGTGTACCGAACCGTGTGAATAATCTTTTGAGAAACCGGATGATGACTCCTGCGTCATTAGTTGGGAATGCTTGTGATTCGACCCATTTTGACACGTAGTCAACTTCTACTAGGATGTATTGATTTTCGCGAGATGGAGGGAATGGTCCAACAAAGTCAATCCCCCAGACGTCGAATATTTCACAAACTTGGATGCTTGTCTGGGGCATTTCGTCATGCTTTGAAGTACTTCCTGACCTTTGACATAGTCGCATTTTCTTATAAGCTTATGTGCATCCTTGAAAACAGTTGGCCAGAAAAATCCGGCCTCATAAACTTTTCTTGCAATATAATTGGCTCCATGATGCCCTCCTGTTGGTCCTTCGTGACATTGTCGTAATATCTCGTGTGCCTCCTTCCCATGCACACATCGTCGCACTATTTGATCTGTACAAACACGGAATAGATATGGATCTTCCCAGAAATAGTGCTTGATATATGCAAATAATTTCTTTCTTTCCTGAAATGTTAATCCTTTCACTAGTTCTCCGCTTGCTAAGAAATTTGCGATGTCTGCAAACCATGGGTATTCATTGATGTCTTGTACGTGCAGTATGTATTCATGAGGGAAACTATCATTTATGGCAAACTTTTGATTTCCTTGAGTGGTTTCAAGTCGAGATAGATGATCTGCTGCCAAATTCTCTGCTCCCTTTTTATCTTTTATCTCGATGGCAAATTCTTGTACTAGGAGGATCCACCTAATTAACCTTGGTTTAGCTCCTTGCTTGTTAAGGAGATTTCTTAAGGCGGCATGGTCGGTGTAGACTATAGTTTTTTATAATACTAGGTATAAACAGAATTTATCAAAGGCGAAAACTACAGCTAGTAATTCCTTCTCAGTAGTAGTGTAATTTTCTTGAGCGTCATTTAAGGTTTTGCTTGCATAGTGAATTAGGTGAAAATGCTTTTCACTTCGTTGACCTAAACCTGCTCCTACTGCGTAGTCACTTGCATCGCACATGGGTTTGAAAGGTTTAGTCCAGTCAGGTGCCGTCATGATAGGTGCATTAATGAGTTTCTTCTTGAGAGTTTCAAATGCTACTAAGCAATCGTCAGAGAATAGAACGGGTCGATCTTTCTCCAACAGTTGTGTCAAGGGTCTGGTGATTGATGAAAAATCCTTTATGAATCTCCTATAGAACCCTGCATGACCGAGGAAGCTTCTGATCCCTTTTACTGAATTTGGCAGTGGAAGCATTGATATAGTTTCTAATTTGGCTTTGTCGACTTCAATACCATTTTTTTAAATTTTATGTCCTAATACTATTCCTTCTTTAACCATGAAATGGCACTTTTCCCAATTTAGTGCTAGATTTTAATCTTCACATCTTGCTAGCATTTTTTCTAAGTTTTATAGACAATGGTCAAATGAGTTTCCAAAAACTGAGAAGTCATCCATAAATACTTCCATTGATTCTTCTATCATGTCATGAAATATAGCGATTATGCACCGCTGGAATGTAGCAGGTGCATTGCATAGTCCAAATGGCATATGCGTATAAGCGAAGGTGCCATAGGGACAGGTAAATGTAGTCTTCTCCTGATCTTCAGGGATAATAGGAATTTGGAAGTATCCTGAGAATCCATCGAGAAAGCAATAGAACCTATTTTCGGATAGTCGCTCTAACATTTGTTCAATGAAGGGTAGTGGAAAATGGTCTTTTCGGGTAGCTTCGTTCAACTTGCGATAATCGATACACACCCACCATCCAGTGACTGTGCGGGTTGGTATTAACTCATTTTTCTCATTTGTGATTACTGTTATACCCCTTTTTTTTGGTACAGCCTGAATTGGATTGACCCATGCTGAATCTGAAATAGGGTAGATTACTCCTGCGTCTAGTAACTTGATAACCTCATTTTTCACTACCTCTTGCATTTTTGGGTTTAGTCGTCTTTGGTGCTGCACACTTGTTTTGTAATTTTCTTCCATAAGTATCTTATGAGTGCAGAATGAGGGGCTAATTCCCTTAAGATCCATTAGCTTCCAAGCGACAGGTTTCTTGTATTTCTTCAAAACTTGTAGTAGTTTTTCTTTCTCGTTGTTTTTCAATCTGGATGAGATAATAACTGGAATCTTGGATTCTTCATCTAGGAAGGCGTATGATAACTCAGGCGGAAGTTCCTTTAGTTCAAGTGTAGGTGGTACCTCGATAAACGGTTTTGCCTTCTCACTCTCGTCTCTATCTTCCAACTCCTCAATGCCTGTTGCTTCGTCATTATGATGAGTGTGTTTTATCATAAATCCTTCGCAAACTAGATATTCTTCTTGTTCCTCTGCTGTCCATTCTTCTTCCTTTCCCAAGACGTCATGTATGTAATAACCTACTAGGTAGTTGAAATCGTCAAAAAGAAAGGCTAGATCGTCATGACTACTTGGTCATTGCATAGCTTTCTTGAGATCGAATGTGATTCGTTCTTGCTGGATACTCAATGCCAATCTTCCTCCCCATACGTCAATAAGGGCGAGGGCTGTATTGAGAAATGGTCTCCCGAGAATAAGAGGGCATCGCGTTCCTCCTTTTATGTCGACTACCTCAAAATCCACAGGGAAGATGAATTCGTTAATCTTTATAAGTACGTCTTCAGCGATTCCCTTTGGATAGCGAACTGTCCTACTGATTAGGCATAGTTCCAATTTTGTGGGTTAAAGTTTCTTGAGATTCATTTTGTCAAATATTGCGCTAGGTAAAATATTTACGCCTATATGTAGGTCAGCAATAGTATTACCTTGGATTGAGTCGCTTATAAGACAGGAGATCATGAATTGGTCGGGATTAGCGGCTGTTCTTCCACTTTTTCTCGGTTAGTAAGCATATCCTTGAGAAAATTTGCGTGAGCAGACATCTTATAGAGAAATAGTTCGTAGGGGAGATTTAGCTGGATTTTATTTAATAAAGACTGAAAGCGTTTAAACTATTTTTCCAATCTTGGTGGTTCTAAGGTTTCTTGTATGATTTCAGCCCTTAATACATCATCTTCACCTGTATTCTCCGTGTTCCCCATGGGTATCATAGTTACTACCTCTACATCTTGTTCTTGTGATGCTTGATTTACTTCGACACATGGTGGATGATCCAGAATTTCAGAAGGATCTTCATTTGGTTCCGTAGCGTAGAGTTTAATGATTTGACTCTTTATTTCCTCCAAATTATGAAACAACGTGTCTGGTTTCCAAGGATCTGGTTCATAGTAAGCACTGTCTGTGTTTATTGATGGAGGTGGTGAAGGAAGTAAATCCTCAAATGGTGATGGGTGGAGATTTATCTCATGATCCATAGGGCGCCATACGGAGAGATAGCACTCCTCAATGTAGTGTGATCCCCCACATAATTCGCACCATGAATCTGAGAAATTGTTGTTTTCATTATAAGGATTCATGATGATATTTTTGTGTTATCTTTTTACTTTTAATAAGGCTAATCCGTTAACTTGAATTTTTATTGAAATCACCGTGTCCCCGGCAACGGCGCCAAAAACTTGATGCGTATTATTTTAAATATATAAAAATATAATAAATATATTTTTAGAATGGTCTTACGAGATCAGGTTTTAAATTTATAAAATGATAATTACTTTAACTTAAAAACACACACAATAAGCAAGTTTACCTATCGCAGTAATATAGTTTAGGTAAGAACCAACTATCAAACCAACAGACACGGTCGAATTCCAATACTCAACTTTTGTTAACATTTAGCCGGTTTAATTAGTGAGTGAGTTTTGTGTGCTTGTGGAACAGGAAAGTAAATGACAGAAAAGTAAATGGCGATAAAGTAAATAGAAGAAAACTAAAAACATGTGTGAAGTGTGTAACAGAAATGTAACGAACAGAATAGTAAATAACAGGAAAGTAAATAGGTCGGAAATGATCAGGTTACGAATAGTATTGCTTTGGGTTTCGAATCCGCTTGGTACGTGATAATGTGTGACCCGGGTCACCGCTAGAGCCTCGTCCTCACGACATTTGATTTGCAAATTTAAAAGCTTTAACAAGTGGTAGTGTCTCCCGTTAAGGACAACAATTACCCTCAACCCTTCGAATGGTCATCTCAGGGTTGGTTTAAGACATCGGACGTAAAATACTTTATATTAGAGTTAAATAGGTTATTATCTTTTGCTCACCGGGAGGCGGTGTAACAATGGGACCAAGTATAAAGACGTATCGTTCCCAACATGAGTTCACCAATTCTTGGTCGCATAATAAGTTCGTATAAAGATGTACGACCTTACTAGTGTTGACCAAGCCTTGGCTTATCAATTTCTACTTGTATAAAGACGTAAAAGCTTCAAGAGAAGTTTGATTAAAAAGGTTTTATACTTTAAAAATCAAGAACACTAACAAATATAAAGACGGATTTAGACAGTAATAAAAGCCCACCAAAATAGTGGTTTTAAGGACGAATAGTTAAAGACATAAACACATCACTTGGATTAATACGTTAAACATTAACATGCACCAAACTTCATCTTCACCCTAGCAATACAAAGAGTTTAGCCACGAATGGCCATACTAACTAGCATAACACTGAGTTTCGTAGGCTCCCTTATTACGAAACAAGGAGGAAGAGCCCCTCCGCTCACTACTCTCTACTCTAACTACGAACTGCACTCTCAAATGAGGTTTGGATGGGTGTTCTTTGATCTGAATTGGTGTGTGGAATGAAGAACCCAAGCCTCCTATTTATAGGCCTCAAAATGAGCAATGCACGGCCGTGCATTGGATTGCACGGGCGTGCAAACACCTCGGGAATCAAACATGGTACAAAGGACATTGTACTAGAGCCTTGGGGAGCAAGGAGGCCATTGCACATCCGTTCAATGGGATGCATGGTCGCGCATCCCTCCCCTGCTTCCATGTTTCGTCTTTTAGCTGCTGGTTGACTTGCTATTGACCTGGTTTGACTTCTTGGGGGTCAATGCTCGGGTTTGGTCCTGCAAAAGCTTGATTTCTTCATGTTTTAAGCTGTTTTTTGCTTTGTTTATCTTGGAGCACCGAATAACCTGCAATTGTGAAATATTAGCGTTTTAAGTATCAATTGTAAAGTTATTAATCAATTAGTACCATAATATGGGGATTATTATGCATGGAAAACATGTATAATTTAGGACATATCAATCGCGAATGGGTTTGCGAAAGGAACTCACTGGAGTTCTTTGATAAAAACCATATGATCCGGGTTCTAACGCGATGACCCTAGCGGGCGTGGTGGTAGAACATATGACTCGTAAGCAGGAGACCCGGGTTCAAGTCCAGTCTCCTGCATTATTCTTTTTTGGGCCTTTTTCCACTATATAAATTTTATAAATATAACCCCTATAATATTATATTAATATATTAACGTTTTTTTGCCCCGAAAAACACCCGTAGGCTAGGGTTTAATTTTATAATCTATTTTCTTTTTGAATAATATAATCCCATTATTTTGAAGCCGTGACTCCAATTGGAATGATATATTTATATTATTTAAATCCAGTGACCTCAAATAAAAATAATATATTTTCATATTATTTTTGCCACGAATATAAACTTGGTGTAACGTTTCAAACTATTAAATAATATAGTTATTATATTATTTACCCTCGGTTTTACCCTCGAATAAAAATAATATATTTATTATTTTTCACGCAAATGATTCTATTATTCTACAAACTTAAAAGTAATATATTTTATATATATTATTTTCTTAAACCATTTTGATGGTACGAACATATGAATATATATATATATATATATATATTTATGAAATATTATTCGTTCGACGCGAAACGTATTTATCTTAATAATTATTAATTAAAAAACCTATATTCCCGTAAACACACTCGTCTACTCGTAAATCCTTATAATGTTCTAAGACGTTCTAATATTTCGTGTCGTCGTCACAAATCCCATGCGTCTCTAATTGTTATGTTTATAATTCTAGGGCATACGTGACTCGTTGCAGGCTGACACTTGTGTACCAAATCTCTTACTTGTGTGATACTACCTACTACGCAACGCATGTGAGTTTCACGGCCCCTTTTTACTTGTTTTCCTATTGGGGGAGAAACACGCATATACACAAACATCATTTTACATGTTATCCCGTTGGGGAGAAACATGCTTACAAACAAAACAGTATTTTACTTGTTTTCCCATTGGGAGAGAAACATGCATATATACAAGCATCATCTTACTTGTTTTTCTATTGGGGAGAAACATGCATACAAACGAGCATCATCTTACTTGTTTTTCCGTTGGGGAGAAACATGCACACGAACAGACATCCGTTACTTGTCTTCCCGCCGGGGAGAGACATACACATAAACGGACATGGATCACATAGTATTTCACTACCACTTGTGTACTTAAGCGTAAACACTATCATGAAAGTCCTCATATCGAACCGTTAATATGGACTTAGCGAGGTAGTTTGAGTAGTACTACTGGGTTTGACAAACCCCACCCAGGCTAGTCGCTCTAGCACGATTGGAGGTCGAACAGGTGTAGATTGGCGTAAACAAATTAGTCAGAGTTGATACCTGGCTTGAGGCAAACAAACAAACAGTCAGCTTCGGTTGCGAGCGCTTAGATTAACTTGTACATTGTCTAGCTAGCAATAGGTGTGACTTACGTATGTGGATCCTGCAAACACACAAACAGTTTATTTACTTACAAACCTGTGAACTCACCAACCTCGTGTTGACACTTTTTCTTACATGTTTCTCAGGTCGCTCTGGCACAGATTGCACACTTAGGACATGCATGGAGTCCTACTGTCATGCCATTCATTTCAAATGTTTTAAACAATTCATTTGCCTTTATTAAGCTAAACTTTGGCGCTTTGTTTTGCGCATTTACTTTTGTTTAAATGCTTCCGCATTAACTCTGAACTTTTATGTTATGACATTTCAAGTCCCATATAGTGTCGTTTGATGTAACTAATGTCTGAGATCCTGGTGTGTCACCTCCCAAACAGTAAAACTCTATTAGTGGAATTTGGGAGTGTGACAAAAGTATACACCAAGTTCTCGTAGTGCGACTTCTGGATTCGTGAAGTGCAATTCCTTTGACATGTGGTCAACGAGAAGGGCATACATGTTGACCCATCCAAAATCGAGGCGATTAAGAATTGGGAGGCACCTAAGACCCCAACCGAGGTGCGACAATTCTTAGGTCTTGTGGGCTACTATCGACAATTCATTGAAAACTTCTCTAAGATAGCCCAACCCCTCACGACTCTGACACACAAGGATAAGAAATAAGAATGGAGTGACAAAGCAGAAACCGCTTTTCGATTGCTTAAGCAGAAACTTTTCAGTGCACCGATCCTATCAATACCAGAAGGAACGGATGACTTCGTGGTATACTGCGATTCGTCACGTCAAGGACTCGGCTGCGTGTTGATGCAAAGGGAGAAGGTCATTGCTTATGCTTCTCAAAAACTAAAAGTGCATGAGAAAGCCTACATTACCCATAACTTAGAATTGGGAGTTGTGGTATTCTCACTCAAGATCTGGAGACACTACTTGTAGACATAAAATGTACAATATTCACTGATCATAAGAGTCCTCAGCATATTTTTTTAGCAGAAGGAGCTTAACATGAGGCAGCGTCGATGGGTCGAATTACTAAACGACTACAATTGCGCCATCCGTTACCATCCTCGAAAGGCAAACATCGATGCTGATGCCTTGAGCAGTAAAGAACAACCAAAACCGCGACGAGTACTAGCGTTACAGTTGACCGTCCACACGGATTTACCTATTCAAATCTGGGACGCTCAACTCGAAGAAATCAAGGAGGTGAACCTATGCCACGAGTCCCTACCAGGTATGGACAAGAAATTTGAGGTCGAATCCGATGACATTCGTTACTTTATGGATCGGATTTGGGTGCCGAGCTTTGGGAATCTAAGGGATCTAGTGATGAAAGAAGCACGCAAGTCCAGGTACTCGATTCACCCGGTGCCGACAAGATGTATCATGACCTTAAGGAGCAGTATTGGTGGCCCAACATGAAAGCCGAAATTTCTACCTATGTCAGTAAATGCTTGACCTGTGCTAAGGTCAAGGTGGAGTATCAGAAACCGCCAGGGTTACTCCAACAACCAGAGATTCCACAGTGGAAGTGAAAACAAATTTCAATGGACATCATCATGAAATTGCCCAGGACATCCAACGGTTGTGACACAATCTGGGTAATTGTCGACAGTTTAACAAAATCTGCACATTTCCTTCCCATAAAAGAGACTGACAAGTTGGAAAAACTGACCCGAACTTACTTGTAAGAAATAGTCTCAAGGCATGGAGTGCCAATCTCCATCATTTCAGATAGGGATAGTCGATTTATGTCCCGATTATGGCAATCTTTATAGAAGGCCCTAGGTGCTCGTTTGGACATAAGTACCGCATATCATCCTCAAACGGACGGTCAGAGATAAAGGACCATCCAGACTCTTGAGGACATGCTTAGAGCTTATGTGATCGACTTTGGGAATGGTTGGGACACCCATCTGCCACAGTTATCACACTAATACCATTCGAAGCACTTTACGGAAGAAAGTGTAGATCACCAATTTGCTAGACCGAGGTGGGTGATAGCCAACTCACTGGATCGGAAATCATTCACGAAACTACAGAAAAGATCATACAGATACGCGAAAGTATAAAAGTCGCGCGTGATCGTCAGAAGAGTTATGCTGACGTGAGACGCAAACCATTGGAATTTCAAGGGGGCAGAGTTTTACTGAAAGGATCGCCATGGAAAGGAGTAATACGTTTTGGAAAGTGTGGGAAACTGAACCCTCGTTACATTGGACCTTTCGAGATTCTGAAAAGGATTGGTCCCGTTGCTTACAAACTCAACCAACCGGAAACCCTCAATGGCGTTCATGACGTATTTCACGTGTCAAATCTGAAGAAGTGCCTATCGGATGGGACATTAGTCATACCATTGGAGGAGATCCAGATAGACGATCAGCTTCACTTCGTCGAGGAACCAGTCGAGATCATGGACCGAGAGGTCAAACAACTGAAACAAAGTCGCATTCCCATAGTTAAGGTTCGTTGGAATTCTAGACGCAGACCAGAGTTCACCTGGGAGCGCGAGGATCAATTCAAGCGTAAATACCCTCACTTATTCAAAACTACACCGTCTACCAGTGAAGCAAACTGAATTTTGGGACGAAACTCCTTTTAACAGGGGAAGTATGTGATACCCGGCAATTTCAGGTTAATATCCATACCCGGCCATTACTTGATTTCATATGATTACACATGCATCATACTAGATTATAGAGTAGTTAATTACATGTTTCATATAGCAATTCCATTCATTTCATTTCAATTTATCCATCGATAATCTAGAGGATTAATTACCGGGTCAAACATGCGTCCAGTCACACGAACGTTGGTGAATTATAGAAATAATATTTTTACATATATTTGGTGTGTATAAATTACATGTAATACTGTGATTTATTATTTCATGCTTAGATAATTGTTTTCAGAATTTTTAGAGTAACTTTTATTTTAACGCTTTTTAAGCGGATACGCGATATGTGCCAACAACTCTAAATGGGTTTTAATAAAAATGATTGTTTTATGCCTTGGGCTTAACTAATTCAGCATTTTAAATTCTTAGTCCATTTAGGAGCCCAATCTTTCATATAAAGCCTTAAAATATGGAAAAAGCCCAAACTCAAATCACTTAAAACATCTTAAACCCCCATATTCCATCATTTTACCCTAACACAAATTTGCAAACCCTAGCCCCCGCTTCTCATTCTCGGACGCCACCCTCAGGGGAGCCACCACCCACCTTCAAGTTTGTTCTTCCTAAATGAAGTGTTCTAAGTCCATTGCAAGGTGATTCAAGGTGCTAGGAGCTAATTTCACATCCATTGTACCTTCATACTTGGAATTTGTAAGTGTTTACCCATTTCTTTTTGTTATTTTCGGCCATATGCTGATACACCATCCATCCAAACGAAATTCTATGTGACTAGGTCCTTAATCCATGTTTTTATCAAAAGCTTTTCATAATAATGAGTTGTTGACACATATTGGTACATTTGGTGCATAGAAATGCTTGTTTGATGTGTATATTGCTCGTTTCTATATATAGAAACTTTGTTGGTTATGATTTTGTAGAAATGTGCATATGATATGTTTGAAGGTTTGAATGATTCATGTGTTGGTAGAATGAGTAGGAAGTGTGATTTTTTTTGTTGAAATGTTTTATTTACACCATTTTTAGGTCGTTTCTATAAATAGAAAATTTATTGTTTTGTATTTTGAGTTATTGACTTATAATGGATAATAACATGCTAGAATGGTTTTATAACATCTATTAACATAATATTTAAGGTTATTTGAAGTTGCACATGTGTAGGAGGTCGTTTGACCACTTTCCTAAAAATGAAACTTTATTATAACATATTTTGTATCAGTATGTTATAAATGTCCAAAATAGGTTAAATAGCATTGTTATCATATGTTTAGATGATTTATGAAAGAATGTGTGATTTAAAGTGTTACTATGACCCGTTTTGGAATACCTTGCTAATAAAGGAACTTTATTGATTTGAAAACTTCATCTTTGCTTTAAATGGAATGTGTAGGAATAGAACCATGTTAGTAGAATTCTACTAGGATAATTTCATGTATAGTTTGTTTAATTGAGCTATAATGCATAAAGGTTACAAAAACCCTAAATGTCCAAAAAGGGAAACTTTGTTATGTAATGAACTATTATACAAGATATCATGTTATGTTACTTGTTCAAATGTATTGAAATGATATTATTAAATGACTAGCACAATAGCATGAGTTATGTGGATTGTTTTGTTAACATGTTATGGAATATGGTATAAGGATGTACAAATGCTATGTGTACTTACTAGACTTAATAACTTAGACATATGTAGTGGTATGACACCTACTTGTACAATTAATTGAGGCTATGTGTTACTACTTATGACATGAACATATGCAAGCCATGTTACTTATTATATGACATTTACTTATGCAATTACTTGAAACATGTGTGTTATGTCATGAGGTGTTACTTATGTGTTACTTGTACATGTCTTCACCATATGTCACCAACGGGTCGTCGTGTCACACTTGGTCAAGGTTGGTCGACATTGGTCAACATTGGTGAACATTGGTCAATATTGGTCAAAGTTAGTCAAACTTGGTCAAACTTGGTCAAACCTTGGTCAACTTTGGTCAAACCTTGGTCAACTTTGGTCAAACCATTTCAAAACGTCAATGTAACCTTTCAACATTGAGTCGTTTGGATGAATGTGGTTACATAAACCACGTTTACCTTTCATAGACCTTATAGCCTAAATATTTCTAGGGCTCGGATAGGTCGGTTGTCCGGACTAGCTAGCATTCTTGTATTTGCTTTTCATACTTCATTCACCTCATTCTCAGGTGAGTTTTCACGGCCCCATTTTACTTACTTTTCCATTTGGGGGAGATACATGCTAAATTATTTTCTTTCTTAGTCGTATGAAGTTACTTTGATTTCGCTTTAATATATATAAGTGAGTGCATTTCCCGCACTTAAAGTCCTCTCATAGTCGAACCGTTAATTATTTCACAAAGCGAGGTGATCATTAATAGTAATATTGGGTTTAACAACCCCCACCCGGGTTAGTCGAGCTAATTCTGACTGGAGTCAAACGGGTGCATCATTGACCTAATCTATTGTGTGTTGGGCACGTAAGAGGCAAAATCCTAGTTTCTGCATTCCTTCGTTGAGCTTCGGTTTCGGTGAATGCTTATATAACTAATGTTTATTGTCTAATCAACAATCAAATCACTAGTATATATGCGTACTGTTACACTGTTTTTCATTTATTTACTGTTATTTAAACCTGTGAACTCAACAACCCTGTGTTGACACTTTAAGCATGTTTATCTCAGGTCGCTAAAAATCCATGCATGGACTAGGGTTGCACTTCAGGAGTCTCATTTCATGTTTTCATTAGAAGCTTAGGTTTATGGGAACCTAAATATTTATGCTTCTGTATTTTGATACTATTACTGTTGCTTCTGCACTTTTCATTCCGCATTTTCAAACTCTGTATTACTTATTTATTTTTGTACAATGTTCAAACGGAATGTTTTTTCGAAAACCATTTAGAGGTCGTTCGAAATTTCCAGGACCGATGATCCTTGGCAGTCACAACCTGCGGGTAACCCGCTGTGGAATTTCAGGGTGTGACACACACACACACACATATATATATATATATTGATTTCCTCAACAAGTAAGGAAGAAAGATCAGATCGTTATCTAGATTTATTATTATTATTATTATTATTATTATTATTATTATTATTATTATTTAGGTACTTTACCAGTATTGTGTGTCCACTCGAATTCCAGTCGTGTCTAAAATTCCCGAATTAATATTTCTAGATGAGTCGACTAAATAAGTATTAGTAATTTATTATTAATATTAATCAATAAAATGTGTTATCGTGACGGATTAATCGTACGCGTGCTCATTTAATTTTAACATTACATCATAAGAGTATATATATTATTCATTTATTGTATGTTATCTCGAATCGTTAAATGATCCGTCAAACAAAGTCACATATAGAGTTCACCTATCGGGCCTATGATCGGGCCATTAATGGGCCGAGCCCGTCTATGGTGAATTAATTGGCAAGAGGAACTGACTTTAAATCCGGGGTTGTCACAGTTACAAAATAGATGTCTAATAATAGAAAGGATAACGGACAAATAGTTATTAATTGTTGCAACCATGAAGTAAGAGTACCTTGACTAGTTGGTAGTGATGGATGACTTATAAAAGCGTCCTACTTCGTTAGGGGCAGTGATATGTTGCTAGACGTCTACCGCTTCTACATTAACATATGATTGAGATTTGTACAAGTAGGAGATTGTTGAACCTGAATGCTCAAGTAACAACATATGATAATTGGCTAGCATTATTCGTGATTTTCGATTTTGCTGATTTTGTTTGTGATTTTCGTGTATTGGCTAACATTATTCGTTGTTGTATCATTGTGGATATCGATAGTCAAGTCTTCCACACATTCCAACAAGATCGATGGTAAGAAATTAAAATAGTTTTTAACAAGATCTAAGATTTTGTGATTTTCGCATATTGGCTAGCATTATTCGTTATTTTTCTGCTGCCTAAACTTTGAAAAGTTACCACAAAGTCCCATAAATTAAGTTAGTAGGTTTGGGTAGTTTAGGGGGGAGATTGTTGCAAACACCCAGTCATTATGTAATTAGATGTTGTTATTTAATTCAAAATGTAATCATGGCTAGAATATAGGAGAAGTTATTTCTAGCAATTCGTTTACAACCGCTATAGAATTAGTGGGTTGTAACCATTTCTTATCTATGTACATTTAAGCAATTGTAATTCACAGTTAGCAGGGACAAGTGTTGAGTTATTATTGCGAATAATACTACTGAGATTGGAGTATCTTATGTTCTCGTGTTATTTGCTAGTTTTTTAATCAAACGATAACTTAGTCGATTATTCTAATTTATGATGCGCGTAACCTATACAATTCACTAAGTTCGTAGAACTAAACCACTTGATCGATCGTGACAAACTTCAATTTCTATAGAAGATGGGAATGCATTTTAGGCAAATATTCCTTATTTCTCAACAAGGTTGAAGAAAGAATGAAATAGTTAATGAAGAAAAGAGTTTGAAGCAAATAGAAGCCTATAGTTTCTGACATATATACTCCACTCACTAGTCCCATAGAGTTACTCTTGTAAACCCAAGAGTTGTAACAGTGAATGATACTACAAGATTTTATGCCTCATTGATAAGGTTGTTCGGTTTAGGATTTTTATGTATGCAAGTCGGCTAATTCATTAGGGTTTGTCCTTTCCTAGAATACCACTTTGTGTTTGTGAAACCCGATAAATATTTCATAACAAATTATGTGATTTGAAATGAAGAATGTATTGAATTTTAAACATAAGATCTTAAAAACTGTTGATCAATATAGAGTAAATGAAATCCCACTGAACAATTTCTACTCATCCTAATCGGAGAATAGATATAAATATGTTTCTATATCCAATTAGATATTACATTTTGTCGGTGGATCCTTTCATCTTCGACATGTTGTTAGTTTCAACTGGCTCCAACGATATTTAACTAGCTTAGAGGTCGTCATTCTCTGTTTGTTTTCAACCTTGTGTAGGCCGTCCTTTCCTTCTCTTTACAATGTTTCTTCTTTTACACATGCTCGAATCAATTTTAACATAGAGGATACATTCATGTTTCAAATGAACTCAATTAGGCTTTTAACCGTATCATTGTAGTTGGCGTCATACTTACCACATGTTATTGTGCTTTTAAAGTCGCAATTATCATGAGTGTTGATAACCAGATATTCTACAACTATATCAATGCATTTTAAATTATGCAAAAATAAAAGATAAAAAAATTCACAATATTGTTACAAACATTATTTATTATGGTTATCAATATTGTGACAACCGTGAATTTTCAGTTCGTTACCGTTTTTCGGCTTATATACGTTTATATTTTTATATTTCATGAATTTTATACTTTATGAGTTTCTAGAAATTCTAGGAACCCTTAGACAAGGCCACAACTAGAAAACCCAGTTAAGTGCATACACCGTGTGTACCGCGAACGCGTTAAATAAACGATAAAATTTAATACCTCGAAAATAATTTTTATATTTATAATTTAGTAATGAATATATTTTATATTATTTAAATGTGCTAACTTTTGTGATTCTTGATTAAACTAACGATTACTGGTGGTTCACCCGGTATTTATCCGGTATAAATTTTTAAAAACTTTTAAGTTTTACCATTAAATTATATTATTTTGGATACTAAGTTTATTTATTTGGATAAAAATATTTATTAAAGTGTTTTGGGGTTCTATTTTTATAAAAAAATGTTGGATTTTTATAAAAATTTCTCTCTAAACTCAAACCACACTCTCTTCCCCCTATAAATACCAACCCCCTGCCCCTTTGTTTTCCCATCCCTTGGCCGTAAACCACCACCCACCTCCACACCTCCAATTTTCATCATTTCTCAAGAACACACCTCAATCCATCCTTGATTCTTGATTTCTAGTTTGTTGTGAGCATCATTCCAGAGATTTTAAACGTATAACAACATATTTTGAAGTTTAATTTTCTGTTTTTGATCTTACATGTGTCCTCAAGAACACACACTCACTTTGATTTTCAAGTTTTGATGTTTTTAGTGTTTTAAAGCTTAAATCTTGCAATTTTAACAAGGATTTATGGATAAGAACTAGTTTTAATCATCCACAATCAGTTATCTAGTTTAAATCTTGCAAAATTTAGATGATCAAGTGTATTAACACTTGGTGTTCCTCATTTGTATTCTTCATGGATTTTAAGGGATTTTGAGTTTTTTGTCATTGGTGTTCATCATTTGTGTTCTTCATGGATTTTAAGGGATTTTGAGTTTTTGGTTATGGATTTGAACCACATTGTGATTGTAACTTGATATATCAAGAAGTCACAGGACAAAAGCATCCAACAACACCATTTAAAGCTAAATTGGGAGGTATAAATTGTTTAAATGTTGTTAGTTAGCTAGTATGATCAAGAACATTATCATGTTTTTGATGGATTTTTATAAAAGTGTGATCAAGCAAACAAATTTTATTTTAAACAGTAGTTTTTATATAAAAAGTGAGATCTTAAAAAATTGTTGAATTAAGTCAATATAGATTATTTACTAGATTTAATATAAGTTTAATAAGATTTAATGCAAGGAAATTGGGAAAAATACTTGTGAGTCTTGAAAAATCTAACAATTGGTCAATAGTTATTATATGGTATAAAATGAATCATGTCCAAATTTCGTGAATTTTGGAGTAGTATAAGTATGTATTTGGTATTTATTAAATTTTAACAATTGGATATTGGATCATATACTTCTGGATAGTGTTTGAACTTGAAATTTTTAATGGGACTATATATGGATAAATATCTAACCTGGTAAAACTTTGGTGAATTTCTGACAAGTTTAACTATTTTTACTGAATTTATTGCATTGCAATAATATTATATTCATAATAAATAATCTAGATAAATAAAAATTATGATACTTGGTCAGTAATTATTTTACATATATATGAACATTTTGTAAAATTTTCAAACATTTATTTTATGTCTAAGTATGATTTCAGAATTATAGACTATTAAAACTTTATAAAAATAACCATTTTTGGGCTTTTTGGTATAAAAAATTATTTTTAAACTTTTTATAAGTTTTGGACAGAAGTTTAGGACATATTTAAAACTTAAGTTTGGATTTTTATTTTGGAATCTAAGATCACACTAAAACCCTAATTTCGGACAAATCGGATATTTGACACATAAACCGGACTTTACGCGCGTAACGGCGCTATTTAACAAACGAAATCATGACTTGGATTTTTATCACATATAACTATATAACTACTGATTTATTTTATTAAAAACTTAAAGTTTAAATTTTGAAGTCACGTATTTATATAAAGTCGGTTTTATAATTTTTAAGCAGTTCGTACGGGTATGCACGGGTTTCAGGTATGCAACCGATTGCATAGTCACTTTTTGTTTTGTTGACTTAGTCACACACTTTAGGTGTCCTAAATGCATTTCGTGTCTACTTGTTTAGTAGGGCTCGGTTAGGACATCATATTTGTGTACTTTTGTGTTACGACTCTCAGGTGAGTTTCGCGGCCCCACTTTACATTTTTACTATTTTAAGAGGGAAAAGTTGTTTCACACACTGCACGTTGTTACATGGGATTTGGATTACCTGGGTTTACTTTTAAATGCACTTAAGTACCCACTTTAACGTAATTAATTAACTGGAATAGCCGTTGGGAATTGTGAATAGTACTATCTGGATTGACACCCAGGTTGGTCGCGCCAACCGGACTTGTAGGGTCAATTCGGCGCATAATTAGCCATAGTAGGTGTCCGCATTTGACACTTGGATTCTGTAGGGGGCAAACAACTATTATGATGGTTTTGATTGTGGCTCAGGGTAATAAAATCTTTACACGTGTACTTGATCATCTACGGATGGTTACATTTAAATTTTGAAATTACTTATTTTTTCTTATCGAGTCGCAAAACCCGTGTACTCACTAACTATTTTCATAGTTAACTCGTTTTTGAAAAATGATTTTCAGATAAGCAGAATTGATAAAATGACCAATTTGGGGACTTGCTTTTGGGATTAAACTTGTCTTTTGGATTTGAATCATTGTACGTGGTTGTGGTGCATTTAGACAATTTGGATAAATGTTTGGGTTGTTTGGTTTGTTTGTATGACACTTTTATTTTGGTAAGCATGTAGTGGTTTTTTGTATTTTTCAATGTACCTATTAGCTTTCTCTTGCGTCTAAGTGTTCGATGAACTGCTCTCATCTCACCTCAATGTTTCCGCCTTCGGCGGGGTGTGAAAAATATAATTAAATATGGATTAATACACCTAAAGGTTATTATTTTCTCCATAAATATGTATTTATTGTATTAGTTACCAAAGACTATGTATGTGGGTCTAATTGTTTAATGATAAGGTACATGAATAGAGTTCTCTCATTCTTCTCATTTCTCTCTACTATTTCTATTGTCAAATACATATTACATGTTGCTATTAGCCTGTTTTTATACAACACGATATCCACACGAGGCTTTTGGTGGTTCTTTCCAATGAAAGCAAATGATCAAGATTCTTTGAATTGATTTTGCAATTGCTTTATCAAAGTGTGTTCAATGAAATCATCCTACAAGTAAGTTTATTTTAATTTATAATGCTTACATGATCATAACTATATATATGACATATCAATTATGCGTATATGTTTATTTTAAAATTATTAACCAAATAAAGATTAAAAAAATATGTATAACTAATCACTTTGATTTTCATGATTATATCAACTTTATTTTTTAATCCAATTATCTTGGGTTTTTCTTAACCTTAATATTAATATTAAAAATTATTTTAAAAAATAACATATTATAGGATTTGAAGTTGAATTTAAAATTTATATATTGAATATTATAATTGCATGATTATGCCTCTCTACATAGACATATGTGCATTTCTATGGAAACCCCATAATAAATTATCAATCTTGTATTTTACATGAGTAATCATTTGTATTAGTTAAAAAAAAGGATGATTATAAGATCTTATGAAGTATGTCTTACTAAATTTATGATCATTACTATGAAAAGCTAGTAGCATGATAGAAAACAAAAAGAAAACTTTCATATTAATTTATTAGTTTTTCAATATCATTTTATTAGTCGATAATGATTTTAATGATTCGTATTTATATAATATTACATATCATAATAGTGAAAGTTTCATGTTTCTTATTCATAACAATTCATATCACTTTATTAGTTATTCAATGACATTTTATTAACATCCACATAATAACTTTGATGTTTCATATTTATAGTAATTCAATACCACATAATGAATGGTGGTTTCAAATATGATAATTAATATATTACTTAAGTAAGTAGTTTTAAAATAATAGTCACATATATTGGACATGTATATATTTATTCAAATTGATTTCTAGCATTGAAGTAATTATTCATATCTTTATTTTATGACATCATTGAAAGACGAGTATTAAGATTATTTACATCATAGTTGTTATATTATTTAATACATAGTATCTCATAATATTGTTACGATGTTGCTTCAATTACTAAATATATGAAAATATTATAACTTGATTTGTCAATATCTAATTGAATAAATTATCATGTTACTTTTGTTTAATTAGATATTCCATAAAAACAATGTAAGTCCCCAAAATCGAAAGGCCTCATGTGTTGAATTTACTCATAAACAAACAGCTCTTAAACTTGAATATCAAATAACGCATCGGCACTTTCATTCAAACATAACATAAACTTGTTCGACATTCAAAATTCATAAACATTGCATTAACATAACCGTAAACATAAATATAAATATAACGGGATGCCAGTCATCAAGATCAGTAGGGTAACTCTTCTCACTTACCAAGCATCCTCATGCAACCTATATACATGTACTTAACATGAATGTGCATACTAATAGTCAGCTACACTGGTGAGTTATAGCTTTTACATAATACATAAACATCAAATGTTTGCCAAAACATAACATTCAACTTCATTAATAAAGGCATATGTAAAACATGCAATAACATAATGGGAAAACATAAGACAACAAATATACATCAAATCTGTGCCTTCTCGTAACCATCAATTCCATACATTACATACCGGTGAAGAAACCTAAGGCTCGTCACCTCTAGGCCATTCAATACCTAGGTCTCCTAAGGCTCGTTACCTCTAGGAAAACCAAACATACGTAGGGTCACGTTAACCCTGTGAATGACCGTCGTCATTCCCTGTCACGAAGAACCAGTTGTACAACAATTGGCCAGCAACAAAGGCCCCTATAAAGGAATTACCTATACATAACATACATAACTTCGATTCCCGAAAGAACCATGGCATATTCATATATTTTGTGACTTTCGTAAAACATTCACTTCCTTTAGATCAAACTTTAGTTAAGGCATTCGTACTTTTTATAAAATATCATTCGTAAATCATTTGTAACTTCTTTGGCAAAACATTTCGTAAAACCATTTCAAAACTTTACTTTCAAAACATCTTTTATAAACATCCATTCGTAAAAACATCGTTTCGTATGTATGCACACCAGCCCAAAACATCATTTAAAACATTCAAAGAGGGGGGCTTTAGAACACACCTGATCAGCTAGCTCAAAAGTACTATCTCAACTCAACTGAAGACGCTCGAAATCTGAATCGATAGTCAAACGTGTTAGTTCTAAACTTCATTCTGATCTGAGCGAAACTAGTGTTAGTTTCTCTCCAACATTCTTAGCGAAACTATGACACTTTCACTTCCTATCCACGGTGAAACTACATCAGTTTCGCCCTCATAATCACAGCGAAACTAAACTTTCAGCGAGACTGGGTTTCGGGCGAAACTATGTCAGTTTCGCTTTCTCAGGACTAGGCGACACTAGTCATATTCGCTCAAGCAACAATTTCGCCTTCTCAGTTAGTTTCGATAGGTCGTCTTCTCCGGCAGAAAACTAGGATTTCTACATAGAAATGGCGGCCAAGATCTGATCTCGTCTAGGGTTCGTTTAGCATTTTATTAAAATCTTTTAAATCCCACGAAAACATAAAAACTCATATTTAAGGCAGTTCATACCTCCAAACGGCCTGATTCTTCTTCATTTGCTATCTAGAGACTCGTATCAACATTCCTCGAGCTTCTTGATGCTAAAGCCCGACTTTATCTCTCTACGGTTTCTCTCTCTAGGATGAGGGGTGTATTAAGTGCAAAGTGAGGGAGATCATGAATGGAATCAGGGACTTAAACCCATTCCCCTTCTCCTAGTTTCGCCCCCACCCAAAGCCGGCCCATTTTCTTCGGCCCAACACGCGGCCTTCATGTCCGCTCCGTTTATTTCGTTTATTTTGTCTTGAATGCATGTATTATTATTTGTCATTATTATTATTATTATTTTGGATGTTACAAGTCTACCCTCCTTACAAAAGGTTTGATCCTGGCATAAGTCAAACAGCTGAGAGTACGACTCCCTCATATCCGTATCTCTCTCCCAAGTGGCTTCCGACCCCTTTCGGTGCTTCCACTGTACCTTAACCAATTGGTTGACTTTATTACGTAAACACTTCTCTTTCCGGTCTAAGATGGCCACAGGTTCTTCGAGATAGTTAAGGATGTTGTCAACCTCGATTTCAGTAAGTGGTACGTGAGCCGATTCATCAGCCAAACACTTTCGTAAGTGTGATTCGTGAAACGTAGGATGAATCCCACTTAACTCATTGGGAAACTCCAATCGATAGGCGACTTCCCCCACCCGTGCCAATATTCGAAACGGTCCAACAAACCTCGGACTTAACTTTCCTCTCTTCCGGCATCGTATGATTCCTTTATAGGGCGAACACTTTCAACATTACTATATCCCCAACAATAAATTCAATAGGCCTTCGTCGTTTATCCGCATAGGATTTCTGGCGATCCTGTGCGGCCTTCATTCGTGCCTTGATCGGATTGAACCTTTCTGATGTTTCTTTGATAACTTCGAGACTTCCTAATTCCTTTTGTGCTATCTCACCCCAACAAACTGGGGTCCTTCATTTTCTCTCGTACAACATCTCATAAGGCTAAAATAAACGAGAATGGAATTCAAGTACATCCGGCTAAAATTGAGGCTATATCTAGCTGGGAAGTCCCGAAAACCCCAACCGAAGTAGGAAGTTTTCTCGGATTGGCTGGTCATTACCGAAGGTTAATTCGGGACTTCTCAAGGATCACCGTTCCATTAACCGCATTGACCCAAAAGGTAATTAAATATGAATGGGGTCCTAAGCAGGATGAAGCATTTAAAACGTTGTAGCAAAAATTAACTCAAGCACTAATACTATCGCTGCCCAAAGGCAACGAGGGTTTTGTAGTTTTCTGCGATGCATCACACACTGGTCTAGGGTGTGTATTGATGAAAGGAAGCAACGTCATCGCTTATGCGTCTCGACAACTTAAGACTCATGAAAAGAACTATACGACTCGTGACCTGGAGTTAGGTGCCATAATCTTCGCACTGAATTATGGAGGCACTATCTCTATGGAGTCAAATTCAAGGTCTTCATGGACCACAAGTGTCTAAAGTATATCTTCAGTCAGAGAGAGCTGAATATGAGACAAAGACGATGGATGGAAGTCTTGAGCGACTATGACTGTGAAATATGCTACCATGAAGGCAAGGCTAATGTAGTAGCTCACGCCTTGAGTTGAAAAGAACACGAGAAACCAAAGCGAGTATGTGCCCTAAGACTCGACCTGCAAGTCAGTCTTACTTCCCAGAACAAAGAGGCATAAAAATCAGCCTTAAAAAAGGCAAACATCGAAAACGAGGGGATGACAGGGATGATCGAACAACTCGTCAAAGGAAATGACGACATCCTTAGAATGAATAAACAAATATGGAATCCAATCTTTGGAAACCTCCGAGAAGAGATTCTTGAGGAAGCCCGTAAGTCCAAGTACACAAAGCACCCTGGTAGTGACAAGATGTACAAAAATCTAAAACTAGAATACTGGTGGATCGGCATGAAAAGGCACATAGCCTAATATGTGGCCAAATGTCTAACCTGTTCTAAGGTTAAAGCAAAGCATCAAAAGCCATCTTGGCTGTTACAACAACTAGAATTACTGGTACGGAAATGGGAGATGAATTCCATGGACTTAATCACCAAACTTCCCCGAACTAGATGAGGAAATGACACAATATGGGTCATCATTGATCATTTAACCAAGTCTGCACATTTCCTACCGATAAAGGAAACTTTTAGTATGGACAAGTTGGCAAAACTATATGTCAATGAAATAGTGTCCTTACACGGAATGCCATTATCCATCGTGTCAGATAGAGACAGTCGATTCACGTCTCGATTCTCGCAGAGCTTCCAAAAAGCTCTCGGAACTCGTTTAAACCTTAGCACTACATATCATCCTCAAACGGATGGGCAGAGCAAGGGGACAATCCAAACCTTGGAGGATATGCTCCGAGCATGTGTTATAGACTTAGGAGGAAGTTGGAACGACCATTTACCTCTGTTGGAATTCTCTTACAACAACAGCTACCACACAAGTATACAAGATGCACCATTTGAAGCCTTATATGGCAGAGAGTGTAGGACTCCCATGTGTTGGGTTGAAATAGGAGAAAACCAGTTATCTGGACCTGAGATAGTCCAGGAAACCACTGATAAGATATTACAAATTAGGGAAAGATCAAAAATGGCTCGTGATCACCAGAAAAGTTATGCTAACAAAAGGCGAAGGCCGTTAGAGTTTAACATTGGAGACAATGTTTTACTTAAGGTATCACCTTGGAAAGGTGTGGTGCTATTCGGAAAGAAAGGGAAATTAAGCCCTAGGTTTGTCGGGTCGTTTAAAATCTTAGAACAAATCGGACCAGTGGCATATCAGTTAGAATTGCCAACAGAGATGAATGGAGTACATGATGTATTCCATGTCTCCAATCTGCGTAAGTGCTTGGCGGATGAAACTTTAGCCATGCCACTACAAGATGTAGTAGTGAGTGAAAGGCTTAAGTTTGTTGAACAACCCTTACAAATTAAAGACCGGCAGGAAAATAAATTGAAACGAAAGAAACTTGTATTGGTCAAGGTGAGATGGAATTCCAGACGTGGACCTGAGTACACGTGGGAACTGGAATCGAAGATGAAAAAGAAATACCCACACTTATTCAAATGATAATCTCGAGGACGAAATTTTGAAAAAAAAGTTGGGGATGATGTGACACCTGCCAAAATCCGATCTCAATTTCTACCCAGAACTATTATAAGAAAGGACAAAAAATTATGGAATCTTGGAATATAGAAAAATTTATTAAGAATTCTGGTAGTTAGGGGATATCGGACCGATATGGAAGGACAATAAATGTTGGACCGACATGTGCTTGGCCAACGCTCAGATACACAAACCCCTAGGAACCCTCTGCACCAGACACGCGCATGCTGGACACGTGGTCGGATGTCGAACCGATATGGTATGCCCACTCAGTCCGTTATGGACGTGAGGCACACCGGCTTTTCTTGGTTGCCACGTGTAGCGCATACGAATCAAGGGAGGCATATCTGACCGATATGCGCCTGGATAACGGTCCGATATGGGTGGCCATCAGGCCTATAAATAGAGGCTCGTTTCTCTTCATTTTTCACACAAACACAAACACTTCTCTCTCAACCTCCGAGCTTTATCTACTCCCAAGCCATTCCTGAGCCTTCTAGCCATCCCGACTCCCGAGCCGCTCCTCCCGGTTCAACCAACGTTCGTTTAGTTATCAGACTCAAGCATTAGAAAGACGAAGGAGCTTGAGGACCGGTAGAAGTACCAGTAGCAGTTCTAAGAGCATAAGAGTTTATTATAGGAGCCAAGTAGCTTTAAGTTATTATCTATCAAGAATCCGACTTCCGATCAAAGGTGAATACTCGTCTACATTATACACTTTCGTTCATTGGGAACAAGAGTCTATCAAAACGATTTATAAGACGTGATTGTGCTATAGGCACCTTCACGCAAAAGATCAAAATGATTTACGTTTACGAAAAGGGCAAAACACGATAATTAAATATTTACTCATACTAATCCCAGAATTAGGGGTTTTTACCCCCTGGGGATGTGATTACCCAAGAAGTGTACGTAAAGTTTGATCAAATATTTATACTTGCTCCGGATCCAGTTGGGCCGGCGGGGTTGGCTTGTATGTCGGGTGATTGCGTAAAACGCAGAAAGTGCCTAAGGATGCCGCGTAGCCCCTGAGTACTTGTCCAATGTATACAAATGGATGAATCGGAAGAAAGTGATATGATCACTAGAATCTACCTATGAAATAATTAACTGTTTAATTAAACTGTTTTGCCATGTTTACAAAAATTATTTGGGGTCATGAAATATTCACCAGCATATAGCTGACATTCATTTTCAAATGTTTTCAAGAAAAGAATAAAATAACCTCATCATGCCGGGACCGGCTACGGCCTAAGTCCCGAAGAGGTTTTGTTGCATAGCCGGGTTAGGCCACACACCTAGACCAGGTGCAACTAAAATAAATTATGTTTCAGGTTAGTATTATGCATAGGAAGAACCTAGGAAAGGACAAGGTTAAGGTGAACGAGGAACTAAGTTTCCCTAGGCAGATGACCTCCTTGTGGTTTTACTGACTTATGTCATAGCATTTGATTTGAAATCAAATGTACAAACATTTGGATGTTCATGCCCAGTTATTGAATAAAAATAATCTTTTGTCTACAAATGTTATTCCGCTCCACAAAAACAAAACTATGAAATCAAAGTAGGTACAAGAGGTGCCAACTGACGTCGCAGCCCGGTGACGCGTC
Organism: Smallanthus sonchifolius; assembly: GCA_023525975.1. Classification (NCBI taxonomy): domain Eukaryota; kingdom Viridiplantae; phylum Streptophyta; class Magnoliopsida; order Asterales; family Asteraceae; genus Smallanthus; species Smallanthus sonchifolius. Next base: position 101,391,288 of record CM042019.1, read on the forward strand.
GGGGGTTCCCAGGACGGGGAGTGACATGAAGTCCATGGTAACGTGTTCCTATTTTCATTCCAGAATCTCAAGAGGTTGAATCTTTCCATACGGTTTCTGGTGTTCGGCTGTTACTTGTGAGCAAGTCAAACACTTGCTAACGTAATTTGTTACATCGCTATTCATTCCAGACCAATAGTATTCCTTCCTCAGGTCTTGATACATTTAAGTGGCAGCGAGATGGATAGTGTAACGGGAGTTACGAGCCTCATCTAGGATTTTGGTTCTAAGTTCGCCACCCATAGGTATGCACACACGTCCAAAACGTGTCCTCACACCAAGTGTGTTAAATTCCAGCTTTTCTTGTTGACCCACCATTCGCTCTTTCTTAACATTCCCTTCTTTAAGTGCCTCAACTTGAGCCTTCTTAATTTCTGTCATAACATCCGGTGTTACCACCAGCTGGCAAGCCTTCACTCTAATAGGAGTTGACACATCCTTCCAGCTTAGAGCGTCGGCCACCACGTTTGCCTTTCTCGGATGGTATAGGATCTCACAATCATAGTCCTTAAAGAGTTCTAACTACCGCCTCTCCCTCATATTCAGTTCCTTCTGTTCAAAGAAGTACTTTAGACTTTTGTGGTCGAAGTATATGTTAAACTTCACTCCGTTGAGGTAGTGCTTCCAAATTTTTAAGGCAAATACAATGACAACAAGTTCCAAGGCATGGGTCAGGTAATTGACTTCATGAACATTTAGTTACCGTGACGTGTACGCAATCACCCTCCCACGTTGCATCGATACGCACCCTAATCCTGACCAGAAGCATCAGCGTAAACTACCAAGTCTTCATTGCGCTCCTGTAGGGCCAAGACTAGAGCTTGGGTTAGCTTTTTTAGTTCCATAAAATCCTCTTTGTGGGTTGGACACCATTCGTAGTTCACCTCCTTCCGTGTTAACTTTTTCAAGAGCGAAGCTATTCTCAAGAAATCCTGAATGAATCTCCGATAGTAGCCCGCCAATCCCAAAAAACTTTGGATTTCAGTTGGCGTCTTTGTGATGTCCCAATATCTAACCGTCTCTACCTTTTTTGGATCAACCATAATGCCATTCGGGTTAATGACGTGACCTAGGAATTGGACTTCCCTAAGCCAGAACACGCATTTGGAGAACTTAGCGTACAACTGTTCTTTCTTCAACGCTTCCAATACTTCCTTCAAGTGGCATGCATGATCATCCTCAGTTTTTAGAGTAGATAAGGATATCATCTATGAACACTATTACCGATCGGTCTAGCATCGGTCGACACACTCTGTTCATCAAATCCATGAATGTTATCGGGGTGTTCGTTAATCCGAAAGACATCACGCGAAACTCGTACTACCCATATCGCGTGCGAAATGCGGTGTTCGATATGTCTTCCTTTCTCACCTTTGACTGATGGTACCAGGACCGAAGGTCGAGTTTAGAGAACCAACTTGCGCCTTACAATTGGTCAAACAAATCGTCGATCATTGGAAAATGGTACTTGTTCTTCATGGTACCCTTATTCAACTCCCTGTAGTCAATACACATCCTCATAAAACCATCCTTCTTCTTCACAAACAGCATCGGGGCACCCCAAGGTGAGATGCTCGGTCTGAAAAATCCCTTATCAAGTAGTTCTTCTAATGGTGTCATCAGCTCTTTTATCTCCAATGGTGCTAGTCGATATGGAGCCTTGGCCATGGGCTGGGCACCTGGTATTAAATCAATCTGGAACTCAATCTCCCGATCGGGCGGCACTCCAGGCAAGTCCTCCGGGAACACCTCCAGATACTCACGTAACATAGGCACATTGTTCAGTTCCTTCACTTCCTTAAAGATTTCAATCACATATGCCAGGTAGGCCTCGCATTCGCGCCTCATGTAACTCTTCACCTTAATCATCAAGATGATGTTCATCAACAGGACGTTACGATCCCCGTAGACCTCGGTTTCGCTACCATCTGGAGCCTTGAGTCGAATTATCTTTCGCTTACATACAATTTGTGCTTCATTGGTAGCTAGCTAATCCATACCCAATACTACATCAAACCTTCCCAAAACCATGACAAATAATCTAACAAGGAACCTATGACTAGGGATGGGCAAATAAATTGGTTTAAAATTTCAACCCAGTTCAAAATCGAAAACCGGTTCAATGAAAACCGGTTCTTGGCAAACCGGTTTAAACATGGTCCAAACCGCCGGTTCAGAACCGGTTTGGAGGATTCTGGTTCAAACCCGGTTCACGCAACCCGGTTTAATATAACTTGTTTTTTTTCACAGTACGAGAAATAGCCGTTATATTACGGGAATATAGCCGTTAGAACTTTTTTTAGCCGTTTTTTACCTTTTTTCAACCATAACACACTATAAATAGGTGGGGGGTGTTTGTGTTTAATCACACCTGTCTCTACACTCTCTAATCTCTAAAACCGCTCTCTAAACACTCTCAAACGCTCTCTAAACTCTAAAAAAATATGGCAAGTGCTAGTTTTGGTGCTTCCTCAAACAAAGTTACTGTTGTGAAAATCATACCAACAACGAGGAACCCGGAAATTTGGTGCAATTACGATTTATGTTTGTTGTCAAACGGGAAGAAACGTGCTCGGTGTAAAATGTGTGGTGCGTTTATGGGGAAAGATTCAAACACTAGTTTGAAAACTCATATGAAAAAATCTTGACTGACTTTGAAGAGAATTCCGAGTGAAGGTCAAGCCTCGATGACAAGTGATGGAGGAATTTGGAACTTTGATCCAAGTATGTTTCGAGATAGAATGGTAAGGTTAGTGATTCAAGAAGCTTTGTCGTTCAACCAATTTGACAACCCGCACTTGACAAGGATGATTCAAGACGCACTTCAACCACGTTATCATCAAGTATGTCGCATTACTCTTAGACGAGATTGTATAAAAATGTGAAAAAAAGCCAAACAAGAATTAATTTTGGGTTTTGAAAAATTAGAAACCGGTGTGAACTTAACCACCGGTGTTTGGTTGGCTCCACATGGTATACCCAATTCGTATCTGTGTGTTACCGCTCATTGGGTTGATCCCAAAACGTGGCAAATGATGAAGCGTACAATCGCGTTTGAGTTATTTGAATATCCGCACAACGACGAAAATTTATTTTTTATATTAGATGGTGTTATGACCGAATTTAAATTACAAAATAAACTTTTTTCAATGTATTTTGATAATGCATCTAATAATACAAATGCGGTTCAAAACTAACAATAAAATATAAACTGATTTGCAACGGCATTTTTTTCCATAGTCGATGTATTGCACACATCATTAACTTGGCGATGCAAGACGGGCTTGCAAGTCAAGATGTTTTAACCTTAACAAGTGCTTTTAGAGTTATGCTTGCTTGCAAGTCAAGATGTTTTAACCTTAACAAGTGCTTTTAGAGTTATGCTTAAAGACATTTTTATTAGCAAAAAAAGATATCATGATTATATTAGATTTTGTCATGAAACGAATAATCTTTGCTTAGGTCCGAATTGGGACGTCGAGGCAAGATGGAACTCGACCCATAAAATGTTTCATAGTACTTTACGACAAAGACAAACTTTAGAAATGTTCCATGAAATTCTTTCCTCAAAACCTCGTCATACACTTCAAAAGTTTCCGTCTACGAGTTGGGACATTTTAAAAGATATAACCGAATTGCTTCAAGTTTTCAAATCCGCCACCACTTTTTTATCCAGGCTTTATTATCTCACAAGTCCATTAGCTCTAAAACAAATATTTTTAACGGCTAACAAGTTACCGGATCTTGAATTTAGAAACACTCTTTTTACAAACATGATAAAACCGATGAAATAAAAATTAATAAAATATTTTAAAGAAATGCCTCCCGTTATAACTTGTGCCGCCGCGTTAAACCCTACAATAAATGTTTTCGGGGTTGAAACTTTGATTGATAAAATTACTCACACTTTGGATTTGGATTGTGTAGACTTCCATTTTGGACAAAACACAAAAGCACATTTTAACAAATGTTTACAAGATTTGTTTGATGTTTATTTACAAAAATACGGTATAACACCGACTCCACATGATACAATGGGTGCTACATCAAGTGCTAGCTCGAGGGGTGTGAACTTGAGTTTATATAAACGATATGATAAATGAATTTAATAAACGGACTCGAGGTAGCAGCCCGAGTAGCGAACTCGGAAGGTATATTGGAACAGACTTTTTATCGTTTATGCATCCATCCATTTTTGAGGAGTTTGATATTTTAGCTTGGTGGAAAACATACGAAGCTTTGTTTCCGATTCTTTCCGCCATGGCCGGTCATCTACTAACCGTCCAATCTTCCACGGTAGCTTCGGAATCTGCTTTTTCTTTTAGTGGCAGGGTGTTATCAATACGAAGAACTAGACTCACTCCCGTGCCGATGGAAATGCGCATTTGCTTGAAAGACCAATTGGATGCGAGGGAAAGGATACAAGATAAAACTTCGCTCGAAGACGAAATTCAAGCCGAAGAAACCATACACGACAACGAGGTCGATCTTGGAATGTCAGACTCAGTCACCGATGAAGAACTAGCCAAATATTCAAGGCTGCGAAGCTCGGGTTTTGAGCATTCTGATCATGACGTCGAAGTATAAAGAATAAAAACTCCAAAAAATAAAAATATATACTGTCACTTTCTCTTGTTTTCCAATTTTCTAATTTTATTTTATAATTTTTTGTAATTTTCAAACTTTCCGAAGATGAATAAACGTTGAACTTTATGTTTTATAATTGTTATATATTTTTTTATAATTGTTTCGAATTTTATTGAATTTTAATTAAAAAAACCGGTTTAAGAACCAAACCCGTCTCGAACCGGCCCGATCCGGTTTGATAAGGTTGGGTTTTTCTAGTGTGTAAACTGGTTTAACCGAACCGGTTTTTAGCCAAACCGGTTTTGACCAAAGTTTGACCAAACCGGTCCGGTTCGTTTTGAATCGGTTCAGTTTAAAAAAAACCAGTTTATGCACCTCTACCTATGACCTTCTATCTTTATTATGGAATTTTCCACTGCTTTTGTTACTTTCGTGGTCTTACCCTTAACGGTTTCTACACTAAAGGCCTCTCCTATTTTACTGACTGCGTACTTTAACCGTTTACAGAAAGTAGCTGATATAAAACTTCTACTGGCACCCAAATCAATTAATACAGAAACTAAAGTGTTGTCAAGGACGAACATACCTGACGCCACATCGGAGTTTCCACTGGCTTGTTCTTGCGTCAGTGCATAAGCTCGGGTCCTCGTTCGGGGTCTTTCATCCTTCTTTTCCGTGCCCTTTCCTTTCCCAGCTTCCCCCATCTTTGGCTTTAGGCAATCCCTAACCACGTGCATCGCTTCCCCATAGTTATAACACTTAAATCCTTGTGGCATTCACGGGAGTAGTGCCTGGTCTTGCCACATTTGTAGTACAAGTTCGACCCTATCCTGCACTCACCCCTGTGCCTCATCCTGCATTTCCCACATAAGTTCTCAATAGCCATATTCACCCTATTTTCTCTGGGCCTCGAGACATCTCCCCCGGCTCGCTTTCCGGACCACGCTACTTTCTTCTTTGGCTCAGTAGGGTTTGGGTTACTCATATCCAAGTCATCCCATACAACTCTACTCAGATCAACCATCGAGTCATAGGTCTTAGGTTGATTAGCTTTGACATGCATGCACACTTTCAGGGGCAACCCGTGCACGTAACATTTGACCTTCCTTTCCTCAGGAGTGACTAGATGAGGAACCAATCTAGACAACTCGTCAAACCTCGAAGTATACTGGCGGTGAGTCATGAGTCCCGCCTCCGGTGTCAGAAATTCCCTTTCAATCTTATCAATCTCATTCTCAGGGCAGAATTTCTGGATTACCAGCCCCTTTATCTCATTCTAGCTCATCAGTTTCATTCCCTGGTTACCTTAGCTTGCTTCACAGATTCCCACCGGTGTAGGGCCTCATCCCTGAGTGAGTGCGCAACAAATTTGACAATCTGGTCCTTACAGCAGTCACTCATGTTAATGGTGGCTTCCATCTTTGTTATCCACGTGAAACTGGTAACATCATCCTTCTTACCATCCAAGATCGGAGGGTCACAATCGTGGAACCCTTTATACGTGCATCCCTGATTGGGTCCCCTTCTGTACGCCTCCTCGTCATCATTGTCATCAATCACTCTAGCACTAGAGTTTTGCAGCATTTCATTAACCTCTCATGCCCAGGCTACTTTGGCTTATGGTTCGAAGCTGAATTATTGTTCGACCATCGGGGTCCTCTCAACCTCGTGCAGGCTAACCTCTAGGCCTATATGTACACTTTCCTCCTTGCTATGCACTTGGCGAGCGGGTGCCCTACCGCGTCGTCCGGTACGACCTCCACCACGTCTTCCGCCGCTTCTTCCAGCTATATCGTTTCTATAAGGACAATGAATCCAATGTCACCACACTAGTTAACAAATATAATTCAACAAGTATTGTAAGATGTTAATATATAGTGGTCATCTGCAATTAACCATTACACTACCTTTTGGCTTCTATTTGACCACCTTTATGATTTCATCAGAACTCATGACCTATACCATTACTTTCTAAGGCATAACTATTCATACTACCTTCGTGACTGATGTTGTGGCTCGAGTTACTTGTACTGGTATCCGCTCTTGGTCCCATTCACAGTTTAAGTTCAGACACTGGGAGTGTCCAAATCTCTCAAACAATTGCTCTAATACCAACTTGTAAGTCCCCAAACCTGGGAGGCCTCACGTGTTGGATTTACTTATAAACAAACAGTTCTTAAACTTGAATATCAAATAACGCAGCAGAACTTTCATTCAAATATAACATAAACTTGTTCGACATTCAAAAGTCATAAACATTGTCTTAACATAACCGTAAACATAAACAAAAATATAACAGGATGCTAGTCATCAAGATGAATCGGGTAACCCTTCTCACTTCCCAAGCATCCTCATGCAACCTCCATACATGTACTTAGCCTGAATATGCAAACTAAAAGTCAGCTACGCTGGTAAGTTCTAGCTTTTACATAATACATAAACATCAAATATTTTCCAAAACATAACATTCAACTTCATTAATAAAAGTGTACGTAAAACATGCAATAACATAATGGGAAAACATAAGTCAACAAATATACATCGAATCTGCGCCTTCTCGTAACCCTCAATTCCTTACATTACATACCGGTGGAGAAACCTAAGGCTCATTACCTCTAGGCCATTCAACACCTAGGTCTCCTAAGGCTCGTTACCTCTAGGAAGACCAAACATACGTAGGGTCACGTTAACCCTATGAATGATTGTCGTCATTCCCTGTCACGAAGAACCAGTTGTACAACAGTTGGCCAGCCACAAAGGCCCCTATAAAGGAATTGCCCATACATAACATACATAACTTCGATCCCCAAAAGAACCATGGTAGATTCATATATTTTGTGGCTTTCGTAAAACATTCACTTCCTTTACATCAAACTTTAGTTAAGGCATTCCTACGTTTTATTAAATAACATTTTATTCGTAACTTCTTTGGCAAAACATTTCATAAACCCATTTCAAAACTGTACTTTCAAAACATCTTTTAAAAACATCCACTCACAAAAACATCGTTTCATATGTATGCACACCGACCTAAAACATCATTTAAAATATTCAAAGAAGGGGCTTTAGAACTCACATGATCAGCTAGCTCAAACATACTATCTTAACTCAACTGAAGACGCTCGAAATCTGAATCGATAGTCAAACGTGTCAGTTCTAAACTTCATTCTGATCCGAGTGAATTCTTAGCGAAACTATGACACTTTCGCTTCCTATCCACAGCGAAACTACATCAATTTCGCCCTCATAATCACAGCGAAACTAAGCTTTCAACGAGACTAGGTTCCGGGCGAAACTATATTAGTTTCACTTTCTCAGGACTAGGCGACACTAGTCAATTTCGCTCAAGGAACAGTTTCGCCTTCTCATTTAGTTTCGCTAGGTCGTCTTCTCCAGTAGAAAACTAGGGTTTCTGCATGGAAATGGCGGCCAAGATCTGATCTCGTCAAGACATCAACTTTTTACGTTCAAAACTTGTGTTTTATACTCGTGATGCTAGATCTATGGTTCGTTTAGCATTTCAAACGTAAAAATGTAACCTTTTTATTAAAATCTTCTAAATCTCATGAAAACATAAAAACTCATATTTAAGGCGGTTCTTACCTCCAAACGGCATGATTCTTCTTCCTTTGCTATCGAGAGACTCGTATCAACGTTCCCCGAGGTTCTTGATGCCAAATCCTGACTTTCTCTCTCTACGGTTTCTCTCTCTAGGATGAGGGGTGTATTAGGTGCAAAGTGAGGGAGATCATGAGTGGAATCGGGGACTTAAACCCATTCCCCTTCTCCTAGTTTCGCCCCCACCTAAAGCCGGCCCATTCTCTTCGGCTCAACACGCGGCCTTCATGTCCCCTCCGTTTATTTCGTTCGTTTAGTCTTGAATGCCCGTATTATTATTTGTCGTTATTTTTATTTTATTTTTTTTGGATGTTACAAAAAATCGTAACATAAAAAATATATTGGGTTTTTAAACCTCATTCATGATGTTTTAATGTGTTGTAATGATGGATTTACTTCATGATGTTTAAATCCTTTTGTGATTTTATGGTTTGGAATGACCAATATGAACTTAAGAGTCATCATTTATTTTGGGCCTATTTATAGCCTTTTGTCAATAGTCATATGGGACTCACCATTCACACTAAAAATAGATAAAAAGATGTTTAATTGAATCATTACATTATGGCTACCTCATGGTATAAGCATGTGGTGCATATAAAATTTGGAAGATAATGGTATGTTTTTGCTCATTAAAATTTATTTTATCTTACGAACACTCTTATTCTTCTTATGTTGTTAATATATGATAATGATTATATATGGTTAGAACCAAATATTTAATCATTAAATTGTTGTTTTCATACAAACCTTTAATTCGCAAAACATGATCATCATTATATATGAAGTTTTAGTTTACATATGTCATGCATAAATGGATACAATATCAAGTAATTGAAATTTAGAGAGGTCTCTAATTTTAGAGAGGTGTCTAATGCTTTTGCAATGATATTTAATGTTTTTTTGTAATTTTATTGGGAATTCTATAACTTTACTTTAAAGTTTATGATATATGTCTTATAGAGGCTTGATTTGTCAATATCTAATTGAATAAATTATCATGTTACTTTTGTTTAATTAGATATTCCATAAAAACAATCGTAACATAAAAAATATATTGAGTTTTTAAACCCCATTCATGATGTTTTAATGGGTTGTAATGATGAATTTACTTCATGATGTTTAAGTCCTTTTGTGATTTTATGGTTTGGCATGACCAATATTAACTTAAGAGTCATCATTTATTTTGGAGCTATTTATAACCTTTTGTCAATAATTATATGAGACTCACACTTCACACTAAAAAATAGATAAAAAGGTGTTTAATTGAATCATGGCATTATGGCTACCTCATGGTATAACCATGTGGCGCATATAAAATTTGGAAGATAATGGTATGTTTTTGCTCATTAATATTTATTTTATTATACAAACACTCTTATTCTTCTTATGTTGTTAATATATGATAATGATTATATATGGTTAGAACTAAATATTTATTCATTAAATTGTTGTTTTCATACAAACCTTTAATTCGCAAAACATGATCATCATCATATATGAAGTTTTAGTTTACATATGTCATGCATAAAGTATTTTGATGGATACAATATCCTAAAGTAATTTAAATTTAGATATATGTCTAATGCTTTTGCAATGTTATTTAATGTTTTTTGTAATTTTATTGGGAGTTCTATAACTTTACTTTAAAGTTTATGGTATATGTCTTATAGAGGCTACAAAGTATTTATATAATCAGTCTTGAATAAAGCAACTAAAAGAGCTCAGTTGTGTATTATTATCATTCTAATTAAAGAGTGTAGGCAAGTTTAAAAGATCCACTTATTTGAAACATTTATGGTAAATACATGACACCCGAAGTGTCATACTCCTTAAAGCTTTACAACCCTATAAAAGGTTGTAAGATTTTAAAAAGATAAATGAGCATAACACGATCACAATTATTTCTCAATTGATATTATGTGATGAGAAGATTATTTATGAGCAAAGATTAAATAAAACAATTTCCATTTATCACATCTCATATATGCTCCTAAAGTAGCAATATTATTTTAAGGTTTGAAAACCACCTTCAAAGTTAAGTGGTTCTAATCCATTCCCTGAAGTGAATGTGATTATATAATGATCATTGTCAACGTCATGATCATATACATAATTGAGGAAATTGTAATGGTGATCGTGTTACTAATGAGATTAACCATGTTAATAATGAAATCGACCACGAGAAGTGACACACTAAGGGAGCGATTATATGAGAATAAAATGTCAAAAAGTGTTTGAAATAATAACACACTATTCGTTCATATAATTTTGTCGTGTATTAAACAAGCACGAGTAGAACATATATAATCATAAATCAGAAGTTTATGGATCATGATTATTTAATTGGCATGACCGGTTAGACCATCCCGAGTCAATGATGATGTGAAATGTATTCAAGAATCGGGGATTCTTCAAACTGATAAATTATACATGTAATGTTTGCTCTCAGGGAAGTTAGTTATTTACTAACTAAAGTAGGGCGTGAATCCCTAAATATTTTGAAAATGATATATAAAAATATATATCATAACGAGTATATCATTTAGTATTTTAAATCGAAGCATCGTCTAAATGGTTATAAAATTCGCAACTTGAAATTTGCGTGATATGTGGCTTAGCTAATAAGATAGCAAACACATTATTCCAAAATAGTATATTTATTTTGGTAATAATTGTGAAATTAATCCCAAGTTACTAAAGATTATTACAATAAGTGGTGAATATTATATGTTCATACACAAATTGTTTTTTTTAGACAAGCACTAAATGTCAAATTGATTGCAAAGCCAATGATTATGAGAGCAAAACTTCATGCTTTTGTTTTGGGACCATGTTATGTACATGCAGCAACAGTAATTCACATCATGCCTACAAGTTATTGTATTTCTCCCCATTACAATTGGTTTTTGGTCAGGAACCAAGTATTTCAAATCTATTTTTTAGTTGTGTGATATATGTTGTAATTGCTCAACCACAACACATAAAGATGGGACCTCAAAGGAGATTGAGAATACATATTGGGTATGATTAAATATCTACAATTAAGTAATTAGAGCCATTTACAAGAGATTTGCTTACAGCTCAATTTATTGATTTTTCATATGAATGAATCGATATACAACATTAGGGGGAGATAAAAAGCAGTTGAAAAAATGAAATAAGTTGCAATGAATTATCACTATTTCATCTTGATCCTTAAAGTAAACAATGTGAACGATAAGTTCAAAGGATAATTTTTTACAATGTCACATGTACCAACTCCTAATGCTACAATTAAGATTGATGTCCTAGAAGGACAACCACATATTGGTAATGAGTCTAAGACACGTTTGAAGCATGGTAGACTAGTCGATTCTAAAGATAAAGAGATAAAGTTTCCTTGAAAAATGGAGCAAGTAATGAATATGGTCAAGTTGAGGTAGTAAAAGGGTCACTTGAAGAGACATTAGGCATGATGTTCCAGAAGAACCTCATGTACCTGAAAATAAAGAAATCTTGTTAAATTATATCATGTCTAGAAATGTATGGAATCGAAAAAAAATCGACGTCGATGAGATTTTTGTATAAAAAAATAACACTTAAAATGATGAGGATCAAGAACTAATATCTGCCCATGAAAGAAAATTTAGAAATAACTGGCCAAAATGTAAAGACGCAACTGAGGTAGAATGGAATTCTCTCACTAAGGGAAGTTTTTGGACCAACAGTCCATACAACTGAAGTTGTAAAATATGTTAATTATAAACGGGTCTTTTGTGCGAAACTATGATGTGAAAATTAAAATTAAGCAATATAAGCCAAAATAGGTGGCACAAGGATTTTCACAAACACCTAAAATTAATTATGAGAAGATATATTCTCTAGTGACTAGTGGTGGATGCAATGACTTTTCGATATCTCATGAGCCAAGAGAGGATTAACCGTGTCTTATGAATGTTATGACTCACATGATATCAAACTTTACATGAAATCCCCGAAGGATTTAAACTGCTAAAATCTTGTAAAGTGTGTTCTCAAGAATTTATGATTGTCGTATACATATATGGATCCTAATACGTTATGATTATTGGTATACGTTGATAACTTGAATTTAATTGGAACTCCTCATGAGTTTCCTAAAGTAGTTAAGTGCTTAAAAGGTAATTTGAAACATCTTAAAAATGTAATTATGTGCACCACAAATATTTATAGAAGAAATTGTACCTGGTGAGTATGATATCTCAATAACTATGAAATGGTACAACATCGAGTTTGAAAATGAAACACTTGTTAATGCAATATTTGCATATGATATAGAAGTTGATGCCTAAATGAGAAAGTTTATGTGCCAAAATGTTAATGAGTGTACGCACATAAATAATTAGTCAAAGCGAAAAGAAATTTATGAATGATTGTAAATGCCTAAGCATTAATTTCAAAACTTGAAGAAATATATCGTATGAAGTTAACAATTTCTATACATGGACTAAAATTGTCATGTCGAACATGTATAATCGACTCAGTGATTATCTTGGAAAGGAGACAAATAAATATGATACATAGTTGGTCCATGTATTTTTATAAAAGAATAATATGAGACGTACAAGTATAATATGTTGGTGATGCCACTGTATCTCCTGAAGAGAGCGAAAAGAGTTCAATTCATTCAAGAACGAATTTAAAATAAAAGATGGTATTACAAATTTATGTCTCGGTCGACACGTTGAGGATTTGTATAATGATAATTTTATCCATTAATCAAATTACATCCTAAAGATGTTGGAACATTTAATATGGATAATGCTTACCGTCTAAGTACCTTAAATATTCGACAATCATTCATATATAGTCCATAAGTACCATAGTTAAGTGCAATTGACACATTTTGTTTCGTGCTAGCTCATGTCTATCAAGGAGACATCATAATGGATAAAACAAATATTTAGATACTATTAAGGTACAAAAGGTATGAAATTATATTTTACTAACCCATTGAAACAAGTTTGGTTAGTTTTGTACATGCAGGAAATGTAACACAACACGATCATGGATCTTGTGGTATTTGTTCATGAGAGTAGACACTAGAAATCTTATATGAAGAAAATACATTATTGCTCGACATAAATAGTTGCACATCAAAAGATCAAGCGACAAATCATTGACTACAAAGTTTTTGAACAACCCACACAGAAGATCAAAACAAATCGATTGAAGGTTATATAAATCAGGGGGAGTAATACAGGCTGCACTCTTTTTCCCTTAGCTATGTTTTTGTCCCATTATGTTTTCCCTATCAAGGTTTTTAACGCGGCAGCATCTCCAAACGTATTAAGTATGATACATGATAACCAAGGGGGGGTGTTATAAATATTATTTATTATGGTTATTAATATAATTAAATATAAATTAATACTCTTAAATGTTATTATTAGTTATTAAAGATATATGTGAGTCTAGTTATTTATTGATATGATACATGAATAGAGTTCTCTAGTTTTTCTATACTATCTCTAGTGTCATATACATATTAGATGCTGCTCTAGTTTTTCTATACTATCTCTAGTGTCATATACATATTAGATGCTGGTATTAGATGTCAAAAAAGAGAACCCTTTTATGCGCCATTGTGTAATGCCTAGGGGTAAAACTTGTAACTTAGCAATAAGATGTCGAAATTGGCAAAACCCTAGCAAATGCCTTCACTCGCTCCATGGTGCTCTGATCTCTGGACTCAACGAAATCGGAGCTCTCTCCTTCATTGCTTTCAGGTGAGAATTTGTACATTCATATGAAAAATTCATCTCTATATTCACACGTATATATTTCACCGACTAATATGTTCAATTTTGATTTCATCTGTCGTTGTAAAAGCAATATTATCGAGAACAATGAATCTTAAGCACTTGTTATCGAGACTAACAATCAACAAACTATTGAAGCTTAATCGTAGAAGAACTCCTTCATGGAATTACAGAGAAATTTGCACCAGTCGTTACATTTCACCTCCGCTTTCTGTAGATTTATTCAGAAACCCTAACATTGCGATGACAGATTCGGTGTTCCGTAGATTTATTCACTCTAGTCAAGAAACTGTGTTTAGTGGTGCCAAAGGTGTGGAGACTGTTTCTCTAGAATCAGAGGATGATGATGATGATGCTGTTATGAATGAATTCTTATCTCGATTCGTATGGATTATGCGCGGAAAGCTTACTGAGGTTTATACAGATGCTGATAAGAAAGAAATTGATGCTATGCTTCATGTAATTGTTGGGAAGGTTGTATCGGAAATGGAGGAGGATCGTCTAGAACATTTTATTGACTCAGGGTCACAAGAATTCAGTGAGGATTTGTGGACAACAGTGAGGGAGGTTAGCAGTGTGGTGTTGGAAGATATGAAGAAGGCGAAGAAGAAGGAGAAGATGAGGAGTTTTCTTCAGTCTGAAGAAGTTAAAGAGATGACTAGATTTGCTGGTGAAATAGGGATTCGTGGTGATATGTTGAGGGAGCTTCGGTTTAAATGGGCACGTGAGAAATTGGAGGACAGTGAGTTTTATGAGTCGTTGGATCGTATGCGAAAAGACCCGATGGAACTAGAAGTAGAATCCCAAAGTCATGGAAATGATGAAGATGATGATCAAGAGGTGTCATTGCCTAAAAGGAGTGGGAAGATAATGTATAATATCTATGGGCTTGATCTTTCGAAACCGAAGTGGGCTGAAGTGGCGGAACAAATTCATGAAGCTGGAGGATCTATATGGCCTCAAGACCCAAAACCGATTTCTGGAAAATGCAAAGTTGTTACAGAGAGAATAGTTTCATTGCAAGTGGATGATGACCCTTCCCCTTTGATTGCAGAATGGATAGAGCTGCTACAACCTACCAGGATTGACTGGGTTGCACTGCTTGATAGATTGAAAGAGCGGAATGTTCAAATGTACTTCAAGGTACTTGTCTTTTTGTCTCACTCTTTGTGTTCCTTACATTATGTATTCTTGTTAGAGTTACCAGTCAAAGGCTCAAGGTGTACTCAAGGCGCGAAGGGTTAGCCTTTGGCCTAGGCACAAAGCGCTTAAAAAGCGAGGGCTTTTTTTAAGCAAGGCGAACAGTTTAAACAGGCCATTTTTAGGGGTTTTACATGCTTTAGGCTAGCTTAGACATGTTCCAGCGCATTTTTTGTTCTTTCAGACCATTTTTAGATGTTTCAGACAGTGTTGTCAAAAGAAGTGCAGCGCAGCTTGTGTGCCTTGCGTGGATAGGCGCAGTTTCAGGCTCTCAGGCGCAGATTCAGGTCAATTTCCGGCCAAATTCAGGCTAAATTTCCGCCAAAAATCACCTGAAACAGGTCTAAACAGCCTAAAACAGCGTACACTTGCCCTAAACAAGCCTGGAATCAACCTAAAACAGCCCAAACAAGCCTAAAACATGTCTAAACTCCCTAAAAATGATATTTTTATACTATGCGACTTGCTTAAAAAAACCCTCGCTTTTTTTGGGCTTTGCGACTAGGCTCCGAGCGAGGCCTATGCGCCTTGACAACTATGGTTTCAGACCAGTTTTAGATGTTTTAGGCGAGCGCCTTTTGTGCGTTTTTTACTACTATGATTATCATCATTGCCAAGGAATAGATGGTATTAGTTTGGGTCTAAAACATGTCTATATTTTGTCTTTGTTGATGGGAATGAATTTCTGTTTAACAATTTCTTGAAGTTATGTGCGCGGTCAAACATTGTAGATTACTCCATTATTGTTTAGGATGCCTATGAATGTTGCATGCAGAGTAAGATTTAGACTGCACCTTCATCAGTTTCAGTCGTGTATATGTTCTTGTTCTTATGCCATGATATTGGTTTTATTGAGCAGTTTGTCATTATGTCATGTTGGGAGCTAGACACTAAATCCTTATTATAATAAATAAGTGACGAGGAGGGCACGTGTCACTCTCTGGTTCCTCCTCACCCTTATTTTCTCTCCTCTCTCTCCTATTATATGAGGGGACACGTGCCACTCTCAGGTGCCTCCTCACCCTTATTTTCCTGCTTCTCTATCCTATTAAATAATAATGATATTAAAAGAATATATTTTTAGATATTTAATATAAATTTAATTATGGATAATTGTTATATCACTAAGGGAAAACATCACAGAAGAGTAACCAAGTTTCAAAAGTGTTCCAATTATGTCACTCACTGATACGTACCCAACCATAGTATACCCGAGGGTGTATACCGTGTAAAATGCGTATTGAGTGACCTAATTGTAACACTTTTGAAACTTGGTTACTATTCTACAAAGTTACCCCTATCACTAACTATATGAAATTAATTTTGGAGAGTTATGATTTCTGACGTTACTTATTAATTTTGAAAAATAAATTTGTATTATTGATAGTTATTATATCATGAAGACTGTTTTTACATTTTAATCAACTCCATTATTTTAGACAACTAGATTAATAATTCCTTTAAATTTTTATCTATAAATTTTTTAATTCAAAATTTTTTTCATCATCAATTAAATTATTCAATCGTTTTATAATTTCTAAATCATCATTACTAATTACTATTTAATTTTTTCTGTATTCAGCCCGTGTAATACACGGGTTTTCTAACCTAGTTTATAATAAAATTGCAGTCACTGACACTAAATTTTGTAGGTTGCAGAACTTGTACTAGATGAAGAAACCTTTCAAACGAATGTAAGAGATTATTCACAACTAGTTGATGAACATTCCAAGCATAACCAGTTAGATGACGCTGAAAGAATAGTTCAGAAGATGAATGAAAAGGGCCTAACACCCGACATCTGGACAAACGCCACTATGGTTCATATGTATAGCAAGGCAGGCAACCTAAATCGTGCAAAACAGGCTTTTGAAAGCTTGAAAAGCCAAGGCTTCCAACCAGACCATAAAGTTTACAGCTCAATGGTCATGGCTTTTGTTAATGCTGGTGATCTGAATTCAGCAGACTCTTTACGGAAACATATGGAGTTAAAGAAATTCAAACCATCTGAAGACCTGTATTTAGCATTACTTAGGTCATTTGCTCTGAATGCTGACCCAACTGGAGCCGACCGGATCTCGACCCAAATGGAGTTTCATGGTTATCAATTGGGTCTCGAGCCATACACATATCTTATTGAGGCAAACAGTAGAAGTGGAAATCCGTATCAAGCAAGGAAGTATTTTGATGACATTATTAAACATGGATACAAACCTGATGACAAATGTATTGCTTTAATGATAGCCGCTTATGCTAATAAGAATTTATTGGATAACGGGTTGCAACTTTTACTGCAGTTTGAAAAAGATGGAACCGAGCTTGGTCTAGCCACTTACTCTGCTCTCATTGACTGGCTCAGTAAATTGCAATTGGTGGATGAAGCTGAAGATTTGTTGGAAAAGTTCACTGAGAAAGGTGTTTCTCCTTCACTTGATGTTCATATAAGTCTTTGTGATATGTATGCTCATGCTCGCGAAGAAAAGAAAACCCTTCAAGCCCTTGGGGTTCTCGAGGCCAATAAGGACAAATTGAAGCTCGCAGATTTTGAGCGCGTTATAAATGCGCTCATAGCCGGTGGGTTTAGGCAGGATGCTGAAAGAATGCATAACTTGATGAAGGCTCAGGGGTTTACAACGTCCAACCAGTTGAGTATTTCCTTAAAAGCTTCTCAAACATTTAGCCGAGGTCATTTATGAAATAGTTTTAGTTTTTGGAAAATTTATGTTGCTGATTGTCATGAGGAATTTGGTGTTATCTGTTAGAACTAAGCTTAGGTTCGTATGGGAAATTGGTTATAACCTTGCCGCATGTGCTCTTTGTTCTCGAGTAAAAACTACTTCCTTCTATTTTTACACCCATTTAATAATTGGAATTAGTGTTTATTTTTGTTTAAATCATGTTGTGCTTTAGTTACCCTTCTGCTCCAGAAGCCAAGATGGTTTGGAGACGGTTTTAAATCAGGTACTCTATTAATTTAGTTTTAGAGGCGGCACGGCACAGATGAGCAGGTGGGATGACGAGTTAAGGTTAAAACGGATTGTTTTAATGAGCGGGTGGGATAACATTTCAGGTTAAAACGGATTGTTTTTGGGTCCAGGTCAAAACAAGTTGAATTGACGTGTAACAATTTATTTTCTATTTTTGGATTCTTAAGTGATGGTTATGAGTCGGGGAGTTCGCTTTCTTCATAGAGGAAATAATATGCGAGTAGGAAAGAACACTCAAGGAGTTTATAAAGAAAATGAAAGGTTTTAATTTCTCCATGATTTACAAGACTTGAAAGTAGAGTTGCACAAAACGGTTTTCTGAACCGAACCGGTTTGGTTAACAATTAGTCAAAACCGGTTTGCCCCTAAACCGGTTAACAAGCCATGAGAACCTAAACCTTTTGAACCGGTCCGGGTAGGTTTAAACCGGTTTGCATATTTAAACCGGTTTTTTTTTAAGTTAAAAAAATTTAAAATAAATTAAAAAATAAATATATAACAACTAAAAATATAAAGTTCAACGTTTATCCATCTTGTAGAAGTTTCAAAATTACAAAACATTACAAAATAAATTTAGAAAATTCGAAAACATGAGAAATTGACATATTTTTATTTTTTGGAATTTTTATTCTTTATTAATCGTCGGAATGCTCGGAATTACTAGCTGAGCCTCGTAGTCTTTCATCTTCGGCGAGTTCTTCATCAGTAAGTGCGTTCGCCATTCCTTGATTGACCTCGGTTTCGTGTATGATTTCTTCGACTTGAAATTCGTCTTCAAGCGAACTTGTATCTTGTATCCTTTCTACAACATCCAAATGGTCTTTCAAGTAAATGCACATTTCCATCGCCATGGGAGTGAGTCTAGTTCTTCGTATCGATAACACTCTGCCATTAACAGAAAAAACGGATTTCGAAGCAGAAAGAATCGGAAAAGTGAGTCTAGTTCTTCGTATCGATAACACCCTGCCACGGGAGTGAGTCTAGCTTGGACGGTTAGTACATCACGGGACATGGCAGAAAGAATCGGAAAGTAGCTTCGTTTCCTTTCCACCAAGCCAAAATATCAAAGTTCTCAAAAACATTCGGACTAATAAATGATAAAAAGTTTGTTCAATATACCTACCGAGTTCGCTACTTGGGGTGTTACCTCGAGCCCGTTTACTAAGTTCATTTCTCATTTCGTTATATAAATTTAAGTTCACATTCCTCAAGCTACTACTTGATGCGCCCGCGCCCACACCCACACCCATCGTATCATGTGGGGTTGATTTTGTACCATATTTATTTAAATAAACTTCAAACAAATCTTGTAAACATTTGTTAAAATATGTTTTTGTTATGGTTGCAAAATTAAAGTCTTCACAATCCAAATCATGAGTTATTTTATCAATCAAAGTTTCAACCCCGAAAACATTAATTGTAGGGTTTAACGTGGCGGCACAAGTTATAACGAGAGGCATTTCTTTAAAATATTTAACAAATTTAGCTTTCATCGGTTTTATCATGTTCGTAAAAAGAGGACTTTTAAATTCAAGTTCGACTAATTTGTTACACATTAGAAATATTTGTTTAAGAGCTAAAGCACTTGTGGGTTAATAAAACCCAGATAAAAAAGTGGTGGGTTTTGAAAACTTCGAGCAATTCGGTTATATTTTCAAGAATGTCCTAACTCGTAGACGGAAAGTTTTTAATTCTACCACGCGGTTTTGAGGAAAACATGTCATGGAACGTTTCTATAGTTGGTATTTGTCGTATAGCACCATGAAACATTTGATGAGTTGGATTCCATATTGTCGAGAGGTCCCAATCGGGACCTAAGCAAATAAATCCCGTATCACGACAAAGTTTAACATATTCATGGTATCTTTTTTTGCTACTACTAAAAGCGTCTTTAAGCATGACTCGAAAAACATTAGTTAAATTAAAAACGGCTTCAACCGTAAGCCTGTCTTGCACGGCCAAGTTAATGATGTGTGCAACACATTGACTATGAAAAAAAAAACGTCGTTGCAAACAGTTTATATTTTAATATTAGTTTTTGAACCGCGCTTGTATTATTTGAGGCATTATCAAAAGATATTGAAAAAATTTTATTTTCTAATTTAAATTCGGTTATCACACCATCTAAAATATAAAATAAATTTTCGCCGGTGTGCGGATATTCAAACAAATCAAACGCGATTATACGCTTCATCATTTTCCACGTATTGGGATCAACTCAATGAGTGGTAACGCAAAGATACGAATCGGGTATACTATGTGGAGCCGACCAAACATCGGTGGTTAAGTTCGCACCGGTTTCCAATTTTTCAAAACCTAAAATTAATTCGTTTTTTGTTTTTTTCCACATTTTTAAACAATCCCGTCCAAGAGTAGTGTGACTTACTTTATGATAACGTGGTTGAAGTGTTTCTTGAATCATCCTCGTCAAGCGCGGGTTGTCGAAGTGGTTGAACGACAAACCTTCTTGAATCACTAACTTCGTCGTTCTTTCTCGAACCATATTTGGATCAAAGTTCCAAATTCCTCCCTCGGTTGACATTGATGCTTGACCTTCACCCGGAATTTTGTTCAATGTCGGGAAATATTTTTGCATATGAGTTTTCAAACTAGAGTTTGACTCCTTTAAATACACACCACACATTTTGTACCGAGCACGTTCCAACCCGTTTGACAACAAACATAGATCGTAGTTAGACCAAATTGCGGGGTTCCTCGTTGTTGGTATGATTCTCACAACTCTAACTTCGGAAGAGGAAACACCAAAACATGAATCGGCCATATTTTGTTTTAGAGCGTTTGAGAACTGAGAGCGTTTTTTGATATTAGAGAGTGTAGAGAGCGGGTTTAAGATGTGTGATTGAACCGAAACACCTACTCATTGGGGGGTAAAATGGGTGCCAAAACGACAAAAAAGGGTCCCCAACGGCTATCTAACGGCTATATAGCCGTAATGTAACGGCTACCTCATTTCAGCGAAAAAACCGGTTCAAACCGGTTCTACAAAACCGGTGCGGATAAACCGGTCTCATAACCGGTCCACGCGAGAAATACCAAAACCGGTCCAAAACCGATGGTTTGAATAGGTTTTAAACTAGTTTGGGCGAAACCGGTTCAAGATAGGTTCGAGTTTAGGTTTGAAACCGGTTTTTTTTTAAACCGGTTTTTTGTGCACCTCTACTTGAAATTACAAAAACTAAGCTAGTTTTCTAGTACCTAATGATTATACTAAAGACCCGATGATCTCTTCTTATCCCCCCTCTTATTATATCCTCCTATCAAGATAAACTCTAACTCTTTAAATTATTCTTAAATTATTCTTCTCAAGCCATGTGTCTTTCTCATTCAATAGGTATCAATTTTGCATGACATTTATCATGTGATGATGTTGGGTCATCAAATTTGATATTGATTCTATTTTTTGAAATTTAGCACGGGTTATGTTGTTGCATAATTGGACGAGGGTTATGTTGTTGCACAATCGGTCGAGAGTTATATTCTTTTACATTAATGTTAATATGAAAGTGAAGATGAATGTTGTTTATTTGATCTGCCATGAGCACCAAAGAATTATGAAATGTGATGTGAGGCGAGTAGTGAAAACACAAGTTGTGTATTTATAGCCTTTCAAAAAATATATCTGTTGTAAAAAAGCCGTTATAAAATAATCGTTTGAAACCGGGTCGTTAGAAATTATTTTTTAATTAGGTTTTAATTATGTTTCAATTTTCTTTTAATTAAATTTTGATTATCTTTTAATTGTGTTTTAACTAGGTTTATGTTTTAAATTTTAATTATGCGCAACATACTAGTCGTATTAGAACTCATACGAGTAGTATGTGGCTCATACGACTCGTATGGTTCCAAAAATAGATGGAAAAGACAAAAAAATAAGAGATATACGATACTTACTCGTATATATGAGTTGTGTCGTAGAAAGGAATACGAGGCCACACCGATCTTGAATACGATGGAGAGAGGGAATACGAGTCGTTTGGGGTGTGTTTTAGAGGGATTATTAAGCAAACGAGTCGTATAGGGGGTATATGAGGCACGATACTACTCGTATTAGGCTATACTATGAATTTATTTTAAAGATTTTATATATTAGTCGCGAATGAATTTTTTTTAATATACTTATATAATTTTTTTTAATATATACTTATAAGTATATAAGTGTATAAAATAAAAAAAATATATTTAATTATTCGATACTAGTCGTATAAGTTTATAAGTTATCAGATCTTGTATATAACCCTGTTTATTTAATAACCGACTTGTATTTTTCTATTTTTTTCATTTGTTACTAGTCATATAAGTTAAATCTTGTCTGTCAGTGTTTGACCAATATTTTGATACTCAATACGATCTTTTGACACCCAGTATGATCTTCACCCAGTACGATCTTTTGACACCCAGTACGATCTTTTGACACCCAATACTTTTTTTGAGGACCATCGTATTACGTGCAAATGAATCCATTATAAATAGGCAACGTAACCCCATTCATTTAATCGCTCAAATTAGAGTTTTAAGTCTAGAAATCGAATAAATATGTCGAATCCCAAACCAGATGTGGATGATGTACCGGAACCCCTTCCGGTTTTTGAACCGGTTGAAGACGACCTGCAAGACCCACTTGAAGACGACCTGCACGACCCAGAGCATTACCCACTTGAAGACAACTCCTATGATCAAAACCCCTATGAGCACTACCACTTGAAGACGACCTGCAAGACCTAGAGCCACCAGCAGATTATTGGTGGCCTAAAGACTACCCACTTGAAGATGAAGACGAAGAACGACCTGAAGATGAGTACATGCCACTTGATCTGGATCAAGACGAATACGTTCCTGAAAAGAGTCCTTATCATAACCCATTTGAAGACGAGCACGATACAGACTCTAATTACTGGGATTATGTTTAAATTGTGTTTTAATTAGCTATTATGTTTTATTTAGGTTTAAATTTTGTTTTAATTATGTTTTAATTAGGTATTAATTATGTTTTAATTAAGTTTTATTTGTGTTTTAATTATAGAATAGAAAACCAAACACAACAATTCAAATATCAAAAAATATTTTTCTATTTAATTACAAATAAATAAATAAATTTTGTATTTTTTCTATTTAATTACAAACAAATAAATAAATATATTCAATTACATATAGTTTTCTAAATCAAACAAATGTGGAGCCTTTTTCGTACTTTCTATTACATTAGTATACTCTTGTAGACGTGACATATGCATTATCTTCCAAGCTTATAATTGTTGGTTGTTGGAATTTTTACAATAAGCACTCAGTGTAGACATCGGATATTCTCCATCTAATTTGTAGCATGAAAAAGTGATTTGGAAGTTGCAAAACTGTCACAACTCGATGAGGACCATGGGCGTTTGGTCCTCTCCATAATGGGAAAGTTGTTGAACTCCCCGCCATGCTTAAATAGTGAACAATAACCCCATAATGGTTTGCAATCAAGACTGTTGTTGATGGCATCTCCATCCAATGATCTTCAGGAGCTAATCCGGGCCCCACCCATCTTAAACTGTTGGCTAAATAATCTAAGCGAAATGTAAAAACGTCATTATATGCTTCTATATTTTCAAGAATTTCTTTATGAAGTTCATTCTGGATCGTTAGCCATTGACTTTCTCGATACCCTAAAGCAACAACTACAGACCGAAACCCACAATTACCATCACCAAATACATCTTATACACGTGAGATGTATGGGTAAAAGATGGATGTTATATGTCCCTTAAACCTGATAACGTTGTAAATTTCCTGACGGCTCGACACTGACGGAGACTCATGAGTTAATTGTGAAACCGCCATGGCAACAAGGTCTCTTGAGTTCATTATTCTTTTATGCCTTGTAAGGTCTTGATTCAACGACTGTGAGCCCACGTATGAAGTATGCCTCAGAGGTTCGTGATTAAAATCCTGTGAGCTCACGTATGAAGTATGCCTAGGAGGGTCTTGATAAAACGATTGGCAGAGAACGTATGGACTATGCCTCCGGATGATCTTCACTAAACGATTGGGAGGGAACGTATGGACTATGCCTCGGATGATCTTCACTAAACGATTAGGAGGCCATGTAGGAACTATGCCTCGGGGGGTCTTGACTAAGTTCTTACGTGTTTGTCTTTGGATGCCCACGAGTATTTTTTTGAACAAGAGGCTCTTTTTTGTTTGTTTTAATTGGATTTACCATGGATTTAATAACTGCCAACAAATTCTTTTTTACCTGTTCGGGTTTGAGAGTTATCTGTTGCGTCACGAGTTGCAATTCTGCATCAACATCAATATCTTCCTTCTCAAAAGAAACACATGGTGAAAAATCAAGTTTTCTTCGGAAGATATGTACTGAATCTAGCGGAATCTGGGTACTTGTATTGAAATATTCAACAATTGCAGATAACCGAGGAAAATATCTAATCAAAGTAAATAAATTTTGATTACCTGTATTTAAATATTTTGCAATCCGACATGCACATGGCAACCCACAACTCATGAACAGGTGACAGCCACACGATGAATTATATTTATACATCCAATTTAACAAGTTCAACTTGTTTAGCAAGAGATCCAGCGCTTTCAGAGAAACTTTACCTCGTAACAAGTCAAACAGTGGATTATCGTGATCTCCCATTCGAGTGATCTTGCTTTGAGTATCTGATTAAAACGAGGCACTAAACTATCAAATGAAATGTTATTTGAAGCAAGGTCTTGCTTCAAATTCCAATGTTGACCCTCCACCCTGTTCGTTGTATGCTGACCGAAGTTTAAATGTTTATCAATCCAGGCTGAGACAAACATTTCTTTATACTTTGATAGTCGGTTATCATTTAAGTATTGAAGAACTCCTTAAAACAATTAATAAAATAATTAGTCAAATATAACATAAAAATGACATAAAACATTTTACTTTTTATATAAAAATTACTTTGGCGTTTGTCGACCAACATTCAGAAAAGTTTGTCGTATCGATAGTTGTGTGTCTCTACTGTCGGAGAGTTAATCAACTTCGACCACTTATGCCCAAAATTATCCCATTCAGCACCAGGGAGGCTTGCCTTACAATGTTTGCAATGTTTTCATATATATGCCACCTGCATAATAACCGGGCAGCTTCGGGTAATTCCTCCTTACAAGTGTTGATGAGTGCAAGTTCCCTGTCGGTCACTATGACCCGTGGATACATACACTTATTCAGTGTTTTTTTCAGCATCTGTAGTACCCAGCGTAATTGTCCCGGCATTCTTTGGATATAAACACATTGGCAACACAAAACATCTTGTCGATCGATGTAACACCAGCAATCTGTACAAACGACATGTTCGTTTTGTATGTGGTGTCTATTAACAACACATGCGGGAATGCACGCCATATGTTGTAGGAAGTTTTTTCGATAAACAAAGTATCTTCCACTACATTCGTGGATTTATTTTCCCGGGTGTAACAAATATAACCATCAGTTTCAAGGAGGTTAAAAAAAACCCGCATTAGAGTTTCTCCGACCCTCTTTGCACCGCGTAACTTTTATCGCTCGTTATATAGGATTCCGAGGCTCGATTTGTTGTCGAGATTATGTTTCTTCAGCGTTGACAGTATACTACGAGTTTCAATGTTTTGATTGGTCATCCGCTCCACCAAACGACCTTCCTTAGCTGTCAGTCTCATTGCATATGCATTCCCCTCTAAATTTTCACTAGCTTCATGGTTATGTTAATCATTACGCACCTCTAACTTCCAAACGCCACAATCTTTATTGTAACTTCCTTTCAAAGAAAACTTACAACTAGTTTTCTTTATACCGGAGCGTCTTACAGTGGCTGTTCGTTTATATTCTCCCCCATGATCACATCTAAGCCATACAACGAACACCTCCTTGGCAACATTTTTCTTCGTTCGGCGGCTGACTAAAACGTAACCTGTAACATTCGTAAAAAATTTCGTGCCAAAGATTATAAAAATATAAGTTAAAGAAACATGAGTGTAAATACATTACAAATCAGGGACTAAAAATAAAAATTCTAAAATTTCGCTGGTAGTTGACCGCTACCATATACATAACGGTCCGCTACGTGGTCCCAAAGGCAATAATGAGGAAACGACACGTGCCCTGATGAGTCATTAGGGTTTCTGACACGTGTCACAGGTAGCAGACTGCTACCAGATTCTTGTCGGTTCGCTACGGCTACCTCAGTTGGGTGGCGGACCGCTACCTTGTAGCTTAACGGTCCTCTAGCCACAAATTGCGCCGCAACTCTGGAGACCAACACGTGTCATGCGGACGGTTTAGGGTTTAGGCGGTAGCGGACCGCTACCGGCCGCCATAACGGTCCGCTACGGACCTCAGATTAGCCTATAAATAGAGATTCAATTGCCATTCAATTCCAAAACACTCAAAATCGAATTCCAAGTTCTTGTAAGCTATTCCCATTCTCATAAAACCATTCCTGCTCATACGTGTAGGTTCCCGAGGTGCCGGATCATCATAGAAGTAACCAAGAAGCTAGGAAACGCTCATTTGGAGAAACCAAACAAGGTTCTTAAGCAGAGACGCTGCCCATTAGGGCACTTAATCTAAAGGATTCCTAAGCCGAGACTCTATCAAGGTGAATACTTGTATTTATATAAAATGAATTTGAAAATGAAAAATGGTTTTGCTTATACTCTGACTTGAATGAATTTATACAATCATTCGTTGCATAAGGTGATTTACTATATAGCAGTCAGCCCATAGAGTCACAGATATATACACGTGTTACAGATGAGACGCTGTAACAGGGCTAGGGGTTGAACCCTTGGTTATTGTAAAGCCCATCGCAGTAAGCGTAAGGCAGACAGACATAAAAATATATCCAAGGTCCCTAGTGTGACTGGTGGTTAGTCCGTTGGCTGTGTAAATTGACTAGAAACTATGGGCAAATTGTTCTATTTATTCACGTTTGTCAGATTATGATTCCAAAATACTTGTATTCACCAATTTATACTGATAAAATATTTTCAAACGTTTTTACATGTAACCAAGGATGAATTGATTTTGATTAACCATATGATGACAAGGAAAAGGATGTCATGGAAAAGGGAACGTCCACCCTAGACATCAGTTGAAAGAAATGGCTCATGTAAAACCTTGGTTTTGTAAATTAAACGTTTGTGTACAATATCAGGGTTTATCCCTGTTATAATGAAATGAAACGGGAGATTCCCCGTCTTTCGAAAAGATTCTGAGTTATTAAATTATTCCGCTGTGTTTATAAATCTCTGATGAGATAAAATATGAAACATAAATCTCTGAGTTATTAAATTATTCCGCTGTGTTTATAAATCTCTGAGTTATTAAATTATTCCGCTGTGTTTATAAATCTCTAAGTTATTAAATTATTCCGCTGTGTTTATAGATCCTGAGTAACGATTAAGAATCGTTATCCTCTTCCTAGAAGGTATTCAAGTAGACCCATCCAAAATTGAAGCCATATCCAAATGGGAAATTCCTAAATCTCCAACGGAAGTCCGTAGTTTCTTGGGTCTTGCAGGATACTACAGAAGATTTATTCAGAATTTCTCAAGGATTGCAGTTCCTCTGACTACTTTAACTCGTAAGAATGTAAATTTTGAATGGGGAATGAAGCAACAAGAAGCGTTCCAAACCCTGAAAGAAAAACTGACTCATGCCCCTATACTAGCTTTGCCAGATGGTAATGAAGAATTTGTTGTTTATTGTGATGCTTCTCACAACGGTCTAGGTTGTGTGTTAATGCTAAGAAACAAAGTTATTGCCTATGCATCTCGTCAGTTAAAGACACATGAAAAAAATTACACAACTCATGATCTAGAGTTAGGTACCATAATTTTTGCTCTGAAATTATGGATACACTATCTCTATGGAGTTAGATTTACAGTTTATACTGACCATAAGAGTTTGAAATAAATCTTTGGTCAGAAAGAATTAAACATGAGACAAAGAAGATGGTTAGAGATCTTAAGTGACTATGATTGTGAAATCTATTACCACGAAGGTAAGACAAATGTTGTTGTAGATGCCTTAAGTAGAAAAGAGCGAGAGAAACCTAAACGAGTTCGTGCTCTCGGACTTGAACTTCGTGTAGATCTCATGTCTCAAATAAAAGATGCTTAACATTCTGTTCAAACAGATAAAGACTTAGAACAAGAAGGAATGGAGAGCATGATTAAACAATTAACTAAAGGAGACGATGAAATAATTCGTATGAATACACGAATCTGGGTTCCGATCACTGGAAATCTTCGTGAAAGAATACTCGAAGAAGCACATAAATCAAAATATATGATGCACCGAGGAAGTGACAAGATGTATAAAAATCTGAAGGACAATTACTAGTGTGTTGGCATGAAGAAAGATATTGCCATATATGTTGCAAAATGTCTTACTTGCGCTCAAGTAAAGGCAGAACATCAGAAACCTTCTGGTTTATTGCAACAATTAGAAATACCAATATGGAAGTGGGAAATGATAACCATAGATTTTATTACCAAACTTCCTCAAACCAGTCGGGGAAATGATACTATTTGAGTTATCATTGACAGATTAACTAAATCTACTCATTTTCTCCCAATGAAAGAAACCTTCAGTATAGATAGATTGGCTCGTCTATATGTGAATGAGATTGTATCTTTACACGGAGTGCCATTATCCATAGTGTCAGATAGAGATAGTCGTTTTACATCTCGATTCTGGCAAAGTTTCGAGGAAGCCATGGGAACTCGTCTGAACTTGAGCACTGCCTATCATCCACAAACAGATGGGCAAAGTGAAGAACAATTCAAACCTTAGAAGATATGCTCCGAGCCTGTGTGATAGACTTACGTGGTAGTTGGGATGATCACCTACCCCTAATGGAATTTTCATTCAACAATAGTTATCACACAAGCATTCAGGCAGCACCTTTCGAAGCCTTATATGGTAGAAAATGCCGAACTACTGTATGCTGGGCTGATATAGGAGAAAACCAATTGTCAGGACCTAAACTTGTTCAGGAAACCACTAACAAGGTAGCTCAAATACAAGATTAAAAGCAGCAAGAGATAGGCAAAAGAGCTACGTTGATAAAAGAAGAAAGCCACTAGAATTTAACATTGGAGACAAAGTATTATTGAAAGTATCACCTTGGAAAGGAGTAGTTCGATTCGGAAAGAAGGGTAAACTAAGTCATCGATTTGTTAGACCCTTCAAGATTATTAAACGAATTGGACCAGTGGCTTATCAGTTGAAATTCCCAGAAGAGATGAGTGGAATACATGACGTATTCCATATATCTAATCTTCACAAATGTTTAGCTGATGAATCTTTGATAATGTCTTTACAAGCCATAGAGGTAAATGGAAAACTAAGATTTATAGAGCAACCTATACAAATAGAAGATCGTCAGACTAAAAAGTTGAAGAAGAAAAGATTGAAACTGGTCAAAGTCAAATGGAATTCTAGACGTGCTACTGAATACACTTGGGAGCTAGAATAATAAATGAAAAAGAAATACCCACACATGTTCCAGTAAATCTCGAGGACGAGATTACTCAAAAGGTTGGGAGAATGTAACATTCGTAAAAAATTTCGTGCCAAAGAATATAAAAAAATAAGTTAAAGGACCATAAGTGTAAATACATTAAAGATCAAGGACTAAAAATAAAAATTCTGAAATTTCGCTGGAAACCGCAACCATATACATAACGGTCCGCTACGTGGTCCTAAAGCCAATAATGAGGAAACGACACTGGCCCTGATGAGTCATTAGGGTTTCTGACACGTGTCACAGGTAGCGGACCGCTACCAGATTCTTGTCGGTCCGCTACGGCTACCTCAGTTGGGTGGCGGACAGCTACCTTGTAGCTTAAGGCTCCTCTAGCTACAAACTACGTCGCAACTCTGGAGACCAACACGTGTCATGCTGACTGTTTAGGGTTTAGGCGGTAGCAGACCGCTACCCGCCGCCATAACGGCCCGCTACGGACCTCAGATCAGCCTATAAATAGAGATTCAATTGCCATTCAATTCCAAAACACTCAAAATCGAATTCCAAGTTCTTGTAAGCTATTCCCACACTCATAAAACCATTCCCGCTCATACGTGTAGGTTCCCGAGGTGCCGGATCATCATAGAAGTAACCAAGAAGCTAGGAAACGCTCATTTTGAGAAACCAAGCAAGGTTCTTAAGCAGAGACGCTGCCCATTAGGACACTTACTCTAGAAGATTCCTAAGCTAAGACTCTGTCAAGGTGAATACTTGTATTTTTATAAAATGAATTCGAAAATGAAAAATGGTTTTGATTATACTCTGACTTGAATGAATTTATACAATCATTCGTTGCATAAGGTGATTTACTATATAGTAGTCAGCCCATAGAGTCACGGATATATACACGTGTTACAGATGAGACGTTGTAACAGGGCTAGGGGTTGAACCCTTGGTTGTTGTAAAGCCCATCGCAGTAAGCGTAAGGCAGACATACATAAAAATATATATATCCAAGGTCCCTGGTGTGGCTGGTGGTTAGTCCGTTGGCTGTGTAAATTGACCAGAAACTATGGGCAAATTGTTTTATTTATTCACGCTTGTTATATTATGATTCCAAAATACTTGTATTAATTAGTTTATACTGATAAAATATTTTCAAACATTTTTACAGATAACCAAGGATGAATTGATTTTGATTAACTATATGATGACAAGGTAAAGGATGTCATTGAAAAGGGAACGTCCACCCTAGACATCAGTTGAAAGAAATGGCTCATGTAAAACCTTGGTTTTGTAAATTAAACGTTTGTGTACAATATCAGAGTTTATCCCTGTTATAATGAAATGAAACGGGAGATTCCCCGTCTTTCGAAAAGATCCTGAGTTATTAAATTCTTCCTTTGTATTTATAAATCTCCGATGAGAACGTCTTAAACGATAATATAGTTAGTGTTACAAAATGAAAGAACATACATTATTTACATAAAATTTTATACCTGATCAGTCTCATACAATCCCTTTTTTTTAGGACATGAAATTATCATCTCGTTGCTAACGGGTTCAGTGCCCATGTTGCAAAAAGGTTCAAAACTCATATTATAAGAATTTTCACCAGCAATATTGTAATAATACTCATCAGCAATAACGTATGAGTTTTCACCACCCGATTGACTACTTATATCATGAGATTGTTCACCAGACATATCTTTAGAAGATTCAGAACCGAAAAAATTAATCGTATTCCAAAACGACATCACTAGAAAATATATTAACGTATTGAAATGTGAAAGAACGGTTATTATAGTAGATGATTGAAGTTATGAATGAAAAAAATGAATAACATATAACAGTTTTTATAGTTGTTTTTAACAGAATATTGTGTCGTGTCAAATAATTTGCACGCAATTCGAAGAATCTTACATCCCGTCAACTATACGCATTTCAAGGAATCTTACGTCGTCTCAAAATTATTCGGACGAATTATTGGGAATATTATGTCAATTCAAATATTTTAAAAAAATTAAATACATAAAAAGAAAAAAAAATCATATTTTATTTTTACTTTGAACAACACGTTATTTTAAAAAAAAACAAAGAAATTTTTTATTTTTTTTTTAAATTTTGGTAATACTAGTCGTATTTTGGTAAAACGAGTCGTATAGGGCAAAGCATACGTGTCGTATGTTGCTATACGGCTCGTATGATCAGACATGAATGACTGATTTGAATAATTTGCAATGTGTCGTATGATGGGTGTTAAACCCTAGTGCCATACGACTAGTATGACTACATACTAGTCGTATGTGGGGTGTCAAATTAACATACTAGTCGTATTAAATGATACTAGTCGTTTAATGTAAAGCATACAAGTTGTATGGACTCATACGAGTCGTATAGACCCATACAAGTAGTATAGATCCGACAAGAATGACTGCACTGAGTGGCTGTCAGTGTGTCGGGTGAATGTTGTTAAAATCTATTACTGTACGAGTAGTATGGCCCCATACTAGCCGTATGGAGGGTGTCAAAACATCCATTAGAGTGTCCGAATAATAGGCCCTTTTACCAAAGCCTGCACGCTTTCCACCTTTGTCCTTTGGGTGCCCATATATGGCAGCTGCAGTTGCTGCACCTCCAGCTATCCATGAAACAGTTTTTTAACCGGACAAAATTATTATGATTAGCAATTATGTAATCTAAATATGCAAATCTTCCTGAAAAAGAAATCTTGTGATTCTCATGATTATCTGATTTTGAGTGCACTTGTGTATTAAATAGGAGTGCTAAATGGGCACGTTGAGTACGCGGGTCAAAAGAGGAATTCTATGGTTGAAATGGGTCAAAAAGATGTTCGTTGTAGTTTAATATGATTACCAAAGTTGTTGGTAATATATTTTTCAATAAGATAACTTACGAGGTCATAAGCATTAAAAATACTCTTTCAATAACTTTTGATCCGTTTGGCCCATTTCATTTTTAGCTTACTTTTTAAAACATAACTGTTTGACCCGTTTAAGTTTTAGCTAACTATTTAGAGCATACCCATTTGACTCGTTTCATTTGTAGCTAAATTTTTAGAACATACCCATTTGACCTGTTTCAATTTTAGCTTATTTTTTAGAACATACACATTTGACCCGTTTCATTTTTAGCTTATTTTTAGAACATACCCGTTTGACCCGTTTCATTTTATATAGTTTTTTAGAACATACCCATTTAACCCGTTTCATTTTCAGCTATTTTTTTTTTACATTTACCCGTTTAACCCGTTAAGAGATAAAATATAACCCGAATGGGCTCAGTCGAGCTAAAAGTACTTATTTTGCCCGTAAAATTTGCTAATAAATGCAAACTTCTAGTAAATAGAACTTAAAGATAAAAATTGCAATGTCTATGATATGTGTAACATCCCAAAAATAACGACAAAAATACTTAAATGAATGAAGATGGTGGGCTCGTTGGGCCTGAGACTTGGGCCAAGAAAGGGGGAAGAGGGGAGGGTTTAAACCCTAGCCCCTTGCCATTTACAGCTTCATTTCACAAAAAGAGCTCCAACACCAGGTTTAGAGAGAGAAACCATAGAGAGAGAAAGTGTCGGTTTGCGCTAAAGATCGATCATCCATCCTTATCCACTGCTCGTGAAAAGATTTGCTGAAGAAGAGAGTCGTTTTGAGGTAATAATCGCTCCTAGATCTGAGTTTTTGTTAAAAATAGGTTTTTGAGTTTTAACACAAAAAGGTGAGATTTTTATGTGTTAAACAAGAAACAAATGTTAGATCTAGACTCACAACGACTAAACACAAATTTTAGACGTAAAAATTTGGAACCTTGGTGAGTTTGAGCTTGGGCTGCCATCTCCATGCAGAAAATATGGTTTCTGTTGGAGAAGAGGATCAGGCGAAACTAGCTGGAAAATGAAACTGTTCTAGTTTTGCTGAGACCTAGTTTCGCTTAGATCTAGTTTCGCTGGGACTTAGAGAGTGAAACTAATCTAGTTTCGTCGTGGTATAGAAAGAGAAACTGACATAGTTTCGCTTAGTTGCAGAAAGCGAAACTAACCTAGTTTCGCTAAGCTTAGTATAAAGTACAGACGTGATGTAATTCTGACTATCAATCCAGATCGGTGAGTGACATAAGTGGACAGTTGATAATATCTTTGAGCTTGCTTGACTGGTGAGTTCTAGAACCATTTTAGCCTGCTTTTGAGGTGGTGTGCATACTGTGTATGTGTTTATTATAATATGTGTTTAATAAACAAAAGCATATGATTTATTTACCATAATTGTGTGTTGGTAAATGTAAGGAAAGCGTTTTACTATAAATGTGTGTTAGAGAACGAGAGTAAAGAATGGTTTTAAAGTAAAGTTTGAAAAGAGACAAAATGTGTTCTTAAAGAATGTTTTAAATAAACTAAGAAGGTAAATGTTTTAAGAAGTCATCACATTGTCTAAGTCTGGGAAAGGGAGAGGGAACAGGTCCTACAGGAACATGTGCCAGGACAGTTATGGCGTTGCCCCCTCTATAAGAGCCTTTGTGATTCGCTAACGGTTGTACAATTGGTTTGTGTGTAAGGGTAACAACGGTTACTCATAGGGTTAATGATATGCCCTAAATTATACATATTTTGCATGTATAATAATCCTTATATTATGGTACTAATTGAATAATAACCTTAAAATTGATACTTAAAATGTTAATATTTTATTGTTGTAGCTTATTCGGTGTCCTGAGATAAACAAAGCTAAAACAAGTAAAAAAAACCAAGAAATCAAGCCTTTTGGAAGATCATCCTTAGCTTTGGCCCCCAAGAAGTCAACCAAGGTCAACAACAAGTCAACAAGCAGCTAAAAGACGAAGCAGGAAGCAGGTAGGGGGATGCACGGCCGCGCATCCCATTGCACGACCGTGCAAAGCACTCCTTGCTCCCTAAGGCTCTAGTACATTGTCCTCTATACCCTGTTTGATTCCTGAGGTTTTTGCACGCTCGTGTAATCCAATGCACGACCGTGCATTGCTTATTTTGAAGCCTATAAATAGGAGGCTTGGGTTCTTCATTCCACACACCTCAAGATATATTTCCACAACTCAAGAAGAGTCCATTTCTATAGTTTAGAGTAGAGAGTAGAGGGGCTCCTCCTCTTTGTCCGCAATAGGGGAGCCTACGAAACTCAGCGTTACGCTAGTTAGTATGGCCGTTCGTGGCTAAACTCTTTGTATTGCTAGGGTGAAGATGAAGTTTGGTGTATGTTAATGTTTAATGTATTAATCTAGTGGTATGTTTATGTCTTTAATTATTCACTCTTAAAATCACCTTCTAGGTGGGCTTTTTATTATTTTCTAAACTTGTCTTTACACTTGTGAGTGTTTTGATTTTGAAGTGTAAGACTGTAAAACCTTTTTAATCAAACTTCTCTTGAAACTTGTACGTCTTTATACAAGAAGACTTTGATAAGCCAAGGCTTGGTTAATACTAATAAGGTCGTACGTCTTTATACCAACTTGTTATGAGACCAAGAATTGGTGAAATCACGTTGGGAACGATACGTCTTTATACATGGTCCCATTGTTATACCGCCTCCAGATGAACAAAGTGTAATCACTCTTTTACTAATAATACTAAGCATTTAAATTCGATGTCTTAAACCAACTTAGAGATAGCATTCAAAGAGTTGAGGGTAACGTTATCCCTAGCGGAAATCATTACCATTTTATTATTAAAGGTTATAATTCGTGAACCAAATGTTGTGAGAATGAGGCTCTAGTGGTGTACCGTTCACACATTTGTTTTAGTCGTACCACCAGATTAGTCAACATAACATTATGATATACCAAGCAGATTCGAAGCCCAAAGCAATACTCTTCGTGACCTGATCATTTTCAAGATATTTACTTTCTTGCTATTTACTTGAAAGGTAAAGTGTGTGAAGGTTATGCCCTTACAGGTAAGTGTGATAGCATGTGTAAATCATTCTTCTTTTATTAAATCGTGTGTATGAATGTTTTATGTAAAGCTAGAATTTACTCAGCGTTAGCTGACTTTTAAGTATGCACATCAGGTTAAGTCTAGGTATGGAGATAGATTTGGATTTCTTGGCTGGTGAGGAAGAGTTTCCCTGCATCAAAGGCTTCTGGCATCCCGTGTGTGTTTTGAATGAATGATGTAATAGTTGAGACAAGTAGTTAAATGTTTTAAATGATTGAGAATTTGACTAAATTTAATGACGTTTATTTTCCGCTGCTATGAATGCATTTTAAGTTTAAGAACTGTTTGTGAATGAGTAAATCCAACACCTGAGGCCTCCCGGGTTTGGGGCCTTACATTATGAAGGCTTAATTAGCCTTAATAAATAATGATAGTTGTGACAACATTATACAAAATTCTTCAAAATAGAACCTGAGTGTAACGAACCAACTTTCGTATTATTATTATTATAATATGGAGTTTATAATATAAGGGTATAAATAAATAAAAATGGAAGTTTGAGGTTTGTTGCAAAAGTGGGGATTTTACTAGTTTGGGTGAGAGGGGTCATTTTTGAAACTACAGGGGTAATTTTGTAAATTTCAAAATTCTACAATTAGAAAAGGGGGGCATTTACACACACAAGGTGTGTGTTCTTGAGATTTTACAAAGAGAAGAGAATAGGTGGTGCATTGAGGAGCAAAATTCGGGTGTTGCATGCTTGAATTGAAGCTTTTAGCTT
The DNA here is from genome assembly GCA_023525975.1 of Smallanthus sonchifolius. Classification (NCBI taxonomy): domain Eukaryota; kingdom Viridiplantae; phylum Streptophyta; class Magnoliopsida; order Asterales; family Asteraceae; genus Smallanthus; species Smallanthus sonchifolius. Next base: position 101,427,716 of record CM042019.1, read on the forward strand.
GCTCAATCCCTTCATAACATCAAGTAAGTTCCTTCTCATCTTTTGAATCCACCATTTGATGTGTTCTTGGTGGGTTTTGGGTGAAATCCGAATTGGGGCTGTTAGGAGTGAATTAGATGGTTAGAAACTAGAAATAAATAGTTATCTAGCTTAATTTGAAGTAATGGGAGGTAGATAACATCATCTAAACATCTAATTTGGTGATTCAAGAATTAGGGTTCTTGAGGGAAATTTAGGGGTTTTGTATTTAATGTTGTTAGAACGTTAAATTGGGGTTGGATAAGTGTCTAGGAAGTTAATAGATACACAATTAACCATAAAGCCCTAATTTTTATGGTGATATGTAAAATGGGAGTTTTGGTGAAACTTGGGTGGTTCCTAAATGGGTCATTTGAGTTACGGGAGTGTTTGATGGGTGTTAAGGGTTTGATTATGTTAATCTAACCGAGACAAATGTTAATGTTGGTCAATTGGTGTTAGGAGTGTGTTAGAACCACCATTGGTGTACATTGGGATGTCTAGAATAATGTTGAGATGAATTGTTTAGGTGATTACGTGGCTAAGATTGAAGCTAAACCGGAATCATCTAAAGCACAAGGTAAGTGCTTTGCACTTACTTAGTAATGATAGGGGTCGGTAGATACACATAATTAATTTACATGTTGGTTGTTCAATGTCTTTTATGTGTTCAAAAATATTTGTTGAATTTGGGGATGTTATATAATGGTGATAATAAGAAATTGCAAAAGGCAAAATACATAGGTGAAATATGTATTTAAATGGTGATATGCATGGGTGAAACATGTGCATAAATGGTGAAATACATAGGCGGAATATGTATTTTGTTGGTGATATACATGGGTGTAACATGTATATAAAGTGGTGATGTATACGTAGGTGAAATATGTATACAAATGGTGGCATACATGATTGTAACATGTATGCCATCTTCGTGATATTCTTGAAGTTCTTCGTCGAGAAAAGTTGTTTGCTAAATTCTCTAAGTGTGCCTTTTGGCAACGAGAGATTCAATTTTTGGGTCATGTGGTGAATGTGGAGGGTATTTCCGTAGACCCGTCTAAAATTGAAGCAGTTAAGGGTTGGGCATTAGTGAAAACGCCCACGGAGATTAAAATTTTTTTGGGCTTAGCAGGTTATTATCGGAGATTTATCGAGAACTTCTCTCGTATTGCCTTGCCTATGACTAAGTTAACTCGCAAGGAGATAAAATTTGTTTGGGGTCCTGAGCAGGAATCCGCCTTTCAACTTCTGAAAGAGAAGTTAACCAAGGCACTCGTGTTATCATTACCTGAAGGGACCGAAGACTTTGTTGTTTATTTTGATGCCTCGCATTCCGGACTGGGATGTGTCCTTATGCAAATGAGCAAGGTGATTGCTTATGCTTCTAGACAGTTGAAGATTCATGAGGCGAATTATCCGACCCACGACTTGGAGCTTGCAGCCGTGGTATTCTCTCTCAAAATCTGGAGGCATTATCTTTATGGGGTGCGCTGTATAATCTTCACGGATCATAAGACTCTTAAATACTTCCTTGACCAAAAAGATCTCAACATGAGACAAAGGAGGTGGTTCGAATTAGTCAAAGATTATGATTGTGAAATACTCTATCATCCGGGGAAGGCGAATGTAGTGGCAGATGCACTCAGTCGAAAGACTAGTCATACACCGCTTAAGGTGAAATCTTTTAAGATAACTATCTCGTCATCTCTTGTTGACCAAATTTGGGAGGCTCAAATGATAGCTCTCGGAGGGGATTTAAAGAAGGAGTGGATGGTTCCTTATGTAGACAAGCTTGGGGAGAATAGCTTGGGGTTGAGGACGTGCTTTAATAGGATTTGGATTCCTAGGTTGTCAAGTGTTTTGACTACCATTCTTGAGGAGGCGCACAAATTCAAATATTCTATTCATCCTGGTGCGACTAAGATGTTTTATGACTTCAGGTTTAACTTTTGGTGGCCGGGCATGCGGAGAGACATAGTAAAGTATGTTGAAAAATGTCTCACATGTTCTAGGGTGAAAGCCGAGCACCAAAAGCCGTATGGAAAGCTTCAACCACTTGAAATACGTCTTTGGAAGTGGGAGAACATCACAATGGATTTGATTACCAAATTACCCAAAACCCGGAGGGGGTATGATGTTATTTGGGTAGTGGTTGACCGGTTGACTAAAAGTGCACACTTCTTTCCGATTAAGGAGACTTATTCATTGGAGAAGTTGGCGGAAATTTATATTAAGGAAGTTGTGTCACAACATGGAGTACCTATTGCAATCGTGTCAGATCGGGATACATGATTCACTTCACGATTTTGGAAGACGTTCCATGAGGAGTTAGGAACGAGACTAAATCTTAGCACCGCTTATCATCCACAATCAGATGGACAAAGCGAAAGGACGATTCAAACGCTTGAGTATATGCTCCGGGCGTGTGTGCTAGATTTTGGTGGTAGTTGGGATGATCATTTACCGTTAGCGGAATTTTCATAGAACAATAGCTACCACTCGAGTATTGGTATTCCTCTGTTCGAATTGTTGTATGGAAGACGGTGTCGAACACCCGTTTGTTGGGGTGAGATTGGTCAAAGGGAGCTTGGTAGTAAAGATGTGGTTGAAAACACGGCGAGTGTAATCGATCAAATTAGAGCGCGCTTAAAAGCTGCTCAAGACCGTCAAAAGTCCTGCGCGGATAAAAGGAGGAGGCCGATTGAATTCCAAGTGGGGACTTCATGTTGTTGAAGGTCTCCCCATGGAAAGGTGTGATCCGGTTCAGGAAACGGGGGAAGTTAAGTCCCCGTTTTATTGGGCCCTTTAAGGTGGTAGATCGAGTGGGGAAGGTAGCCTATCACTTGGAGCTACCGGGGGAACTAAGTAAACTTCATAACACATTTCACGTGTCGCATTTACGGAAATGTTTGGCGGATGAGTCTACTTTTGTTCCTATAGATGATATACAAGTGGACGAGAAATTGAATTACGTGGAGGAACCGATTTCTATTTTGGATAGGAAGGTGAAATGCTTATACAACAAGGAAATTAGCCAAGTGTTGGTGAAATGGAAGCATAGAAAGGGGGCGGAAACTACTTGGGAAACCGAGGAGGAAATGCTCAAGTATTACCCTAATTTATTTATGGAAGCGGGTTTCGGGGACGAAACCCAAAATTAGGGGGGATGATTTGTAACGAACCAACTTTCGTATTATTATTATAATATGGAGTTTATAATATAAGAGTGTAAATAAATAAAAATGGAATTTGGAGGTTTGTTGTAAAAGTGGGGATTTTAATAGTGTGGGTGAGAAGGGTCATTTTTGAAAATACAGGGGTTGTTTTGTAAATTGCAAAATTCTACAATTAGAAGGGGGGGCGACATTTACACATACAAGGTGTGTGTTCTTGAGATTTTGCAAAGATAAGAGAATAGGTGGTGCATTGAGGAGCAAAATCCGGGTGTTGCATGCTTGAATTGAAGGTTTTGGCTTGCTCAATCCCTTCATAACATCAAGTAAGTTCCTTCTCATCTTTTGAATCCACCATTTGAGGTGTTCTTGGTGGGTTTTGGATGAAATCCAAATTGGGGCTGTTGGGAGTGAATTAGATGGTTAGAAACTTGAAATAAATAGTTATCTAGCCTAATTTGAAGTAATGGGAGGTAGATAACATCATCTAAACATCTAAATTGGTGATTCAAGAATTAGGGTTCTTGAGGGAAATTTGGGGGTTTTCTATTTAATGTTGTTAGAATGTTAAATTGAGGTTGGATAAGTGTTTAGGAAGTTAATAGACACACAATTAACCATAAAGCCCCAATTTTTATGGTGATTTGTAAAATGGGAGTTTTGGTGAAACTCGGGTGATTCCTAAACGGGTCATTTGGGTTAAGGGAGTGTTTGATGGGTGTTAAGGGTTTGATTATGTTAATCTAACCTAGACAAATGTTAATGTTGTTCAATTGGTGTTAGGAGTGTGTTAGAACCACCATTGGTGTACATTGGGATGTCTAGACTAATGTTAAGATGAATTGTTTATGTGATCACGTGGCTAAGATTGAAGCTAAACTGGAATCATCTAAAGCACAAGGTAAGTGCTTTGCATTTACTTAGTAATGATAGGGGTCGGTAGGTACATATAATTAATTTACATGTTGGTTGTTTAATGTCTTTTATGTGTTTAAAAATATTTGTTGAATTTGGGGATGTTATATAATGGCGATAATAAGAAATTGTAAAAGGCGAAATACATAGGTGAAATATGTATTTAAATGGTGATATACATGGGTGAAACATGTGCATAAATGGTGAAATACATAGGCGGAATATGTATTTAGTTGGTGATATACATGGTTGTAACATGTATATAAAGTGGTGATGTATACGTAGGTGAAATATGTATACAAATGGTGGCATACATGATTGTAACATGTATGCAAAGGGTGAAACAAATTCTTAAACGGATGAATCGGTGTTTGAGATTCATAAGAATCATGTGGGGTGTTAAGGGTGGATTATTGGGTGTTTATAACCATGCCTAGATGCTAACGGTTGATTAAATCGACCGGGGGTCAAGTCGGGAGTGTCACAGTTATGATCCACTTTGCACAGGTCAACCCGGCCGGGTGGGATTTTGACCCGCCCGAGTGACAGTTCTGATTCACTCTACACAGATCAACCCGCCCAGGTGGGATTTTGACCCGCCCGGGTGACAGTTCTGACTTATTTTTCACAGACCAACCCGACCGGGTGAGGTTTTGACCCACCCAGGTCAGCGTTTTGATTGAAAATTTGCTTTTCATAAAATTTCGAAAGTAAATGTCGTTTTTGGTTGTATATCAGTACTAATGGTTGTTTATTGTGTCTTCTTGTAGGTAAATCCTCGGTTTGAAGTCTCGGATCACGCTTCGTGTAGGATATGATTCTCATTTGTTTTGGTGGATGTTAACGTTTGGAATTAGAACTTCGGTTGGGAATCTTGAAACTTGTTTAAATTGTATTTTGGATGTTAAAACTTGTTGTCATCTTGAAATTTCGTTTTGTCGTCGTTAAAAAAACTTTATCGTTTGTCGTTTCATAATAAGTAACATGTGTTGTTAATCAAGAGTGTTTTATGGGACCTAAATTCCGCGTATTTTGAAAGTTAAAATTTGGTTGAAATTTTTGGGTGTTACAATGAGGGTCGAGGATAACCAGATGGGTGATAGTCGGCCAGAAGATAAGCATGATGTAGATTATCACTAGCTAGAGGATAACTACCAGAGGAAGCATACCCAACTAGCAGATAGCTACCACGAGCAGAAGAATAGGGACAAACTATGGTACATTAATGACTAGTTCATAGTAACAAAAATACTCATGCTGGTTATGCTCTAATAGATATATTCTAAGTCAATGGCATATTATTATCAATGGTTGGTGGCCAAGTCAAGTTGTGATGACCCGAAATCTCAAAACATCTTGAGGATGGATAGGTTCTGGATGTAGCTTCTTGAGTGTGGGAACCACTAGCTTCATACTAAAATTAGCAAAACATGATAAACTATCACAAAGCATTGAAAGAAACAATTGTGCTTAAGTTTAAAGTGGACATAGAATATTGGCAATCGCTTTTGACCTACATGTTCAGAGTTCGAAATTGAAGTGTGACTTAGGATGTTAGCCTAGCATGATCTCATGTTAGATATTTTCTCCCCAAAAGAAGCAAATTGTTCACTTTTTGTTATATTTGATAGTTTCAAAGTTAAAAATTCAAAAGATTTTCCTTTTTTTGTTTCTTGAAATTTTGTACAGTTTTGTTATTTGATTTTTGTCTTCCATAGTGTACTGGTTTATGAGAAATTAACATGATAATGCAGATTAATACGGTTTTATCTGTAATTTGAACTGTCTAAAGGAATTTGGAGTTATGTCTGTGTTTGTGAACATATTTTGTTGACAAAGTCATGAGGTGCAATATTCTGGAAGTTGATCACTGGTAGCTTCACCGCCTCACTTCAAGTATTTGCTACAATGATGGTCGATCATCTGTTGAGCAAGTTAGTTATGCAAGTTACTAGATCAAAGAACTTGTTCCTCAAACGTGCAGAAGATAACAAGTTAGGAAACCTCCTCCTACATCTTCTAAATCATCAAACAAAAGACAGATGGAAAGTCTATCCAAAGTCTTCATATGCCAATTCAAACTCCACCCTCGAGAGGATCTGCTTCGTAGGAGGAGTAACCACAATATTCGTCTTATTACAACTTCAACATTTGATGCAACCATAAATGGGGGAGATTGTTGATACTGAAGTTGCTGATCATAATGAAAGATTTTGATAGCATCAGCCTAGGGGGAGATTGTAGGGAATTATTAAGGCTGACGCTTACCAAAATAATCAAGATTCAGACAAAAGTCAAAGTTGCGATTAGAAAGTAAAATATGCGATCCCAAGACAAAGATTCCACCAAAAGATCAAGATTCTATTGAAGCAAGACGACTCGATCAAATTTTTTTTGTCTAAATCAAATGATCAAGTTTCGATGTTACGGTTTGAAGAAAGTGGCACTTACTATTGAAGAAAGTTTCCGTCAATAGTAAGTATCACACTTACAATGGCATTTTCGTAATTATCTTGAATTCTTGTATGGAGCTATAAATAGAATATTTTAGGGTTTTGTGCACACATCAGGGAATTTTAGGTTATTCATTGTAATCTTCATTTTGGTGCACACTTAAGAGAGAGATTTACGAGCTATTCACTGTAAATCGTTTGCAAATCATATCAATACAAGAAGGGTTTTAATATCAATATCTTTGTTCTTGTGATTTCTTCACCAAATCAAGAGATTTAGTTTATTACAGATTCGTGTTTAGTCTTGGACCTGCATTTTTCAATCAAAAACAGGCCTATATCATTCAAAAACCTAGAAATAAAACAATTAATTAGAAAACTAAACAAATGGGGTAATTAAGCAACTTATGTGCTCCTATCTACAAAAACGAAGCTATGCCATTGCAAAAACTATCTCAAATCTTCCTCTTTCCAATTCTGCAGGCCATGAGGGAAATCATACAGCTCTTCGATTTTATCGACGTTTGGAGATGAAAAATAAACACAAAATTGAAATCAATATCTGATGAACAATCTTACAAACGGATTTGCTTATGTTGCACCTACAAAACATTAAAACCATACAAAAATCAAAAACCATAAGTAACGCATGTAAATTGAGCAGGAATTATCAGTTATAGTCTAATTTCATTTCTATGTATGCGAAACTTCAAAATCAATCAAACGAGTCGGTAAAAATGTAGAAAACAGTAATTAGTTTAGAGAAAACCTACTTTCGCTTCTTTCTCTATGGCTTCTTATTGCCACCAGTGGCCCGTCTCTTGTGCTTTGAATCACGAGAGATGATTGCAAATAGTAGCGATTCATCAAATCAACATGGTGTTCATATCATAAGATCATGAAGATTACAAGCGATCCGACGTATGAATTTGAGTTAATAATCGGTAAAACATACCCAAGTTTGCAGATAACAATGAATACCACTGCGCGTCTGAACTCAAAGAGAAAGCTATGGAAACTGTGATGTTGTGCCATTGTGGATGCTAGATCAAAGAATAAAATCGACTTCCATCTGAATCACATCTCCACCTTCTTAATTCCTCTCCCTGCAACCACAATCAAAGAAGGAACGGTGGTATAGGGTTGTAGAAGCAAAGAAATAGGAGGACAAAAAGGAGGAGAGTGAGGACATGAGGTGAAGGGCGATCCATGTGAGGTAAAGCTCGATTCGTGGCTCAATATTCTTAAATGTCAAATTTGATGACTTTATACGACCTAGATTAGTTTAAACAGGGTTACAGCTAGTTTCAAGGGCCAAAATTTAATCCAAACAAACACAGACCACGGTTAACTCATAGTGGTCTATATTTTATACAATGAACAATCAATTTTAAACATTTATATGCATAATAAAACGTGGTTGGGTACTTTGCTAATTGTATATTATACCACTAGGTTAGAAACATACGGGTTGAATAAATTCAATTTGTTGTAAACCAACAGTTTTTATGAATATTTGTATGTTGTATGTTATCAGCAAGTGGTGAAATAAGAAATAATAAAAATTTAAGAATTATAAATAACAAGTAATAAAGATTTAAGAATTATAAATAACAAATAATGAAAATTTAAAATTATAAAATTATTTATTAAGATAATATATAATTGAAATCTTATAATTTAGTTAGTTTTAATAAAATATTATAATAAATTTTAGATATTTAATTATTTAAAATTATTATTATTTAATAGTAGATAGAGTTATTTATTTATTATTAATAAGAATTTATAAATAAAATATTGTATTTCCAATCATACCCCAGGTCTTTCTTTTTGGTGGGTTAGGTCACGAAGATTTCGTTGTTTGTTACAATGGACTTTTCGCTCGCGACAAAGCTAGTTGAGGTTTTTTATTCTTTCGTTTGATTGAATCAGAAGCTTCCTGTTCTTATTCTTGCTGATGTTAACTATGTGTAAACCAGTTTTGCCGATGGCGATGGTGTTATAATTCATAAAATCCCATTTGAGTTGTGCAATACAAAAATCACTTGATCCAAATTTTCTAATTTAGCAAATTTCATCATCTTTATCATTTTTCTTAACCTTTGACTCTATTAATGTTGTTCACTAGGTTCAAATTATTTGTTTAGCATGTCATATAAGATGATCAGCCAAAAAACTAAAGATGGGTTAGATGCGACAAAACATGTCACGCGCATGCGTGCATTCACTCGTTTCATTGATGAACCTGTTCCTGATCCACCAAAAATGGAAGGCGATGATGAAACGTCCCTGAATATAAACTTCTTAAAACATTTGATGATGAACTTGATGTGAATGCAACTGCGTCTGCTCTAAGAAAAGCCATAGAAAAGGCTCAAGAAAGCATACGGATTGCAAAGGAATCGGTTGGTAGGAAGAAGAGAGGTCTTCAAAGCTTTTCAAATGCAAAATTCAAAAACAGCTTCAAAGTTGAAACCAATGTGGAGGATGTGACTTCATCACAAGCTTTTCCAAATTTCATGGATGGTAATAAACTTTTGGTTGCAAAGAAGGTTATGGATGAAATAAGTGAGAAAATTTCAGAATCAACAAGGATTGAGACCTCAGACTTTGTGTATGAAGATTAAACATGTAGTATGTTTGTAGAGGGTTATAAAGGCAAAATCGAGGTAGTTAAAACCGCCACTAACGTGTTGAATGTTGAGGAAGAACAAGAACCGGTTGAAAGAGTAGAAGTGGATCAGTTGAGTGAATCAAAAGGGAATGGCCATGAGTCAGTTAAGGAATCTAATGACTTTAATATGTCTCAAAAGGAGGAATTTGATGATAGTGTTGCAATAGAAACTGATAGTAAACAAGGTTCTCAATATAGCGATAACGAAGATGAGACTGAGGAACATAGGCCAAGCAAAGTGTCTTCACAAGATCATTTTAGAAGGATTTATGAAGAAGCAGCTGCTAAAGAAAAGGAACGCGTGAAAGGTAGATTAGCAGTTGAGAGGTCAATTTGTGAAGCTCGTGACCGGGCCTTTGCAGAAGCCCGTGAGAGAGCTGAACGTCAACGGGCTGCTGTTGAAGAAGCTATAGAGGAAGCTAGACAAAGAATGATGACTGAGGCGCGTGAGGCTACAAAAGCTTCTGCCGCGAGTAAATCATCTTCTGCGCAGTCCAAACTTAAAGCAGAACGCGCTGTAGTAGAAAGAGCCACATCAGAGGCCCGTCAACGTGCTCTAGAGAAAGCAATGTCTCAGAAGATTGTTTCTGTAAGTAATGAAATTTGAAATCAATACATTTCTTTCTATTAAAGTTATTTTTTATATTATTATTGTTATTAATGGAAAAGGCGGTATGTATTCCTTTTTCTCCATAACTGAATAAATGGTATGTTGCGCAAAGTTAATTACTCATTAATTTGTGGTTACATACATAGGCTAACGCGCTTGCAGAAAAAGAGAAGCGCGATAGACTTGCACAAAAGGAACAAGCTGAGAGAAATGTAACAATAATAATATAAAAAATATTTACCAGTTTTGATCCTCTATTTTACTCTCTTATGTTTTTGTATCCAAATTTATTTCAGCATTTAGAAGAAAATCTTGATGCTGATATCAAAAGGTGGTCTAACGGAAAATAAGGGAACTTGCGCGCATTGCTTTCAACGCTACAATATGTGTGTACAAGCTTCCAACTCAAACTCAGAACTCGTGCTTGTAATTAGAGGTGGCAAAGTAGATGGTTTGGCAAGTTGGGGAACAGGTCGGGTTGGTCCTGTTAGGAATCAGAGTCGGTAACGCAGCGTAAAACCACACACAAACACGCATACACGAAAGCAGAAAAACAGAGACACGAGAATTATAGTGGTTCAGCTAAGATTGGCCTACATCCACTTTGCAACTAGGGCTTATTCATTATTAGATGCTCAATATTACAATTACATCATAGGTATTTATAAGATAAATAACTTGGAGAATAAGAAAACGTATTTTAGGTAACATGCCTAAAATAACCCATTAAGGTTAGGGCCGGCTAAAAGCCTCCACAAACCCAACAATCTCCTACTTGGAGGCTTTGCACAGTCCACAAACGCCATCCAAGTAAACCCAGATCCAATAACTCCAGCAATCTTCGTAACCAAATTCTTTCAAGCCTCCAGTTCCCATAAACAAGCACAGACTTTATCAATTTCCCCCTAGTTGCAATCCCTGTAGGTCCCGGGTGCCTCGTCGCGCAGCGAATATACACGGACATGTTCTGTGATTTGTGTGGGAACCAAGAAACGAGACAGAGAAACACGAACACAGACAAAAGATAATGAAACGACACGTAATCCATAACATAGAAGTCATCCCGTATTACAGACTACATACTGAAGGATCACACATCTCTCATCTAAGCTCACGGTCCAGGGGTCGGGAGAGCTCTTCCCGACTCGGACACCTCTCGACCTTGTTCCAGAGTTCCACCTACAAATGAAGACAAGTCTTCTATTTATAGGGGAAGGAACATTACATGCGTACTTGACAAGTACGCAAGGTAAAATCCTTGCGTACTTACTAAGTACGCATGGTTTGGTCATGCGTACTTGACAAGTACGCAAGGCAAAAGCCTTGCGTACTTACTAAGTACGTAGGACCAAACTGGTGTGCAGGCTAAGTACTCAGGAACACCCTCCTGCGTACTAGCCACGTACACCGATACATAGAATTTAATCTATAGTTACAAAAACATGCTTTTACAATCCCCTTCTCATCATGTACATGAAGGGCCAGTTGAAGCTCCCCCGAGCTTCAACCCACCAGCCTTAACAGACCCATGCTTTGTCTCAACTGGCTTGCACACTCCACCGAATCCAGAGATACACCAAGGACCATCACCACTCTCCTCATTCTACAAGATTCCCATAGAAGAGATTTTCACAGTCGGACTAACGGTCTTCAAAACCCAATGTTGTTTTGTAACAGTAACCGGAACACACCTTATGCTCCCACTATCACCAAACCCCTGACCTAGTTTAGACCTCCGACCCCGCTCAGCTTGAATCACCTTGGCACCAGGCTCCATCCTTGCAAAATGAACCTCTTTCGCCCCTTTGACTCAGCGAACCTAACTTTGTTTTGAGGGACGGTCACACTTCCTTCAGCAGGTACTTCCACCATATATAATGAACCTCGCCTGTTTCCACGAGCAATAACCAGACTACCTTTAGTTACCTTCCACTTTCCTCCACCAAACTTTACTTCTAGTCCTTGTTTATCCAACTGACTGACAGAGATAAGCTTACTCTTCAAAGCTGGAATAACCCTGACATTCTTCAAGTTCCATGTGGTTCTCTAAGCAGTTTCTAAATTAACGTCACCCATGCCCGTAACATCGAGAACATCCCCATTATCTATTCGTCCCTTCCCAAAGTTACCAAACTTTAAATTCTCCATCGTCTCCCCGCTGTGCATCGCGTGAAACGAAGAACCAGAATCCATGACCCAAGAGTCCATACTACTCTCCACACTACAGACAAGTGCATCATCGTAACATACGACCTCATCAGTGTTCACTTCAGCAGCATTTTCCTTTTTCTGACTTGGACATTGACTCTTAACATGTCCATATTCATTACAACTCTAGCACTTCACATTTTTTCGAGCTCTAAACGAACTCCTCTCCATACTCCCACTGCTCCTGTTATTATCCCTTCCCCTGCTAACATTAAGTAAATCAGAAGATGACCCTCCACTAGAGTTCTTCCGACGAATGTCTTCACCAAAATCACTTTCCAGGATCCCGTCAAACTTCAAAGTACCAGTCCCCAAAGAATTAGTGATAGCTGTCACAAAACCTGACCAGCTATCAGGCAAAGAAGATAACAGAATCACCGCTTGAGTATCATCATCAAATTTCATGCCCACAGATCCCCAGCAGACGGCTTTTCATACATATTCGACAGAGCCATCATCATACCACGGGCCGTGGTTTCTTTCATGATGTTAAATGTCACGCTCCTCGTTAAAGCCAATATGATCTTCCCTCTTGCCTTCTTGTCCTTTGAGTTCCAAAGCACTTCCTCAGCTTTACTCATTCCATTTGTTTTTCTTCTAATACCATCTCCAAATCATGTTCACCAAGTAACGCCTCTATTTGCATATTCCACCATGCAAAATCAGTCCCGTTAAACTTGTCGATTCGTACCATCTCGTCTTCAGCCATTACAAACGAGAAACAGAAAAAAAAACAAAAAAAACAACCCGAAACTAAGCAACCTCCAAAGAAAACCCTAAAACCCGAAACACCCGAAACACCCGCTTCACCTGCAAAACCCGAGTGAAATCAGCAACTTCAAGGGATCCAAAGCATGAACCCTAATCACAAAATCACCCCCAAATCAGTCTCGAACAACCCCTAAATTGATCTGAATCGGTCCTTTGCCCCTCTGTTGCTTTCGGCGTCCCTAGGGTTTAATCAACCCTAATCGCAAAAACAATCAGCAACAAAAAAAAACCGGAATCAGCAGATCGAACAGAACCAATCAGCCCTTGCAGCAGATCGAACAACAAAGAAAAAAAATGTGACAACCCTAAAGTTAGGGTCAATTATCTTTGACTATTAACTTGCCATAAGCGGGCCCGACCCATTAACGAACCTGTTGTAGGCCCAAATAGGTGAACTTGATATGTGACCTTGCTTGACGGATCATTGTATGATTCGAGATAACTTATACTAATCGCATAATAAATATACACTTCACTGCGTAATGTTATAGCAACAAACGCCAAACTGGTTTGTAGCAAATAGCAAACACAACTAATTATTAATAATTAATGTTAATTATTAGTATTTATTCAAACGATTAGTTTAGGAACATTTACGTACGAATAAATACCGGCGTAAACGTAATCCGGCTAATTTCTTGCTTGTAGCTGAGGCAGAGATCCATTCACCATTAAATGATATTCCATTAATCCGGTTGTTACTAAGATTAGCGTTAACCAGATTTCCCATGGTTTTGAACTTCATCCAGAGGGCTGAGCTTGAACAATTTCGGGGAAGGTTGGAGACGAGGTATATGATGGAGTTCTTCTTGTCGAAACGACCGTAGGTCTGCTCCTTAATCATCAAATAATCGTCTTTAACATGAAGGTGTTTAACTATGTCAATGTGTCTTGAAATGATCCAACGAATCTTCAGATCTAAATATCCAAAGATCAACTTTGTCACACGTTTTCATAAAAAAAACTGATAGTCCGATACTTTTCACTGTGATTCTCCCCCTCAAGTGTAGACCCTCCTAACTTGTAGGCAAATGATAAATGTTTCAACTTTCACTGATCAGTACCAAAAGGTCTGATCTTCAGAAGACAACAAAACTCTAAATCCATTCCATGAAACCTCAAATCTTCAACTACTTGTCACTATATTAAAGAAGCATTCCAAATGCTCGTATCCTACATTTTCTGGATCTAAATACTCTCAGATGTGACATACATGTTATACATATAAAGTATTGGACAGTTATGAAGACCTTCGAACATCCTGGATCCGATATTTCCAAAGAAACAAAATTTCCAAAAACTTGAAAACACTTTGATCTAGTTTTTGGTCAAAGGTTCTTGACATTCATGAACGCTTGATCACTTCTTAACCTACTCTCACCAGAAAAATCTAAAATTAAAACAGTGACCCACTTAGTCTTGCATTTCATAACTCGACTGATAATCTGAAGTCTTTTGTGGTGATTCTCCTCCGGAAATGTTAGATTCTCCTAATTTTAGGCAAATGATAAGGGTTTGAAATACCATGTAATTAACTTCAAATAACCAACTTGTCACTAGTATGCTCGACTTTGTTTCCCACGGCTCAATCTTGAAATTCAGTCAAAGGAAAATCGGCTAGTCCACGCAAGACGTCGTACATACTACCAAAGAAACCAAATTTTTTTAAAAACCCGAAAACCATGTTTCCCAGTTTTTGGACAATGATCCTCCTTTTATTTGCAATATCCACTCAAAAATTCATGCAAGAATTTTTTTTAAGAGTACTTGGATAGTGTCACCACGAGTGTCGCCAACAATTAAATTAGGGCGACACTAACAAGTGTCGCCACTAATGTCACCGGTAGTGAAGACATAGCGACAGTGATTAATGTCGCCAATAGTGTCGCCGGTGAACTTGCGTTCAAGATTTTAGTGTCGCCAACCACTAGTGTCGCCGGATGAATATGAGTGTCGCCAGATGAAGATGAGTGTCGCCATATGCATGAGCAGTGTCGTCCGATGAACTACCCAGCCCAGAAAAACGCGAAAAACTCGCAAAAACACCCAAAATCTTCAGATATGGCCTCGTTTAACGTCTCTGGCGAGTTTCTGATGTAGATCTGATCAATAGGAAGCCGAAATCAGTAACCTTGGGCTCTGATACCATTTGTGGAACCCCTGATCTTGATTTCAGCCTCATTTTTTATAGAAAAGAGTAGATACGAGTGGTGTGAGCCAAACAAACAATCAAACAACATAATAGAAACATATAGAAAATCCAAAGCTATAAATTTCATTGATTTTGTACAAAGAAACAGCATAGCTCCACCCCGGGAGAGCTCCCCCGGGGTGGTGGCTCATAGAAAACCAACCATTACAAATGAAAACCTAATGCCCTATTTATAGCTCCTGAGCCTTGTTCCCCAAGTCAACCACCACTTCCTTAGAAACCCTAGTAAGTGTCGCCATTCACCACTGAGTGTTACCTGTAGTGTCACCGACACTAAAAAACTTCATTTTTCGTTTGGATCGTTCGATTGATAATATCATTATGTTATTTAGACCCAACATTAACACTTTTGTATAAGGCAAATAACTTAAGTAAAACCCAGAGAATGATTGTAAGAGCAGCTCCAACGGAGCATCGATGTAACCTGGAATTTCAAACCATTTTAAACTTTATTATCATCGATCGGGATTCTATGATCCCATATTCATTCATCATGGAAGTTCAAGACTTCCTAAACATACCAATACACCTTCCCAAATTTCTTGAAAACAAAACACATATAATTATACACCAATTCACCCTTACACATAATCATACAATCACAACATATTCATACAATCATACATATCATTTATATGTAAACAACAAATGCACCAACTACTATGTAAGTGTGAAAACTCTTACCTTTATCCTTAGATGTTCCCGGTTGTCTTTAGCCTTAGCAACCTGATCACTTGAATGTATAGAAGTAGATGAATACTTCAAAAACCACGAATTTCACACACAAAATCCAGATTTTGAGGTTCTTGCTCCTCCTCCCTTTTTCCTTTGTTCTTCATGCCACCAGTAACACACACATCTGTGTGTTGCGTGACCCCCCTCCCTCTTATCAATCTAATTTTTAGATTTTACAAAACTGCCTCCTGGACTTTCTATTTTGCCCTTTTTACATCAAAAGTCAAGAATGCCCATTTACAATTAGAACCCTCCATTTGTATTTTGATTTATTTACACCTTATAATGTGTTTTAACATATTATATATAAATCTTGAAAGTTGGTTCGTTACAAATCATCCCCCCTAATTTTGGGTTTCGTCCCCTAAACCCGTCATTGCATAAACAATTTAGGGTAAAAATTGAGCATTTCATACTCGCTTTCCCAAGCCATATCCTCCTCTTTTCTATTCTACCGTTGAACCAATACTTGGCTAATATCTTTATTACGCAAACGTTTCACCTTTCTATCCAAGATAGCAATCGGTTCCTCAACATGGTTGAGTTTATCATCCACCACTATATCATCCAGAGGAACAAAAGTGGATTCATCCTCCTAACACTTTCGTAAGTGAGATACATGAAACATGTTATGGAGTTTACTTAATTCCCCCTATACAATCACTAGCTTAGCCTAGTGGCAAAGGTGTATACCCAAGACTTCACTAAAATGGGGAGGTCTTGGGTTCAAGTTCCACTTGTGACAAAAAAAGGGTTCGGGTTGGGCCAAGGGGTTTTCTCACCATTGGTGGGTTTCCTCCTGAGGGAAGTGGAGATGATCGGGTGGGTTAGTGATTAAAATTGTAGTTAAAAAAAACACTTAATTCCCCCGGTAACTCCAAATGATAAGTCATCTTACCCACACGATCCATAATCTTAAACGGTCCGATAAAACGTGGGCTCAACTTCCCATGCTTACAGAACCGAATCACCCCTTCCACGGGGAGACTTTCAAAAGCACAAAATCCCCTACTTGGAATTCAATAGTCCTAATCCTCTTGTCCGCATAGGACTTTTGACGATCTTGAGCGGCTTTGAAATGCGCTCTTACTTGATAGACTTTTCAGTTGTGTTTTCGACCACATCTTTACTCCCAAGTCCCGTTGCCCGATCTCGCCCAACAAACCGGAGTTCGACACCTTCTACCATATAACATTTCGAATGGTGGCATACCGATACTTGAATGGTAGCTATTATTATACAAGAACTCGGCTAACGGTAAATGATCATCCCAATTTCCCCAAAATAAAGCACACATGCTCAAAGCATATTTTTTAGTGTTTGAATCGTTCATTCGCTTTGTCCATACGTTTGTGGATGATAACTTGTGAAGCGGTGCCTAGATGAAGTCAACCATGTCAAGGAGTGAGGTGTCAGTATACAGCAAAATCTTCGCCCCTGCAGGCAGTGATAAGACAGATGCCTAGGTCAACTTCTCCTTTAAAGTTTGAAAGGTAGTTTCCTGTTCAAGACCCCAAAGGAATTTTGTGTCCTTGCGTGTTAATTTGGTCATTGGCAAGGCAATACGAGAGAAGTTTTCAATGAATAACCCGCTAACCCCGAAAATCTTTTAATCTCTGTGGTTGTTTTTTGCGGTAACAAACCCTTAACCGCACTGATTTTGGAAGGGTCAACGAAAATCCCCTCCGAATTCACCAAATGACCCAAGAATTGAACCTCCCGTAGCCAAAAGGCACACTAGGAGAATTTGGCATACAACTTTTCCTTTCGAAGATTTTCAAGAATCTCGCGAAGGTGACACACGTAGTCATCCTTACTCCGAGAATATAAAAGAATATCATTGATGAATACCATGACCGACCGATCGAGAAACGACCTACACACCTGATTCATGAGATCCATGAAAGTCGCAGGCGCGTTTCTTAGATCGAAAGGCATAACCATGAACTCGTAATAACCATAACGGGGTACGGAATGTCATTTTAGAGATATCTTCTTATCTCACCTTCAACTGTTGATACCCAAACCTCAAGTCAATCTTCGAAAACCACGATGCTCCTTGGAGTTGAACAAAGAGGTCGTCAATCCGAGGTAATGGGTATCGATTTTTAATAGTCAACTTATTCAACTCTCGATAATTGATGCACATACGCAAACTCCCATCCTTCTTTTTTGCGAACAAAATGGGTGCAACCAGGAGAGACACTCGGACGTATGAAGCCCTTATCGAGTAACTCTTGAAGTTGAGTCATCAACTCCTTCATCTTAGGTGGTGCCAACTGATAGGATGCTTTAGCAACTGGCTTAGCCCCTGGGATTAGGACAATCCCAAATTCTACTTCCCACTCGGGTGGAATCCTCGGCAAGTCATCAGGGAAGACATCAACAAATTTTTTCACGACTGGAACATCATGAATCTCTAATACACCCCGATTTGTGTCTGTTACACATGCCATACACGACGTACACCCGTGCTTCAAATACTTCACTGCCTTAAGATTAGAACATAGCAAAACATCATATTTTCTTTCACCCTGAATATAGATAGGTTTCCCTATAGGAGAAGTAAGTTTAGTCGCCTTCGGTTTACATATGATATTGGCTTTATGCCTAGATAACCAATCCATCCCCACAATAACATCAAATTCTCCTAAGGTTATAGGTATCAAATCTATAGGAAAAGTTACACCCTCAACTTCCAATTGACAATCCTTAAAAATGTCAAACACCAGCAAACTCCTATCATTATCCATCTTAATTTCTAATGGTTCACCAACTCCTTGTATGTACAAGGTTTCCTCTCCAGAAAACTCATATAATCAAATTCTCTTTCGGCTTGCATGCCACAAACTCCTTGTAGGTACAAGGTTTCCTCTTCTTCTTACCTTTCTCAGATTCCCACATGTCGTATATTCCACCATTTTACTTTATCTTGATTCTCCACAAATGCAGCCTTAACCTTAATTTGTATTTTTGCCAGGAAGTTCGGCATAGTCTGCTCAAAGGCCTTAGCCACCTGTTCAGAGATCTGTCTCGTCATCCCCTCATTAATTTATTCTCCCCATCATCACTAGGCGGGGTATTCCTAGATCTATTAGAACTCGACCTGCTTCCATCACCATCATTCTCACTCCTAACTCTATCTGAGTTCCCTTCCTCAGCCATTCTTCAGCTGAGATTTACAATGAATAGTCTATCATACGTGTATAAACATAGCATAGGCATCAATATATTGCAAGTACTCCTACACGTATAAGGACACACACATACGCATATATACATATAATCACCTTTATCTAATCCTTGTCCACATTCATTATTGTATGGTTATCATAAAGGCATTTACACATATTATATTACGAATCATACTGGCTAGGCATGATTGGTAACATAATATACCTAATTGTCATCATCATCATCTCCATACAACAAATCTCTTGACAAGTTTTGGCACACATAATATCACCTTGATCACCATATTAAATAACAATCCACATATCATTACTAAGCTTTGTTTTTAGTGTAAGGCCCCCAACAGGACACCCTACAGCTGGTTCTCATCACAGTGTATCTTTTTCAAAACCCTTAATTCTTATGAAAACGTCCGGCGGAAATCTTAACTCAAAATAGTATTTATCATTTAAAAACGTTATTACATTTCACCTTACCATACGAATGCATGCACACCAATCCGAGTAACACCGCTCCCAAGCCAAGATACATCATCCACGAAACTCACCTGCAAAACAGTCTAACGTACATACAAAGTCAGCTACGTTGAGTGAGTTCTAACAGTTTATTTTAAAAAGAAACATTCTCGTCACAATTATCATTTATTTCTGACTCAGGACATTCTAGTCCTTTATAAAACAGTTTGTCGTTTAATAACATATTGGTAACCCATGTTACCTACAATTTCCCATAAGAGTCCAACCACCCAAGACTCAACCCATAAACATAACCCAGTAAGTCTCACCGACGTGGATCGAACTTACTACAATACTAAATTGCAATCTACCACGCATACCAACACGAAGTCCAGTTACCTCAACCGACCCATAGACGTAGACCTGACAAGCCCTAACCAAGACCCTCACAGGGTCTACTAACACCTCAGTCGTATACACGACATCGTACCACACAACAGTCGATCCAATGCTTAACCTCGAAAGCAATGACTTCATAACACAAGGAATATCAATTAAGATTTGCATGCAATTAAACCAAATACTAAGCACACAACAATTACATTCGAAGGATTTCACCGAACTCATCATAGCTGCCCTCATCAAGGCATTCATCACAATCCGAGCTCCCCACTGGATCTCATCACTGCCCCCGAAAGGCATCGTCACCCACGGTGACCACCCGAAGGACCTTGTCCTTCACATCATCGTTTGTCGTATCACAAGGGCAACAACGCAAGCACACACAACTAGTAAGTAACACATAGTAGCACACGAGCATTTACCATGACTCATTACCTAAGCACGAACCGCGTACGGGTTCCCATGCTAACACATCCTAGATGTATCCTCAAAACGTCTAAGTTCATTACCCGACTTATCCCGAATAAGTCATTACATGCTACACGAATACCATACCGCCATCTAGCCCATACATCCTATGGACACCACACAGACCCTTAGCTCCATTGTTGAATATTTTAGTTCATAAACTCGTTGGCTTTAACCTAAAACTCATAACATGTTTAATTGGATAAACAAATCTTGCAAGTATGTACGATAGCCCAAAATGGTAAAAACATTAAAGAGGGGTTTAGAAACTCACCGGTTACGTGGAATACAAATCCTTGCTCTACACCCCGACCACTTGCTCAAATCCCGAACCTGTCAAACGTATGATCACATTATCAGAATATGTTCTAAACATATGTCGGACACGCATGAATATAAATAAATCCCGACACTCAGTCTCATTTGCTCGTTCTTTTGCCCTCACAAAATCCTAGTTTCACGTGTTCACATGATCCGGATCGTCCTTGACCCGTTTAGAAATCCGAACACTAGAACTGGGTTTCATCCCATGCTTGCACGTACGTGACCAAGCAAAACCCTAGCCCCACGGAACAAATGTACCTAAGCCGGGTTTCCACACGCGCATGCAAGCCATGCAAACCCAATTCGGCCTTCTCACCGTCCTCCGTCTCTACACCGTGCACCACTATGCTACACGTCACCATCGTCTTCTTCTTCCTTGCCATCGTGTTCCACTAACCGGCCACGACCACACACCCCCACCAAGAACCACAGTCTTCCCCGTCGGGCAAAGCCCTAGCCGAGCCCATCGTCGCCATCGTTCGAGTCCACCACCGTACTCCACCATACACATCATCTTCGTCCTCTTTGTTGTGCCCAACTATAGACGGAACATCACCAACACCGTACTACACCGCTGTTATACACCACCACAGCCACCGCCATGGCAGTCTCCCTCCTCCTCGTCGTTCCTCCCTAACTCACCCTATCTTTCTCCTTCATCAGCAGCCGTTTACCATCCCAACCAGTCACCACCGAGCTCCTCCTGTCGGCTGCCACCATAACACACCTCCCCCTACCCGTCGCCACCGCCTGCTACACCCGTAGCCACCACCATCGTCTTCGTCACCTTTTCGCCGACCATAAACAAGAACCCTAAAACCCTAATCGGGTTCCAAGCAAACACACAAACGTAGAACATGTATTAAACGTAAACAGGAATCACCTTGGCGGTGTGTGAAGCTCCCCCCTTGAAACCATCATTGAACCACCGTCGTCGGCTTCACCGATCTCCGGCGTCTCTTTCTCTCCTGTCTCTTGTCATCACACGCACACCTAGGCCGAATGGCCTAGGGTTTTCCCTTTACTTAGTATTTAAATGTTTAAAGGTTACATCCAAGTCCCCGGATTTCCTCTTCACGCGCTTCGATCCCAAACCGTTCCCTAATTGGCTAACCGGGTCCTCTAATTTAAGTTAAATAGAGTTTTACGTGACAAACCTCATCAACCGTGTCATTTAAAAGAAACTCGGGTCACGTAATAACCACAACCATTAACCAAGGAATTCCGGGACGTTACAAATCTACCCCCTTAAATAGGATTCATCCTCGAATCTAATGTTGGTATAGACCAACACAACTCATCTTCTTGTTCCCAATGGTGTCCCAAAACCACTTGGTGTCGTTTATTCCCCTTTGCACTTATTGTCACTGTTACTTGCTTTATCATCGTCCGCTATCCTTGGTGTTCAAAGAAGTCTTCTCCATTGCCCGCTTTCAACTTTGGGACTTGTAGATTTCACCTACACAGTACTTCATCTTTTCGTCCTTCCAACCTTCACTCAGACGGCACAACATTGTCAATTGTCCGCTCATTTGTTTCATTTCCATTTCAGCTCCCGGGCACATTTGCCTTTGTCTCTTGTATACCCCTGATGATCTCGTTTATCCGACAAAGATTCGAACTCTGAAACCGAATAAGCTAATATAAACAAACCCGGAATCAAAAGCTTCGATCTTGCACTTTGAACACCTTCTCCAACCCCAAAATCGCCTCCTAGCTCTCTTCAGATGGCTAAAACTCGAACTCCCTGACCTAATGGCTATCCCAATCTTTTTAATTCATCGATTTGGGCTTTTTGCGAATTTACGGGTCTCTCGCGTATCGCGAGTGATTGTGGCCAGCCCCTCGCGTACCGCGAGGGACAAATTAGTCAGGGCCAGTTCTGGGATTCCTCGCGTACCGCGAGATGTTTCTTCTCCTCCCTCGCGTACCTCGAGAACTAGTTTTTTCCATTTTTTTCATTCTTTTCTTTGGGACTTCTCTCGTGCTCGGTTTCTTCACGATATAGCTTCATACTTCATACGAGCACCTGAATACACAACATAGACTCAAATACAAACTAAAACGACTAAAAATAAATACAAAACTATCTAAAAACGCACGAAAACAACGGAATAAAGATGTGTGCTTTGCGCTACATCAAACATCCCCACACTTAACCCTTTTTCGTCCTCTAAAAATTCTGCAATGGAATCATAACCGGACATAGCTTAACAAACTCACTTATTCAATTAGCCAAACATACTCACGCGTTAAAATGCAACAATTAGTATTTCTATCCGATTGAACCCAACCACCAATTTTCAAGCCCCCGTTTAGTGTTCTAACTCATATTACCAAGCATATCAATCAATCTATGTGACACACACTTAAAAGTTACAGCTCTACCTAATCCCGTCTCATGGTCCTGTCTAGGTACAGATTAAACCATATAGATTTCACCCACCACGTTAAACTAAGATTTACAGGTTTTTAGAAATCAAGATGAAATATGAATAAATGAATGGATATGAGCATTATTAAGCAAATGAACTTTTGTCTAGAGGCGTTTCAACCAAGTCATTATCCCGGAAGGTAACACATAGACTACAGTTATAATCAATTAAGCACATAAGAATCAAACTAGTGGTGTTTCAATCAGGCTGGAACCCGACATGTGACACGTAGGCGAAACTTAGATTTCAATCAAATACACTCAAGTATATGGAATATGGATGTGTGCGCCACCGAAACTAGGATTTATTCTCATAAAAAGAGAGTGGTGTGCCAAGGAAGTCTCAAAAACCTCTAAATTTTAACTTAACGTGGTACCTATCACCGTATGTTGATAGTTTCAGTAGGACCGATTACCCTAAGATGAATACCCACAAGATATCATGGTTTTTATTCAATTAATTTTCTAAACAACACAAACAAGCTATTTAAGCTCTACTAATCGGCTGGATCTACCAAAACATCACTAATTAGATGTGTTTTCAATTATTTATTTCATTTAAAACTCAACAAGCAGATCCAGTTGTACTATCATTTTCCATGTATTATGCAAAAAATTATGATTTCAAAGGAAATTTTTTTCAAAATTTTTCAATTTTTTTTGTATTTTTGTATTTTTATAAAATAAAATAACCTAGACAAACTAGACTCACAGGACGCAGTCCCATCCCCACACTTGAAACAAACATTGTCCCCAATGTGAACTGAGACACAGAAAATAAAAATGCAAAAATAAAAGAAATCGACTTAGCTGGTAATGTGTATCCTTGAAGTGTATCCAGCTGTCCTTTTCCACTTGTGCAGCGTATAACATTTCGGTCGCAGTTGCACAAACGACTGTCGGGTTGCCTTTACAAGATAACTAAGATGAGAATCAACCCCTCCCGAATAGAGATTGAGTACGGACGTAGCGATCAATACATGCACAATAAAACTCAAACAAACCCACAACATTAAACTGACACAAGTTACAGACTCAAAATAAAATAAAAGACTCGATGACTCACTAAGACTCAAGATAGATAGCAGGGAGTCATATTCGATGGGTGGCAAACACATAGACATGAATGCCAAGCAAGGTAGATCATTGGTCACGAATGGTTCTTAAGTTCCCATGGTAGTGGTAGTCGTTATGAATGAGGTGGATGAATGGTGAAGGATGATGGTGGTGGTCAGTGAATGATAGAATGATAATGGTGGGAGTCGATATGGTAACGGATAATGTATGATGGTAATGGTTGTGGACGATAATGGTGACGGGAAACCATGGAAAACAAAGGAAAAAGGGCAAATCCAGGGTCCCCTCGCGTACCGCAAGAAGCTATGGGGCACTCCTCGCGTACCGCGAGGAGGTAAAATTTAACCCGGCCCATATTTCTGTCCTTTGCGTACCACGAGGACCAAGGGAGCATGCTTCGCGTACCGCGAGAGAGTCCTGGTGACAGAAAGTTTTGAGGGTTTTCCAGACTTAAAAATATTTTGACCCCCAAAAATCTTTTTCACCCAAATCCAATTAAAACCGTTCCAATGATAAAAACTAATGTAAACATACCTGGAACTTCGTTCCTGATGATTTTCCTCACCGAATCAAGCGCGAATCCCTGCAAGACACACACAAACAAAACACACATACCCAAAAACACAAAAATGACATGAAAATAGAACCAAGGACTGTATACAAACTCTACATCCCTAGGCACTTGCCCGAGACTCAAACAAGCCTATCAGGAGCCTTCTCTTTGATCCTAACCGGAACTGCCTTCATCCTGCGCGGTATCCCGGTTCTCCAACCCTTCAACAAACTCACACCACTAGCAAGCATTGGACTTCGATCACATTCATCAATCAAGTCTTTCCACCATAACTTAAACCTACCCGGTCCAAAGATAACACGGTTCAAATACATCAACATGATGTCACCCCTAAACATGCCCACACTTGGGGTTTGCTCTACCCTTATATTAAATGAATCTCTCAAAGCACGGGTTCTCTTTCGGGGTGGCCTAGACCTAGGGGCATTAAAGCTAGGAGTTGGCTCAATAATTCTCCCCTAAGAATGGACAATAGTAATAGGTAAAGGCTCGGGTATAGGTGTTTCTAATGGTATTACCTCTAAGCTTCCACCTGGATCTTCAGGATCCTCTATCCTCTCAGTCATCCTCACACTTGGGGTTTTGCCTATGATTGCATCTAATTCTGCCATCATCTCTAGCAGATCATCAGACACATCATCACCGTAATCATCCGATGCATTCAACAAGTCTTCCAATTCTAACGCCCACTCAGATGGTTCTTCTAAATCAGGGGCGGGTTCATCAACTTCTATCTCTCCAAGATCAGAGTCCCTATGATCGTGCATGAAGGCATCAATCATGCACACAAAGTGGCTTTTCTCACTAGCCTCCTTCACAGACTTTGCAGCATCAAAGGTAACCGACTCATCCCCCACACGAAGTGTGAGCTTTCCTTCAAAGACATCGATCAATGCCTTGGTGGTGCGCGAAATGGGCGCCAGAGGATGAGCGGGACTCTATCAACCACATCCATGTCGAGAATGACAAAATCCACGGGGAAGACGAACTTGTCAACTTTCACTAAAAGATTCTCCACTATTCCCCGTGGATACTTGACTGAACGGTCAGCCAAGGATATGCTCATGCGTGTCGGCTTTGGTTCTCCCTGCTTAAATATGGAATATGGCATCAGATTGATGCTAGCACCTAGGTCGGCCAACGCATGGTTCAAGGGCAAACCGCCAAGCAGACACGAGATAGTGAAGTGACCCGGATCTGGCAGTTTGTTCTGAACCACCGCAGAACATCGCTCACTTAGTGAGACTTTAGAGACCTCCTCTAGCTTCTTATTGTTGGAAAGAAGATCTTTTAAGAACTTGCCATACATAGGCATATGTTGGAGGACCTCTATGAACGGGAGATTGACCTTGAGTTGTTTGAACATGTTAAGGAAGTTACCGTATTCTCTATCATACTTATGTGGCAGCAAGCGCCCTGGGTAGGGAACACGGCTAAGGTTAATCTCGGGGTTCTTCATCTCCACCCCCTTCTTCTTCTCCTCTGCCTTCTCGGTAGGCTTCTCAACCACTATCTCCACGTCCATCGGCTCTTCCTCTTCTACCGGTGGCTCCTCTACCATCCTAGCCTCAATCTCAGCAAAGTGGGCTCTCTAATCTATCTTCCTCACTTCTTCCTGTGACGGAATATGACGAACAGTAGGAATCAATGTATTAGTAAAAGTTTCCACTACTTCTTCCTCCTCCTCTATTCTTTGACTCCTAGTCGACACGGCCATCATCGAACCATTAGAACTCTTATAAGCTGCAGATGCTTCTCCCTACTTCTCCTTCAAACTCTTAGCGATGTCCACTACCGTGCACTGTAGATCCATGAATGCCGATTGTTGATTCTTCAGTAAGGTATCATGAGCATCCAATCGTTGCTGAGTCTCCTTATCCTTCACCACCAAGTGAGCAAGCATCTGTGTATGTGTCTCCAACATCTCTTCAATTTTCTTCATGTTGACACTACTTCCTCCACTTGGTCCTGTTTCACCTCCACTTTGCTGATTAGAGAGGGCATTAAACCCAGGCGGGTTGTTTCCAGATCTCCATCTCGAGCCATAAGCATTGTTATAATTATTGTACCCTCTGTTCTGGTTGCCCGCAAAGTGCACCTGCTCTTGCTGACTGACGGGGCAGTCCCTAGTGTCGTGGCCTCCTCTACACACCTCATACCGTTGAGCACTCAGCTTCAGCTCCTTAATCTCATTCGCCATCGCTGCGAGTGCAGCAGCCATACTAGTATCAGGGTTGACCTGATGCACACCTTTAGGAGAAGAGGCGGGTGCCCTAGAACTAGGACTGGAAGTCCTAGTAGATGGCCATTGTTGTTCTACCAGAGCAAAGCTCTCGAACATCTCTCCGCATTCAGCAGGCTTCAGCTTGTCCATGATGTGGCCTCCCGCAGTTGTGTTGAACATTTCCGCTTCTCGAAAGTGAGGCCATTATAGAACTTCTCCACAATCGCCCAGTCAGAAAGACCATGCAGGAGATATCGGCTCAACAGCGCGTTGAACCGCTCCCAGGCCATGTGATAAGGCTCGCCAGGGTCCATCCGGAACGAATGGATTTGGTCCATAAGGCGAGCGGCCCTCGAAGGTGGATAGTACTTTTTCAAAAACTTGTCTTGCAAGTCCTCCAATGTGGTAATAGAATTGTCAGGGAAGGTGTCAAGCCAAGTGGAAGCACGCCCAGAGATCGAGAATGGAAAGAGACGCAAGTAGATTGCGTCCTTATATACACCCGTGATATTAAAGGAATCACATATGCGCACGAAGCGGGACAGATGTCCGGTGCATCCTCATCCTTGAGGCCATGGTACTGAGTAGAATGAGTGATCGTACTCATGACATGTGATGGGACCTGCCAAGTATTGGCATTAGGGATAGTGGGGCACGTGATCGAAGATCTCGCCTCGAGGACCCCATCACTGGCTCTCTGGTGCATGGTACGCTTCGCTGGTGGGTAAACCTCGTCCATGTTAGGAAAAGGACTAGGGCTAGTAGAACGTACCTGGTTTTTGCACAGCTCTTTAAAACGCTCCCGGAAGTCGCGGGTGCGCTCGTGAAGCTCTCGTTCGGGCTCTAAGAAAGCAGAATACGGTGGTGATCCCTGCGAACGAGTGTGGTGCATAAACTGACACACAAAAATCAAAATAAGCAAAATAAGGACTCAAAAATAGAAAGACTCGATCCTATGTTAGACACTCAGATAGGACACACAAGTAGCAGATAGGACAAAGACACACAATTAAGACTCATAAATAAAGAAAGAAACAATCCAAAAATCACTAAAAGAACTAGTCAAAGCTAATGTTGCTATTGCCAAGTGTTCCCGGCAACAGCGCCAAAAACTTGATGTCGCCCAGACGGTCTATAAAACTAACAAATAAACCTAACCTAGACTCCTAAGTAATAAATGGAGTACCTATGAACTAAACCGCACTGACAGGCAAGTGTACTTATCGAGTGTAGCACAACTTAATAGTAAACCTGAATATCGAACCCTAGAGACACTACTATAGCAAACTAGACTCTGACTCGGACTAAAGATGATTTGGTTGGGGGTTTTCTACACTACTGATTATACTAGCAAATGCAGAATTAAAGATCGACTCAAACTATCAGACATAGAACTCAGGGAAATATCAGGAAGGGGAAGAATACCACCTAGGTCGGAATCCTACTCGCAAAGCTCAACTTTAACCGGTTATGGAAACAATGATAGATCTGGGTTTCTAAGAATAACAGCTCTAGACAACCTAGTGGATCCCTAATCACTCTCAGGGTGTTACCAACTAAGAAACCTAAATATGTAGTAAACTTACCAGATGGTCGGATTACCTTTCAGAGTCTCCAACAATGATAAAGTACCCAGATAGACAGATCACCTTTCAGTCTCACTGTCCACAATACATCTAAGATGCACGGGGTAATCTCAGAACAAACACTATGACACGGAATAACAACGGATACTAGAACCCTAAGGGAAACTTCCTCTCAAACAGTTAACACTCAGAATCCTAATTCGAAGACTAACCGATTATCTCTCACCTTTCAGGGGTCGAGATAAGAAGAACACTCAGATCTAACCTACTCTCAATCACAGTTCCTATGGAATACTACGTCTAGCAAACCATCAAACAACCACAAACACAATATATATGATCTAGATATACTACTCAAATGGAAAGACATTCACAAGCAGCATATGGAACTATAATCAATTGCAAATCAGGTTCAAAGCATGCATAACATCATAATTATTAAACCAAGATCGTTACAAAACCATTAATCCATTCAAAACAACCAAAAACCGATAAAAATCATAACTTTAGCAAGTATTCTTCATTAGACCTAGGCAGTATCAATGATCTAGCCAATAATCATACTTAAAACATCCAAACAGAAGTAATAAAGCATAAACATGGTTCAAACACAGTAATCAAAGACAAAGATTCAAACTCTGAAACCGAATAAGCTAATCTAAACAAACCCGGAATCAAAAGCTTCGATCTTTCACTTCAAACACCTTCTCCAGCCCCAAAATCGCCTCCTAGCTCTCTTCAGACAGCTAAAACTCGAACTCCCTGACCTAATGGCTATCCCAATCTTTTAATTCATCGATTTGGGCTTTTTGCGAATTTACGGGACTCTCGCGTACCGCGAGAGATTGTGGCCAGCACCTCGCGTACCGCGAGGGACAAATTAGTCGGGCCCGGTTTTGGGATTCCTCGCATACCGCGAGATGTTTCTTCTACTCCCTCGCGTACCTCAAGACCTTGTTTTTCCCATTTTTTTCAATCTTTTGTTTGGGACTTTTCTCGTACTCGGTTTCTTCACGATATAGCTTCATACTTCATACGAGCACCTGAATACATAACATAGACTCAAATGCAAACTAAAATGACTAAAAACAAATACAAAACTATCTAAAAACGCACGAAAACAAAGGAATAAAGATGTGTGCTTTGCACTACATCACTAACTCTAGCCGGAACATCACCAACACTGTACTCCGCCGCTCGCCGCCATCATGCACCACCACAGCCATTGCCACGACAGTCTCCCTCCTCTTCGTTCCTCCCTAACTCACCCCTCTTTTTCTCCTTCCTCGGTAGCCTTTTACCATCCCAACCGATCACCACCGAGCCCCTCCTTTCGGCTGCTACCATCACACACCTCCCCTAGCCATCGTCGCCGCCTGCTACACCTGTAGCCACCACCATCGTCTCCGTCATGTTTTTGCCTGCCATAAACAAGAATCCTAAAACCCTAATCGGGTTCTAAGCAAACACACAAACGTAAAACATGTATTAAACGTAAACGGGAATTACCTTGCCGATGTGTGAAGCTCCCCGCTCCGTCGGCCTCACCGATCTCCGGCGTCTCTCTCCCGTCTCTTGTTGTCGCACGCACACCTAGGCCAAAAGGCCTAGGGTTTTCCATTTACTTGGTATTTAAATGTGTATAGGTTACATCCGGGTCCCCGGGTTTCTTCTTCGCGTGCTTCGATCTTAAACCGTTTCCTAATTGGCTAACTGGGTGCTCTAATATAAGTTAAATAGAGTTTTCCGTGACAAACCTCATCAACTGTTTCATTTAAAAGAAACTCGGGTCACGTAATAACCACAACTATTCAAGGAATTCTGGGACGTTACATTTAGGCTCCAAGCCTCTATCAAGTCTCATTGGATTCTTATCCCTCTCCCCTCCCACAATTATCAAGAGCATTTTAGGTTATTGTCTGGCACACTCAAATCCCTCAAACCATTACTCTGATACCAAGTTGTAATACCCAGAATTTCAAACCAATTTAAACTTTAAATCAGTTGCAGAAAATGGTCTTAGTTCCAGATTGGAGGTGCTCAACAGGTCAATACTTGTCAAGCAACCTTCCATTACCAGGTGGCGTACGGGGTCCAAAATCACTCTTTGGACATCATGGTCCCAGGGCATGACAACAGTGGAGATGCGTTGTTCATCGACATAGATGCAAACGTTGTTCCCACCTGAACATATGTTCCTAAGCAGTTATCTAGAGAAGAGGTTCTAAAACTTCTTCAAGAAAAATGGATAACTAATTACGAACAGATCCATCAGGCTCCAGTCCAGACAACGACAACCCTAGACTTTGTCCGACACCAGGATGGACTTGTCAAAGTCAAGTTCAAGAAGCAAGATCGACGAGATGTTTTCTCAACGATGTTTATGATGCAGCCTATAAAAACCCTAAGCAATACTGAACATTTCCAGTATGACGTATGCAACTGTAAAACATGCTTAGAAGAAGCTGACAGGGTTGAATATGATGAAGATGTCCCTAAGAAGAAGAAAGG
This sequence comes from Smallanthus sonchifolius, assembly GCA_023525975.1. NCBI lineage: Eukaryota > Viridiplantae > Streptophyta > Magnoliopsida > Asterales > Asteraceae > Smallanthus > Smallanthus sonchifolius. Next base: position 101,458,738 of record CM042019.1, read on the forward strand.
GTCCCAAAAGTCTCTGAAGAAGAGATACAAAACAGGAGATCTAAGAGTTAGCCTTCTTGGTGAACCATCGGGCAAGTTTGATTACTATGTCCTCTATGGTGACTCACCCCTAAAGTCGAAACCTAAACCATGCAAGCCTTCATTACTCAAAACCCTTCCTCCTTCCCAGCCAAAAGGAATGTTCATGATCACCCCATCTCCCTCAACCTCAGAGTACAAAGCTTAATTCCCAGCTTTAACCACGTTCGAAAACCCTCAACTGAAAACCAAGCACAGTTGGAAGATTCAGAGTTCCAACGTCGTGGGTCTGACCGGTTCCTCCAACCAGATTACTACTATAGAATCTAAACAGAACTGGAAAAGCGAGAACGTTGTTGCTCAGAACAACGTTCATAAAACTATACTAGCTCAACAAAGCAGGTTTAACAAGACCCAAGAAGCCTTGGTCGACAGAGTACACTCTCTTGTGAACATCATCTATGAAGTTCGATCCAAAATTCTTGGACTTCATAGTGAATTACTCGAGATGGTCCGTACCACCACTATCTCACAAAACTCGTGAGGCCTTGTTCAGAAAGAAGTCGAGATGAAGATCCTCAAAACCCAATTTGCAGATCTTGAAAGGCATCACAAACAGCAAAGGACTTCAACTATGGTTGATGACCCATGGAGATTGCCGAGTGCACCGTTTGTCAGAACGGCTTTTGATCTATAATCGTTACCTATACCACCGTTCTCACAAACATCACCATCAATGAATCTTTGGTCAAACGAACAAGCTTAGATTAGAGCAAGAGCCAGAAAGTTATCATCAAACCGCAGTACTTCCTCGAGTAGTACATGACACAAGCCATCCGCCAATGTTCCCAAGAAAGACAAGGGTGTCCAAGATGACAGTATGATGATGGCCTCCTCAAAAGCCCCGAAAATACTACCAATCAAGGTAGAGAGTCCTATTCCCTCCCTCTTCCAATCTGTCATCCGGCAAAACCAATCAGCATTGCCGCCCGTCACCTTTCACTCTGAGAAAGAATTGAATGCCCATTCTAATGAAGAACCAGAGTCAGCAGCAGGATCCTTTGATAACCTAGAATCACACCTTAGTCCCATTCCATGCTACATGGCAAAGACGCACTATCATCGAAAAACCCACAAACACAAAACGGAGGTTCCGGAACCAATTGCTAAGGTCCATCTTCTCACCAGTACATATGCAAGACCTATCTCTATCATTGCATTCTTTGATACTGGATCATCAGCATCGGTTCTAAACCCAGATATTCTCCCGAATGAATATTGGAAACCACATCATCAAAGCTTTATAGCAGCAAACGGCGAGTCGTTTATAATTAACAAAAAAGTGTTCCAATACATCTGAAAATTTTCCCCACGTGCACAATTAAGCACAGATTTTTAGGATCAAATTGTCATAGGAAAGATCTTTTGTTAGGGTTCGATGTCCTTTACCAGTTACGAGACCTGAGGTATGGAAAAGAAGGTCTTAGATACAAAAAGTTTACAAATCCATGGATCACCGTTCCGAAGATTTTCATGGCATCTTCTATCCCATTTGAGGCGATAAAAGAAAAGATTATCCAGACCTCTTGTGCCTCCAGTCATACGGAATTCCTTAAAAAACATAATTCTCCGTTATGGTTAAATTCATCGTTCTTTGTGGAGTTACCGTTCAAGAAAAATGAAGACATAAACCCCACAAGGGCGGCATGAACCCTGATCACACAACATTGGCCATCCAAGAATGCCTAGAGTTGGTAAATCAAAATCTCATAGAACCAACATCTCCAAGGGCATGTAAAGCGTTCTACGTCAATAAAAGAAGTGAGCAAGTCAAAAGAAAACTCAGGTTAGTTATAAACTACCAACCATTGACCCACTTCTTAGCTGATGATAAATTCCCACTCCCACAAAAGAAGTCGTTATTCCAGTCACTAGTAAATGCAAAGGTTCTCTCAAAGTTTGACCTTAAAGCCGATTTCTAGAAATTAGGAATCAAGCCAGAAGATAGACACAAGACAACCTTTTGTATCCCAGACCACCATTACTAGTGGAATGTAATGTCGTTCGGGTTAAAAAATGCTCCATCCGTTTTCCAAAAGGCAATGATACGTATATTTGAACCCATCCTTAGTAATGCGTTGGTCTACATTGATGATATTCTCCTTTTCTCAGAAGATGATTAATCTCATACAGAGTTGTTGCTCCATAGTCCAATAGTATGAGATTATGTTATTAGAAAAGAAAATGGTAATTGGGGCTAGTACCATTAAGTTTCTTGGCATGAAGCTTGCCGATGGCAAGTATCAACCACAACCACACATTGCCCAAGAACTTCACCAGTTTCCAGATAAGCTTACGTCACAAAAGGACGTACAACAGTTTCTTGGAGTAGTCAATTATATGGCTGATTTCTTGCCCAAGTTGTCCGTTCACACTTCCCACTTTTTCCCCATGTTAAGAAAGAATCCACCAGCCTGGTCAGAAAGCCAGACACAAGCGGTCAAACTCATAAAAGAGCTCGCTGACAAGATGCCTCCTTTAAAGATTCCTGCACAATCCGACAAGCGAATCCTGTAGACAGACGCTAGTGACGAGTAGTGGCAGCAATATTGCTTGTAGAAGACGAAAAGGGAGTCAGAACGGTATGTGGTTATAAAAGTGGCACGTTTAAAGAGTCAGAAAAGCATTATCACTCCACATACAAAGAAATCTTAGCTGTGAAGAGAGGAATTGAAAATTTTCAATTTCACTTCATTAGATACAACTTTCTGATTGAGATGGACATGTCAGCTTTTCCGAAGATGCTACAGTTTTCGTCAAAAGATTCTCCCCGAATCGCAATTATTACGCTAGACAAATTGGTTCGCATAATGGACGTTCACGGTTAAACATATCAAAGGTAAAGATAATATCCTTGTAGATTTCCTGTCAAGACCAAAGGTTTACAAACCAAAAGCCTATAAATACAAAAAGATCAAGTCAATTTAGCACCACCACACCCAGCACCCCCAAATCTTACCAGTATTATTCATGATGAATAATATCAGTTCTTCCAGCTCCTCCTCAGAACCAGGACCACTCCACCAAAAATTCAAAGACAAAAACCTCCCAGAAGAAATCGTTGAAGTAATTGCAGATCAAGCTCTAAAAGAAAGATCATTCATAAACTATAGGACGTTTCTTACCATCACTCTGAAGAACCATGGTCTATTCATGAAAGGCTTACTATTCCACCTGGAATATCCCTTCATGAATGTCTTCCATATTAAATACTTGTACGGTTTACCGAAAGAGGCTTTATGCTTCTTCTGGTATCTCTTTGAGTCTCATACAATCGCCATGTCCTTCAACGATGCAAAATTGCTCACATATCTCGTTGACTGTCAATGTGAAGACCTACCTAAAGAAAGAAAAACACCTTCACCCTACTCCAATGGTTCCTCCACCCCATCAATGGACTGTACAGGTTACATCCTTCAGCAAAAAATATTGTGTTGTAATGTTTCGAAGGCTAGGATGCTACATCCCACCAACAGCCATCAAAAAGGGACAACAGTCAGCAGTCCTCCATGATCCGTGTTGTTTCATTCATGCTTGGTCAGACCTTAAAATCTCAAATCTCTCATGCAAGGTCTGGTTCCCAAAAGAATGGATGGATATTCGTATATGCTTAGCACTGGAAAATGGCGTGCAACCAGAAACCATAACAATAAATGTTTTAAAAGACACAAATGCTTGGGAAAACGATCACCCATACTCAAAAACATGGAACACAGTTTTAAGAGAATATGAACGAAAACATCTGCTTGACCATATGTCTGAAGACAATGAAGATAAGTATGAAGATGACCATAGCGACCATGATCCATATGAAGATGACCCATCACATCCTGATTCCCGCTGGAAATAAAAGAACTGTTTTTAGTTATATTGTATTAATAGTATGCTAAGTGTCTGCTGTGTGCTTAGATTAATCGTGTGCTAAGTGTGTGCTTAAGAATAAAGCTTTAATCACTCTTAAAGTGACGTAAGCGCTTAGGTCATGCTTTTTTGTATTTTTGCTTGTATGATTGAGTGTGATGTCATGGATGATGTAATTGGTGCCTTTCCTCCCCTATATAAGGAAGGCTCCCCCTTGTTTATAGATCATCCTTTGAAAGAAATAAAATCTTCTTATATATCTCTCTGGCCTCTCTCTACTTTCTCTCTCTAGAAATCTTTGAGTCTTTTCCTTTCTTCTTTATTTTCTAGTTGTGTTTAGGTCCTCTCAAGCCTAGAGAGCCTAGTTCTTGAGGTACTTACTAGTATTCTATAGATCAGCCACACTTAAAATCCAGGTTATGACATGTTAAATCCAAAGCATTGTATCCCCATACGTGAACGCCTTAATTTACATCAAAACATTAATTTAGTATTCTCACATGGAGGCTTAATCATTAACACCATAAAACATGTCAAAGATTTAAAATGAGAATCCATCTTGAGCGACTTGAGATCCTGAGCTTACATTGAAGCTTTTCCTACACCAAAAACACCCCGTAGAACAAGTTAGTAATGGTTAGTCCTTGCATAATCAACCCCATAAGTATTCCCCAAAAACCCAAACCAACATATGGGTCATCATTTATAGAAGCGTCCAGGCGTATCGTACGCCAGCATATGGCCCGGCGTATGATACGCCCAGCCAGTGTATGATACGCCTAATCCAGTTTTTGTTGATTTCCAACCTATTACAGCTTATTTAACCCGCTTGTTCAAATGGGTTTTATACCCAAATCACCATTTCCCATGCTTATACTAACATATGGATTTCCCAATCCTAAACCACCCCATATTAGCTTAATCATACAATACTTCTTGAGATTCAATTATCTTAATCCCCACACTAATACCTTGAAATTCATAGACTTCATTATAGACCAATATATGAAGTTCAAAGACTTCAATCACCAATACTCCCCTTTGGGGCTCATAATCCAAATTTATTATCATCCATTGGGATTCTATGATTCCATATTCATTCACCATGGAAGCTCAAGGCTTCGTAAACATACCAATATACATTCCCAAATTGCTTGCAAACAAAACACATATAATGATGCACCAATTCACCCATACACATAATTATACAATCACAACATATTCATACAATCATACATATCATTTATATGTAAACAACAAATGTACCAACTACTATGTAAGTGTGAAAACAATTACCTTTATCCTTAGATGTTCCCGGTCGTCTTCAACCTTAGCTACCTGATCACTTGAATGTATAGAAGTAGATGAATACTTCAAAAACCACGAATTTCACACAAAAATCCAGAATTTTAGGTTCTTGCTCCTCCGCCGTTTTTCCTTTGTTCTTCACGCCACCAGCAACACACGCGTTTGTATGTTGCGTGACCCCCTCCCCCTTATCAATATGATTTTTAGATTTTACAAAACTGCCCCGTGGACTTTCTATTTTGCTCTTTTTTACACAAAAAGTCAAGAATGACCATTTACAATTAGAACCCTACACTTTTAATTTGATTTATTTACAACCCATAATATGTTTTAACATATTATATAATCTGTTACAATCCGGGTGGCCTATGTGGCGTTTGGTTTCAAACATCCCCGGTGGAGAAGGCGTTTGTTGTGGGGTTCGTTTGTACGCCTTTGGAAATCCAAACGCATGCAAACGGGTATGGTGGGCCACCCTCTCTTACACGCCCATATTTAATTATTGTTTTATAAGTGGATGTTTGAAAAATGATATAGTGTTGGAAATATATTTGCAAAGTCAGTGTTTGAAATTCATCTAAAACAACACCCATATTTAATTCTTGTTTTATATATAAAAAAAAGTGGATGTTTGAAAAATGATATAGTGTTGGAAATATATTTGCAAAGTCAGTGTTTGAAATTCATCTAAAAGACTATTGTTTCAGACCTTACATTGGCATTCCAAAACTGCCTGAGTAATCCATTTGTAAATTGTTTTGTGTTGACCTTTTGCTTATTGTCTAGTTGACATGTTTATTGTAAGAACTTCAATACTAAATTTTGTCGTATTTGAAGCATATGGAACTTAGATAAGCGCATATGGAACTTATACAAGTGTGTAATCCACACCTTTTAGCTTGTATTATAACTTAAGTAAAATCCTTTCTTTTATGTACAACTGGGTGATCTTTCTATTGCTCTCTTTATTTAACCCTTTTCCCTTTAAGCTATTCTTTTAGCTATTTGACATGTCTAAGACAAAAAAACAAATAAATAAATAAAAATTAACCCAATCGAGCATTCATAACTAAATGTTCAAAGTTATCACTTATAGTTTGTATATTTTGTTTATGTATAATATTTGTGTATGTATTGATAGGTAGCATGGAAGAGATTCAAATATGAGGAGAGATAGTAGCCTCTTGATCTCAAGAGACAAGAGGGCGTTTAGAGGTGGCAAGTGAATGAAGTTGAAACGTGGAATAAGGGTCTTAGAAGTCATTATACCAAGACTTTTCAAGCTAAACAATATGTATTCATATAAGAGAGGGCAAAACTGCCAAAAGATTAAAAAAAATCAGATCGTATTCATTTATAAAAAAAACTTTCTCGCGATGTGGTAGATTTCAACAATTTAATAAAGAGAGAATTTCTAAGTTGTCTCTTTTACCAATTAAGTTTCTTATTTTTTTTTTGAAAAGCGGCAATTATATATAAAAACGGACCCGACTAAGACAGTCGGGAACAAACAACAGTTACATCAAAAGGAGAAGGTTTTTAATCCACTCATCCCAAAGAGAGGAAGCTTTACTATTTCTATTACTGAACCACAAAAACGAATAATTGACAATTAAATCAAAGACACCTTCATCCTTTGACGAGTGCGGATCGAAAATAGTCTTGTTTCGAAATCTCCAAAGCACCCAGCAAGAAGAAAAACAAATCGCTTCAATCAACACTTTTTTCACTTTGGGGAAACGGAGGGAGTCAACATACCTCGTAATCATCTTCGGACGAGAAGGAGAAGGACAAGCAAGATCGAGCCATTTAAAGACTGAATTCCAAGTCTTACATGCCATAACGCAATCACCCAAAACATAGTCAATATCCTCCCCGTATTCCGCACACCAAGGACAAATAATAGATGGAATATCTAAACCCTTATTACTAAGGTTACTCCTCGTCGGGAGACGATCCAACATACCTCATAATTAAGTTTCTTATTTTGTCCCTTTAACTTTCTTCTACCACAAATGTCTTTCAATAAGACCGCATAATATGGCAAAAAATCGTAAAATATGGGTGGAAAGACCGTATTATATGGGTGGACGACGGTATTATATGGGCAGACGACCGTATTGTATGGCAGACGTCCTTTTAATAAAGGCGGACGAATATGGTGGGGTGATCGTATAATATAGGCGGACGACCGTATAATATAGGCGGGACGACCAGGCGGAATACCGTATAAAGGATGTAAAACAGGCGTTTCCGCCCATGTTTGGACACGCGGCATTATATCGCTGGCTTCATATACAAGTGGTCGATCGTATTATATGGGCGCCGACGCCCATGTCTAAATGGACATTTTGTGGCAGAAGAAAGTTAAAGAGACATTTTAAGGAATTTGTTTGGTGAAATAGACATTTTGGGAATTATCTCATTTATAAAGCTTAAACACCCCACCCCGACCCCCACTCCGACAAAAAACAAAAAGAGTCGATATTTCTCATACAATTTGTAACATCTCGAAAATCTACCCGTTTATTATTCGGGTTAGTGGGTGACTTAGATTGTTTATACATGTGATGGTGGATGGGGTCTCACGTAAAAACCCTATTCTAGAAACTAAAAGGGCCCGGTTAGCCACATTGAGAACAGTTGGGGTCGATAGCACGTGAAAAGGAAAAACGGGGACTTGAGCATAAACCCTAAAGGTTTAAAAGCAAGTTAAACTCAAACTCTAGGGTTATTCGGACCCTAGGTGTGTACGACGGCAGAGTCGCTGAGGAAGGGAAAGAGGGAGAACCGGCAAGGAGGAAGGTGACAGCGGTGGTTCGTGGCGGTTCTCAGCGACGACTAGCGACTTCGTTAACGTAAGGTAAAACTCTAATCCCACTTCTTTGTTTCTCGTATCCGTTTTGCATGAAAACCCGAATAGGGTTTAGGTCTATGGGCAAGGTGAGCGACGGAGGAGGTAAGGGAAGGGGTGGCCGAGTGTGATGGTGATCATGAGTGTAGGTGGAAGCGATCCGTGAGGCCGGAAGGCCGGTGACAGCTCCGAATGGCTGTAGTGTCCGGTGAGACGGGAACGATTTAGGGATGGAGCGCGAAGCTCACGGCCGACGCGAGGGGGAGGCACAGCGGTGGCTGTGTCGGCGTGGTGACGTGATTTCCAATCAGAGACGCGGAAGGGAAGGCCTGATGGCCTTGTCGGGTTTCTATTGTGACACCGGGAGGACGTCGGGGGACCATGGCGGCCATGCAAGTGCTGTTCACTGCGAAAAACAGGAGGCAGGGGTTGCTCGAACCGTGGGGAACCCGGGGGAGGGTTGGTTTGGGTTCGTTTATACTTGGTAATAGCTGGGTATGAGAACCGAGATGCTGGAAGTGTTAACACGCGTGTACGATGACTCGAGGAGACGCACGAGAAGCATTGGAACCTCGGGGACGTAGACGGATGTCTACGTAGTGCATGCGAACCGTGCATGGTAACATGCATGCACAAGGGGAGCCATGCACGTTGAAGTTCTAGCTTAGTGAGCGAGATATGAGCATTGAGTCACATATTGACTCGTGAGTTTTGTGTATTTTAGGTGCAAGGTTGAAGGGCGAGCACAAGAAGTTAGCAAGTTTTAGAGATCGAAGTATATCGAGCAAAGGTGAGTTTCTAATCTCCCCTCTTTAAATGTTCTAACGTTTTGGGGCTATCGTATTTACTTTCAAGACGTGTTTTATTTCATTAAATGTGTATCGAGCTTTGGGTCTAACCCGACGAGGTTAAGAAATTAAGTATTCAAATATGGGACTAAGGGACTATGTGTTGCTCTTAGGATGTGTAGGTTAATGGTGGGTATATAGTCGTGGGTCGTACAGTGCCCTAGCAAGGGGTGGGTTGGGGAACGAGTTTACATGTCATGCGGGTACGACTAGGAGGTGTTACAGTGTGACATTTCGGATTTTCGATCGCGCACTTGTAAAATGTTTATCGTGTAATCATTCTCAAATTAAATAAAATACAAGTGTTTTTATTTAATAAGTATTCTATTTTTATTTTTATTTTTACGGATTTGAATTAATTAAAATTTTACAAGCTTTAAAACTTACATAAAATATTATATAAAAATCTAAAATTAAAAGTTGCACATTCAATAAAGTAATCTATTTAAATAAGATAAATAACTTTTATAAAAATTATTTATAATAATAATAATAAAATAACTTTATAAAAACATTTTTGAATTAATTTGATTTAAAAGAAATTAAATTAATTTATTTAAATAAAAGTTCAGGGGTTGTTGTGTAATTAATCAAACTAGAAGGTTTTAAAACTGAAATCGGTTGAGGGGCTGTTTCTGGACAATTTAAACTACAAGGACCCATCCGTATTTATTTCAAGGGCTAATTTAAGTCAAACCAAACTCCAGGGACTAAAACTGCCAATTCCCAAATCGTTTTCCGGTCACCCCCTTCGTTGGTCCGGCGGGTAAAGCCATTTTCCGTCGAACCCCCGACAGGGCTGTCCCCAGCACCTCGACAGCCGCTACAGGCATCCCTGAGCTCGTCTCTCCCACGCGATCAAGAACCCCCGACCAATTGGTCTCCCCAACATAAGGATCGTCTGATCCTGTTGGTGGACGAGAAACCCACATTCGAATTCGCACCCAACAGACCACCTCAACGCATGTTGAATGTTTGGATAGTTTCGTCTCGTCCAGACTAGTGTCGGAACGTGCCCAATTGCACGTTTTAACAAAGAAATCAAGCTCGGCTATAAATAGCCATAGTCGGACCTGCTCGAGCTCGCGACCCTTTTCACCCACTCTCACTTCAAATTGAAAACGGCATTGTGTTCGTCGTCTCTGAGTGAAGCTGTGACCAGGATTTCAGGAGCTAATCCCACACAGAAATCGATTCCCGCTTGTGACTTTTTCAAGTTCAAAGGCTGTGCCGACCAGACCCCTTCACGACCATGTAAGAATCCTCAACTTCGTTTCTTTACCTTCTGTTATCATAAGACAAACTGAACCAATCGAAATCACGACTCCAAACCATCGATTTCCGGACAAACTAATGTTACTGTTTTATTTGCTAAAGTCTGGGCCATCGAAACTAATAGTTTCGATAGATGGTAGTTTCGACAGCCTGTGTATCACTTATAAGTGATCAATCGAAACTAGTAGTTTCGATAAATGGTAGTTTCGACAGCCTGAATATCACTTATAAATGATCAATCGAAACTAATAGTTTCGATAGATGGTAGTTTCGACAGCCTGTGTATCACTTATAAATGATCAATCGAAACTAGTAGTTTCGATTGAACATAGTTTCGATACCTGTCACAACTATAAAGCAGTTTCGATCCAATCAGTAATTTCAAGTAAATCTGGACCAACTTCTATGCAAATAACACTGAGAAATGCTATTATAAACCTATACACAATTAAATACTAATACGCACATGTAAACATACAATGATACCCATTTATCTACATAGGGTATCAACGTGCTTAGGCTTCCACATACTTATCACCTACATGCGTGGAAAAATACCCGCTTGCAAGGTGAGTTACATAGCCCCTATTTTACATTTTTATACGTTTTGGGGTGAAACATTATACATGCTACTCACATTGTTTGTACGTGTTATACATGAGACTATATGCTTATTCTTTAGATGTACATACATTTAAAACACAAGACAACCAACTGTAATATTGATAGATCTATTGTGCCAGACCAGCCCACCCGGTTAGGGTGTTTATTACTGCATACTCGGATATAACCGCGTGTTATATTTAATCATATCGGATATAGTGGGTAACTATATTCAAACATACCGGACTTAGCTGTTGTGATCTGTTTAAGCGCGTCAAACTCGGTTTGAATTGTGATTAAATAAATGATACATCATACACACTATGTTTAACAAGATAAACAATGAGTTGCAAAACGATTTACTACTACTATTTACCGGAATTACTAAACCTATGTACTCACCAACTTTTTAGTTGACACTTGATTTAAATAATGTTTCAGGTTTGGATATGTGACTACTTGCCGAAGATTTCTCCACTTAAGAACTATGGACCTAGTTAAATAAATCAATGTTTTGAACTAGACTAGGTTATTTGGAATGTATCGTATTTGGATCTTGGTGTCTTTAAATTTAATTAATGAATTATGCAACCTTTTAGGTATCATGTGCTTTTGAACAATCATTCCATCGTCGGCCGCGATGATTCCGCCATCGGTCGGGGTGTGACAGATTGGTATCAGAGCCATGGTTATAGGGAATTAGGTTATTAGACACGATGACCTAGACTATAACCCTAGGACTCCCTTTTATGTGTTATGTGCTAAATGATTAATCGCTATGTGAATTATTTGTAGTTAGGTATTATTTGAATTTTCCCGAGTTTGGTACATGAGACTTATACACATACATACAAGACTTTGATACATGATACATACTTTACATACATATTTGACAAACAAACTTATACAAACAAATACACTACTCATCCTTATCCATACTCTTTCCTAATTCATATTAATTGCAACATTCCTACACATTTTATACTCATAGACTCTCAAGTCTATTAAAATCTTGAAAATCTCGTCAACGACATAATTTCTTGAAACCAGTAAAGGACACGTGCAATCTGGAAGGGTGACACCTGTACACTGGGTTTTCTGTCTAGGAAAGCATTTCGTATAAATCCAAATAAACGGACCCGTATGCTTTCATGGGAATTCCTGAAGTGAGTGTTTACCTATAGGCTAAAGCATGTCTCTTTAAAAGTTTTGGGGGATTATTTAACGTTGATACATCAATGTATTCGCAAGGATACGATCCGAACTTAAACTCAAAATTTGGGGACATTACAGCAAGATAGGAAGAACTAGACGAACATGTAAAGCAAATCATTATTACGGGTGCACACGTAATAACGATTTGTAGTGCATGCAAGTCCCGGCAATTCCTATTACGCGAATAATGATCTATAACATGATATTCTATCCGGAATAGATGGCTTAGTTTTCCCCATCAACTTTGAATAAATACACATGCACTGGCACGCGACATGATGAATCCCGTTTTTCTGCTTACATTATTTCCCGCTATATATCCATCTTATCTAAAATATCATTGTCTTTTCTTATGGTGTTAGAATGCCTCCTCGACGTGCAAACTCTAGCACTTCCAACCCGGATCTTGCTACTCTTCTTGCCCAGCTGGTAGGGCAAATGACTCAAGCAAATAACAACAATGACGGGTCTCACAACATCCAAGGGAACGGTGGTACCAACCCGCCTCACTGCACGTTTAAACACTTTAACTCGTGCAATCCTACAAAATTCTTCGGGACTGAAGGTGCTACCGGCCTACTGCAATGGTTTGAAAGCATGGAAAGCACGTTCCTAAACAGTGACTGTCCTGATAATCTTCGGGTTCGTTATGCCACAAGTGTACTCCAAAAGAGAGCCCTCACCTGGTGGAACGGTGAGAAACGCACTCGTGGTGCCGAGGTTGCTACATCCTTATCATGGGATGATCTGAAGAAGGCCATGACTGATGAATTCTGTCCTCGGAATGAAATGAGGAAGCTCGAGGCTGAGTTTTGGGATCTTGCCCAAGACAGCGGGGATAATCTAGCCTACACCACCCGGTTTCAAGAGCTAAGTCTGCTGGTGCCTCATATTATCACTCCCCTTGCTCGGGGGATTGAAAAATACATAGGCGGCCTGGCTATGCAAATTCAAGATGCTGTGCTAGGAAGCAATCCTCCTACACTTGAAGCTGCTATCCGCCTATCTGCTACACTATCCGACAACCATGTCAAAGCCGGAACCTTAACAAGAAAGGGTTCCAAGAAGGTTGTTTCTACTCTTGCGGCCGTCAAAGATGTAAAACCCGAGTCTTCTAACCGCAACAAGAAACGAAAGGGTCTAAACTTCGCAGCCGTAACTCCCGTTGTGCCTGCTATTCAAGCGGCCCCTTTGGGTCAAAACCCGAAAACTTATCAGGGCCCGAATCCCCAATGCCAGACCTGCAAGTACCATCATCCTGCCAACCTACCATGCCGATTATGTTTAAGCTGCGGACGATATGGACACGTGGTCACTACTTGCCGTACTCGTCCTCCTGTCCATCAAGCTACTCCAGCCAACCGCCCAATCTATCCGGCACCTCTCAATGGTCAGGCATGTTACGAATGTGGAGACCCAAACCATTTCCATGACCGATGCCCAAAACTTCATCATCAAGGTGGTCCTCAAGGATGAGCGTTTAACATAAACGCTAATGAGGCTCAAGCAAACAACGACGTGATAAACGGTACGTTTCTCGTAAACAATCATTATGCATCTGTTTTATTTGATACTGGTGCCGATAGGAGTTTTGTATCTCTTACATTTGAATCTCGACTTGCTAAACAAAGAACGAAACTTGACAATTCTTATTCCGTGGAGATAGCAAACGGAAAATCTATTACTTTAAATTCTGTTATCCGTGACTGCAATCTAGAGCCTAATAATCACACTTTCTCTGTTGATCTCCTTCCAATGCAATTGGGAAGCTTCGATATTATAATTGGCATGGACTGGTTATCTAAGCACCATGCCGAGGTTATTTGCTACGAAAAGTGTATTCGTATGCCTCTCTCTTCGGGCGACACGTTAGTTATGTTCGGTGAAAAACCATGTCGTGATCTTCAAATCATGTCTTGCACATTGGCACAAAAGTACTTGCGGAAGAAGTACGTTGCCTTCTTGGCCCACATAGTTGACACGAAAGACAATGGTAAGAAATTGCAAGACATTCCAATCATCCGAGATTTTTCCGAGGTATTCCCCGAGGATTTACCTGGTCTTCCTCCTCCTAGACAAGTGGAGTTTCGTATTAACCTTGTGCCTGGAGCAACTCCCATGGCAAAAGCTCCCTATCGTCTTGCACCTTCCGAGATGCAAGAGTTTGCAAGTCAATTACAAGAACTCTCATCCAAAGGATTCATCCGCCCGAGCCATTCACCTTGGGGTGCTCCCGTACTGTTCGTAAAGAAAAAGGATGGATCGTTTCGAATGTGCATCGATTATCGTGAACTCAACAAGCTTACAATTAAGAACCGTTATCCTTTACCCCGTATCGATGATCTTTTCGATCAGCTTCAAGGTTCAACATGTTTCTCCAAGATTGACCTTCGTTCTAGGTACCATCAACTTTGTGTTCTCGATGAAGACATTCCGAAGACTGCCTTTCGGACTAGATATGGTCACTAAGAGTTCATGGTCATGCCATTCGGTTTGACTAATGCACCTGCGTTCTTCATGGACCTCATGAACCGTGTATGCAAACCTTATTTGGACAAGTTCGTGATCGTCTTCATTGACGACATCCTCATCTATTCTAAAACGAAAGCGGAACATGAACAACATCTTCGTTTGATCTTAGAACTCTTAAAGAAAGAACAACTATATGCCAAGCTCTCCAAGTGTGAATTCTGGCTAAAAGAGGTTCAATTTTTGGGACACATAGTCAACGATAAGGGAATTCATGTGGACCCGGCAAAGATCGAGGCGATAAAGAATTGGAGTACTCCTAAGACTCCTACCGAGATTCGTTCATTCCTTGGACTAGCAGGTTACTATCGTCGCTTCATCCTAAATTTCTCCAAGATTGCGATTCCGCTCACTGCCTTGACTCATAAAGGTAAATCTTACGAGTGGGGACCCACGCAAGAGGAAGCTTTTCAAACTCTCAAGCACAAGCTCTGCAATGCCCCTATTCTAACACTTCCTAGTGGTAATGACGACTTTGTCGTTTATTGTGATGCATCCAACCAAGGTCTTGGTTGTGTTCTAATGCAACGTGGCCAAGTAATTGCATACGCATCACGCCAGCTCAAAATCCATGAGAAGAACTATACGACCCATGATCTCGAGCTTGGTGCTGTCGTTTTCGCCTTGAAAATTTGGAGACACTATCTATATGGCACCAAATGCGTGGTTTTCACCGACCACAAAAGTCTCCAACATATTTTCAATCAAAAAGAGCTTAATATGAGACAACGACAATGGGTTGAACTTCTTAACGACTACGATTGTGAGATTCGCTACCACCCCGGCAAAGCAAACGTTGTAGCCGACACCTTGAGTCGTAAAGAACGTATCATGCTTCATAGTATTTGTATTCATAACGATATCCAAGCCCGTATTCTCCAAGCACAACACACCTCGGCTACCGAGGGAAACATGTATCAATAGATGGCATGTGGTGTAGAACTCTTGCTAGAAACCAAAGCCAACGGTCTATTGTATTACTTGGACCGTATCTGGGTTCCCGATCGCAACGACCTTCGTATATTTTTGATGAACGAGTCCCACAAAACTCGATATTCGGTACATCCCGGAGCTGATAAGATGTACATGGGTCTTCGTCAGCAATATTGGTGGCCCGGCATGAAAAAGGATATTGCCCTCTTTGTGGAAAAATGCTTAACTTGTTCTAAAGTAAAGGCCGAACACCAGAAGCCTTCCGGTCTCCTCGAACAACCTGAAATTCCCGTGTGGAAGTGGGAGAACCTTGCTATGGATTTCATCACCAAACTCCCACGCACTTCTAGTGGGTACGATAGTATCTGGGTTATTATCGACAGACTTACAAAGTCTGCTCATTTCTTGCCTATTCATGAGGACTATCGAGTCAAGAAATTGGCTCGGATCTACATTGATGAGATCGTAAGTCGTCACGGAATCCCTTTGAACATCATCTCTGATCGTGATTCGCGTTTTACTTCCCGATTTTGGCAATCATTGCAATCAGCACTTGGTACTCGTTTGGATTTAAGTACGGCTTACCATCCTCAAACTGATGGACAAACCGAGCGAACAATCCAAACTCTCGAGGATATGCTTAGAGCTTGTGTCATTGACTTTGGTGGCAATTGGAATTCTCACCTACCACTGATCGAATTTTCCTACAACAACAGCTACCACACAAGTATTAACATAGCGCCGTTTGAAGCTCTTTATGGACGGAAATGTCATTCACCGATTTGTTGGAACGAAATTGGTGAAGCACAAATCACCGGTCCCGAGCTTATCCAAGAGACCACCGATAAAATCTTTCTTATTCATGACAACATTCGAGTAGCAAGGAGTCGGCAAAAGAGCTATGCCGATAAAAGACGAAAACCCTTGGAATTTCAAGTTGGGGATATGGTCCTCCTAAAGGTAACACCTTGGAAGGGCGTAGTCCGATTTGGAAAGAAAGGAAAACTCGCACCTCGATATGTGGGTCCATTCAAGATACTCGAAAGAGTAGGAAAAGTGGCCTACAAACTCGATCTTCCTTCAGAACTCATCAACGTTCATCCGACTTTTCATGTATCTAATTTGAAAAAGTGTCTAGCCGACGAGAATCTCCACATCCCACTTGATGAAGTGCGCATTGACGAGAAAATGCACTTTGTTGAGAAACCTGTGGAAATCATGGACCGAGAAGTCAAGAAACTCAAGCGTAGCCGCATCCCCATTGTCAAGGTCCGTTGGGAGTCTAAACGTGGACCCGAGTTCACTTGGGAACGTGAAGACCAAATTAAGACCAAGTATCCGCATCTCTTTTCATAGCCTCCATTAGTTGAATTTCGGGGCGAAATTCCTCTAACATGGGGAGACTGTGACATTTCGGATTTTTGATCGCGCACTTGTAAAATGTTTATCGTGTAATCATTCTCAAATTAAATAAAATACAAGTGTTTTTATTTAATAAGTATTCTATTTTTATTTTTATTTTTACGGATTTGAATTAATTAAAATTTTACAAGCTTTAAAACTTATATAAAATATTATATAAAAATCTAAAATTAAAAGTTGCACATTCAATAAAGTAACCTATTTAAATAAGATAAATAACTTTTATAAAAATTATTTATAATAATAATAATAAAATAAGTTTATAAAAACATTTTTGAATTAATTTGATTTAAAAGAAATTAAATTAATTTATTTAATAAAAGTTCAGGGGTTGTTTTGTAATTAATCAAACTAGAAGGTTTTAAAACTGAAATCGATTGAGGGGCTGTTTCTGGACAATTTAAACTACAAGGACCCATCCGTATTTATTTCAAGGGCTAATTTAAGTCAAACCAAATTCCAGGGACTAAAACTACCAATTCCCAAATCGTTTATCCGGTCACCCCCTTCGTTGGTCCGGCGGGTAAAGCCATTTTCCGGCGTACCCCCGACAGGGCTGTCCCTGCACCTCGACGGCCGCTACAGGCATCCCTGAGCTCGTCTATCCCACGCGAACAAGAACCCCTGACCAATTGGTCTCCCCAACATAAGGATCGTCTGATCCTGTTGGTGGCCGAGAAACCCACATTCGAATTCACGCCCAATAGACCACCTCCACGCATGTTGAATGTCTGGATAGTTTTGTCTCGTCCAGACTAGTGTCGGAACCTGCCCAATTGCATGTTTTAACAAAGAAATCAAGCTCGGCTATAAATAGCCATAGTCGGACCTGCTCGAGCCATAGTCGGACCTGCTCGAGCTCGCGACCCTTTTTCTCCCACTCTCACTTCAAATTGAAAACGGCATTGTGTTCGTCGTCTCTGAGTGAAGCTGTGACCAGGATTTCAGGAGCTAATCCCACACAGAAATCGATTCCCACTTGTGACTTTTTCAAGTTCAAAGGCTGTGCCGACCAGACCCCTTCACGACCACGTAAGAATCTTCAACTTCGTTTCTTTACCTTCTGTTATCATAAGACAAACTGAACCAATCGAAATCACGACTCCAAACCATCGATTTACGGACAAACTAATGTTACTGTTTTATTTGCTAAAGTCTGGGCCATCGAAACTACTTAGTTTCAATTGAGTAAATGGTCAATCGAAACTAATAGTTTCGATAGATGGTAGTTTCGACAGCCTGTGTATCACTTATAAGAGATCAATCGAAACTAGAAGTTTCGATAAATGGTAGTTTCGACAGCCTGAATATCACTTATAAATGATCAATCGAAACTAATAGTTTCGATAGATGGTAGTTTCGACAGCCTGTGTATCACTTATAAATGATCAATCGAAACTAGTAGTTTCGATTGAACATAGTTTCGATACCTGTCACAACTATAAAGCAGTTTCGATCAAATCAGTAATTTCAAGTAAATCTGGACCAACTTCTATGCAAATAACACTGAGAAATGCTATTATAAACCTATACACAATTAAATACTAATACGCACATGTAAACATACAATGATACTCATTTATCTACATAGGGTATCAACGTGCTTAGGCTTCCACATACTTATCACCTACATGCGTGGAAAAATACCCGCTTGCAAGGTGAGTTACATAGCCCGTATTTTACATTTTTATACGTTTTGGGGTGAAACATTATACATGCTACTCACATTGTTTGTACGTGTTATACATGAGACTATATGCTTATTCTTTGGATGTACATACATTTAAAACATAAGACAACCAACTGTAATATTGATAGATCTATTGTGCCTGACTAGCCCACCCGGTTAGGGTGTTTATTACTGCATACTCGGATATAACCGCGTGTTATATTCAATCATATCGGATATAGTGGGTAACTATATTCAAACATACCGGACTTAGCTGTTGTGCTCTGTTCAAGCGCGTCAAACTCGGTTTGAATTGTGATTAAATAAATGATACATCATACACACTATGTTTAACAAGCTAAACAATGAGTTGCAAAACGATTTACTACTACTATTTACCGGAATTACTAAACCTATGTACTCACCAACTTTTTAGTTGACACTTGATTTAAATAATGTTTCAGGTTTGGATATGTGACTACTTGCCGAAGATTTCTCCACTTAAGAACTATGGACCTAGTTAAATAAATCAATGTTTTGAACTAGACTAGGTTATTTGGAATGTATCGTATTTGGATCTTGTTGTTTTTAAATTTAATTAATGAATTATGCAACCTTTTAGCTATCATGTGCTTTTGAACAATCATTCCATCGTCGGCCCCGATGATTCCGCCATCGGTCGGGGTGTGACATACAGGGTGTGCACGTACGTGCTATGTGCTTAGATAACGAGACATAGTAGATGTATGTGTGTTGCTATATTAGTAGTGTATTATGTTATGTGTTAGTCGGGGTGGATCGGAATACGAGCTAAACGCTTATGAATACGTGTAGGATACCTTATCTTAGTGCTATGTGTGAGGTGTAGGTGCAGCTAATGAGTCATGTAAATAGAGTTTGATGTTATGCGTTTTATACATGTGTTGTGTGTATTATGTCGTTGTCCTTGTGACACGGCGGGTATTGTGTTTGCACCGTTGTCTTTATGACACGGCAAACGGGATTGTGAAGGACGAAGTCCTTCGAGAGGTCACCAAAGGTGACAATATTGAGCAGGTTAACGATGAGCTTGGGGTGTGTCGAACGCCCTGACGAGGGTGCATTGACATGATGCCTTGCTAGATTATTGTGTGGTACTATGTGAGATGTGTGGGATGCATGTGCATCAAGGGTGTATGAAAGATAGAAAGCTAGTGTGAATATAACGGGAAGGTTTAGAATCCGAGCAGTAATGTGGAGCACCAAATTGCATTTGATCACTGTAATTTGGTAATCTATGATTACTCTCATATTCTGAATTTGACGCCCATAGTAATCACTCTAACGTTCTATCTTGTGAAGGTACTGATGGTGAGGATGTTTAGGGCGAGATGAACCATGGGAGGAGGTCTTGGCAGAAGTTTGGTAGAGAACCGGGCTAGACGTTTGGCTTTCGTTCGCACATTTATCTTTGGAGGAGACGAGTCTTAGCACCTGTTCCATTGACGGTGGTTCCACCGGAGGCTGAATATGAGCAGGAGTTACCCGCACAGGATGTGATCTTGGCGCTTCCGGCGCCAAATGCCCCCAGTACTACCAGGGCAACTATGAGGGGCGGGCTCAGTAGCTCCTTTTACAGGAGAGGAAGAAATGCATTTGCAGTCAGAAGTCAGCCCTCGAGACACAACGCAAAATCAGGAAATGGATGGTTGGAAGAATCCGACGACGAGGAGCAAGTGGGGGATAACTTTGACTTGTTCAGTGATTAGAGTAGTGGTGGTTACCACGAGAGGACTAGAGCATTTTGAGTAGTGGCCGTCAGGCACTTTTGTGACGAAATCATGCAGATTATATAAAAGACTAAGGTCAATTGTGCTTGTAACTCAGAATGAAGTGTGACAAGTGAGCGGATAACTGGCAGTGTTGTACTACGCAGTACTAGAAATGATATGTGTAGTATTGTTAAGGACATTAAGAGCGACGAGGTATTATCAAGGACAATGACAATGAGACCTTCGTAAAAGGATTGATATTCATGGCAATCACTGGTGGAAACTTCTAGAAAGTGTCTCGGGATAACAAGAGTGGGAAATGATGCCGTTTGGCTAATGACTGGAGAGACGAGAGGCGAAGGAATGGGTAGGTGAAACCTACAAGTCAAAAAAAAAGTTGAAAGCGAACAACGGAGAAGATTTCTTTAAACAACAAGGCTGGTAGCCGTGTGGAAAAGTAACGATCAGGATTATACATATATGAAAGAGAACGGGTAGCACCTAAGGGATTTGGTGCACGAGTAGGAATGGAAAGGAGGAGTTGTGTTGGTTTATACCGATGTAGGATTCGAGGACGAATCCTCTTTGAAGAGGGTAACCCTGACGAGGGTGCATTGACGAGGTATGTGTTTCTGTGCATATATATGTGTGTGTTAAATTGCATACAAGTGTTGAGTTATATTTATTGTGTATGAGATAGTATTAATGTGATGAGTAGAGTTAGATTAACCGTTGGGTCAGGATTGTGATGTGGTGTTTACAACTGTTATGCAAGTTGGTTTGTGAGAGTCTTGATTAGGGCTGGTTAAGCCGGTGTCTAAAGGGCGGTTGAGATAACCAGTGTGTGGTTAATATGTGTGGTAAACTTTGAGTTGCTAGAGTGGTAAGTTCGATCCATATTGGAGAGACTTGCGGGGTTAAATGATGGGGTGGGTCTTGGGTGGTGAATCCTTTGGGGATATCATAAGATAACGGGGGTTATCTGCCTATTAATAAATGACAAATCTACTTTCTAAAGACCAAAGGGTCTTGAGTGGAAATAAATATTAAATCAGACGAGTTGGCTTTTGTTTAAATTAAACTATTAGAACTCACTCAGCGTAGCTGACTTTGTATGTACGTTAAATTGTTTTGCAGGTGAGTATGCTAGACGAGGTATCTTGGCTTGGGAGCAGGTTACTCGGAGTGGTGCGCATGCATTCGTCAGGTAACGTTGTGAAAATTAACTAGTTTAAAGATAATACTATCTCGAGAAAGTTTTCCGCTGTTTATTTAAATGAAAGTTAGATGTTTTTAAAGATTATAACCAGTAATGAGAACCAACTGTAAGGTGCCAGGTTTGGTGACTTACACAATTCCACCTTATAACAAAATAAAATGAAAAGCACATTCCAAAACAACTAAAATGTAAGAGTAACATGTTATTTTCGTCCCTATGGTTTAGTCACTTTAGCCAGTTTCTCCAAAAAAGTTTATTTTTCTCCTATATATACTCGTGGTTTGCAAAACGTGTCATTTTCATCTAATCAGTTAACTCCATCCGTATTTTAACATTAAATGAGGAGTATTTAGGTCTTTTTCTATTTATTTATTTTATCAATATTTTATACTCTTAATTATTACCCACATCCCCTTAAACCATATTAACCCTAATTATCTTAGTACGGTTGTTCTTGTGGCCATCATCTTCTTAATCCCGAAGATGATGGCCACAGGGACGATCGTAATTCAAGAAGATTAAAGCCGCATGGACGATCGTAATTCAAGAAGATGATAGCCACACAGACGATCGGGATTAAGAAGATGATGACCACATGGACGATCGTAATAATATGATCGTCCGGACATATAATACATTCATTTATAAAAAAATTTTGTCGCGATGTGGTAGATTTCAACAATTTAATAAAGGGAAATTTTCTAAATTGTCTCTTTTACCAATTATGTTTCTTATTCTGTCCCTTTAACTTTGTTCAGCCACAAATGTCCTTCAATATGGGCGGTGACGCCCATATAATAGAGGTGTAAGCTCGCATAATATGGGCGAAAAACTGTAAAATATAGGCAAAAAACCGTATTATATGGGTGGACGACTGTATTATATGGGCGAACGACCGTAATATATGGGTGGACGACTGTATTGTTTGGCTGACAACCTTATAATAGAGCGAACGAATATGGTGGGGCAATCATATAGTATAGGCGGGACGACCTGGCAGAATACCGTATAAATGATGTAAAACAGGCGTTTCCGCCCATGTTTGTACTCACCAAATTATATCACTGGCTTCATATACAAGTGGCCGATCGTATTAGATGGGCGCCAACGCCCATGTTTAAGGGGACATTTTGTGGCAGAAGAAAGTCAAATGGATATTTTAAGGATTGGTTGGTAAAAGATATTTTGGGAATTTTCTCATTTATAAAGCTTAAACACCCCACCTCGACCCCGCTCCGACAAAAAACAAAAAAGAGTCGATATTTCTCATACAATTCAACCTTATAACCAAAAAAAAATGAAAAGCACCTTCCAAAACAAATAAAATTTAAGAGTAAACTATTATTTTTGTCCTTGTGGTTTAGTCACTTTAGGCAGTTTTATCCAAAAAAATTTATTTTTCTTCTATATATCCTCGTGCTTTGCAAAACTTGTCATTTTCATTTAATCCGTTAACTCCATCCGTATTTTAACATCAAATGAGAGGTATTTAGGTCTTTTTATATATATTTTTTTAATTTTATCGATATTTTAAACTGTTAATTATTCCCCACATCCCCTTAAACCGTATTAACCCTAATTACCCTATTACGATTGTCTTTGTGGCCATCATCTTCTTATTCCCGAAGATGATGTCTACACGGATGATCGTAATTCATGAAAGTGATAGCCACATGAACGATCGTAATTCAAGAAGATGATAGTCACATAGAAGATCGGGATTAAGAAGATGATGACCACATGGACGATCATAATAGGGTATAATACGGCCGCCCGCCCATATAATACATTCATTTATAAAAAAAACTTTGTCGCGATGTGGTAAATCTCAACAATTTAATAAAGGGAAAATTTCTACATCGTCACTTTTACCAATTAAGTTTCTTATTTTGTCCCTTTAACTTTCTTCTCCCACAAATGTATTTAAATATGGGCGGCGACGCCCATATAATAGAGGTGGAAGACCGCATAATATGGGCAAAAAACCGTAAAATATGGGCGGAAACACCGTATTATATGGGTGGACGAGTGTATTGTATTGACAGACGACCGTATTATATTGTTATTGTATGAAAGACGACCTTATAATAGAGGCAGACGAATATAGCGGGGCGATCGTATAATATTGGCGGGACGACCTTGCGGAATACCGTATAAAGGATGTAAAACAGCCGTTTCTGCCCATGTTTGGACACACGGCATTATATCACTTGCTTCATATACAAGTGGTCGGTCGTATTATATGGGCGCCGACGCCCATGTCTAAAGGGGTCATTTTGTGGCAGAAGAAAGTTAAAGGGACATTTTAAGGAATTTGGTTGGTGAAATAAACATTTTGGGAATTTTCTCATTTATAAAGCTTAAACACCCCACCCCAACCCCCGCCCCGACAAAAAACAAAAAGAGTCGATATTTCTCATACAATTCCACCTTATAAAAAAAATGAAAAACACATTCCAAAACAACTAAAATTTAAGACTAAAATGTTATTTTCGTCGCTGTGGTTTAGTCATTTTAGCTAGCTTCATCCAATAAGTTTATTTTTCTCCTATGTATAATCGTGGTTTGCAAAACTTGTCATTTTCATCCAATCAGTTAACTTCATCCATATTTTAACGTTAAATGAGGGTATTTAGATCTTTTTATATATTTTCTTTAGATTATAACTATTTTAAACCATTAATTATTCCCCACATCCCCTTAAACCGTATTAACCCTAATTACCCTATTACGTTTGTTCTTGTGGACATCATCTTCTTAACCCCGAAGATGATGGCCACAGGGATGATCGTAATTCAAGAAAATGATAGCCACATGAACGATTGTAGTTCAAGAAGATGATAGCCACACAGACGATTGAGATTAAGAAGATGATGACCACATGCGCTTTAGAATTGACGTATTCTATCTTTAGGTTATAATCTTTGATTTATAATGAACGTTTGTTTGTGTTAGTTTATGTTCATTTGTGTTCGTTTGCGTTCATTTATGTTCGTTTGCGTTTATTTGTGTTCGTTTACGTTTGTTATATAGAATTATCGGACGAACACGAACAAATTCATTTCCTTTATAAACGAATAAGAACAAGAAATTTCGTTCGGTTATTTATTTGTGAACATGAAGTTTTCTTAATGAACGAACATGAACAAAGCCTTTTTCGTATTCATTTGCAGCCCTAACTCTAACTCTAAATCTTTATAGTTTGTTTTGTATTTTTTATTACTGCTTCTTGTCAACAAAATGTTCGAAAACAATCAGGATTTAGTTATTTCTAGGGCTACAAGACTTTAAATTCTTATATAAACCTAAGTATATCTTATACACGTGTCGTTTGTATACATGGTAAATATTAATAAAAATCATATTACTTAATGTGGATGTGTTCATCTTGAGTAACATTTAAACATACATATCTATATTCAAATCTCATCGGATTCGCATGATTCTTGATTCCATTGATTCCTAAGTTAAGTTAGAACCAATCCCAATATCAAAATCTCACATTGAACCAAAGCATTGGCTTAAGAAGACTCAAAACCATCAATAACTCCAAATATTACCCCTTTTTGACCATTGTACATTCAAAGTCAAATATCTCTCGATCCACTTAATTTCAGCTTTTGAGAAAATACTTGATGAAAAGCTAACTTAACACCCTACAAACCCTCAAAATTTCATAAAACTCCATCAAGTAGAATTCAAGTTATTGCCAAATCATTTGACCATAGAAACACACCAAAATGAAACATTTCATGTAAACTATTGCACTACCTCACCTCATGTTGTTAATAACCGTTGATCACAAACGATCCAACTACACACGTTTAAATTCCAGTTCGGTATCCGATCCGTGTGACTCCTCTATCAACCAATCAGATCTCACCTTTTAGATCGTCCTCTCATTCTCCACATTATTTAAATCACACACAAATTAATAATCGTCACTCAGACGCTAAATCACATCACCGGCAATCGATCTTCGTTCAATTACTATTTCTCAATCTTCAGATTTGAATCTTCATGGCGACAGAAGAAACGGTTGTTCCGACGCAGCATACCGAGCCGGCGGCCGTTGCCGCCGCTGCTCCGCCATCGGAGGAGAAACCTGCCGTTACGGCGGATGAGAAACTGAAGAAAACTAAGAAAGCTCCGGTGAAGCGTAAACCTAGAAATCCTTCTTTGCATCCACCTTACTTCGAGGTACGAATTCGTTTTCTTTTGTTTTGATTTACAGTTGTTTGGTGTAAGTGATTGATTGGATGTTCATCTAATAGATGATCAAGGAGGCAGTTGCTACTTTAAAGGAGAGGACTGGTTCTAGTCCGTATGCGATCGCAAAGTTTATCGAAGAGAAGCACAGGAATCTTCCGGCGAATTTTAAGAAGGTTTTGTTGACTCAATTGAAGAAATTTGTCGCCGCCGGTAAACTAGTGAAGGTCAAGGCTTCTTACAAGCTTCCGGCGGAAAGAGCTCCGGCGAAGAAGAAACCTGCTGCTAAGCCGAAGACTGTCGCCAAGCCGAAGACGGTTAAGAAAATAACTCCTGCTAAGAAGAAAACTGTTGCCAAACCTAAGCCTGCTCCAAAGGCCAAAGCCGCCGCCAAGCCCAAGACAGCTGCTAAGCCGGCTGCAAAGCCTAAAGCCGCGGCTACAAAAGCTAAGCCGAAGCCGGCGAAAGTTGCGAGGACTTCCACGAGGTCTACTCCGGGTAAAACGGCTCCGGCGGTGAAGAAGCCGAGTGTGAAGAGCTTGAAACCTAAGGCGGCGATAGCGAAGAAAGCAAGTAGTGGTATAAAGAAGGGTAAGAAGTGAGGAGATGATGATAGTGTGTTTGTGTGGTTTTAGTGTATAATGTTGTTTAGGTGATCAGTCAATCGTTGGTAACTATATATGTACCTGTTTCTGGTTCAATGATAGAAGTGTCTTGATCATGTGATTCTTCATTTCTCATTTCCGATCTGGGTTTTACTTTCAAAGTCTTTGATCAATTATGGGGATTGATGTTAAATAAATTGTACTAAAGATGTTTAGTATTTGTTTATACTTGTCCTCATAAATCATAGAGGGTGTTTGAGACTGTGGTGGGAAAAGTGTTAAAAAAAATTAGTATTTTTTTTAAAAAGTTAATAAGTTAATAAAGTCAAGAAATCCTATATTTTGAAAATGTTATTAGCTTTTAAAAAAATTAATAAACTAATAAGTCATTTTTAAAAGCACATTCAAGCATCCTATAGTTTAAGAAAGCATTGAATTCTTTGGAATTATATTAAGAACTCATGCTATGTTATTCGAAGTCTAGAACATACGTTTTTCATTGTTCAATTTACTTGATAAATACATGTTTTTCTTTGGAATTATATTAAGAACCTTATGCCATGTTATTAGCTACTTTTTGTTTCATAAATACATGTTTGAGTAAGGGGTAAAAAAGGTTCAGTTTTTGCCTAAATATATGTCAATTTGTGATGGATTTTAATCGAAGTTTTTAAGTTTTGACTCGTTTAATTAAATATTCTCAAAGTAAAATGAGATCGCTTGCATTAGTGCATAACTGTTTCTAAGGTTTTCTTCTTGGTGATTAATGCATGTTATGGTTTGCTTATTTTCTTAGGGGACTACTAACAATAATGGGAATTACTATGGGGATCATACGATGCAGTTTAGGCTCTTTACAATTTCCAACACCGACAACATCGTACACCTGCTCATTTCAACCCCTATATACATCGTATAGCGGTTTGAATGACCAGGTGTACGATGTTGTCGGTGTAACTCGTATCCTAAATAACATCGTATTTAACCATTGAGATTTCTCATTTGAACGTATCGTTCAAATTTTTTTTTCACAATTTCCTCAATAAACTATAGCTATGTCTTGGTGGTGGAATGATAAATATGGTTTTCATGTATATTCTAATGAGTCACGTGAAAACAACCTGAAAAGTTCTGGCGTTCAAGGTGTGAATCAGGAGGAGGTCTCGTTCGACGTTTATTCTAATCATCGGGTAAGGCTTCCAGATTTAAACGAGCCACTAAGCAATCCCGAGTTCGTATATGGTGAACCCTCTTACCCTACACAACCCATTGACGATTTCGTATAAGGTGAACCCTCTTACCCTACACAACCCACTTTCGATGTTTATGTAACATCCCAAAAATAGTAAATAAATAAATAATAACGCGATCGAGATTTAATCGTCAAAAATGAAAGGAAAATGGATGGGCTTGGGCTCGGCTCCAACGGGCCGAGGGAAGCCCAGGTATATAAGGGTTAAGACAACCTCAAACTTCTAAACTTCCACCATTTGCAATTTAGAGAGAGAAAGAAGAGCTCGGGCCTAGAGAGAGAAATTTGACGGATCGACCCGGATATGAAGGAGCACGTTA
Source organism: Smallanthus sonchifolius (assembly GCA_023525975.1). Classification (NCBI taxonomy): domain Eukaryota; kingdom Viridiplantae; phylum Streptophyta; class Magnoliopsida; order Asterales; family Asteraceae; genus Smallanthus; species Smallanthus sonchifolius. The sequence goes on from CM042019.1 coordinate 101,486,689, forward strand.
CTGCTGAGCTCATGAGCAAAACCTCCGAATCAGAATCCTAATCCAGATAACGATTCGACCCTAAACTGAGTTTTTGTTTAATTTGGGATTTTCGGGTTTTAGCTAAATAGGTGGCGTTTTTACGGATGAAACTTGAAAATAAGCTTAGGACTAGCATCTAGAATGAAAACCGCACGTTTTGAACAAAGAAAGTTGTAAGATTGGCCTGATCAGGTTAGCTTGCAAGAATTTCGGACTTGTTGGGGAAGAAGACTGTTCGACAGGTGAACTTATCAAGTTTGTCGGACAAGGTTGAGGCGAACTTATCAAGTTCGCTTGACAAGTTCGCCTGGCAAGTTCGCTTATAGCTATCAAGAGGCGAACTTAGCATGTTCGTCTATTAAGTTCGCCTGATTAAGTTCGCCTAATTATGTTCGCCTGATTATGTTCTCCTGATTATGTTCGCTTGGTTAAGTTCGCTTGGTCAAGTCAGGCGAACTTAGGACAAGTTCGCCTATATGTTCGCCTAGACCTTAAGCAACGAACTTAGCCTTAAGTTCGCCTAGTTCAGCTGAAGTAAAAGTGGGTAATTTAAATTAGGTCTGATGTATGTGTAATTAACCAATCCAGATCTTGTGTGGCACTCATTGGACCGCTGTTAGGATAGGACGAGACTAGCTCATCATGTGAGTTCTATGTGCCTCCTTCTATGTTAGGTGCAAATCATTTTAAATGTTTTGGGGCTGAAGTGTATACACTAAGTGAATAAATGCTATGAATGTCAATGTGATCATACGTGGTATACAAATATATATATATATATATGAAAATGAATTTTGAACAAAGAATGAAACGTATGTTGACAAAGAATGAATGAAAGAATGGCATAACGTATATGAATGAAATCTTGCTTTATAATTATATATATATTGCATGTTATGAATGTATGTATAAGTTATGGACGGAAACGAAGCTAACGGCTACTTCGGTAGACGGACGACCACATGACTATTTTGCAACCGGGACAAAAACGTTCCTTCATAAGCTAGGACGTATAAAAGGCACTCATGAATGGTCGAAGCAAATGCCTTATTACATGTAGAACGGTTGCATACATAATAGCCGCGTGGGAAACGGATGCCTTTGGGCAGACGGGCGAATGAACGGACTACTACGGTAGGACGGGTTTTAGGCGGACGGACAAGGGCTGCCAGACGGATTTATGTTACGACGGACGGTTGACTACGACGGTAGTTCTCATGGTGTTTGTCTTCGTGACTCACGCAATAATTATGACGGGTTGATCACCCATATGTGTATGACCAATGAATGTTCTCCCCAAAGTAAGTATGTATGTACATATGTATATACTCAGTATGAATGTTATGTGAGAACAGTAAAGCAAAGAATTTGCAAATGCACGTATATTATATATATGTATATAATACTTAACGATAAGATAAATGTTATGTCTGATTGTTTTTAAACTAGAACTCACCAGCGTTAGCTGACTTTTAGTATACATTTCCGGTAAGGAAAGGAAGGGTCGTGCGAAGGCGTGATGGTTAGCTGGCAAGCGACTGACATCCCACCTTTAGATATGTTAAGACAATGTTATGCTTTTAATTGTTAAGACTTCCGCTGTTATGTTATGTATTCGAATGATGTTTGCTTTCGCTACTCTTGAATGCTTGTAAATTAAATTCAGTATTATGACTATGTTTATGAGTAAATCCAACAAGTGAGGTTACCCAGGAAATGGGCCTTACAGTTCACCTTTACAAAGCCGGCGCCGGAGGAGTCTGATTCCGAGAGGGACTAGAAGGAGCTACCAGAGGAGTCAGAGCAGATCTCCTTCCGTATGGTCAACCATGCTTACAGTCTGACGCTCCGTCAGTGGGCAGTGGCGACGGGCTTGTATTACGAGCCCGATAAAGTCACGGCTCTTTACACCGAGGCTCTGACAGAGGTGGACAGAGAGGATCTTGTGGTTTTTTGGGGTCTTATTGCTGATGGCCCATGGTTGAGGACCAAGGGGAGGGTCTCGGCGATTAGAGACCCCCTCTACATATATTTACACCGGCTTCTCTCGACGTCTATTGCACCGCGTCGGAAAAGCCGTGAGTGGTGCATAGAGAGAGAATTATTCTTTCTCTTTTGCTTGCTTACCGGCAGGCGGTGCACCCTAGCCACATGTCTAGCGCTTTACTTTGCGTCTGCAGTTCACAGGCAGAGGCACGGGCTGTTGTATGGCGATGCTTTCATCACTATTGTGATGCGTGTTCTTGCGCCGTGGCATGATCAGGGGCATCAAATGGCCGAGCCCATCCAGCCTTTCCGATTAGACCGCCGCACGGCGAATGGCATGCGCAACATGCGCCGATTCCCAGGGCTTGGCATTCGGTTTATAGGGGCCGACCGGGACGAGGTTTGGGTCCCACAGCCGTTGCCGCCGATGCCGGACCAGCCGACAATGGATATGCCGGACCAGCCGACAATGGATATGCCAGACCCGCTACAGAGGGCGGCGATGGAGGACCAGCCGCACATCTACGATGAGCCGCACGCTCACGACCGGTCGCCACAGCATCCTCGACACGTACGTCGACCTGTCCGGCTGGATAGTGCCACACAGGCCTTGCTTGACGGACTTGTTGCCGACTCAGGACGACAAACTCGTCATAGCGACCGGATGGAGGACTTGATGATGTGGGCGGTTGATCGCCTCGTGGATCTGTCACGAGCCGCCGGCATCGAGCCACCACCACTACCACCGCCATGTTAGTATCCGGGCGACGCCGGTCAGGATCAGGGCGACGCCGGTCAGGATCAGGGCGGCGCTGGTCCGGTGTAATTGTTTTTATTTGTTTTCAGTTGTATCTTTTGTTATGTATGTAAAAACATTTTGATGTAATATATTTAATGTTTTGATGTAATATGTGTAATGTTTTGGTTATTTGTTTGGTTGTAATGTTTAATTTGTTTGTTTGGTTGTAATGATAAATTATAAATGTAAAAATATAAAAAATATAAAAAATGTTAAACTAAAGATTACAAAGAGATAAAAATTATATAAATTAAAAAAAAGATAAAAATTATATAAATTAAAAAAGATAACAAACTTATATAAATTAAAAAAGGTAACAAACTTATGCACCGTCACACAAATTAAAAGTAACTCACAGTGATGCATAGAAGGAATAAGAGATCTAGGTAACAGAAGTAAAACAAGATAAGATCTGACAACTATCTCTAAATGCAGCACGTTTTATGCAACAGACAAACAGGGGACGTCTCTCCCTGTATCCAATTTACAATGCTGGTCCACCTAACCCAGCCAATCAAATGCCTAAGCATACAAGATCATGTGACAAGAATTAAATGTAAATGAGTAACTAGTTGGAACGAACTAACCAAGTTGCGCCCAAGTTAAGGTACTCCTTCCAGAGGTTCAAGACTCGCAACCTTCACTTAGGGTTACAAAGTCAGGAACAGAAAACAAGCAAGATCCAGCGGTATAAGAGAACCAGATCCAAGAAGGAGCAACACTGGATCTAGGGTTTCAATTTCCAACCCCTCGTGCACTTCTCGGCTATTGACAGAAATCTTTATCTGATCGTAGGTAGTTGGTACCACCAAGAACCCTAGATCAAAATCACTTCAACTTCTATACCGTTTCCCGGATAAACCCCCAATTTCAGATAATAACGACGGAAGCAACACTAGAATCAGATGTAGAGAGAATCAAAGCCCTTGTAGCTCTGATACCATGTTACGAAACATGGATCCAACTTTATTATACCAAGAATCACAAATACACAGCGGAATCAACACTAGAGAAGCCTTAAACTCAGACCTCAAATATACAAACCACTACATGAACATACCAATACTGATACACTCTACTCAGACCAAGATCATCAACGTGATGATCTGAACAAAGAAAGACATACAACGGGAAGCACCAGGATGATGCGAACCCTAATCAGAGAGAGAAGATGAACACGCACTAAACGAAAGAGGCGGAGCTAAAACACTCAAACTTTTCTGACCTAAACAACAAGACTAACACTCCTTATATGTGCGGAAATAAACCCGCAGAAACAAGCCCACCAGGATTCCATGAGCAATCCAGCCTATCCAACCCATCCAATAATAAACTCTCAAAAGCCCAGATCAATCATTAGGAGCACACGACCACATACAAAAAAAGAATAAAATTGATTAGGAATGATTTTATATAATAATCATTTTATATGATTATATAATATAATTTGAACAGATATGGAGAAAAATTGTTCCGAACTCCCAACTTAATTTCTCTCTAGTTTCCCTCTTTTGATTTCCTGTTTGACCCACATCACGCAAGTCACCAACCCATGCGCGATCTCGTTTACGGCCCAAATAGTCGATGGAAGTTCCTAACCAAATTTAATATATGCATCCATCTAATTAGGTAGGATTAAACCCAATAATCATAACATAATTAATATAAGTAATTATAAGCCTGTTATGTATAATCTATAACTAAATTTCGAGTTTAAATTAGAGAGAGTTTAATTGTTTATTTAAGAATAGACCAGGTTATAAGTTTACGTATTATTATTAGTGTTAACATGTGAATTCATGAAAACCATAGAGGAAACTAAAAAATTAAATTATATAACACGATATCAAAATACGTAAGATTTGAAACCAAGCTTACAAAAAGATACGTGTAAAATGAACAAAGCCGTGACTAAACTTTGAATGACGTCTTATATTACAAATTTATAATAAATATGTGATTACTAAAAGTTTGAGAAATTAAATCCCCCGAATAATTAATTGATTAACTACTAAGAATTTAAAAGTTTATGTAATGTAAATGACTTTCAGAAAATCTAATTTTGAGAAAAATTAAAATGTAGGCGCTAGTACGACCTAAGGATGACTCAACTTTGTTTAATATTGTTTTCTGATTAAGATACGAATTTTGATCTTTCAACTTGTGTAACATTGATGTTCTCATGGTTCTCATATCGTTCTACTCTTGGTCACTAGTATCTACTCGTTTCATTACTTTTATTGATTGCCTAAAGTTCATGAGATTATTATATGCACCTAGTCAAATTATTGAAACTTGTAGCATATTGACTTATGAACTTGTAGTCATTATTGAATGTTCCGGTAGATGATAGGCATTTTGGACTTGTGCTATACGTTTAGTTACTTGATAGGTAGCTATGCTACCTCTCAGATTTAGTACTCTGTTATTGGGCATTTCAAACACATCATCGTGGCGTCAATGATGAGACACTTTTCATGATAGTGTTTTTAAAAATTCACGGCGTCTCCGTTTAGTACTGATAGAATACATTGGCCATATTTATATGGGAGACGTATAGATCGATCCTAGTTTAGTTCAGTTAAAGAGGATGGAATATGTGTGCACGCCCCACACACCATCTCATTAGGTTCATGGGCTAGCTAGCCATGTACCATTCATTTCAGTTTATGCTCTGTGTACTTCCTTATATTGTACGATTTGTTTTATTGATATATTATTATCGTGTAGATCAGTTGAATACTAGATTTCTGTTTATATGTTCCGTTCAAAATTAGATTTCATTATTATATGTTGCGTTCAACATCAAATAGTAGTATTATATGATTAGATTAGTATCAGTATTTCGAAATTTGTGACTAGTTCAGTATCGGTTATACCATTGTATTACTTCCATTTCATTATTATATTTCCACCACCACTCTTATTGTTCTTTCCGTCACTAAGCAATTTTTAGCTCTACCGTATTTCTTTTGTTATTTTTTCTTGTTTCAGCAACAGTTACACAAGGGGATCATGGGAATGTGTGAAGAGAGTAGTTTAACTATCTAGAGGAAACTAATATTGACCTATTGTGTTTGATTAAGACGTTTCAGGATTAGGTTTCTTTTGAATTGTTCGCGAAGTTAGATTTTAAACTTTAGACCGTTAATCTTTAATTATCATGGATCGTGTTTTGACTTGATATCTGTAATAGTGACATGTCAGTCCTAATCGGGTCGGGGTGTTACACTCACACTATTAAGAGTTCATCAAATGATTCTCAAGACAATGGAAACATAACTAGGACCCTAGAGTTGCTTCTTTTGTGGCTTTTTCGTTCACTAGAAATCCCAAGGTGCCAAGAAACAAAGGGTGGTGCACTAGAGCGTGTTAGGCCCGTGGTTGCATGTATTTCCAAGGATTCCATTAACTTCGATGAGGGAGACCAGTTTCTAGTATTGATGGCAAAAGTTACCAGGCTTGTTGCTAAGGTTGTTATTCTTCAATCCCAGTAGCAAGTATGCAATCTCAAGGTACACAACTCCAGGCAGCTCATGACAATCAAATGGTTGTTTTACTATAAGTTCTTTCTTTGCTACAACAATTTAAATTTGCTGCTACTACATCCAAGCCCTCCTCCTTTACACCCGCTTCTACCAAAAAGGGGTAGAAATCTATCAAAGAGTTATTTGAGGGCTACAAATCCAAAACTGCTCCCAAGCTAGTTACCACTGAACTTATTGCATAAACTGTCAAGGGAAAGGGTAAAGTAGTTGAAGATGAAGAAGATGTTGCTCCACTTCTTTTCAAGAGGAGTAAGTAAAAGAAAAGAAGGGTAGTCATTGGTGAAGCTGGTTTGAAAGATGATGAAGAACCATCACCAAAGGTTTCCGAAGTTGCTACCGATGGCACTTTTGCTACCATTACTACTGAGCCAATCATTGCTACCAAACCTACTACTTCTTCTTCTCCTATCAAGCTCCATACCTTTTGAGTTCTTCTAAGGTTGCTATTGACTGTGATATGCTTCTTGATCTACATTATCTACAATAAATGGTATCTAACATAGACAATGATGAAGCCAAAAGGATGCAATTAGAAGAGAAAAAGATTGAGAAGAAACAACAAGAGGAAGATGCTTTCAAATTAGATTTTGAATCTACTATTGGTGTAACACATGAGAGAGGAAAATGGTTATGCAAGTATGGTAACTATAAAATGAGTGATCTTCATGGCTCGCCTTTTTTTGAACTAGAAGCAACTTTTCTAGACATTCAGGCTTGGATTAACACAGAGAAGAACAGAAAACTAGATATGGAATAGCAACAAGCTATACATGAGAATATAAGAAAGAAAGAGGCCGATATTAGAAGAAAAGAGGAAAGGAAAACTAAAAAGAATAGGAGCTTATGGCTAGTGGCAGATATGAGAGAAAATCTGTGAGCCACATAAAGGAATCAACTTTTACCGGTCTCATGAGAGAACTACATAAGATCTGTAAAGCAACAAAGGGAGATTGATTCTAGACCTGCTCCACAGGTTATTCACACTACTGCTCAGTTGTTGGGATTTTCCGTTAGGTTTTACTCATAAAACATAGCGGAAGTTTTTAATATCAAAACGAGAAACCTGGTCCAGTTATTCATTTGTAGAACATAAAGAAACCCGATTCATAACCCTAGGGTGTTTAGAAACTTTACCCCGATTAGCTTGTGAGAATCACCACTGAAGGTTAACACACCGTGATAACATAAGTGAATCCTAGTCTGAACCTCGCGATCCAAAACACGACCCCAGTCACGTTTAAACCTTGTATTCAATTCTTGATCGCAATCCAACATGAACCAAACAAACTGGCCTAAAACTCGGTTAGTTTTTCTTCGATTAGCAGCGGCTACGGGATGGAAATCGGCTTCGACCGGTTCTTCAAAGACTGGACATGGCGGTGACGACTTGAAACGGTAATCGACGGTTGACGGTGGCGCTTGAATGGTCGGCGGCGGTGACATAGAGAGAGAGAGAGAGAGAGGAGGACGGGGGAGGATAGAATTAGGGTTTATGATTAATCTTAATTGATTACAGTGTATTTTTCAGTGTTTTTTAATTCCACCCTAAACCCCTATTTATGATCATTTTCTTAAAACCCTAACCACCCATTTCTTTGGGCCTAGGGTTATTTAATTAGTTTAGTTTGTGAAACTAATTAACTTATCATGTTGTATAATTCGGTTTATGATTTATTTATTTAATCAAACACATTTGACTAATACTCATATATATATATATATATTTGGTAAAAATATTATATATATGTATATAGATTTTGGGCTAATCACACACACGTGCATATATATATATATATAATTATATATAAATATTTATATAATCTCAATTATGAAAATAGTTAATAAAGCATTTAATTAAACAAATAAATAATTATTCTCAAATAATGTTTATTTTAATTGTTTAATTTATAAATTACACGATTTAGAAACTGTTAGGAACAACACTCCTTAAATACGTGTCCTTTGCTTGCCCCGGTTTTGCGACGTTTATCTTCCCATGCTGCCATTTCCAATATTACTGCTTACCCCCAATGTTCTTATAACCGGACCGGACCGGACCGGCGGTCGGACCGGTCTAACCGGGAACTAGTGATGCTGGCAGTCCGGTTGTTCATATTCAAGCCGTTTCCCAAAAAAAAACCGGTCGGTTAGGAGTGGTTGGCGATCGAACCGGGTGGCCGGGTTCAAGGTTGAACCAGTTCTTCATGTTTTTTCTGGGTTGTTGCAGATGTTTGTAAATGAACAAGATCCAAATCCCCAACGAGTATTCAGTTCTACCCTGATGGTGGCAGTGGTGGAGATCGGCAGTTTCGTCTTCTGTGATGGATGTTGGGCTACTGGGATGGCGGATGAAAAAGAAAAAGTGAAAACTGAAATGTGGTTATCAAGGGAAATGAAAGGGAAAGGTGGAGTATTAGTGCTATTTTAAAGATATCAAACTTGATTTCTTTGGAAAATAGAATTGAAAAAACGTGTAAGCCTTCTCACTTTTTATGTCATACTTTAACTTTGTGAGAAGATCATTTTTTTTCTTTTATTTATGTTTTCTTTATTTATTAGTTATTTGTATCATATTTTAGTTTTCTATATGCTTTTTTATAGATTTATATTTTTAAAATTTTATATTACTTATAACGTCATCCGGTTCTTGAATCCGGTCCGGTGCCCAAGGTTTCAACGGTTGGGACACGTGGCATTCCCTAGTGACACTGATGGTGTCTCCAATGGCTTATGGCGACACTAAGTGAGCAACTCTAAGCCCAGAACGCAAGTTCTGGCAACCATTGTGTGCCTAGCGACACTGAGGAGTGTTAGGCGACACTAGTAAGATTTGACGGTTTTCGCGTGTTAACTCTTATGCATATCGTTGTCGAGTGACCTAGCTTAGACTTGTTATTTGGAGTTAATTAACCGACAATCAGGTTAGTTTTAGATGTCTCTTTTTATGAAGTTTTACTATGTTTTGAGACTGATCACATGCTTACAAAATGTTTATGAAATCTTTACGAAATGAATGTGATTTATGAAATGAACGTTTATGAAAAGATCTACGAAATGTTTCACCTTAAACGATTACGAAAGGTTTTGAATGAAAGATGCTTTGATAAAACGTACAATGCTTTAACGAAAAGGTTTTACAAATGAATGAAGGTTATAATTAAAGTCGAATCTGCCAACGTTTCGTTTGGGAACGAACGCGATGAATGAAACCGTGTGTAGGTTAGGATTCCAGGCGAGACTAGGCGTCCTAGACAAGAAGATTCGCTATACCTATACAGGAGCCTTTGTGGCTAGCAAATGATTGTACAATTGGAACGGACGACGGGATTAACTATCCGACTGGATTAGTTAACCTATATATGTCATTTGGATGCACACAAGCATTTATGTTACTATCACGGTGGGGCGTGATTCTGTCTAGGTTAGGATTCCATATGAGACCGGGCATCCTGGACAGGCACTGCCTCGATTAATCTTGAGTAATGCCTAAAGGAATTAAAGGTTACGAAAAGGCGCAGATTTGACGTGAATGGTTTATGTTTATTGTTATTGCATGCAATGTACGATTTTATTAGAATGTTACGTTTATGGCAAAACGTTTTTTATGCAATGTTTTAAGTAAAAATAAAACTCACCAGCGTAGCTAACTTTGTAGTACGCCTCCAGGTTAAGTGTAGAATATTGTTTATGGATGGATGTGGAGCTTGTGTTGAGAGTTGACCCAAGCGATGACACTTGCATCTTGTTTCATTTATGTTATTTGAATTTAAATGTTAAGACAATGCTTCCGCTATGTTGGAACAAGTTTGTAATTTGAATGTTATTTCCGCTGCACTTATTATATTTAAAGTTTAATTCACTATGTGTTTAAGAGTAGATCCAACAAGTAAGGTTTCCCGGGTTTGGGGCCTTACAAGTTGGTATCAGAGCAATAGTTTGAGAGATTTTGACATCCTCGATGTCTGAACATAATCTGAGAATGGGACCAAGTGACGGATGCCTGTACGGGTAACTCGAAGCCAAAAGCATTAGTGGCCAGTAAACCTTAGATTGCCTTGTTATGTAGGGCGGGGATAAGTGTTGGAGTTCAGTGCTACTCATAAAGGGGAATATCTAGTATTCAATAAGTAGCGTAATGGTTAATTGCAGATGACCAATGTATATTAACATCTTACATGCTTATTGTGTCCTAAATATTGCCTAGAATGATGACAAAGAATTCCCTTTCGCATATCTTTCAGTTAGCAATTATGGCGAGTAGACGTGGTGGACGTAGAGGCGGTAGTAGAGGAGGAGGAGGACGCACTGGGCGTCGTGATGAATCCCCAGTCATGCATGAGACAGATGGCAGAGCCCCGTCAGTTGAGAGATTTCCATCGATTGAGGATCGCGAGGAGGATTTTACCTTTGAGCCATAGGTCCAGGCGGCTCTAGCTCGAGAAATTAATGGGATACTTAAGTCCTCTTTGCCTGTTATGCTGGTGGATACTCTCAAGAAGGCTAATGGAGAAACAGTTGAGAACTCTAGTCCTGGTCCAGCTAGGGACGATAAGAGTGACGAGGAGTACGTTGGGGGACCCTAGTATGGTTGTTCCTACAAGGGGTTCCGTGACTACGATCCACCGATTCTAGATGAAAAGAAGGATGCCACTACCACCTTTACTTGGATCAAACGCATGGAGGATGCCATCAACATGAGTGAGTGTCGCAAGGACCAAGCGGCCAAGTTTGCTGCGTATCCGTTCAAAGAGGAAGCCCTTCAATTGTGGGAGTCAGTGACTGAAGCTAAGGGTGATCAGGGTATGAAGTTAATAAAGTGGGAGGAGATGAAAGAGCTGGTTATAAGGAAATTTTTTCCTCAAAGTGAGATCGATCAGATGGAGCAGGAGTTCCTTGCACTATAGGCAGGTGTCATGACCCACCGACAGTATACTTACCGTTTTGATGAACTGTCGAGGCTGGTACCTCACATGATTAATCCGGAGGAGAGAAGGATCAAATGCTCTGTCAACGGATTGCCTCCAAGGGTTACTCATGTTAAATCTCACCAACTGAAGACTTACGACTCGGTTTTTAACTTGAGCCGAATTGTGTGGGATGACCTTCACATGAATGATCAAGCAGTGGTTGAGCCAAAGAAGAACGTTGAGTGGTCTGTGAAGAGGCTATAAGGATTTGTGTCTGGGCATAAGGATAAGAAAGTAAATAGTGAATCTGATGGATTGTGTGGGAAGATGCAATCTGGTTTGTGCAAATTAGGAACTAATATGTGTTTTCGATGTGGGAAGGCTGGGCACTTGTCCTGAGAATGCCCAAGATCTGTTAAGTGCTTTAACCATGGAGAGATGGGGCTTATAAGTAGGAGCTGTTCGAAGCCAAGGACGGAGGGGTCGAGAAAAGGAAAGGAGTCGGAGAAGAAGGACGAGAGGCCTCAGGTGAACATTAGAGCCTATTATCTCACCCAAAAGGAGGCCAAGGAGAATGCAGACGTTGTATCAGGTACGTTTCTGATTAATGACGTTTATGCTTCTGTTCTTTTTGATTCCGGTGCAAGTAGGAGTTTTGTGGCCTCTGCCTTTAGTCCCCGGCTCAGTAAGATGACCAAACTAGTTTAGGATGCTTTTGAAGTAGAAACACCACTGGTAAAACTACTAGGATAGTAGAAACCATAAGTGGTTGCTTTATTGAACTAGAAGGTCATAGGTTCCCTGTGAAGTTATTTCTCATGACTTTAGGAGGGTTCGATGTGGTGTTGGGTATGGACTAGTTGTCGGATTTTGAAGCACGTATTGTTTGTCTGAAGAAGATGATTCATCTCAAAGCGCGTGACGGGAGTCCGGTTACGGTATATGGTGACAAAGTGAGTTCTGTGCTAAAGGTCATCTCCATGTTTAAGGCATCAAAGTTCATTCTACGAGGGTGCGGATCGTATCTTGCGTATGTGATCGACACAAAAGCGAAGGTGTAGGAAGTGGCTGATGTACCCGTGGTGCGTGACTTCCCTTATGTGTTTCCAGAAGACCTGATAGGAGTACCACCCGAACGGGAGATTGAATTTCAGATCAATCTATTGCCGGGATCTAAGCTTGTCGCTAAGGCACCTTACCGTTTAGCTCCGTTGGAGATGAAGGAGTTGATGACCCAACTACATGACCTCCCGGAGAAGGGTTTTATCTGACCGAGTGTCTCGCCTTGGGGTGCTCTGGTTCTGTTTGTTAAGAAGAAGGATGGCAGAATGCGCATGTACCTTGATTACCGGGAGTTGAACAAACTCACGGTTAAGAACAAGTACCCGTTACCAAGAATCGATGACCTATTTGATCAACTGCAAGGAGAAAAATGGTTTTCACTTATCGATATGCGGTCGAGTTACAATCAGCTGAAGGTTAGAGAGGAGGATCTGCCGAAGACGGGTTTTCGTACCCGTTATGGACATTACGAGTTCCTGGTATGGATTTGATGAATGCACCTGCGGCTTTTATGGATTTGATGAATCGAGTATGCTGTCCTATGCTTGACATGACTGTAACATTTCTGATTTTTGTTATTTGTATTTCAATTCAATGTGACACGTTTCAAATTCAATTTTAGTACACTGACTTGTTCTATTCGTACCAACAATTAAATACTATGTTCCAATGCAAATCCACGAATTTTACACGAGTATACCCTATTAAACTATACATAAGTCCATAGTTACACAAATCTGTCAATACTGAAACTTGAAAGGACTGATTTTTATAAATTAACAAGAAACCCTAATAGGCACGGTCGTGTCTCATTCTGGCACGGTCGCGCCAAGTGCTATGGCACGGTCGCGCGCCTTGCTTCGGAACGGTCACGCCCGGTGCCTTGGCACGGTCGCACCTCATATGGGCACGGTCGCGCCTCTCGTCAGTTGAAACATAAATGCAGCCTTTAATCACAGAATCGTTTGGTTTCGTAACCGTTCTAAACGTTTTCACCATTAACGAACCCAATTAAATCTTTTAATCATCACAATTACAACAAATAAACTCAATTTCGTTGATTTATCTCATAACCGCCTAATCCTCTCACGAGACCATCGAATTCACCATTTTGATTTTCAATTCTACCAAACAACCGCACTATCAATCCTCTCTGAAACTCCCGAAAACACTGAGTCATCGGAGTTGCAACAAAAGGGCACTGGAGATCAAACCGTCATCGCCAGAACTCGTTTCTATCACGCACTATCGATTAATCATCTTTTCGGGTATTTGAAACCTTCCACACATTCTATTTAGTCTATAGATCAAAAGCCCCAAACTAATTTGGGCTTACAATAGAGAAATTAACACGAACCCGAATCTAGGGTTCGTTCTAAAATGGTTTAATCGAATCATACTTTGTACGTGTTTTAAACACAATTAAACTATACAAAAAGACTAGCAATAACCTGATGGGTGAAAGCCCTATGATTCCTAACACTATTATCATACGAAATGGCCAATTCGTTCCTGTTTTGGAACAAACACGGTCTCGCTAGTCTTCTAGCGCGGTCGTGCTTCATGAGACACGGTCGTGCTAATCCCAAGCGCGGTCATGCCTCACACACTCAGACCCGGTCATGCCCCTTGGCTAGACTTGGTCGTGCCTCAGAACCCTAGACACGATCGTGCCTGGCCCAGACACGATCGTACCTGGCCCAGACACGATCGTGCCTAGTGAACAGCTTAGCTATATCCTCTGTATTGGTCAACACGTTCGTGTCCCTGACTAGCACGGTCGCGCCCGTGGTTCTAGCACGGTCGTGCCTTGTCACAGACACGGTCGTGTGTGTGAGAAAAGTCTTGGCAGAATAATTATTTCTGTATTTTAAAAAAAAACAATAAGTATTTCAGATTAATTTTTAAATAAAAAGAATTGATTTTATAAAAATTTATATTAACGTTATTTAAAAAGATCAAATTTCTATTCCAAAATAAATAGAAATTATTTATTTAAAACTTACAAAAATTTAATTTACATTTATTGTTAAACCCTACATTTAATTATTATTTACACATCTTTATGAAAATAAAGTAAAGAAATTTATATTTAATATAAAACATCTAATACATTTTTATAACTAAATGATTAAGTTACATATTTTATAAATAAATAAATAAGGTAACAATTATTTATTTAATTTACATTTAAACAAAAAATCATTTATTTAGGTTATACTTACTTACCCCTAATACCTACATTATTTTTTTTATAACTAAGTAAATAAATAATAATTTTGTTTTGTTATTTAGTTATTCCAAACTTAAACCTTATATTTATACAACACCATTCAAGTACAAACCACTAACACCTACAACTTCAAATTCCTTATACACACATCCAATTTAACCTTAGACTTAGACATAGACTATTGTGCATACTCTTGATTCGAAACATATTACACTCTAGGTTAACGCTGTGCATTACAAGGACCTCGTATTACTATCTAGTCTCTTGTGTTAGCTACGTCTCCAAACCATGTGAGTATTACATAGCCCCTTTTACTCTTTTACATTTTTGGGGTGGAACATGAACAATATTCAATCTATTACTTATATTTACACAAACTACACAAGTACAAATCCTCTTTACATTCATGTGTGCAAATTTGAGCTTTATGCCTGAGTGCTAGGTGTGCTAACTTTTGTGCGCAATTTATGTGCAATCATTAACTATTCAAGCCGACGGTAAACAATGATAGATCTATTGAGTCTGACAAACCCACCCAGATTGGGGTGATTGTTAACGACAACACAATTTTGCATGCTAGTTACATAGGTTTGATTGTACTTAGTTACACAATAGCTGTTCTCCATAAATGCCTTATTTTATCATGTTATGTAAGGATTTGTTTTATTTACAATCTATGTGCTATCTATATACAAACCTGTGTATGCTCACCAACTTTTTAGTTGACCATATTTTATTCATGTTTCAGGTGCTAATGAGTGATTTTGATCAAGGCATGCTACACATAGGCTTTGGACTTAGTTAAACTTAAATAAAGACTATTATGTATTTCGTTGATGTACTTGTTTGAATTTGGTTGTGTTGAATTATTTGAAGTTAAATTTGATGATTAAAATATTAAAATCTAGTCAACCTTGTGCTCATGAACAGTCTACATGTCCCGCCCCGATGATTCCGCCGTCGGTTGGGGTGTGACAGATTGGTATCAGAGCCAGGTTATAGGGAACTAGGTTATTAGACACCCTTGACCTAGACTATAACTTTAGGACACCCACTTATGCTATGCTTCATGATTATGTGTTATGTGCTACATGCTATGTGTTACATGCTTATTATACTAATATTTATTTCATTTTGATATCTTATTTGTTAAAGTTCATGACTTATTAGACTATACCTAAATAATAAATTAAATAAAGCAATATCCATACCCTTACCCTAAGCCTCATAACTTTCTTACCTACTTCTTTATCATCATCATCGTAGCATGTGGAAGCTTCATGGAGTTAGAATCTATAAAAAAAAAAATTCTTTATTTCCTCGTTAAGGCTTTTAAACTTTGTTAATTATTTGAGGACACGTGCAATCTGGAAGGGTGACACCTGTATTCTGGGTTTTCTGTCTAGGAAAGCATTTCGCATAAATCCCAATCAACCGAGGGACCCGTATGCTTTCCTAGGAATTCCCGGGATGAGTGTTTACTTATAGGCTAAAGCACGTCTCCTTGAAAATTATATGAGTTTAATTAACCTTAATGTGTCATAGTATTCAAGTGATTTTATCACTATTTGAGTACAATCCAAAGTATGATAAACTATTTTATTTGTTATCTTATTCTTTTAAATCCAAACAACATTCATAAGTTCTTACATCTTTTCTTGTGTTGTGCAATTCTGTAGAATGCCTCCTCGTCGTGCCACCGTGACCAACAACAACACCGATATTGCTACCATCCTTGCACAACTTGTGAATCAACTCACTCAAGCTAATGGGGCCGCCAATGGTAACCATGGAGCTAATGGGGGTGGTGGTGCCAACCCACCACAATGCACCTTCAAGCACTTCAACTCATGTAATCCTCTTAAGTTCTATGGTACCGAAGGAGCTACGGGACTTCTTCAATGGTTCGAAAGTATTGAGAATACCTTTTTCAACAGTGACTGCCCCGATAACCTTCGTGTTCATCATGCCACAAGTGTCTTACAAAAACGGGCACTCACGTGGTGGAATGGGGAAAAGAGAACTAGGGGTGTGGAAGTAGCAATGGCCTTACCTTGGGATGAGGTTAAAAGGCTAATGACCGAAGAATTTTTCCCTCGAAATGAAGTAAAGAAACTAGAAGCCGAGTTTAGCTTATACAACTCGATTCCACGAGTTGAGTCTCCTTGTGCCCCATATGGTCACACCTTTATCACGCTGCATTGAGAAGTATACTGGTGGATTACCTAGGAAAATTCAAGATACTCTCCTTGGGAGAACCCCGCAACACTTGAAGATGCTATCCGCTTATCTGCTACATTAACCGACAACCATATGAAAGCGGCTACTCTGACTAGAAAAGGCACCAAGAAAGTTCCCGACACCACAACTCCTCCCGTACACATCAAAGAAGCCACAACTGAACCCTCCCGTAAAAATAAGAAAAGAAAGGCTAGAAACTATGCTATGGTCACTCCTGCTATCCCTGTTAACCAAGCTGCACCTATGGTTCAAGCACCAGCCAAAAAGCCATATGTTGGAATCTACTCACTCTGTGCCACATGCAACTATCACCATCTCCAAAACATCCCATGTCGCCTTTGCACCCACTGTGGGAAATATGGCCATACAGTCAATGTTTGTAGAGCCAAAGCACTTGCAGGCCAAGTCAACCCACCAAACCGAACCAACCCTCATGTGGCTAATCAAGGTGTTCCCGCTATTACAAATTGGTGTGCCTATTATGAATGTGGAAACCCAAATCATTTCCGTGATTAGTGCCCAAGGTTATTCAATGCTAGACAAGGCGGAGCTCGTGGGCGTGCTTTCAACATTAATGCCAATGAAGCTCAAGCCAACAATGATGTGGTCAACGGTACGTTCCTTGTTAATAGTCAATATGCCTCCATTTTATTTGATACCGGTGCCGATAAAAGTTTTGTATCACTTAAATTCGAACCCTTACTTGCAAAGACACGATCCCAATTAGAGAAAACCTTCACCGTCGAAGTAGCAAATGGTGATTCCGCTTACAATTGAGTCTGTTATCTATGACTGCTCTCTAGAACTTAATGAACATACATTTCGAATCAACCTTGTACCAATGCCACTAGGAAGTTTTGATATCATCATAGGCATGGATTGGCTATCAAATCATCATGCCGAAGTCATCTGTTTCGAGAAGTGCATCCGAATACCTCTACCATTGGGAGAAATGTTAAGAGTCTTTGGTGAAAAGCCTTGCAAAGGACTCAAGTTAATGTCATGCACTACTGCCTAAAAGTACTTACGAAAGAAATACGTAGCCTTCTTAGCTCATGTTGTTCAAAAGGATGTCAAGGGGAAGAGTATCCAAGACATTCCCATCATTCGGGATTTTCCCGAAGTATTTCCTGAAGATCTATCCGGTCTTCCACCCGTTCGACAAGTAGAATTTCGCATTGACCTTATACCCGGAGCTAACCCCGTGGCTAGAGCTCCTTACCGTCTTGCACCTTCTGAAATGCAAGAACTTGCAAGTCAACTCCAAGAGCTCTCCGACAAGGGCTTCATTCATCCTAGTCATTCACCGTGGGGTGCACCCGTCTTATTCGTTAAAAAGAAGGATGGATCATTCCGCATGTGTATTGACTACCGCGAACTCAACAAGCTTACCATCAAGAACCGTTATCCCTTGCCTAGAATGGATGATCTCTTTGATCAACTTCAAGGTTCTACTTGCATCTCGAAGATTGACCTTCGATTTGGTTATCACTAACTCCGTGTACTAGAGGAAGATATTCCAAAGACTGCCTTCCGAACAAGGTATGGTCACTACGAGTTCATGGTCATGCCTTTTGGACTAACCAATGCACCCGCAATCTTCATGGACCTCATGAATCGTGTGTGCAAACCGTACCTTGATAAATTCGTGATCGTCTTCATTGATGATGTCTTAATCTACTCCAAGACTAAATCCGACCATGAGCAACACCTTAGACTAGTTTTGGACCTTTTGAGGAAGGAACAACTATATGCCAAATTCTCCAAATGTGAATTTTGGTTAAAGGAAGTTCAATTTCTTGGTCATATCATTAACGACAAGGGAATTCATGTTGACCCTGCTAAGATCGAAGCGGTTAAGAATTGGAATGCCCCGAAGACTCCCACCGAAGTTCGTTCATTTCTTGGTCTTACGGGATATTATCGTCGCTTCATCTCAAATTTCTCTAAGATTGCTGTTCCTCTTACCACTTTAACCCACAAGGGTAAACCTTATGAATGGGGACCAAAACAAGAAGAGGCTTTCCAAACCCTCAAGCAAAAGTTATGCAATGCTCCTATTTTGACCCTCCCTGATGGGAATGATGATCTAGTTGTCTACTGTGATGCTTCCAACCAAGGTCTCGGTTGTGTCCTCATGCAACGAGGCAAAGTAATCGCTTATGCATCGAGGCAACTTAAGATTCATGAGAAGAATTATACGACGCACGACCTCGAGTTGGGTGTGGTCGTATTCGCATTGAAGATTTGGAGACGTTACCTCTATGGCACAAAATGTGTGGTGTTCACCGACCACAAAAGTCTCCAACACATTTTCAACTAAAAATAACTCAATATGAGGCAACGATGTTGGGTTGAACTCCTTAACGACTATGACTGCGAGATTCATTACCATCCCGGCAAAGCGAATGTTGTAGCCGACGCTTTGAGTCGAAAGGACCATGTCATGCTTCAATGTGTCTGAATTCAAACCGACATTCAAAATCGCATCTTAGAAGCTCAACACGTCTCAGTCACCGAGGGTAACATGTACGAGGAAATGTGGTGTGGTGTTGAACTTTAGCTTGAATCAAAACCCAATGGATTACTTTATTACTTGAACCGTATTTGGATTCCCGATCGCGATGATCTCCGTACATTTATCATGAACGAGGCTCACAAGACTCGTTATTCTATTCATCCTGGTGCGGATAAAATGTACCAAGATCTTCGCCAACAATACTGGTGGCCCGGTATGAAGAAAGACATTGCTCTCTATGTTGCCAAATGTCTAACGTGCTCCAAAGTCAAAGCCGAACACCAACGCCCTTCCGGATTACTCGAACAACCGGAAATTCCCATGTGGAAATGGGAGAACTTGACTATGGACTTCATTACCAAACTCCCTCGTACTTCAAGTGGTTATGATAGCATTTGAGTGATTATTGACCGTCTCACAAAATCTGCTCATTTCTTGCCTATCCGTGAGGACTATCGGGTTGAGAAACTAGCCCGAATTTACATTGACGAAATTGTGAGCCGTCACGGTGTTCCCTTAAACATAATCTCCGATAGAGATGCTCGGTTCACCTCACGCTTTTGGCAATCTCTCCAAACTGCTCTTGGTACACGATTGGATTTGAGCACGACCTACCATCCCCAAACTGATGGTCAGACCGAGCGAACAATTCAAACACTTGAGAATATGCTTAGAGCTTGTGTAATCGATTTTGGTGGCAATTGGGATTCACATCTATCCCTAATCGAGTTCTCCTACAAAAATAGCTACCACACGAGTATCAATATGGCTCCATTTGAAGCTCTCTATGGTCGCAAGTGTCGTTCTCCTATCTGTTGGAACGATATTGGTGAAGCACAAATCACCGGTCTCGAGCTAATTCAAGAAACATCCGACAAGATTATCCAAATCCGTGACAACATTCGAGTAGCGAGATGTCGGCAAAAGAGTTATGCTGACAAACGACGAAAACCTTGGGAATTCCAAGTCGGTGACCTTGTTCTTCTAAAGGTGTATCCGTGGAAGGGTGTGATCCATTTTGGAAAGAAAGGCAAATTAGCACCTCGCTATATGGGTCCATTTAAGATCCTTGAAAGGATTGGGAAAGTGGCTTACAAACTTGACTTACCTCCATCACTTGACAATGTGCATCCTACTTTTCATGTGTCTAATCTGAAGAAATGTCTTGCTGATGAAAACCTTCACATACCTCTTGACGACGTGCACATTGACGAAACGATGCACTTCGTTGAGAGACCAGTGGAAATCATGGATCGCGAAGTCAAGCAGCTCAAGCGAAGCCGTATTCCTATTGTCAAAGTTTGTTGGGAATCTAAACGTGGTCCTGAGTTTACTTGGGAACGAGAGGACCAAATGAAGCTCAAGTACCCCTATCTCTTCACTGATGCCGTCGCTTCCACTAGCTAAATTTCGGGACGAAATTCCCTCAACATGGGGATACTGTAACATTTCTGATTTTTGTTATCTATATTTCAATTCAATGTGACACGTTTCAAACTCAAATTTAGTACACTGACTTGTTCTATTCGTACCAATAATTAAATACTATGTTCCAATGCAAATCCACGAATTTTACACGAGTATACCCTATTAAACTATACATAAGTCCATAGTTACCCAAATCTGTCAATACTGAAACTTACAAGGATTGATTTTTATAAATTAACAAGAAACCATAATAGGCACGGTCGTGCCTCATTCTGGCACGGTCGCGCCAAGTGCTATGGCACGGTCGCGCGCCTTGCTTCAGAACGGTCGCGCCCGGTGCCTTGGCACGGTCGCGCCTCATATGGGTACGGTCACGCCTCTCGTCAGTTGAAACGTAAATGCAGCCTTTAATCACAGAATCGTTTGGTTTCGTAACCGTTCTACACATTTTCACTATTAACGAACCCAATTAAATCTTTTAATCATCACAATTACAACAAATAAACTCAATTTCATCGATTTATCTCATAACCGCCTAATCCTCTCACGAGACCATCGAATTCACCATTTTGATTTGCAATTCTACCAAACAACCGCACTATCAATCCTCTCTGAAACTCCCGAAAACACTGAGTCATCGGAATTGCAGCAAAAGGGCACCGGAGATCAAACCGTCATCGCCGGAACTCGTTTCTATCACGCACTATCGATTAATCATCTTTTCGGGTAATTGAAACCTTCCACACATTCTATTTAGTCTATAGATCAAAAGCCCCAAACTAATTTGGGCTTACAATAGCGAAATTAACACGAACCCGAATCTAGGGTTCGTTCTAAAATGGTTTAATCGAATCATACTTTGTACGTGTTTTAAATACAATTAAACTATACAAAAAGACTAGTAATAACCTGATGGGTGAAAGCCCAATGATTCCTAACACTATTATCATACGAAATGGCCAATTCGTTCCTGTTTTGGAACAAACACGGTCGCGCTAGTCTTCTAGCGCGGTCGTGCTTCATGAGACACGGTCGTGCTAATCCCAAGCGCGGTCGTGCCTCACACACTCAGACCCGGTCATGCCCTTTGGCTAGACTTGGTCGTGCCTTAGAACCCTAGACACGATCGTGCCTGGCCTAGACACGGTCGTGCCTAGTGAACAGCTTAGCTATATCATCTGTATTCGTCAACACGGTCGCGTCCCTGACTAGCACGGTCGCGCCCGTGGTTGTCCCAGGCACGGTCGTGTGTGTGAGAAAAGTCTTGGCAGAATAATTATTTTCATATTTAAAAAAAAACAATAAGTATTTCAGATTATTTTTAAATAAAAAGAATTGATTTTATAAAGATTTATATTAACGTTATTTAAAAAGATCAAATTTCTATTCTAAAATAAATAGAAATTATTTATTTAAAACTTACAAAAATTTAATTTACATTTATTGTTAAACCCTACATTTAATTATTATTTACACATCTTTATGAAAATAAAGTAAAGAAATTTATATTTAATATAAAACATCTAATGCATTTTTATAACTAAATGATTAAGTTACATATTTTATAAATAAATAAATAAGGTAACAATTATTTATTTAATTTACATTTAAACAAAAAATCATTTATTTAGGTTATACTTACTTACCCCTAATACCTACATTATTTTTTTTATAACTAAGTAAATAAATAATAATTTTGTTTTGTTATTTAGTTATTCCAAACTTAAACCTTATATTTATACAACACCATTCAAGTACAAACCACTAACACCTACAACTTCAAATTCCTTATACACGTATCCAATTTAACCTTAGACTTAGACATAGACTATTGTGCATACTCTTGATTCGAAACATATTACACTCTAGGTTAACGTTGTGCATTACAAGGACCTCGTATTACTATCTAGTCTCTTGTGTTAGCTACGTCTCCAAACCATGTGAGTATTACATAGCCCCTTTTACTCTTTTACATTTTTGGGGTGGAACATGAACAATATTCAATCTATTACTTATATTTACACAAACTACACAAGTACAAATCCTCTTTACATTCATGTGTGCAAATTTAAGCTTTATGCCTGAGTGCTAGGTGTGCTAACTTTTGTGTGCAATTTATTTGCAATCATTAACTATTCAAGCCGACGGTAAACAATGATAGATCTATTGAGTCTGACAAACCCACCCAGATTGGGGTGATTGTTAACGACAACACAATTTTGCATGCTAGTTACACAGGTTTGATTGTACTTAGTTACACAATAGCTGTTCTCCATAAATGCCTTATTTTATAATGTTATGTAAGGATTTGTTTTATTTACAATCTATGTGCTATCTATATACAAACCTGTGTATGCTCACCAACTTTTTAGTTGACCTTATTTTATTCATGTTTCAGGTGCTGATGAGTGATTTTGATCAAGGCATGCTACACATAGGCTTTGGACTTAATTAAACTTAAATTAAGACTATTATGTATTTCGTTTATGTACTTGTTTGAATTTGGTTGTGTTGAATTATTTAAAGTTAAATTTGATGATTAAAATATTGAAATCTAGTCAACCTTGTGCTCATGAACAGTCTACATGTCCCGCCCCGATGATTCCGCCGTCGGTTGGGGTGTGACAATGACTGTCATCGTCTTCATTGATGACATTATGATTTATTCAAAAATCGAGGAGGATCACGCCAATCATTTGAGAGAAGTTTTGGAGACGTTGAGGAGAGAGAAACTATACGCCATGTTTTCCAAATGTGTGTTCTGGTTGCGAGAAGTTCAGTTCCTTGGCCACGTGATCAATCCAAGTGGGATCTTGGTCGATCCTGCAAAGATTGAAGCGGTTTGGGACTTGATTAAGGATATGAACATAAGTCAAAGAAGGTGGTTGGAGTTGATTAAGGATTATAACTGCGACATTATTTATCACTCGGGAATGGACATCTCCTAAGACGCCGACTGAGGTGCGTAGTTTCTTGGGATTAGCGGGTTGTTATAGAAGGTTCATCTAGGACTTTTCCAAGATAGCCTCGCCTTTTAAAAAGTTTACGAGGAAAGAAAGGGAGTTTGTTTGGGGTGCTATTCAGGTCAGTGTGTTCGAGGAGTTAAAGAAGCGAAAGACACAATCTCCAGTCTTGGCTTACGGGAAGGCAACGAGGATTTGGTAGTTTACTCTGACACTTCGTACCGGGGTTTAGCCTGTGTACTCATGTAGCGGGGCAATGTGATTGCTTATGCCTCACGACAACTAAAGACCCACGAGGTTAACTACACAACTCACGACTTGGAGCTGGCTGCTGTAGTGTTCGTGTTAAAGATTTGGCGGCACTATCTTTACGGGACCAAGTACACTATTTTCACTGATTATAAAGGCTTGAAGTACTTCTTTGAGCAAAAGGATCTGAACATAAGGAAAAGAAGGTGGTTGGAGTTGATTAAGGATTTTGACTGTGACATTATGTATCACCCGAGAAAGACTAACGTCGTTGCTGATGCATTAAGCTGAAAGGAGGACCATGCTTCTATCCGAGTGAAGTCATATAGTCTAATCATGATGCCAGACATCTTGGACCTGATCTGCAAGGCTCAGGAAGAGGCGTTGAAGGCGGATAAGGTGAAAAGGAGAGGATGGTGGGTTAGCAAGAGGCTCTGGAAATGAATATCTCGGTGTAAGGACCAGGTTTGGTCGGATTTGGGTGCCTAAGGGAGGCGAGCTTCTTGACGAAGCTCATAAGTCTCGTTATTCCATCCACCTGGGTACTACGAAGATGTATCAGGATCTCAAGAAAGACTACTGGTGGCTAGGTATGAAGAATGATTTGACCCTGTATGTGAGTAAGTGTTTGACTTGCTCACAAGTGAAGGCCGAGCACCAGAAACCTTATGGAAAGTTGTAGCCATTAGAGATTCCTGAATGGAAGTGTGAACGCATCACCATGGACTTCATAACTAAGCTACCGCGTACAACTAAGGGTTATGACACCATTTGGGTGATTATGGACCGATTGACGAAGAACGCTCATGTCTTGCCGATTCGTGAAACGTTCACTTCCGAACGATTGGCAGAACCATTTATCAGTGAGATCGTGTCTCTGCATGGCATACTAGTGTCGATTGTCTCTGATCGAGACACATGGTTCATGTCATGGTTCTCGAATAAGTTTAATGAAGAGATGGGAACGAGGTTGAACATTAGCATATCGTATCATCCTCAAACGGATGGTCAGTTCGAAAGGACCATTCAAACCCTAGAAGATATGCTTCGTGCCTGTGTCATCGACTTCGGTGTGAGTTGGGATCATTACCTACCACTCGCGGAGTTATCCTACAACAACAGTTATCATTCAAGCATCGACATGCCACCCTTTGATATGCTTTAAGGTTGGCGATGTAAAACTCATGTGTGTTTGGGCGAGATTGGTCAAAAGGAGTTGGGAAGTTTGGATGTAGTGAAGGAAACGTTAGTAAAGTTCGATCAAATTAAGGCTCGTCTAAAGGCTGCACAAGATACACTAGAATCCTTTGCTTCTCTTCGATAAACTTTGCGATCGCATACGGACTAGAACCAGTCCTCTCCTTTAAAGTAGCAATTGCCTTTGAAAAATGTTACTCATTTCTTGTTTTTAGGTTATTGCGATTTTATGAGATCTTGCATTGTCTTGCAACTAAAAAACGCTTTGAATTATCTCAATTTATCTAGATTATCAACTCTTGATAACGTCTTTTGATCTTAGATTTATGGATTTTTATATAGTCTTGTTGACATGTCACAAGACGTCAATCTTGACGTAGCTGGTTTATGAGTAGAAGTTTTCTAAAATTCTATTTCATCCTTTTACCATTTCGGGATATTAGGATTTACTGACGAATCATAATACAATGTATGAATGACAGTCCTTAGTATGTTCAACGTGATTGTTCAGGACTTCAAATCTGTTTGTATTTGTCAAGATTTTTAATTCTAGACTATCTCTATAGCCCTTGAACTATCCTCGTAGTTCTTACTCTATATCATCCATGAATTCCATATTGTTATAGGATAACTCTTATCCCTGAAAAGACCTTTTAGAACTCTTTTCAGCCCTTGTGATACTTGATCTATCTCGATAGACCTTGAATGAATGTTTACAACCATAAGTATTGCTTTTTACTCCCACTTGCCTTTATGTAACTTACCTTGACCCTTGATCTGATCTAACTCTTTTGATTCAATCAAGCCATCATAACATTATGACACCAATTCTGAGATACTTATCCCTTTTCAGGAACTTAACAGAACTTATCTTGTTTCTTTATACCAATATCCATGATATAAAAGAAAACTTTCTGTCGTTCAATCATTTTGTATTCATAATACAAATCAATGACTATTAAAGTCCAAATTTTGTCATGTACCTTTCTTGAAGAGTATTAACATGACTCATCTTATGATTAAGACAACGTTTTGTTATCTGAACTTCATGTTCCATATTAATACGTCATTATGATGGTTCATACTTGACATGCCTTCTAAAATGATTTCTATCTATATCAACATTTGATATAAGAGAAATCTTTCATGGCTAATCTTTAGGGTTTATCATTCCTCATAACTTTCTCTTGCGTCACAGAACTTTCTAATCAATTGAACTTATTTAGGATAAATCCTAAAAATGTCTTAATCTGGGTTCATCTCATGGCATCAATTTATAATCCTTGATTACAACCATGTTGCCCTTTATCCAATATTTAATGTGGAGATACAATATCATCCAAAAGATCAAGTGTATTGATGTTTGTATGTTACATATGTTTCTTGAAACTCTGAGTTTCATATTTGTCTATTCTACTGCTTTGGTTCAAACATTAGGAAAATAGTTTTGTGGACCTAGATTCCAATCTCGTCCATCAAAAAACCATCGTATTAAGAAGAAGATGACATCCTATTGGTCTTGTTTGGGATTTAAATGAAAGTTCTGTAAATCGAGTGTTCAAGACTACTTCTGATTCACCCAATTCCCTTTAATGGAATTTTAATCCTTTCCTTCTATCATATCTCATATGATCATTTTTGTAGACTGTTATGTTTGATTTATGAAAAGATTTCCAGTGGCAAGTTTGAATGATTCACCATTCTTTCAATTTCCTTTAAAAGCTTTTGTGTATCATACAATACATCTTTAGAAAAGTGTTGATATGTGAATTATTCTTTGAAACTATCTCAAAGTCATAAAAACCCTTTTGTGACTCAGAGTGTGAATGTACATCATTTCAATCTCATTGAATGTGTCTTATCTTTCTGGATAGAACAAAGATCTTTTGAATAGAACAAATGTTCAAACCATGATAAGTGAGATGTTTTTTCATATCCTTGTTCTCATGACATTCTTTACTTAAATAGGAAACTTTTCAAGAAACCTTTCCTTTTATGAATAGGATTCACCGACTTTGAAACTAAAGATCCATTAGTGTGGATTCATTTCATAAGTTAATGTCATCGAGTCGAATCTAGTTCGATTAATGTAATGGTGAACTTTTCAGAAAAAACTTCATATTGATCACATAAGATATTAAACCAAATAATATCCAATCATGCGAAAAAATAAAAGTAAACTGAAAACTTGAAATTGTTCCAAACAATATATATCATCTTTATGATAAAAATGAGAAAACTGAATTTTTTGTGGGTCTTGGTAGGTGCTTCGGATCAATAGATTCATAAGGACGTGACACGTAAACCAAGTGCGTAATCCATAGTAAACGTGTATGTGTATCAAACCACAAATGCAACAGAGAACACAAGCAAGTAAATAAAGCTCTCAGTATATTTCCTTGCTATAACCATTGTTTACAACGCTTGAATCAGAACCCGTACATAATCAAACTAGCAAACAACTATATATAGAAAACATACTGCCACATGCAAACTTGTCAAGTTCACCTGAACTTGCCTTGGCGAACTTGCTAAGTTTGCCAACTTACAATACATAACAAACGATTACATCAAACGATTACAACTCAAAAGACATTACAAAGACACAACTATTACAAGATTTGACTAAGTACAAAATATCTTCAAGCATGTTGTCACAAAGATGTCCCAACAGACTTCCCTTTGACAATAACTCGAAAGATGTTTTCAGTCTTCAGCCTTCTTTCCAATTTGACGGTAATCAGCTCCCGGCATGAACTCCCCGAGTGACACAAACATGGACAACTCTTTTATACTGCAGAGCCTGCATTCTCCATTCACTTGTATAGAGAATCTCCTTCCTGTTCAGCGTCTCTAAGCCTTTGAGCAAAAAGTTGATAAGACTCATTGAATCGTAGATACGAGCAATGATATCTGTGTATTCTTCTCCTCTATCATTGCTTCACATATATTACCATCTACGTACCACCACCTCATGTTGCCAAGAAAATCCTGAGGAGATTTCTTCAATGGAATCTTCTTTAACGACTTGGCGGGCTTGTACTTCATCTTCTTTGATGGCTTCATTGTTACAGGATCAACCATAGATAGATCTGAAACTCTTTTGCCCTTCTGTGGCTTTAGCTTTTCATATTTGCCCGAAGATCCTTTAGTTCTGATAATCTTCCATATTTGCTCAACAATCCCGTCCCCCGATCTGTTTACCAATGGCTTAGAAGCATGACCATTTATCTCACATATAGGCAAGGAACTGGAATATTTCAATTTTGGCTTCAAGTACTGAACTCCATCGGATCTTTTCAAAGCAAAGAGTTTCAACTCCTTATCATAAAACCAGCTCACAATTCTTCCTTCACAGTTATTAGGGTTGACGTACTTAGATTTCAAAATAGGACTAGGCGGAGCCGTTGACTTTTCCTTCCACCACGTATTCTTTATCTTAGTCCATTGCTTCTTTGTCATACCAGTATTTCTATAAAGCTCTTCTGGTTCATCGTGCTTTTCAACTTCTAGTTCTTCATTGATATCCGGCACATCTTGTTCAGTCTCCAAGCTACCTTCAATATCACTAATGGTGTCCAGCAACATGGGAATAAACTCGATGCCGTTGTCAGCCTGGTAAGTCACCTCATTCACATCTTTCCCTATTTCTATCTCCACATTCTCTTCGTCCTCGTCACCCCACATCACATCATCATCAACATCATCATCCAGACTTAATAAACACTCCAGATTTTTGGCGTACTCAGACTCAGAATCCTCAAAGTTTGATTCATCTAAAGCCTCAGTAGCTTCAACACCTTTGACTTTATCTGCTCCTTCACTAGCTGACACTTCCTTAGACTCAGACTGCGACTCCTCCTGAGCTTGTGAATCGGGGTTAACACCAGTGTCTTGATGCTCACCACTACCACCTGCTTCGGGATCCTTGTCTTGATCATCATCGTTAGTTAAATCAACCTGATGACAAGCTTCTTCTTCAGTGCTCTTCTCTGTCTCCTTCTCCCCCTGAGCATCAAGGTGCTAGACCAATTTGAGATACTAATTGTTGCAACTCTAGCAACAGAATATTTTATGCTAATATCTCTTTATGTTGTTTATCAATCATAGCATGTAGGTCAAATTTAGCCTTTGCATTCTCATTAATAAGAGAGATCTGGATGTTATCATTAGCACAAAGCGTGTCAATCTAACCTTGTAATCCAGATACTTGAGCCTCTAACATACCAACACGGGCTTCAAGTGCCTTGATCTGATCATCTTTATCAGTAGTGGTAGATGACGATCCAGGCGGGACATACCTGGCCTTATTTAATGTATCCAAAACGTCCTTCAGATGAGCTTCAGAGATGTGTGGAGTGGATTTCTTAAACTTTGTATGAGCTTTAGGAGTAACAGTTACGTCTTCGTAGTAAGGATCATTCGAGTCATTATCATCCTTATGTCTTTTCTTTGAAGAAGACTCAGGAGGAGGACCCCTTGTCAACTTCCTTCTGGCCATTGTCTTCTTCTGACCACCTCAGTAGCGCAAACCTTGGCCAATTGGGCATAGTGATCAGGCCCAAAGTCTGGCTTCGAATCAGTCGCTTCAGAATCATTCTCTAAGGCTTCGCCCTCATGAACCTCAACATCATGTTCAAGATTCTGTATGTCAACATGAATATCTTCTTGAGCTTCAATATTCGGTTGTGGAATAACTTCTTCAGCTTGAGGCTCTGGGTTTTGAACTTGTTCAACTTGAGGTTCTTGTTGTTGTGGTACTTGTTGTTGAACTTGTGCTTGAACTTATGGAGGAGCTTATTGTTGGACGGTTGGTTGTTCATCTTCTTCATTGGCATGTCTCCAGTTTTCATTGGGAGGAGCCACATAAGCAACATTAATAATATGGCCAAATAATG
Source organism: Smallanthus sonchifolius (assembly GCA_023525975.1). Lineage (NCBI taxonomy): Eukaryota > Viridiplantae > Streptophyta > Magnoliopsida > Asterales > Asteraceae > Smallanthus > Smallanthus sonchifolius. Next base: position 101,516,739 of record CM042019.1, read on the forward strand.
GTGTAGGAACCGGAATCAACGTTGGATCTCTTTGTTTAACTTTCTGACAATTCACGAAGATTCTTTTATGCATCGGGGCAATGTGCAGAATTTGACCCACTGGCGGTAAGTTAAGGATAAGGTTGTTAATAATGATTTGAAGGAACCGCAGGTACATGAGAAACTGTTGGTCTTCTTGTGGAGTTATTTGAGCAACCAATTCTCTGTAGATGTAAAGAGAGAAATTGAATCCCTTGTTCAATGCAAGCGTGACCATTGCCGACTGCCGCCGCCTTTAGCCCATCGGATCCAGCTTTCCTCGGTGAAAGACATTAGATAATAACGTGCATCACCATTGTCTAACTAACACTCCTTTCCTCTCTTGAGAATCATTAGCTTTTCCTCGGTATCCCATCCTTTGAAACCCTCCAGCTATAAGTGTTGATGGTAACATCATCGGGCTAGCTGCTTCATCTCCAAATAATAATGCTTCCCTGATGGTATGAACAGATATATCAATGCCTTAATTGTTCACTCGTGCCCTAATCACGTTCAGTTAAACTTCACAGTCATGTTCAGCAGTGGCTTAAAACTCCTAAATGTATTGGGCACTTATGGCTAGAGATGTATTTTGCCTCGCCTATCCTGTCGATAATCAATTCTACCAAACCCCTGATCCATGCGGTCATACAGTGAAGATAAAGTAAACGGATCCGATGGTGGCTGTCTCCTCGGGTACTGAGGCGCTGGAATCTCCCGTCTCTGAGGCGGTCTCTGTCGGGCTAGAGGATACTGGCCCTGCATAACATCATCAGCCGGATGCCCTACTGGCGGCATAACCTGAGGCCCCTGCCTCGCATCTAACCAAGTAATAGGCTCTCCTAGAGTGAGTATACCCGCAAGCTGAAGATCTCTAACATGAAAATGCCTCGATGGCGAACCCACACGCAGCGTCGCCAAACTATACTTCTGAAATACTCCCAAATTCTCTGCCAACTTTGTAATATAAGGACCCATGTCAAGCGCGGCCCTATGTCCTCCTCTACGTGCTCTATTCAACGACCAAGCCAACACACTCGCTAAATTCATATTCCGTTCTTTCACCAAACACATAAGCAAAAATATATCTATCCAATTTGCCTTATTCTTACCAGAATTCCTACCAACCAGAGTGGTAGAAAAAACCTTCAATACATACCTATAAATAGGATCCCGAACAGACGTAATCTGATTAGTCTTTGCGAACCCCACATCAGCAATAGTACCCCAAAATCTCGCCAACTCATCACTGCCCAAACACAATTCTCTTTGATTCTCATACACACCCCTCAGCCCAGTCACAAACTCAGGAGTCACAACCTCCTCCTTTGTATAGAAACCACTCGCTACAGCAAACTGTGGGATGGACATCTCATGAACCATCCTCCTTAAACTAAACGATACTGCATCATCCTCAGCAAAAGAACCCTCTTTATGCTGAAAAGTCGAATGGAATTCAACAACTAACTCGTCATATTGGGGCCAATGACAATCAACCATAGCTCGCAATCTTGGACCTAGCAACCGCTCAACCCTATCCCGAGCACCAACACTAGCTAACCAATCCCAATCAATGGTCCAATGATCAAGTATCTCAGTACGAATGATTTTTTGTAACTTTGTCCACTCCTTCGTATTGACTTCAAACTGTAAGAGTGGGTGCTCTCTCCTTAGTGGAATACGGGAATAATTCACCTGTTCCTGACCCTCATATCTAATACGTCTGCGCCTAAGGACAGGCACGGGCTGCTGCTGCTCTCTCGCGAAGCCTCTTGGGCGTGGAACTGGCCCTCTTCTTATTTTTCCACCTGCTCCGCTAGAACTACCTTCACCGGACATATCTGCTAAGACAAACATATAGACAAAGCAAGCAGAGACATCAGCTATCACAAACTATTTTTGGTATTTTAAAATTTTAAATTATTTTTTTTTTCATAAAATTGGAACAACCGTATAGCATTCCATTCGCGGCTGAAACCGAAAATAAAGTGAAAAATAACAATCGGGTTATCGTTTATAAAAGCATAAGTTATAAACAACCTCGCCCGAATGGAGATTGAGTACGGGCGAAGTGTTTTGTACCTGTACGTGCATATAAGTAAACCCAAGACCCAAAAACTACTAAAATTAAAACGACTCCAAACACAAGACTCAATGTACACTCAAAAACTTGATGTTCTAAAAGTAATCTAGTAAAAATAAACTAAATTATCCTAGACCTAGACACTAAGTAATACTCTAGACTCTCTTAAACTACACTACTACTAACCGGCAAGTGAACCGATCGACTCTAGTAAAGCTAAGTAAGTCCGAATATCGAACCCACGAGACTCTATTAAATTACGCTAACGACTCTATCTAGACCTAGACTGACACGGACACGACACTAACCATTTTTATTGTTTGAGGGGGGGGGGGGGTTTACTAAAAATCCTAAAATTGAAATTAAAGTTAATTAAGCTAAAGTACGAAATAGAATAAGGTTGAATTCAGTAGAAATGAATGACTACCTAGACTAGAATCCGGATTGATTTAGGAATGGATTTTCTAATGGTATTAAAGTGCTATGGAACCAGGATCTTTGTGTACTAAGCCCTAAGAAATCTCAGCTAAGACCTCCCGACCCTTCTCAGGAAGAAACCTAGGAGACTCTACAAAGCCATTATGAACACCGGCTGTTAGACTTCCTTTCAGTCCTCTAACGTCTCTAAAAGTGCCCTAACATGACAACCTACCTCTCAGCACGGAAGTCTAAGGCAACTATGGGTTCTAACTTGGTTTAATAGACACAAGAATGACTAGGGAACTAAGACCGGCTTCTCTCAAAACCTACCTTAGCTATATGTTAAACCGTGACCTTCTAACAAACTTGAGCCTCTCAGCGACAAGTTAAGCAGAAAACCTAGTTCTAATTGTATTTTAATTACTGTTTTTAAGGCTAGTGGCCAATTTACCCAAAGATTTCTGAACCCGCAAAGACTCGATAATCAACACAAACCCATTACATGAAAGACATTCACCAAAGTTTGTGTAAAACAGTAAACAATCAACAATCAAAGCTAGATACGCATATGCACCAAATTAGAAGTTCCAAAGTTTATTACTTTTTTGAGATTAATCCATAAACACAATAAAGTCCATAAAAATCCAACCTTTATTCAATCTTTCATCTAATCTAGGTAGTTCAAGAGTTTTAGCCAAGCATCATGGTAATAAAAATCAAAGCACAATGTTTAACAAAGGAATTCATAATTAAAAGAATGAAAACACAAGAATAAGGAAAACCGGATGATAAAACCCGAATGTTCATCTTTCCTAAGCTTCCGTCTTCAACCGAGTGATTCCCGTGAGTTAGAATACTTCAAAAATCCTAGAACTTGCTGCAAAATTCGCCCTCAAGAAACCCTATTCGTAACTAGGTTAATTTTTTTTTCTTTAAGATGTTTATATATGATTTTCAGCAACAATTATGCAGTAGCAACATCCTGGGCCGAATAATACCCCCGTCGCGTCGCGCGACAGGAATCCCACCTAGGCGTCGCGTGGCGCGGCGCCTTCACTTCCGGGCATTACAATTCCAAGGCTACGCGTTGCGCGTATCCTCCCTCCTCAGGGGTGTCGCGTGGCGCGTAAACCTGTTTCTGCCAGATTTTCTCTTTTTTTTCGTTCCCGTTCAGCTCCAACTCGACCCGATTCCAACTGTTAACTCTTTTCAGCATATTTTGACTGTTTTTCGCTCCTTTCAGCAACCGGGACCTGCACAAACACAAACTATCAAAAGGAACTAATCTAACTACGAAAACGCAACGAAATTATACGAAAATTATACAAACTCTAAACGATAAATAGATCTATTTTGCAATACATCAAATATCCCCACACTTACTCTTTTTTCGTCCCCGAAAAAGAATTATGCAAACGGAATCAGAGACGGATAGATATTCGGGCCAAAAGCTATTTTACTTATTAGAGTCAAAACTTGTGTTAGCCGCGATTGCAAATATACTTATCCCTTTAAACCCAAGTCCGGTTCCAGGCCCTTATCATGCAATTTTAGTTCAAGTGCGGTCAATCTACATAGGGTCTCACATTAGAAGCCACAGCCCACCTAATCCCACCTCAATCTTATAGAACAAAAGAAACAATCACTGGACCACTTCCTAACCGTTTTATACCAAAATCAAGAGAATTTGAAATCAATTTTTTTTATTTATTTATTTATTTTTTCTTTTAGCTTAGACCTTGCTTCACCTAACCCAGAGGCTGTCTCAATCAGAGTCATCATCCCCGAGAGTGACAACGTGAGCGTCGATAATTTTGCAATTTTGTTTCGACACATCCAGAGGCATTCTAAGTCAGAGTCACCATCCCCGACGAAGATTACGTAGTCCTGCGCTACTTTTCTTAGTTTCTAGCTCATTTATTCTATTTTTAATGATTAGATATTCTAACAATTTTAGCTTATAACGGCATTTCTTATACTATTATTGGTGGTTTCAATTTCTCATTTTTCCTAGATGAGAATCCACTAGTAGACCGACAATTAAGGTATATTTAGATCAAAGGAACCTAAAACCGAACCGAGCCTATTCACATATCCCAAACTAGACACAAGCTCGACTATATTAATCTATATTATCATTATTTGAACCCGAACAAAAACCCCTCTTTTCTATCATTTTCCGTTTTATTTTGCAAACTTCTTTATTCAAAAGACATTTTCAAATTTTTAATTTATTTTTTTTTATTTTTATTTTTAATTTTTATGAATCAACTTAAACTACTTAACTAACACTATGACTCAAGTGTCCCATCCTCACACTTGAATATTGCATTGTTCCTAATGCAAAGATGGAAACACAACCTAGACTAAATAAACTACCACTAAAATTTAAATAAATAAAATATACAAAATATACAAGTGGAAACGACTTAGCTGAATATGTGAGACTGTCAATGTGCCAGTCAATTCCACATACGCCCTCCAATCTAAAACGCGCTCAGCAAACTGTTCCTAAATCGTACACGCGAACGGAAGCGGCACAAACACATCATACCTATCAAATAAAAATACAGACCAAACGAAATACGATAGATAATAAGTGTTTCAAAGTTCACCATCACAAACCAACCAATTTAAAAGTATTTAAAATATGGGGGACAGACGGGATAAGATAAAACAGCATAAAAAGAAAAATAAAGTATAAAAAGATACTCCTTCACACTCCATCTGCTATCATCACCACACTAATCCTCATCCTCACTCTCTTCATCATCACCTTGACCATAAACCTGAAACTCTGGTGTAGGATCCACACATCGATAATGTCCAGAACCAGAACCACCCTGCTGACTAGAACCACCTGCACCACTCGGATCATAATACCCCGGCATCGGAAACTGAACCGGGTCGACAAACGGCTGGAAAAAATCAGGCACATCGATACTCATCCGACTCATCATATACCTGAGTGCTCCATCCTGCCTATCCTGCCGATAATCGATTCTACTAAACCCCTGATCCATGCGGTCATACAGTGAAGATAAGGTAAGCGGATCCGGTGGTGGCTGTCTCCTCGGGTACTGAGGCGCTGGAATCTCCCGTCTCTGAGGCGGTCTCTGTCGGGCTTGAGGATACATGCCCTGCATAACATCATCAGCCGGATGCCCTACTGGCGGCATAACCTGAGGCCCCTACCTCGCATCTAACCAAGTAATAGGCTCTCCTAGAGTGAGTATACCCGCAAGCTGAAGATCTCTAACCTGAAAATGCCTCGATGGCGCACCCACACGCAGCGTCGCCAAACTATACTTCTGAAATACTCCCAAATTCTCTGCCAACTTTGTAATATAAGGACCCATGTCAAGCGCGGCCCTATGTCCTCCTCTACGTGCTCTATTCAACGACCAAGCCAACACACTCGCTAAATTCATATTCCGTTCTTCCACCAAACACATAAGCAAAAATATATCTATCCAATTTGCCTTATTCTTACCAGAATTCCTACAAAACCAGAGTGGTAGAAAAAACCTTCAATACATACCTATAAATAGGATCCCGAACAGACGTAATCAGATTAGTCTTTGCGAACCCCACATCAGCAATAGTACCCCAAAATCTCGCCAACTCATCACTGCCCAACACAATTCTCTTTGATTCACATACACACCCCTCAGCCCAGTCACAAACTCAGGAGTCACTACCTCCTCCTCTGTATAGAAACCACTCGCTACAGCAAACTGTGGGATGGACATCTCATGAACCATCCTCCCTAAATTAAACGATACTGCATCATCCTCAGCAAAAGAACCCTCTTTATGCTGAAAAGTCAAATGGAATTCAACAACTAACTCGTCATATTGGGGCCAATGACAATCAACCATAGCTCGCAATCTTGGACCTAGCAACCGCTCAACCCTATCCCGAGCACCCACACTAGCTAACCAATCCCAATCAATGGTCCAATGCTCAAGTATCTCAGTAGGAACGAATTTTTGTAACTTTGTCCACTCCTTCGTATTGACTTCAAACTGTAAGAGTGGGTGCTCTCTCCTTAGTGGAATACGAGCATAATTCACCCGTTCCTGACCCTCATATCTAATACGTCTGCGCCTAAGGACAGGCACGGGCTGCTGCTGCTCTCTCGCGACGCCTCTTGGGCGTGGAACTGGCCCTCTTCTTCTTTTTCCACCTGCTCCGCTAGAACTACCTTTACCTGACATATCTGCTAAGACAAACATATAGACAAAGCAAGCAGAGACATCAGCTATCACAAACTATTTTTGGTATTTTAAAATTTTAAATTATTTTTTTTTTCATAAAATTGGAACAACCGTATAGCATTCCATTCGCGGCTGAAACCGAAAATAAAGTGAAAAATAACAATCGGGTTATCGTTTACAAAAGCATAAGTTATAAACAACCTCGCCCGAATGGAGATTGAGTACACGCGAAGTGTTTTGTACCTATACGTGCATATTAGTAAACCCAAGACCCAAAAACTACTAAAATTAAAACGACTCCAAACACAAGACTCGATGTACACTACCCCCTCTCGACACTTTAATTGTCCCAATTAAGAGCCAAGTGCCTACCAAACCGAACATTGAGTCCAAACTTGCGTAAAGAAATATCCTTTAGTGATAAAATCTGAATTTAAGTCGAAAAAAAATCCCGCCTAGTAAAAGGAGGTTTTAACCGGTTAAACTCGCAAAGCAAGTTCGGATTTTTCATGGCAATGTCATATAGCAAATCAGTTCAATGGCAATAACATACTCAAACCATGCCTCCCGTAACCAGAAAACACTAACATTCGGCTAACCCATGACATAGAACCAACCCGACAGGAACCGACACCTAAAATAAGCAAAACTAGACTCATACCTAGCTAATAAACGACTACTATACAGAAAATTACAAGAAAACATACCGGATTCGTGAAGAACAAGCTAAAAAATTCAACTTTTTAAGTGGAGAAGGTTGGTCCCGTGTTTGGTGGATTTAGCGGCTAATCGGGTGAAACTGACGGTTAAAATGGATGGGGAAGTGAAATGGGTGATGTGGGTGTAATTTGGGAGTAAAATGGTGAAGAATGGAGGTGGTTATGGCTGAAACGGGTGGTTCACGGTTGGGGATTCGCGAGTTAGGGTTTGGAGAGGTTTTGGGGAAAAAGCTGAAGCAATAGGTTATAATGTGGGAATAGGGGCCTTCGCGTAGCGCGTAGCACGAATGGAGGTAGCGTCGCGCATCGCGGCGCATTCTTGAATCACGGCTCTGAAATGGGGTACTACGCGTAGCGCGTAGTACCTTGTGATTATGGGTCGCGCGACGCGAACACCAGTTTTTCACAGAAAGTTTCGATATTTTGAGGCTCTCATGCCTTAGAAATTTTTGCACTATACCCAAACCTCCCAAAAACCAATCCCAAATATTTTCTAACACTGGGAATTACCTGGAACTCTGTTCTCGCCAATCCTTCCACATCCTAGGTAATGAAATCCTGCAAATGACTCGAAACACAAAAACAACAACCGAAACTCTACCAAAAACTACGTTAGCTACGAAAGATAATAAAAATAAAATAAAATACAACCGGTACAAACTCTACATTTGAGGTTTCCCTCAAAACACTAATCGGTGACGGTAGGTGGGTCCTCAAGAGGAATTTCTTCCTCCTCGGTGGTGTCGATGGGACCTCCTAAGTAATGTTTCAAGCGATGTCCGTTTACCTTCCATGAACCTCCGTCAACTTCGTCATACAACTCAATGGTACCGTATGGAAACACCTCCTTTACCACATACGGTCCGGTCCATCTAGATTTCAACTTTCCGGCTATCAATTTCAATCTCGAATTGAACAAAAGCACTTTATCACCTACTTGAAACTCCTTCAACCGTCGCAACCTCCTATCATGCAATGTCTTCGTCTTCTCTTTTATACTCCAAGATCGTTCGTAGGCGGTATCTCTAAGAGCCTCTAACTCATGGATTTGAAAGAATCTCCTCTTAGCGGCTTCGGTAAGGTCAAAGTTGACGGTTTTTAGAGCCCAAAGCGCTCGGTGCTCTAGTTCTACCAGAAGATGGCACGCTTTTCCATACACAATCATGAAGGCGTGGTTCCTAACGGTGTTTTGTAGGCGGTGTGGAAAGCCCACAATGCATCATCTAGCTTTTCCGACCAATCCTTCCTACTTTTTCCTACCGTTTTCTCAAAATCCTCTTCACCCCTCGGTTTGCATTCTCTACTTGGCCACTAGTTTGCGGGTGGTATGCGGTAGAAAGACGGTGAGTGACCCCGTAGCGTGCTAATGCCTTCTCCATGACGGAATTGCAAAAGTGCGTACCACAGTCACTTATGATGGCCTTAGGAACACCGAAGCATGTGAATAGCTTCTTGAGGAATCTCACCACCACTCGGGCATTATTAGTAGGCAAAGCTTGAGCTTCCACCCACTTAGAGACATAGTCAATAGCCACGAGGATGTACCTATTCCCGCTTGAAGAGGGGAAAGGTCCCATGAAATCAATACCCCAAACGTCGAAGATTTCAAGAACTTGAATGGGATTTTGAGGCATTTCATCCTTGGATGAGATGTTGCCGGTACGTTGGCAACGGTCACATGTACTAACGAACTCTACGACATCTTGAATTACCGAGGGCCAATAAAAACCAGTATCAAAAACCTTTTGTGCGGTGACATTCGGCCCATGATGGCCTCCCGTTAAACCCTCATGCACATGTCTAAGGATATCCAACCCTTCCTCTTTCGAAACACACCTCCTAAGTACTCGATCACCACCTATCCTAAAGAGGTACGGATCATCCCATATGTATTTCCTAGCATCCCTAAGAAACTTCTTTTTCTGTTGGTGGGACATACCCTTCACAATGTCCCCGTTTGCTAAGTCCGAAAACCATGGCAAACCCTCTAACTCGGCTCGAACGAAATCTATGGATTCGTGAGGGAATTTGTCTCCTATGGCATCCTTACGAATTTCCTCTCTCTTAGGGTCCTCTAAACGTGACAAGTGGTCGGCGGCTACGTTCTCCGCTCCCTTTTTATCCTTAGTTTCGATGTCGAACTCAGAGAGCAAAAGAATCCATCTAATGAGGCGTGGTTTGGCGTCTTTATTTTGGAAGAGAAAACGCAAGGCGGAATGGTCGGTGAAAACTATGGTTTTGGAGAGCACGAGATATTGGCGGAACTTATCAAACGCGAATACTACGGCTAAGAGTTCCTTTTCCGTGGTGGTATAGTTCTCTTGAGCGTCATTTAGAGTTTTTGCTCGCGTAGTAGATCGGATGAAAGTGTTTCTCGATTCGTTGGCCCAATACCGCACCTACGGCATAGTCACTCGCATCGCACATTAGCTCAAAGGGCAAGCTCCAATTGGGCGAAACAGGGATGGGGGCACTAATGAGTTTTTCCTTCAAAAAGTTGAAGGCTTTGATGCATTCCTCGTCAAAGACGAAAGGTACATCCTTTTCAAGGAGTCGGGTCATGGGGCGTGTGATCTTAGAAAAATACTTAATGAAATGCCTATAGAAGCCCGCATGACCAAGGAAGCTTCGAACGGACTTGACACTAGTGGGTGGAGGCAATCTACTTATGGTATCTATCTTGGCTCTATCCACCTCTATCCCCTCTCGCGACACTTTATGACCTAAGACGATCCCCTCCGTCACCATAAAGTGACACTTCTCCCAATTAAGCATAAGGTTGGTCTATATACATCTCTTAAGCATCCTATCAAGATTAAGGAGACACTGATCAAAGGAGGTACCATAAACCGAGAAGTCATCCATGAAGACCTCCATAGAAGTCTCAAGCATGTCTTGGAATATAGCAACCATGCATCTTTGGAATGTAGCCGGAGCGTTGCATAACCCGAAAGGCATGCGGCGATACGCATAAGTGCCATAGGGGCATGTGAACGTCGTTTTATCATGATCCTCCGGTGCGATGGGGATCTGAAAATAACCCGAAAATCCATCGAGAAAACAGTAAAACTATTGACCTGCTAGACGCTCCAACATTTGGTCAATGAACGGCAAAGGGAAATGGTCTTTCCGGGTGGCGTCATTCAACTTGCGATAGTCGATGCACACACGCCAACCGGTAACAGTACGAGACGGGATTAGTTCGTTCTTTTCATTCATGATCACCATCATCCCACCTTTCTTTGGGACAACTTGGGTTAGACTAACCCACAGTGAGTCGGAAATGGGGTAGATCACCACGGCATCTAACAACTTAAGCACTTCCTTCTTAACAACCTCTTGCATGTTCGGATTAAGGCGCCGTTGAGGTTGCACCACCGGCTTATATTCATCTTCCATGAGTATCCGGTGGGTACAATAGGCGGGGCTTATGCCCTTTATGTCCGAAAGTCGCCATGCAATGGCCTCCCTATTCTCTCTCAACACCTCTAGTAACCTACCCTTTTCCCCCTCCTCTAACTTAGATGAAATAATGACGGGCAAATCTGACCCCTCACCAAGGAAAGCATACTCTAAGTGGGATGGTAAGACTTTAAGCTCTAATGGGGCGATTTTCTCTATGGGTGTATTCTCACTGTCGCGTTTCATCTCACTCAACTCTAACACTTCGGGAACATACTCTCCCTCTCCTTCCTCTATCTCAATCACAAATTCCTCCACTAGATCGGCTCCACTAATATAATCAAAACAATGGTCTACGCATGATAAGAAGGATTCTATGAAATAGACCGAATGACAAGGACTACTATGATTGTCGGAGCCGCTAGGGTGCTCCATGGAAAGTGTTACCTCAAAAGTGACTCTCTCCTCACCGATGTGGAGTGTAATCTTACCGTCAAAGACATCAATGATGGCCTTTGTGGTGCGCAAGAATGGGCGTCCTAGAATGATAGGAACTCTCTCATCAGCTTCCATATCAAGAATGACAAAGTCTACGGGAAAGACGAACTTGTCGACTTTAACTAAAAGGTTTTCGACTATGCCACGCGGGTATTTCACTGATCTATCGGCTAAGGACAACGACATGCGAGTAGGGGACAACTCTCCTAGGCCTAACCTCTCGTACATGGAATATGGCATGAGGTTTATACTCGCTCCTAGATCGGCTAAGGCCCTATACTCGGTATCACTCCCGAACAAGCATGGAATGGTGAAAAGGCCCGGATCCGTCAATTTTTCCGGGACCTTGTTCAAGATTACGGCGGAACACCCCCCACTAAGAGGGATGTTAGAGACCTCTCCTAACATATCCTTACGCTTTAGAAGGTCGTTTAGGAATTTGGCGTATTTAGGCATGGATTGAAGGGCTTCTATGAACGGAAGATTGATCCTAAGTTGCTTGAAGATCTCTAAGAATTTCCCGTACTCTTTGGAGTAAGTTTTGTTTTTAAGACGGGATGGGTATGGGGCACGGGAAAGATCAGGAACGGGTGATGGAACGACTTGTTTGGGTTGTTTCTGTGCACTACTCTCGACTTGAGGCTCCTCGGTGTGTGCGGTACTTGCTGGGTTTAACCTAGATTGCACTTTACCGGGAGTCTCCATCTCAATCTCCTCATCTACGGGTTCCTCATCCTCTACCTCTACACTCTCGGGTATCACTACCTCTCCTAAGGTCCTACCACTACGGGTCGAGATTGCCTTCAATTGGCCGGACGGGTTCGGCTTTGTGTTGCCCGAAAATTGACCGGGAGGTCGTTCTTGCAGCTGGAGTGCAATGTCCCCGACCTTCCTTTGAAGGTCCAAGAAATTAGAATGGTTATTCTTGAGGTAGGTAGCATGTTCTTCTAAGGTTCGTTGGGTGGACTGGTCCTTAACTAGAATTTGGGATAACATAGCTTTAATCTCGTCTAGACCACTACCCAAATCTTGATTTGTTGAACCCTGATTATTTGACCCCCCACTATTGAACTGACCTCCTGTATTTGAACCTGACCCTGAACTACTAAACTGACCCTGCTGATTCGAACCCCCACTTGAATAGAAACCTGGCCCTCTGGTTTGATACTGGCCTGATGGGAAACCAGGGGGATTACCGGAAGAGCGGAAATTTTTATTACTACGCCAGTTAGAGTTATTATTAAATGGGTTAGTGGGACCTCGGTTTTGACCTGCGATGTACTCGACCTGTTCTAGGGTAAGTGTTGGACAATCTACGGTATCATGACCTCCCCTACAAACCTCACACCTATCGACCTTTTTCTTAATTTCTAATAACTCTTTGGTGATATAATCAAGTTGAGATGCTACCTTTGAATCCGAGCCAACTTGGTTTACTCCTCGAGCGGTTGAGGAAGTACTAGTAACAGGAATGGAAGTCCTGCTGGTAGCACAATGATCGATATCAGCATGAGCAAAACTCTCAAAGAGATCATTACAGTCGGCCACCGATTTCTTACCCATGAGATGGCCTCCTGCAGAGGTGTCGAATCGGGCCTTACACTCGGGGGTGAGACCATTGTAGAATTTCTCTACGAGTGCCCAATCAGACAACCCGTGCTGGGAATAGCGTGAGAGTAGGGTTTGAAACCTCTCCCAAGCTAAGTGATAAGGTTCGTCAGACTCCATCCGGAACGAATGGATCTGATCACGAAGGCGAGATGCCTTAGCAGGTGGAAAATACTTAGCTAGGAAGGCATCCCTAAGTCCAGCCCATGTGGTAAAAGTACCTGCCGGCTGCGAATCAAGCCAAGTGGCTGCGCGGCCAGCAAGTGAAAACGGGAAGACTTGGAGATAGCGGGCATCAAGGTTAACACCTTCGATGCCGAAGGTGTTGCAAAGGCGGGTGAGACGGTTGTTGTGGGCGGGCGCATCCTCGTCGTCACGACCGTGAAAGTGACAAGAGTTGTTAATGGCGGTCATGATGTAGGACGGGATTTGCCAAGACTTGTCATTGGTGATTTGGGGAAGGGTGACGGGTGAATTCGCGGTATAACCTGCGGTGGAGCGTTGGTGGACAGTTTGGTTATTGGCCATTTGGAAATAGGGTGGCGGAGTCGGAGGACGGGAAGTAGGTGGGGAGCTATGGGGTGAAGACCTCGGTGTGAAGTCAAAGCTTGGTGGTAATGATTGGGATGTAGAGTCAGAAAATGCGAAAGATGAAGATGAAGGAGTACTAACCTTTAGAGAAAAAGACGAGAAGGAGGACTTGTCCGTAGGCTGCTTCGACGGAGGTCCTTGCGAACGCGTACGGGGCATCCACTGAAAAACCGGAAAACAAACAAGTAAGTAGACTAAAAAACTAGACTCAACAAAAACAAAAATATAAAACAACTACGACTAAGTTGACTCCTATGACTCAAATACAATTAGCACGTATAAGATATCAAATAAGTCCAAATAAAGTAATTAACGCAATTGCCAAGAGTCCCCGGCAACGGCTCCAAAAACTTGATGTTCTAAAAGTAATCTAGTAAAAATAAACTAAATTATCCTAGACCTAGACACTAAGTAATACTCTAGACTCTCTTAAACTACACTACTACTAACCGGAAAGTGAACCGATCGACTCTAGTAAAGCTAAGTAAGTCCGATTATCGAACCCACGAGACTCTATTAAATTACGCTAACGACTCTATCTAGACCTAGACTGACACGGACACGACACTAACCATTTTTATTGTTTGAGGGGGGGGGGGGTTTACTAAAGATCCTAAAATTGAAATTAAAGTTAATTAAGCTAAAGTACGAAATAGAATAAGGTTGAATTCAGTAGAAATGAATGACTACCTAGACTAGAATCCGGATTGATTTAGGAATGGATTTTCTAATGGTATTAAAGTGCTATGGAATCAGGATCTTTGTGTACTAAGCCCTAAGAAATCTCAGCTAAGACCTCCCGACCCTTCTCAGGAAGAAACCTAGGAGGCTCTACAAAGCCGTTATGAACACCGGCTGCTAGACTTCCTTTCAGTCCTCTAACGTCTCTAAAAGTGCCCTAACATGACAACCTACCTCTCAGCACGGAAGTCTAAGGCAACTATGGGTTCTAACTTGGTTTAATAGACACAAGAATGACTAGGGAACTAAGACCGGCTTCTCTCAAAACCTACCTTAGCTATATGTTAAACCGTGACCTTCTAACAAACTTGAGCCTCTCAGCGACAAGTTAAGCAGAAAACCTAGTTCTAATTGTATTTTAATTACTGTTTTTAAGGCTAGTGGGCAATTTACCCAAAGATTTCTGAACCCGCAAAGACTCGATAATCAACACAAACCCATTACATGAAAGACATTCACCAAAGTTTGTGTAAAACAGTAAACAATCAACAATCAAAGCTAGATACGCATATGCACCAAATTAGAAGTTCCAAAGTTTATTACTTTTTTGAGATTAATCCATAAACACAATAAAGTCCATAAAAATCCAAACTTTATTCAATCTTTCATCTAATCTAGGTAGTTCAAGAGTTTTAGCCAAGCATCATGGTAATAAAAATCAAAGCACAATGTTTAACAAAGGAATTCATAATTAAAAGAATGAAAACACAAGAATAAGGAAAACCGGATGATAAAACCCGAATGTTCTTCTTTCCTAAGCTTCCGTCTTCAACCGAGTGATTCCCGTGAGTTAGAATACTTCAAAAATCCCACAACTTGCTGCAAAATTCGCCCTCAAGAAACCCTATTCGTAACTAGGTTAAACTTTTTTTCTTTAAGATGTTTATATATGATTTTCAGCAACAATTCTGCAGCAGCAACATCCTGGGCCGAATAACACCCCCGTCGCGTCGCGCGACAGGAATCCCACCTAGGCGTCGCGTGGCGCGGCGCCTTCACTTCCGGGCATTACAATTCCAAGGCTACGCGTTGCGCGTATCCTCCCTCCTCAAGGGTGTCGCGTGGCGCGTAAACCTGTTTCTGCCAGATTTTCTCTTTTTTTTCGTTCCCGTTTAGCTCCAACTCGACCCGATTCCAACCGTTAACTCTTTTCTGTATATTTTGACTGTTTTTTGCTCCTTTCAGCAACCGGGACCTGCACAAACACAAACTATCAAAAGGAACTAATCTAACTACGAAAATGCAACGAAATTATACGAAAATTATACAAACTCTAAATGATAAATAGATGTATTTTGCAATACATCAGCTAGTGATGCAGATATAGCATGATGTATGCTGGATCGGTTCAGAAAGTTGATAATTTCTTCATAATTCACGGCTTCAGATAACGCCGCATTCAACAATGCAACTTGGTTATGCTTAGCCTCGAAACGACGATCCATTATCTACAAAACAACAACATAAGAAACAACACAAAACGTGATTAGTCAGCACGATAATAAGCAAAACAAAACGATAAAGTTAAAAAATCAGAAATTTTTTTCGAGAAAACTCTTAAGTATAGAACACTACTGCTCCCTAAGGAAAACTTAACAAATATGTTCACTTAGATAAGTTCGCTAAGACCATAAACAGGCGAAAATAACAAACTCGCTTAGAAAAGTTCGCCTATTCAATTTTCAAAAACTAATTTTCAATTCAGATACATTTTAACACGATTCAAAGCATTCACAAGCAACGCAAACCACCGATGAACATCTTTCCAAGGTCAATTTCAAGTTTTAACGGTTCAACAAGTCACTGTTATGAGTTTTATGTCCGAAACCCTAAGTCCAATATGAAAACAGAGAATTAGAACATGAAATCAGTTGTAATCACTCACCAATCAATCATAAATAAGTCTACATTCAAATAGAATGATAATAACATTCCTTAATCAACAGAAACAGATCAAATTCTTGAAATCAGACAAGTTCGCTAAGATTCAGTAAGTTCGCTTCACAAGTTCGCTTAAACACAAGTTCGCGCAAATGAGGATGAGTCAAAACAAGTCAACTCTGTGATATTTATACTCAACCAACAAGTTCGCCAACCCCAGTGAACTTAACAAGTTCGCTAGACCCCAAATGCCCTAGAAAAATTCCAAGCTTTCCGACAATTCCTCAACTTCCAACATTTTAGAAATAAAATACCCATGTATTTTGAAAATAAATTCTCATGGAAGTCTAGAAATAAAATCTTTTTTGTATTTTTCAAATAAACGAACTAAACTGAAACGAAAATAATTTTGGATTTTCGAACTTTATATTAAAACACACCGAAAATCTTTTTGACATTTTGAGACACAGTAAAGTAAAGAAAAAGTAATTTTTTTTTTTGGATTTTCTCTGTACAAACTGAAATGAAATAAATGTAAACTACGAAATCACATCTTTTTGTCGAACGTCACGAGTAAGAAGATCATATCAGTATATATGATATATCAAACATACATTTTGGATACATATCCCTATCAAGTCTAATGCTATCCTATGACATTCATTCAAGCATCGAACAATCAAACAAGTATCTTTTCAAGACTATCAAACAACATGTAATGATATGCGATAAACTTCAAAGAAAATAGAATTAGGTCATGACACACTACTTATTCAATTTCAAATTTGCAATACACAACATGTCAATTTAAGTTGTCAATATTATAATATTTGAAACTACAATCATCTTTGTCCCACGTTCTTGTGAGTTAAGGTACCAACTAGTATGAAAAACAACGTGTACCCCACGATTATGCCAACATAAAATAAATGCACTTATCTCAAGACATATAAGATTTTCCCAAGGATTATCCTAATATCCAGAATGAGAGACATCATTTAGCAGAGGAAAAATCAAGCAGAATCCATAAGGATTATCAAGAATCATTTTGATTCAGAATCGATTGATTCATTGTCTTGGCTTTGATATATATCTCAGTGAGAATCAAGATGATTTAGGGTAATCGATATGGAATCAGATGATTGATTCAAAGGGGAAAGCATATGCTTGATTGATGTTGTCAAAGACATATCTTAGTTCAACTTCAATCGCATGTTGTACGGGACAAGGTCTATGAAGCGAACCGAATAAATTGTGTTAAAGACATAACCCGAAACTGGTCTCATAGGATATTACTAGACAAAATCTTACATTCCTTATCTGATAGTGATCTTTCAAACGCACACACCCGTCATAATATGAGTTCAGATCACAGTTGTCACATAAGTCATAATGTTTTCACACTACTAATGGTCCAAAAATGCTTCTAGCCACCTAACAATTCAAATTACATGCAGTTATTCAAATTAAAGCAATTTCATGATATTTTCAAACACAAGTAGTCATGACGCAATCATTTCCCATTCATGCAGTGTAAGAAGTTTAGATCAGAACACATATATTAGATAAATTGAATTACATAAACTACTAAAAGGTCAGACTATGGTCATGTGTGTAAGATAATTAACTGATGTACTATCATTTCTTCTCTAACTTCAAATGACGTCGATTTTATCTTTTTCACATTTCTTTGGATTTTTAATAAATAACTTTTTGAACTAAATGAAAAAAATGAAAAAACAGTAAAAAATAAAGCTAAAATATTAACAGAAAGAAATAAAAAAAAAACAAGAGAAAAACTTCCATGAAAATATTTTGAAAATAATTTTACACGGGATTTATCATGCCAACCATTTTGATTAAAAATTCAAATTTGGATCGATCAAATACTTTTGTAAAGAGGCAGCAAGATTATATTCAGTGTCCATTTTAACCAGTTGTATCAATTTTTTTTCAACACAATCCCGTATGAAGTGGTGTCAAATCTCAATATGTGTGGTCTTATTGTGTTTCACGGGATTGTTTGTAATCGACCTAGTAGCATTATTATCAATGAACATAGGAGTGCACGTGTAATTCAAACCGTAGTCCCGAAGTTCTTGTTGTATCCACAAGATTTGGGAACATCAACTTGAAGCAATAATGTATTCTGCCTCGCATGTAGAGATGGACACTGTGGTTTGTTTCTTAGACTGCCACGAGACTAGACGATTTCCTAGAATCTGGCAGCCTATTGAAGTCGATTTCCTGTCTAGACAACAACCGTCAAATTCAGAATCTGTATATGTAATAAATTTAAAGTTAGATTTATGAGGAAACCATAAACCAAACTTCGGTTTCCCTTTCAGATACCGAAAGATCCGCTTCACTGCAATCAGATGTGGCTCCTTTGGGCGCGATTGAATTCTTGAGCACAAACACACAGCAAACATAATATCCGGTCTCGAAGCGGTGAGATACATCAGTGACCCAATTATTACTCTATATAACCGCCTGTCAACATCTTTTCCTTCCTGATTGGGATTCAACTTGTGGTTAACAGGAATCGAAGTGTCATAAGGCGAACTGTCTTCCATCTTGAATCGGCTCAAAATGTCTTTGACATATTTCGTCTGATGAATGAAAAAGCCATCTTCCTTCTGATTGACTTGAAGTCCCAAGAAGAACGATAACTCCCCCATCACACTCATCTCAAACTTGGATTTCATCATCGCCTCAAATTCTTTACAAAGGTTCTCGTTCATAGACCCGAAAATAATGTCGTCAGCGTATATTTGCACTAACAGGTAATCTCCCCCTGCTTTTCTGATGAATAAATTGTTGTCGATCTGTCAATGCTCGAAACCGTTATCTAATAGGTGTTGAGACAACGTCTTGTACAAGGCCCTCAGTGCCTGATAAAGATCGTATAATGCTTTATCTAGTTTAAACACTCATTGAGGATACTTCGGATCTTCAAAGCTCGGAGGTTGACATACAAACACCTCTTCCCTCACTTTACCATAGAGAAAAAACACACTTCACATCCAGCTGAAAAAACTTGAAGCCTTTGAAAGAAGCGAACGCTAAAAACAAGCGAATCACCTCCAACTGTGCAACTGGTGCATAGACTTCAGTGTAGTTAATTCCCTCTTGCTGGTTAAAACCTTGAACGACTAATCTTGCTTTGTTCCTCGTAATCACACCTCGATCATCCTTCTTACATTTAAAAACCCACTTTGTGCCAACGAGGTAAGCGCCTTGAGGTAAATCAATCGGGTCCCACACATGTAGCTTGTCGAACTGAGCCAATTCTTCTTGCATAGCCTTAATCTAGCTATTGTCTTGCAACACCATTCCAACGTTTGTCGGTTCAACCTAGGAAATGAAACAAGAATACAAACAATCGTCAATAATGCCAGTGTTTCTAATACTAGTATACAAACAAGTGTTCTCAGAAATAGAATGATTTTGGACTCCATCATTCAAGTTCCCGATGATATTCTCAATTGGATGAACTATGTGAATCCTGGTTAGTGGAATATCAGCAACTGGAGTCACAACATCAAGATTAGTGGGTATCTCCCCCACAGGCTGAGTAGACAAAGACGGATCATCAATAATATTCTGAGGATCACTGTTTGAGTCGTGGAATATAATTTCTTCATCTTCACTCTCAGATTCATCATGTGTTCCCGAAGTAGATACAACATTCGGGCCAGGTGTTGGTAAGGATAGTGAAACCATAGATCTTGGTGTAAAACTTGAAACATGGTCACCACTACATCTTTGGTATAACATCTCAGCTTCTTTAGTAGATACATCTGGGAGAATGTTGAAAGACTTGAGAAGAGCATCATAATCAAAACCCCATGCTGGTCCTTTGGCAGTCCGAGGAATACTATGATTGCCGCAATCAATATGAAACCATTCCTTAACTTGTCTTGATTATTTATTAAACACTCGCTTGTTCATAGAATTGGCTACGTATCTAAGAAATATCCCTTCAACCGCCTTTTAGTTGAACTTGGTCAGAAGATCATGATTTTTTAATAAAGTACAAGGATTTCCAAATGGTAATAGATATTCAAGGTTGGGTTCCCAATTATTCAACAATTCATAACAAGTCTTGTTGTGTCGCTTCACAGTTAGAACTCGGTTCAGAACATGGCAAGCTGTATTCTCCGCTTCGGCACAAAACGTAACCGGCAGCATTGAATCAACTAACATTGTCCTTGCAGTTATAACCAAAGTCCTGTACTTTCTTTCTACGACAACATTCTGTTGAGGAACGTACGGTGCGTTAAACTCATGATGAATCCCTTTCCGAAGGCAAAAGAGTCCCATAACACTTTCAAGACCCAAAATCAGATACTGAATAGTCTATGTACTTTCATCTTTTGAAGCCAGAAATTTAGCCCATGGGAAGCGAGAGTAGTCATCTGTTACTACCAAGAAATATGATTTCCCACCAATACTCTTGACGCCTATTGGTCCAAATAGATCCATGTGCAATAACTCCAACGAAGTATTGTTTGAATTTGTCATCTTGGATTTATGAGATTTTATGTGTTGCTTCCCTTTCTTGCATGGGATGCAGTCTTCATGCATAGTGAACTTCATCATTGGCACACCAGTTATCAACACATTCTTCACTAGATAATTCATCTTGCTAAAATTAATATGCGCCATTTTGCGATGCCACAAGATCGAATCAGATTCAGACGCCTTGGATAGAAGACACGTTGGAACAAAATCCGTTGTAGAAGTGATACTCATGTCTATAACATATGTGTCATTCTTCCTTGGTGCTCACATCAATATCCACTCTTTAGGAATCATAAAACCGAGTTTGAGAACTAAACACTCAGAATCATTGAAGTGAAACGAGAATTTCTTGTCGCACACTTTCGAAACCCTGAGAAGATTGCGTTCTAATTGTTCCACATAGTTGGCCTGTAATGTAATCTCCTTTCTTACCAGCGAATGCAACATATCCACCTTCAGTTTGCTTAACATCCTCCAACAGGGAAGCTTTCCCGTCATATGCCGAGAACAACCACTATCCACATACCAAGTATTGTGAGTAGTCCTCCTTAGTTGCCTCTACATAAAAAAGAAAGCAATTAATCAGTACGGGAGACCCAAGCCATGGTGGTCTTGGGTTGTCCATTAATATAAAAATAAATGACTTCTCGTAATTCATAATTGAATCACTCGTCAATTTTGGGAGATTGGGTTGACAAGTCCGAAACAGAAATTCGTGCTTTATAAGTCCAATTATCATGTTGTTCATTAAAATGTGAAACTTTTGGGTTAATTGAAACTTCTTTTTGTTCTAACATTATTCTCAAATGCCTGTTTCGTCTTTGCCGTTGAGGTTTAGAGAGTTTAACCTCAGTTTATGAATTATGCATAGGTGGAACACACGGTTTAACCACAGGCTGTTTGACCTCAACAGGTTTTACCACGGGTTTTATCACCACCTTTTTCACATGCTTTGATCTAGAACCTTGTGGAAATGGGGTAACCACAGGCTTCACAAAAGTCTTGACAGATGGTCTTGCCTCATCTGGAATCACATGTCGTTTCCCTTCGGCTTTATATGGACAGTTCATCAATATGTGACCAATAATGCCACAATGAAAACAAGCTCTTTTCTTACGATGTTGTCTCATATAAGGAACCTTCACTTGACAAGCTGAACCTGAAGAAGATTCATTCACATGAACTTCTTTTGGGATTTGAGACTGAACAACCTTAGGTTTTTCCAAAATCACTTTTTGTTTAATAAAATAAATAGTTGATTTGTTAGCAATTTTAGAAACCTCTGTTTTGATGTCACCAGCACTCACAAAAACCTTTTGAAGGGTTGGGTTTATGGGTTATTCAATTTTATCTGGTTCAGTAAAAATGCACCTGCCACGTGTCACGGTTTTAACAACTTTAGGCTCCTCAATTTTCACCTCCTTAGGTCTACGTTCGACCTTTTTCTCATCAAACAACTCATCATCACTTTCATCTTCATAGATCATATCCTCTCTAGAAACATGATTGACCTTCAAAACAGTCTTAGGTTCGAGATCAGACGCTGCTACCTTCTCTTGCTCAATGGTGTAATTGCCATTAAATGGAGGATGTACGAATTCGAACCCAGTAGTCTGTTTTCCTCTCTCAGTTTTCTCATGATAATACTCGAGGAGGAAAGATGAGTTGTTATAAGCCTCTGATTTTCTACTTAGCCGAATCACCTCAGACTGTGATTTGGCTAGCTCAGTGTTTTTCTTTTCAAATTCAGAAAATGAGACATCCGGATGAAAAGCTTGTTCACTAATTTTTGCAGTAAAAGTTTGAATGTCCCTTTTTAGTGATTCTATTTTCTCCACAAAAATTTTCTCATTTTCTCTCAAGGCCAGATTAAAAGTATGAATAGATTTCATGTCACAAATCAAGTTTGTATTATCATCCCTTAATCGCATAATCTTCCCTTCCAAATCAAGACAATTTGAACATAAAGAATTAGATTTAACCTCTTTTACCTCTTGTGGAGTGGTAGTATCTGCCATGAAAGCCTCAGATGTAACTTCCTTAGAAATACTCTCTTCTTGAATCACCTCCTCTTCTGCAAGCTTTTGATTGACATCTAAACTTTTCTCATCATCACCCTTAGAACTTTCATTATCACTGCTTGAACTGTCGGAACTATCATCTTCAGAATTTTCAGTTGTGTGTATCTCAACCATAAAATCCTGACTCACACTTCCCACTAAATCATCCAGATGAATTCCCCAGTCATATCCCTGATCATTCTGAGCAACTAAGGCTTGTGATGATTAATTTCTAGAGTATTGATAACCTTGACAATTTCCATTTCCTTGAGATTGCCTATTTGCTCTAGACTCAGCAACTTTCAGTTTGTCACATTCTCTTGCAAAGTGTTCATAACCTTGACAATTATAGCATCTCACTTTGGAATTAACAAATCCAACTCTCGATCTGCTATTGGCTCTTATAAACTTCCTCCCAGTTTTCTTCAGAAACTCTTTAGCTTGATGCATCAGCATAGCCATATTCCATTGAATGCTCATATCTTCTAGCTCAATGGGATCAATTTGTTTGAAGTATTCTTCAATTGCCTCTGGGTCAGCTATCTTTCATCCCATAAAGTTTTCATAAGAAACCAAGAATGAAGTAATCATAGCCATATAATCCTCAGCAATCCGAGGATTCACATTATGAGACCATGCTGAAGCAGATCCAGATAAGCTAGTAGTTGAAGCAACAAAACCAGTCTGACAATTCGGACTCTCCTTATGATTCTCTTGAACATCTCCAGAAAATAGTGCAACTCCAGGTCCAGACTTTGTGAACTTGCTGATGTCTTGGCAAAATACATAGTTGGATCTTGGAAGTGCTCAAGATTCATATCCTTCTTCTTCATATTCAATTCATAAGACTGAATCTTTCCCAGCACATCTTCTAAAGACATAACACTAAAGTTCTCATCTTCTTTGATCAAAACCGAATACATGTCAAACTTATCTGGTAAAGCATCAAGGAATTTCTCATTTACTTCATCTGTAGGGTATGACACTCCAGCATTCACCAATTCAGCCAACAAATGATGATAGCGAGTAGCAAGCTCATCAATTGACTCATTCTGAAAATGTTTAAAAACAATGAACTGATTTTTCAAAAGCTCTTTCCTACTCTTCTTCACATCCACATTTCCCTCACAACGCTTCTGCAATCCTTCCCATAAAGCTCTAGCGGTTTTAAACTTCTTGAACCCACGAAAGATCTCCTTTGGTAAGGACATCGAAATCGAAGCGAGTGCTTTCTTCTCCATGTCATAAACTGTCTTTTCCTCAGTAGTTAAAGCAGACACTAGCTTTGGTGTATCAGCAGTTTCCATATATTTATACGTAGGATGTGTATACCCCTCGATGATAGGTATCCATAAACTCGTATCGATAAAAGAAGCGAACTGCTCGAACCGATCCTTCCAGTTTGAATAATCTGTAATATTCAAAAGCTTCGGGGGCTTATGAAGAGTCCCTATCTCATTATCATAGTTAAACATGTTAGTAACCTGAACCATATTCGACATATTGAAAATAATGAAAAGATAACACGGAAACAACTTATAAGTTCGCCTAGAATAAACTAAGCGAACTTAGTAACAGTACCCGCGAACTAGTTAAGTTCACTTGAACATAAATACAACCTAGCGAACTTGATAGGTTCACTTGAATCAGAAAACACCTGTGGCTTGCTAAAAAAAATACCTAGTGAACTTGATAAGTTCGCTTGTACTGAAAACACTTTAGAGAGCAACCAACAAAGATAGCTAGCGAACTTGATAAGTTCCCATGTAACTGCTGTAGCGAATGTAATAAATTCGTCGGCTAAGTTCGTCTGTAATTGAATTGTAACACAAACTAAGTTCGTCTGGTCTGCTGAATCTCCACGTGGACAGAAACTCAACCCAAACTCGAGCAAACACGTATGTAAATCTCCATAACTATTTGAATATCACAAATTTGATGAAAATAACTGATATGAATGATCTAATGATGATAATAACCACTTTTGATGGATCAAAAGCACAAAAAACAACTCTAATTAGATCAAATCAGCCTCCATTCTCTGTCAAATTGTGAAGAAGTGTAGAACAAGTAAATAGAAGGTCTTTGGATGTAGTTAGAACACAAAGTCACTACCAATCCTACTCCAAAATCAATAATGTATGCTCTGATACCACTTGTAGGTCCCGGTAGGTGCTATGGATCAATAGACTCGTAATGACGTGACACGTAAACCAAGTGCGGAATCCATAGTAAACGGAATTCATATCACACCACAAATGCAACAGAGAACACAAGCAAGTAAATAAAACTCTCAGTATATTTCCTTGCTATAACCACTGTTTACAATGCTTGAATTAGAACCTGTGCCGAATCAAACTAGCAAACAAATATATATAGAAAACATACTGCCACAAGTTTGCCTAACTTGCATTGGCGAACTTGCTAAGTCCCCCAACTTACAATACTTAACAAACGATTACATCAAACAATTACAACTCAAAATACATTACAAAGACACAACTATTACAAGAATAGACTAAGTACAAAATATCTTCAAGCATGTTGTCACAAAGATTGTAACATCCCTAAATGAATGAACGTGAATAAATGTGACGGGATTTGGGATTTATAACATAAGATGGGATAGGAGGATCGGGCTTGGCAATGGCCGTCCCTGGGCTAAATGCAATAAGGAGGCTCCTCTTAGCCAACAACCATCAAGCCTTTTCCCTATTTCACCATCTTCATCCTTGAAACCCTAGAGAGAGAGATAATTCTAGAGAGAGAAAGCACAAAGAAGACACCATCAAGCTTGGATCCTAATTTCATTCTGTTTCTTCGTCATCCCATGATGATTCTACACAAAGAAACATGAGTTTTGAGGTAAAGATCGTCCTCATATCTGAGTTTCTGTTTTAAATGGGTTTTTAACATAAAGGATGGATTTTTTTCATGTGAAAAGTGAACTAAAGGTCAGATCTAGCATCACGGAAGCTAGATAAACATTTTAAACGTAAAAAAGTTAAGGTTTTGGATCAAAATCAGACCTGCCATAATTGAAGTTCTTGAGCCGACTCTCGAGTGTCGACCACCTGCAAGTGCCGACACTTAGCGAGGTAGAAGACGATAAGAATCGTCCATAAGAGAGAATCAACCCTTAGAGTCGGCCTTCAAGACAAACACGCTGAGGCTCCTTGCACAAACCTAAAGTCCTGAATGCAAGTTCAGGCGACACTTACGAGTGTGGTTAGTGACTCTCTTAGCCGACTCTCATGTGTGACAACCGACACTCCCGGCCGACACTCCCATGACTTAGCCAACTCTTGACTTAAATAATAGAATTCGTACTTTGACTTATGTACAGATCAATATGTGCATTAGCAATAGTTAAAACATCATCTTCGGGTTGAATACCGGTAGACAAGTGAGTTCTATGTGCCCCCTATGTCTTATTTGCAAATGTTTTCCAATGTTTTGGGGTTGAGGTGTATACATGATATAATTGAATGATTTGAATGTTATACATGTACCCATATGTGTTATATGTAAATGAATGAATGATATGAATGTTAATATAACTATACGTGACATATGAAAGTAAATGATGAACAAAGAATGAAATGTATGTTTACAAAGAATGAAATGAAATGAATGGCATAACGTAAATGGATGAAATCTTGCTCT
Source organism: Smallanthus sonchifolius (assembly GCA_023525975.1). Lineage (NCBI taxonomy): Eukaryota > Viridiplantae > Streptophyta > Magnoliopsida > Asterales > Asteraceae > Smallanthus > Smallanthus sonchifolius. Next base: position 101,543,173 of record CM042019.1, read on the forward strand.
ATATTTACGTATATTGCATGTTATGAATGTACACTTTATGGACGGAAACGATGATAACGGCTACTTCGGTAGACGGACGACCATTCGACTAAACTAAGGCTACTACGGTAGAGTCAGTCCCTCAATCGATGCACGACTGTACAATTAGTTTGGGTGGGAAACAAATTCCTTAGGGCAGACGGGCGAATCAGACATACTACGACGGTAGGACGGTTAAGACGGACGACCGAAGGTTTGCCGGACAGTTAATGCAGACGGACGGTTTCTAGTGTCTGACGGTTAATGAAATGGGTTACGACGGTAGTTCGTGGACGTTTGTGTTTATGACTTACGTAGTCAAAATGCCGGGTTGATCACAAATATGTGTATGACCAATGAATGTCACCAAGGAATAAGCATTTATGTATTTATATACGTACTCAGTCATGAATGACATACGAAAGTATTGATAGTAAACGAGTATAAATAAATAAATAAATAAATAAATATATATATATATATATATATAAATGTATACTCAGAAGAATATGATAAAAGAAATGGTATGTTTAATCGTTTTAAACTAGAACTTACCAGCGTTAGCTTACTTTTAGTATGCACTTCACGTAGAAAGAAGAAGGGACGTGCGAAGGAGTGATGGCTACGTGGCACAAGAATGACATCTTATTTTATTTGATTAGGTGTTAAGACAATGTTTCTTTTGTGCTAAGACTTCTGCTGTTGTGTAATTGAATAATGTATGATTCCGCTACTTTTGAACGTTTTAATTTAATGCAGCACTTTGATAACTATGTTTATGAGTAAATCCAATAAGTGAGGGCTCCCGGGTTTGAGGCCTTACAAGTTGGTATAAGTGCAATAGTTTGAGAGATTCAACCCGTAAATGTCTGGACTCAAGCTAATAATGGGACCAACGCACGGATGTCAGTATGGGTAGCCAACGCCAACCCCAACATAGTAAGTAAGTATTAAATTTAATTGTAATCCCCAACATTCCGGGCTTATTTTAACTACTCCGGCACTTGCAATCTTATTATTATATGATTTACAATAAAAATTATCCTATTTATCTATTTCATTTCCTAAGTATACATACATACATACATGCATTTGTTTCTTTTAAAAAATAACAAATAATTAAATAAAGAATTATGCAATTAATTGTTTAAAGACCAAGGAAATAAATATAAATATATATGTTAGGATATTACAAAGTCTCTCTCTCTCTCTCTATATATATATATATATATATATATATATATATATATATATATTACAAAATAAACTAGGCTATGGATTCTATAAAGCTAGGGTTTATAAAAGTTTATGTTAAAAAAATAGAATTAAATCTATTTAGTAAATTACATTTTTATATTTGTAATATTTAACTTTAACATAAAGATTTATTAGATTTATAAGATTGAATGATTTTATATTTTACAAAAGTCCAGGGTTCAAATTGTAGTTTCTGAAACTCCATTTTTAATTAAAAACAAGTTTCATGCAAAAAATAATAAAACCTTAAAAGCCTAGGGACCTGTTTTGCAAAACCCTGAAACTTCAGGGATCTGTTTGCAGCAACCGGGTGAACCCCCTTTCCCTTGATCACGAGTTCGTGTCCCACGGTGACCGATTTTGAGACCCTTACACACGAACTCAGCGTCTACACGTTTTCGTGCAAAACCGTTCACGACAACACGTCTGGGACATCTAATCGACTCATCATTCGCGTTTAATCTTTTTTTATGAACTAATCAAAGGCTAATTTGTAACCAATCTACACTTGAATTCCATTTAAGCGATCGACTCAATTCCGTCCAAATTGAGTATAAATAGCCACCCCTGATCATCAACGAAACTCATTGCGAGCTTCCAACACCTCTAATTGCATCGAATTCCTCCCATGTATCACTCCAATTAGCCGAAGAACACGAACCTGCTTCATTGACTCGCTCTCATCCTCTACGTATTCGTTTCAGGTAAATTTGGTATCAATGAGCTCGTCCCACTCTCACGAACAAGAGCCCTATGAATCGGGTTCCAATCATCTGAGAAATCGAGCTAATTGGAGACCTAGGGTTTACGGGTATCCAATCGGGGACGAAGGGTGTTTGGGTCTGTGGGTTAAAACTTAAACGCAACCCCACTGGACGTGACAACATGCCCTGGTCCTGTGATTAAGTGCGTGTGTGTTTGTGTGGCCGGCTACGGTGTGGGTTCGAGTCCGGGCAGCCGGGTTTTGAGTTCTAAATTAGTTTTTCAATCCTTTTATACCTAAATAATGTTTTAAAGTCTTAGAATTTAAATTTTAAAAACCAAACAATTATATTCTACAACTTTTGAAAACGGAAAATTTAAAATACCATTTTTATCTATTTTATTTATTATTTATCTTAAATAAACAATATAAAAAGGTTTGATTGAATAAACCTAAATATCATATTTTTATAAAACAAACTTTAAATATTTATTTAGTCATTAATATGAATACCAAAATAACTATTTTGACAAGAACAAATATTTAAGACATTTTAATCTATATTTTTTTTACAAAGAATAAATATTTAAAATCATTAGAAATACTTAAATAATTATTTTAGTTTAATAATTATATAAAATTTAATTTCAACATTCATATCTAATTAATACTTCTTATTTAACTCATTTAAATAAAAGAGATTTAATTAGTCTACTTAATTATTTCATAAATTAAATTATTTAAAACCTTTCCATTTCATAATTTATTTACTAATTATTTTAGAATAATTACATGAATGAATCCAAAAGTACTATCTAGATCTTTTTTTCACTCTATTTAATAATTATTTTTTTTGGATAAATTTAAATGTAATTTGAACTTTTCCCATTTTCGTTTATTTAATAATTACATGAAAAACTTCAAACCTAATTAATATATTTATTTAATTAGAAATCTTAATTGATTCAAATTAATTTTTATAAACTATCATTTCAAAACTAGCAAGAACTTATATTTTACTACAAATAACCATGCAAGTCCATATCCAATCCCAAACCCTAAAACCTTAGAATTTCGTTATCTTATTCGTCGTACTTTAAATTTAGAGTACAATTATCTATGTAGGTTTTTTGTGAGAAATTCTCACAAGACCATTCATCTTACCAAATCCTATTACTTCTAGCTTTAACTCAGGTGAGTTTACATAGCCTCTTTTTACTCTTTTTATTTTTGGGGTGAAACATGTCATTAACTATATTTTATACACAATTCAATATCTTTGTTCTTATGCTAAGGTCTTTATGCTTTATGTTTAAACTGCTTGGTGACTATGCGTGTGTTCATGTTTGTACAATCATTAACTTGTGTGGCAAGCCTCAGGTAGTGTCTTTTATGATCATTTATACGGGAATCCGATACATTATCTAACACAAAACCTTTATGAAACAACCAGTTGGATTGTGTAACTATTTTCCTATTACATGGCTTGATTGTACGCTTGGAACCTTGTGTGTTTTCACATAAATGTGTTTAGACTTGCTTTGAATATATTGAATTGTAAACATATACTTAACTTTGTTTGGTGTCAAAACCTATGTTTCTCACCAACTACTTGTAGTTGACATTTACTCGCATGTTTCAGGTTCACTAGTTTGAGGATATTGCATGATCACCTAGGACCTTGGACCTAGCTTTAATAAAGACTGTATTTAATTTATGTTATGTTATGAACGATTTGCTTTCTATTTTATTTTGTAACAGATGCTTTAATTATGTTGAATAAATATTATCACTTATTAATAGATGGTCATGTGCTTATGAACAACCGCGTCAGCCCCGGCGTATAATCCGTCGCCGGCCGGGGTGTGACAGATTGGTATCAGAGCCATGGTTATAGGGAATTAGGTTATTAGACACATATAACCTAGACTATATCCTAGGAGTCCCAAACATGAGTTAAACTCATGTCTTTTATTAGGAACTCCACTCTAGACTCATTATACACATGCTTACATTCACTTACCTATCTATTTTTATATACGTGGTGCAATTACCTGAACTACAGCATTCAAGGAATGAAAGAATTTGGAACTACTTGAACTACATGAAACATACTCTTAGACTTAAAAGTCTAAACCAAATGAAACTCTCGTCAATGGTATGTAGGTTCTAACAAATGAATGAGAACTTGTGTAATCCAAAAGGGTGGATGCCTGTATCCTGGGAAATTCTGTCTAGGAAAGCATTTCGTATAAATCCAAATCAACCGATTGACCAGTTAGGCTTTCATGGGAATTCCTGGGATAAGTGTCCACTTATAGGCTAAAGCTTGACTTCTCAGACATTAAATGAACTTTAAATACTTTGATAAGTCAATGTATTTATTTTGGTACCATCTCATGTTTTTATTAAATACCTCATGATTTTATTACCAACTATTATACATGATTCATATCTTATGAAATTCTTGTTCATCCTTTTGTAGAATGCCTCCCCTTCGTGAACGTAGGAACAACCTCACTGACAGTATCATCCAACAAATGGCTACGATCCTACCAACTATGGTCAACCAACTGAACCAAAATGCAGCACCAAGAAATCCCACGTACATATTCAAGCATTTCAACTCTTGTAACCCCACCAAGTACTACGGGAACAAGGGAGCCACTGGACGTCTCCAATGGTTTGAAAGCATTGAGGGAACTTTCATCAATGCTGACTGCCTTGAGAATCTGAAGGTTCGTTATGCTACTAGTGTCTTCCAGAAGAGAGCACTCACCTGGTGGAATGGGGAAAAGCATAACCGTGGGATTGAAGTTGCACTAGCTCTACCTTGGGCTGATGTCAAGACACTCATGACTGATGATTTTTGTCCCCGTAATGAGACCAAGAAGCTAGAAGTAGAGTTCTGGGATCTCAAGCAGGATAGTGGTGAAAGCCTTACCTACACCACCCGTTTTCATGAACTTAGCCTTCTGGTGCCTCATATGGTCACTACTCTCTCAAGATCCATTGAGAAATACATCAATGGTCTGCCTATGTAAATCCAAGACACCGTCTTGGGTAGCAACCCAGCCACACTCGACGAAGCCATCCGTCTTGCTGCTACCTTGACGGATAACCATGTGAAGGCAGGGACCTTGTCTAAAAGGGTGCCAAGAAAATCGTTGAGAAAACCACCACCGAACCCACCAAGGAGACCAAGGCTGAGTCTTCCTTTAATGGCAAGAAACGAAAAGGCAGGAACTTTGCCATTATCACTCCTGCTGCTTCTCTAGCCCAGGTAGCTCCTAATGCTCTCAACCCCAACATGAAGCCATATGCGGGAACCCTACCATTGTGTAACACATGCAAGCTCCATCATGCTGCCAACATACCATGTCGTCTGTGCACTTCTTGCAGACGTTATGGACATTGGGCTAACACCTTCCGTGTCCCACCAGTCAACCAAACCTATCAACCTGTTGTTCCTGTTCCTTCTGCTATCACTCGTCGTGCTTGTTATGAGTGTGGTGACCCAAATCATTTCAGGAACCGTTGTCCTAGGTTGGCCATTGTGAACCAAGCTAACCTGAATCGGGGCAACATGGTTCAGGGAAACATGAACCAGGGGAACATGAACCGGGGAAATGTGAGTCAGGGGAATGCAAACCTCGTAGCTCGTGGACGTGCCTTCAACATTAATGCCAATGAGGCACAAGCCAACAATGATGTGGTGAATGGTACGTACCCAATTAATCAACAATATGCTTCTATCCTATTTGATACTGGTTCTGATAGGAGTTTCGTATCCTTTGCATTTGAACCACAACTTGCTATGAGGCAGACTAAGCTAGACATATCCTTTGTTATCTTAGTAGCGGATGGATACTCTGTTACGTGTGACACCATTATTAGAGATTGTACCCTAAACTTGAACGACCACGAATTCTCGATTAATCTTATTCCTATGGCTGTCGGAGGATTCGACATCATAGTAGGCATGTATTAGCTGACCAAGCATCATGCTGAAGTCGTCTGTTTTAACAAGTATACTCATATCCCTCTTGACTCGGGAGACATTTTGAACGTCTATGGTGAGAAGCCGTCTAAAGGGCTCAAGCTTATGTCTTGCATTACCGCGCAGAAGTACTTACGAAAGAAGTGTGTAGCTTTCTTAGCACACATTATGGAGCTGAAAGATAAGGGCAAGAAAATCCAAGACATTCCTGTAATCAAATACTTTCCAGAAGTATTTCCCGAAGACTTACCCAGTCTTCCTCCCGCACGTCAAGTTGAATTCGGTATTGATCTAGTGCTAGGAGCAAATCCCGTGGCCATGTCACCCTATCGTCTTACACCATCAGAGATGCAAGAACTTTAAAGCCAACTTCGAGAACTTTCTGACAAAGGATTTAGACGTCCCAGTGTTTCTTCTTGGGGAGCACCCATTTTATTTGTCAAGAAGAAGGATGGTTCTTTTCGAATGTGCATTGACTACTGGGAACTCAACAAACTTACTGTGAAGAACCGCTATCCACTTACGCGGATTGAAGACTTATTTGATCATCTTCAAGGCTTGACTTATTTCTCTAAGATTGATCTTCGTTCTGGTTATCACCAGTTACGAGTCCTTGAATCTGATATCCCAAAAATAGCTTTTCTTACAAGATACGGTCATTACGAATTCATGGTTATGCCATTCGGACTATCCAATGCACCCACGGTGTTCATGGATCTTATGAACCGCGTGTGTAAACCATACTTGGATAAATTCATGATCGTCTTCATTGACGATATCCTTATCTATTCAAAATCAAAAGTAGAGCTCGAAGAACACTTGCGATTGGTTTTGGATCTCTTGAAGAAGGAGCAATTATACGCTAAGTTTTCCAAGTGTGAATTTTGGCTAAAGGAAGTCCAATTCTTGGGGCATATAGTCAACGAGAAGGGTATTCACGTGGATCCCGCTAAGATTGAAGCGGTGAAGAACAGGTAAGCTCCAAAAACCCCTACAGAAGTTCGCTCGTTTCTTAGCTTAGCGGGTTATTATCTTCGTTTCATATCGAACTTCTCAAAGATCGCGGTGCCACTCACAGCCTTAACACATAAAGGCAAGCCCTACGAGTGGGGGCCAAAACAAGAGGAAGCCTTTTAAAGTCTGAAGCAAAAATTATGTAAGGCTTCTATCTTGACTCTTCCCGATGGAACCGAAGACTTTGTCGTTTACTGTGACGCTTCCCACTTAGGCCTTGGTTGTTTTCTAATGCAATGAGGCAAAGTGATTGCTTATGTGTCCCGACAACTCAAAATCCATGAGAAGAATTATACGACGCACGATCTTGAGCTGGGTGCGGTCGTATTTGCTCTCAAAATTTGGAGGCACTACCTATATGGCACTAAGTGTGGTTTACACCGACCATAAGAGTCTCCAGCACATTTTCAATCCAAAAGAACTCAACATGAGGCAAAGGCGTTGGGTTAAAATTCTAAACTACTACGACTGCGATATTCATTAGCATCCTGGTAAGGCGAACGTCGTAGCCGATGCTCTTAGTCGTAAAGAATCTATCAAGATCCAGAACATTCAGATCCAAAATGACATTCAAACTCGCATCTTTGAAGCACAACACCTTTCAGTCACAGAAGGAAACATGTATAAGAAAATGGCATGTGGTGCTGAACTCCAACTTGAAACCAAACCCAATGGGTTACTCTACATCCTGAATCGTATCTAGATCCCAGACCGTGACAATCTTCAAACCTTTATCATGAACGAGGCTTACAAGACTCCTTATTCTATGCATCCTGGTGCGGATAAAATGTATAAGGACCTTCGTACTCAATACTGGTGGCCTGGTATGAAAAAGGACATTGCTCTATACGTGTCCAAGTGCCTTACTTGCTTGAAGGTTAAGGCCGAGCACCAGCGTCCATATGGCTTACTTGAACAACCCGAGATTCCCTTGTGGAAATGGGAGTGTATTTCTATGTACTTTATAACCAAACTCCCGCATACATCTCGTGGTCATGATAGTATTTGGGTAATCATCAAACGTTTGACAAAATCTGCTCACTTCCTGCCCATTCATGAAGACTATCGAGAATGACATTCAAACTCACTTCTTTGAAGCACAACACCTTTCCGTCACAGAAGGAAACATGTACAACAAAATGGCATGTGGTGCTGAACTCCAACTTGAAACCAAACCCAATGGGTTACTCTACTTCCTGAATCGTATATGGATCCCAGACTGTGACAATCTTCGTACCTTTATTATGAATGAGGCTCACAAGACTCGTTATTTTGTGCATCCTGGTGCAGATAAGATGTACAAGGACCTTCGTACTCAATACTGGTGGCCTAGTATGAAAAAGTACATTGCTCTATACGTGTCCAAGTGCCTTACTTGCTTAAAGGTTAAGGCCGAGCACTAGCGTCCATTTAGCTTACTTGAATAACCCGAGATTCCCGTGTGGAAATGGGAGTGTATTGCTATGGACTTTATACCCAAACTCCCGCATACATATCATGGTCAAGATAGTATTTGGGTAATCATCGACCGTTTGACAAAATCTGCTCACTTCTTGCCCATTCGTGAAGACTATCGAATCGAGAACCTAGCTCGAATCTATATTGATGAGATTTTTAGTCGGCATGGTGTACCTCTCAACATTATTTCTGATCGTGATGGAAGATTCACCTCTCGTTTCTTGCAATCTTTGCAAGAAGCTTTAGGTACTCAACTGAATCTTAGTACGGCTTACCATCCGTAAACTGATGGTCAATCAGAACGAACGATTCAAACCTTCGAAGTCATGCTTAGAGCCTGTGGCATTGACTTTAATGGAAATTGGGATTTACATCTACCCTTAGTCGAGTTCTCGTATAACAACAGCCTCCACACGAGCATTGACATGGCTCCTTTCGAAGCACTTTATGGTCGGAAATGCCGCTATCCTATCTGTTGGACTGAAATTGGTGAAGCACAAATCACTGATCCCGAACTTATTCAGGAGACTTCCGACAAGATCATATTAATCTGTGATAACCTTTAAGTGGTAAGGAGTCGGCAAAAGAGCTATACCGACAAACGTCGAAAACCCCTGGAATTTCAAGTCGGCGATCTGGTCCTTCTCAAGGTATCCCCTTCGAAAGGCTGTTTTGTTTTGGAAAGAAGGGAAAACTTACACCTAGATTCATAGGTCCTTTTAAAATCCTTGAACGAATCAGGAAGGTAGCCTACAAATTGGACTTACCTGAAGGACTCAACAACGTTCATTCGACATTTCATGTCTCGAACCTAAAGAAATGCTTAGCCGACGAAAATCTCCACATACCGCTTGACGAGGTTCAAATTGACGAATCAATGCACTTCGTGGAGAAACCCGTGGAGATTATGGACCGAGAAGTTAAGCAACTAAAGCGAAGTCGTATTCCAATTGTTAAGGTTCGATGGGAATCCAACCGTGGCCCTGAGTTCACTTGGGAACGTGAGGATCAAATGAAGGCTAAATACCCACATCTCTTTCCAGGACCCTCTTCCTAATCAATTTTGTGACGAAATCTCCTAAAGTAATGGAGACTGTAATTGCCAGGAAATTCCGTCCTTATTTTAACTACTCCGACACTTCTAATCTTATTATTATATGATTTACAATGAAAATTATCCTATTTATCTATTTCATTTCCTAAGTATACATACATACATGAATTTGTTTCCTTTAAAAAATAACAAATAATTAAATAAAGAATTATGTAATTAATTGTTTAAAGTCCAAGGAAATAAATATAAATATATATGTTAGGATATTACAAAGTCTATATATATATATATATTGTACAAAATAAACTAGGTTATGGATTCTATAAAGCTAGGGTTTATAAAAGTTTATGTTAAAAAAAATAGAATTAAATCTATTTAGTAAATTACATTTTTATATTTGTAACATTTAACTTTAACATAAAGATTTATTAGATTTACAAGATTGAATGATTTTATATTTTACCAAAGTCCAGGGTTCAAATTGTAGTTTTTGAAACTTCATTTTTAATTAAAAACAAGTTTCATGCAAAAAATAATAAAACCTTAAAATCCCAGGACCTGTTTTGTCAAACCCTGAACCTTCAGGGGTCTGTTTGCAGCAACCGGGTGAACCCCCTTCCCTTGATCGCGAGTTCGAGTCCCACGGTGACCGATTTTGAGACCTTTACACATGAACTCAGCGTCTACACGTTTTCGTGCAAAAACGTTCATCGCAGCACGTTTGGGACATCTAATCGACTCATCATTCGCGTTTAATCTCGTTTTTATGAACTAATCAAAGGCTAATTTGTAACCGATCTACACTTGAATACAATTTAAGCGATCGACTCAATTCCGTCCAAATTGAGTATAAATAGCCACCCCTGATCATCAACGAAACTCATTGCGAGCTTGCTACACCTCTAATTGCATCGAATTCATCCCCTGTATCACTCCAGTTAGCCGAAAAACACGAACCTGCTTTGTCGACTCGCCCTCATCCTTTACGTATTCGTTTCAGGTAAATTTGGTATCAATGTGCTCGTCCTACTCTCATGAACAAGAGCCCTTTGAATCGGGTTCCAATCTTCTGAAAAATCGAGTCAATTGGAGACCTAGGGTTTACAGGTATCCAATTGGAGACGAAGGGTGTTTGGGTCTGTGGGTTAAAACTTAAACGCAACCCCACTAGACATGGCAACATGCCCTGGTCCAGTGGTTAAGTGCGTGTCTGTTTTTGTGGCCGGATCTTGCATGGCTTCGAGTCCCGGTAGCTAGGTTTTGAGTTTTAAATTAGTTTTTCAATCCTTTTATACCTAAATAATGTTTTAAAGTCTTAGAATTTAAATTTTAAAAACCAAAAAATTATATTCTACAACTTTTAAAAACAGGAAATGTAAAATACAGTTTTTATCTATTTTATTTATTATTTATCTTAAATAAACAATACAAAAGGTTTGATTGAATAAACCTAAATAGGATATTTCTATAAAACAAAGTTTCAATATTTATTTAGTCATTATTAAGAATACCTAAATAACTATTTTGACAAGAATAAAAATTTAAGACATTTTAATTTATATTTTTTTTAGCAAAGAATAAATATTTAACACCATTAGAAATACTTAAATAATTATACAAAATTTAATTTCAACATTCATATCTAATTAATACTTCTTATTTAACTCATTTAAATAAAAGAGATTTAATTAGTCGAATTAACTATTTCCTAAAAATAAATTATTTAAAACCTTTCCATTCCATAATTTATTTACTAATTATTTTAGAATAATTCCATGAATGAATCCAAACGTATTATCTAGATCTTTTTTTCACTCTATTTAATAATTATTTTTTTTGTGGATAAATTTAAATGTAATTTGAACTTTTCCCATTTCCATTTATTTAATAATTACATGAATAACTTCAAACCTAATTAATATATATTGCATGATCACCTAGGACCTTGGACCTAGCTTTAATAAAGACTGGATTTAATTTATGTTATGTTATGAACGCTTTGCTTTTTATTTTATTTTGTAACGGATGTTTTAATTATGTTGAATAAATATTATCACTTATTAATAGTTGGTCATGTGCTTATGAACAACCGCGTCAGCCGCGACGTATAATCCGACGCCAACCGGGGTGTGACGTTAATGCCCTTAGTTAGTGATAGATGCCTTAACTTAGAATGCAGAGATGTCAATGTCACCACTGATGTGAAGAGTTTTGAACCCGAAAAGCAAAGAAAATTATTAAGCACCAACCGGTCACTGTAATTAAGAATTTCCATTGCTCGTACTGTTCTAAACTATGATCTGAAGGAATGACATTGGTGTAATCCCTTTTACTTATCAGTAAACTTAGAAATTATGGTTGGTAGAAGAGGAATTGGATGCCGAGGCGGTCGTACTGATTGAGTTGGTAGGCCACCATTGAACCAAAGACACAATGAGGAGGAAAACGTGCATGTGGAACCTACATAGAGTGTGAACGAAACTAATGTGACTCCACCGGGAGATGGCAATGAAGGATCACTATGACTGGAAACCCAAGTTAGGGATGCCATTGCCTGTGAGGTTGTACTAACTCTGAAGGACATACTGCCTGATTTGTTATCTGAGGCATTAAAGAAGTGCAAGGAGGAAGATGCGGAAAACCCTGTAGAGAAGGTTTATGATAGTGATGGAGATGACGTGAAAGTGGGACTGGCCACTAAAGGGTGCACCTATAAAGGCTTTAAGGATTGCGACTCGCCAAAGTTTGACGGGAATAAGGACTTTATGGATACATTCGAGTGGATTGAGAAAATGAATGGGGTAATTAACATAAGCGAGTGTCGACCCGATCAGGTCGTTAAGTATGTTGCTCACTCTTTCACCAACGAGGCACTGAGTAGGTGGAGGAACATCCAAAGGACTAAGTCATCGAATGCTCTTAGGAGGATGACTTGGGAAGACCTAAAAACAATGATGATCGAGAAGTTCTGCCCTCAGAATGAGGTCGATAGGGTAGAGAATGAGTTTTTGAACTTCAAAGTGGGCAGTAAGACCCATTGCAAGTACACTACCAGATTCAACAAACTAGCCCAACCGGTACCTCATCTGGTGGAGACTGAGGAGAGGCTAATCATGTCACACCCCAACCGGTGGCGGAATACGTTGGGACGGACGTGTAGACTGTTCATAAGCACATGATCATACTAAAGTTGCATATTTCATTAAACCAAATTTCATAACAATTGTTTCACTAAAAGAAAGACAAATCAGAGAACACGGTACTTCAAACAAGGTTTGAATTATTATCTAGGTCTTGCAATTTCCTACGTGATGACTCTTGAATCTAACCCTCAATTATTGGCACCTGAAACATGATAAAAACAGAGTCAACTAAAAAGTTGGTGAGCATACATAGGTTTTAGCACAACAAGTGTTATCAAAAGTTTTGTGTACAATTCATATAATACATGGATTAATAAGGAAATTATGGAGAATCACTATTGTTTAAACTGGGTGCACAATCAAACCTTGTGACTCATAGGCATAACACACAGGTTATCCTTAAGTGTTTTCGGCAACAATCACCCTAACCGGGTGGGTTGGTCAGACACAATAGATCTATCATTGTATACCGTCGGCTTGTACAGAGTTAATGATTGCACTTGCACTATGCACAAAAGTATGTAAATGTTGTTTGCACAAATAGTGTTCAAGCATAAGACACAAATTGCACACATGATCAAAATGTTTGAAGTGTAATAATTGCAAATAGTTTGAATGTAATCATGTTTCACCCCAAAGTTGAAAGTATGAAAAAAAGGGCTATGTAAACTCACATTGGATTTGTAGTTTGAATGCACAAGTACGGGTAGTTGCACAAGTTGGTTAGCTAACACGAGGTTAACCTATGATTGGATTTATATAGGTATCAATGACAATGCACAAATGACTAAAGTATATAGGAATTGGGCTAGATTGAATGGTGTGTATTTATTTATTATAAATAATGTGTTTTGTTCGCTAATACCAGTTTAGTTATATGTATATATATACATATATATATATATATATAAATAATTAGTTTGGTTACAAAAAGAATAAGTGTTTAAATAATATTTAATGTAACATATAGATAATTAGGTTAATAAATTATTACGCCTTGTCTACTTTGGCTGTTTCAGATGGGGTTGCTTGGTCGTTGACTTTCTTAGTGCCCTTTCTTATCAGTGTACCCGCCTTCACGTGGTTGTCAATTAACGTGGTGGCTAGGCTTATACCATCTTCAAGAAAGGCGGGGTTTCTTCCTAACACCGTGTCCTGGATAATCATAGGCAGTCCCCCTATGTACTTCTCAATACTCCGAGACAGAGGTGTGACCATGTGTGGTACCAGGAGACTCGTGTAGAACAAATTTTCACCACTGTTTTAGGTAAGATCTCAAAACTCAGCTTCCAGTTTCTTCATTTTGTTTAGAGGACAGAACTTCTCCATTAGCCTCTTCACATCATCCCACAGCAAAGCCATTGCCACATCAACACCTCGGTTCCTTTTCTCACCGTTCCACCATGTGGACGCCCGTTTTTGGAAGACACTCGTAGCATAACGGACTCGGAGATTGTCAGGGCAGTCACTTTTGAGGAAGGTGTTTTCAATGCCTTCAAACCACTGAAGGAGGCCTGTAGCTACTTCGGTTCCATAAAACATGATTGAGTTGCACAAATTAAAGTGTTTGAAGGTGCATTAGGGCAGGTTGGCACCACCACCACCTCCACCACCAGTAGCATTTCCATTACTGTTGTTGGCCTAAGTGAGTTGGTTCACAAGTTGAGTAAGGAGTACAGCAAGGTCGTTATTGTTGTTGGTGTTTTCACGACGAGGAGGCATGCTATAGAAGAAACAATACAAATATAAGAATAATTATATTTGGATTGTACTCTATGAATACTATGACTTATCAAGGTTATTTAAATTTATATAGTTTTCGGGAAGACATGCTTTAGCCTATAAGTGAACACCCATTCCAGAAATTCCCAAGAAAGCGTATGGGTCCTTCGCTTGATTAGGATTTATACGAAATGCTTTCCTATAAGTGAACAATCTGTCACACCCCAATCGACGACGGAATACGTCGGGCTGGACGTGTAAACTGTTCATAAGCACATGATCATACAAAAGTTGCATATTTCATTAAACCAAATTTCATAACAATTGTTTCACTAAAACAAAGACAAAACAGAGAACACGGTACTTCAAACAAGGTTTGAATTATGATCTAGGTTTTGTAATTTCCTACGTGATGACTCTCGAATCTAACCCTCAATTATTAGCACCTGAAACTTGATGAAAACAGAGTCAACTAAAAAGTTGGTGAGCATACATGGGTTTTAGCACAACAAGTGTTTTGTGTACAATTCATATGATACATGGATTAATAAGGCAATTATGGAGAATCACTATTGTTTAAACTGGGCGCACAATCAAAACTTGTGACTGATAGGCATAACACGCAGGTTATCCTTAAGTGTTTTCGGAAATAATCACCCTAACCGGGTGGATTGGTTAGACACAATAGATCTATCATTGTATACCGTCGGCTTGTACAGAGTTAATGATTGCACTTGCAATATGCACAAAATTATGTAAATGTTGTTTGCACAAATAGTGTTCAAGTATAAGACACAAATTGCACACATGATCAAAATGTTTGAATTGTAATAATTGCAAATAGTTTAAACGTAATCATGTTTCACCCAAAAATTGAAAGTATGAAAAAAGGGGCTATGTAAACTCACATTGGATTTGTAGCGTGAATGCATAAGTACGTGTAGTTGCACAAGTTTTTTAGCTAACACGAGGTTAACCTATGATTGGATTTATATAGGTATCAATGTCAATGCACAAATGACTAAAGTATATAGGAATTGGGCTAGATTGAATGGTGTGTATTTATTTATTGTAAATAATGTGTTTTGTTCGATAATACCAGTTTAGTTATATGTATATATGTATACATATATATATATATAAATAATTAGTTTGGTTACAAAAAGAATAAGTGTTTAAATAATATTTAATGTAACATATAGATAATTAGGTTAATAAATTATTACGTTTCAGTTAATTAAATAGCTAAATTAATCCTTTATTAATTTAAATAAATAATAAAGAGGACAATATGTGGTACTACATTATTGGGTAACTAAAATAATTCGTAGAGGTTTTAAATAAAATATAAATTTCTAATTAGGGGTTATTAGTTTTTAATTCTCTAAAATGATTAAATAATTTGTTCAAAATTGCTAAGTTGATAAATTGGTTCATAAAACATTCCCGGGTCTTGGGAATTTTATAAAATAATTTTATTTTAAGAAAAATGAGCTAAAATTGGCTTCAAAAATTTTAAAAAAAAAAATGCCGCAGACCACGGGACTTGAACCTGGGTCTGCTCAGAGAGCAACAAACAAGCGTGCAAGCTACTAGACCAAGCTGGGCTTAGTGTTATAAAGGCCGGCTTGGTTAATTGTTAACCCAAGTCCACAAGGGAACCAGGTTCCAGTACAAGGCACGCGCAAAAACAAGGTGCGGGGCAGGGATCGAACCCGCGACCTTGTCTGAGTGATGGTAATGACTTAACCAATTTTTCTGGGCGTATACCTTGACCAAACGTTGATGCGGATTCTTTTTAATACCCAAACCCAGTTCCTCATCTTCCCCAATCGTCCCCGAGCCAAACCCTAGTTCTAAATCCACCCGATTTGATATAGACCGACCACGAATTCATGGGGCTTTTATTCCTCACATCAAAACGAATCTATGAGCATAAATTTTACATGGTTTGGTTAAGGGTCAGAGGAGAACGACATAAGTGACGGTTTCAGCGGTTCTTGAACTCGACAGGGAGTTTGCGATGGTGTTCGAAGTGTACAAGTGTTCGGGAAGCTTAAGGTGTGTGTTATGAAGGTGTGGCATTCATTTTTATAGGCCAATTTCACATTTTAATGCTCGAATTGAAGTTGGGGATGATGGGGGACGGTTATGAGCCATTTTGATTTAAATTCAATGATTTCTAAAGTAATTAGTTTGTCATGGATGATTAGAACTGTCGTACGTTGATTCCAAATGTTTGATTACAGTTTTAATGCTTGAATTTAAGGGATTTATGGATGAATTTGAGGGTTAGAGCTCGGGTTGACTTTCAAAAGTCAAACCCACGGGTTTGAGGTTTAAGACCAAAAGAGGGGGGGGGGGGGGTTCAAATTGAGGGTTCAATGTTTTTAAAGGACTCAAACCAATTTTGTTTTAATTTTTTTTGTTTATATAACTAGTTTTATAAGTTCTATAAAGTTTAAGACTATAAATTTGAAATGTTTATAAATTATCAAACATATATATAAATATTTGAAACTAATCAATGGGTTATATATATATATATATAATTTATACGAATGTAATATATATTATATTTAGAATTTAGACATCTCACACACACACATATATATATATATATACTTATATATAAAAGAGTGAAATCTAAATACACAATGCCATGTTCAAAAATACATTGTCAAGTATTATCATATTTATTCATTTGTACTATAATGGAATTTAAATCCCTAATTAAATGAAATAAGTATATGTGTATGTGTGTGTGTGTGTATATATATATATATATATATATAACTAACCA
Source organism: Smallanthus sonchifolius (assembly GCA_023525975.1). Taxonomy (NCBI): domain Eukaryota; kingdom Viridiplantae; phylum Streptophyta; class Magnoliopsida; order Asterales; family Asteraceae; genus Smallanthus; species Smallanthus sonchifolius. The sequence continues at coordinate 101,560,345 of CM042019.1, forward strand.
TAGGGATGTTGCATAATAAATGCATAATTTTGTAATTTAGTACAACAAAATTAAATGATCCCAAAATTGATATTGAAAAAATATTATTGCACAAATCGAAGCAATAAGAAAACCCTAAATGTTACAAATCAAATACTATGTAAAGGGGATGCCTCAGAGGGTCCGAGTCCATATGAAATCTAGTCTAATCTCGACCTTCAATTCGATAGTCAATCTGACTAGAATCATATATGACGATTATGTAAACTAGGAAGAGGAAATGGGAGAACTCATCTAAGGGAACTGGAAAGGGAAATCTTACAGCTGAGGCTAAGAAGCTGAGAACAGATGAGTATGAAGCTAGTGTGAAGTGTGGGAAACAACACCATGGTGAGTGTCGGGCTTGCTCAACCATGTTCTATAAGTCGGGAAAGGTTGGGCACTACTCCAAAGAATGTCTGAGAGACGTCAAGTGCCAGGGATGTGGAGGATTTGGTCATCTGGCGAAGAACTACAGGAGGACCGGACAGTCTGGTTTAGGGAAGGAGAAAGAGCAAGAACAGCCCAAGGCTAGGACTCGAGACTATGCCTTAACTGAGGAAGAAGCTAGAGGGAACCCTGATGTCGTGTCAGGTACGTTCCTAGTCAATGATGAACATGCTGCTATTTTGTTTGATTCTGGTGCTAGTAAAAGCTTTATATCGAATAACTTTAGTCGCAAACTAGACTGCTCAATCAACACTATAATAAATGATTTAAGTGTAGAAATAGCTGTTGGTAAAAACTCGACAATATTTCAAGTCTAAAGATTGCATGATAGAAATAGAGGGCCATAAGTTTCCTTCTATATTATTCCTTCTGACCTTAGGAGGATTCGATATAGTATTGGGCATGGATTGGTTAGCTGCCAACGAAGCCCAAATCATATGTAAACGAAAGATGATACATCTCAAAGCTACTGACGGCAGTCCGATTACGGTGCATGGGGATTGGAACTGCACAATGCCAAACGTCATATCCATGATTAAGGCCGAAAGTTACATGAGTCATGGTTGCGAAGCTTATCTGCCGTATGTTATTGACGATATAATGAAAATGAAAGAATTCAAAGACGTACCCGTGGTGTGCAACTTTCAAGAGGTGTTCCAAGAGGACCTACTTGGTTTGCCACCCGATTGGGAAATATAATTTCAAATTGATGTACTGCGAGGAGCTCAGCCCATTGCCAAAGCACCCTACCGATTGGCTCCGTCAGAAATGAAAGAATTAATGTCTCAACTAGAAGAACTAACAGATAAAGGATTTATCAGACCGAGAATCTCACCATGGGGCACTCCGGTATTATTTGTAAACAAGAAAGACGACAACATGTACATGTGCATTGACTACCGTGAGCTGAATAAACGAACAGTCAAAAACACATGCCCACTGCCCAGGATAGATGATATTTTTGATCTACTACAAGGTGCAAGTTGGTACTCAAATATCATTCTTTGGTCTGGTTATCATTAATTGAAAGTAAGGGAGAAAGATGTACCGAAAACTGCGTTTCTCACGCGTTATGGGCATTATAAATTTCTCGTGATGTCCTTCGGACTAACCAACGCCCCTGTAGCATTTATGGACTTAATGAACTGAGTATGCCGACTAATGTTGGATCAGTCAGTGATAGTTTTCATAGATGACATTCTTATTTACTCAAAGAACGAAGGTGATCACCACTATCACCCAAGAGAAGTATTAGAGGTTTTGAAGTAGGAGAAGTTGTATGCAAAATTTTCCAAATACGCGTTCTGGCTTAGGGAAGTCCAATTCCTAGGTCATGTTATAAACCCAGACGACATTATGGTAGATCCTGTAAAGATCGTAACAGAAAAAGAATGAAAGGTCCCAAAAATGCCATCAGAGATACGAAGTTTTCTAGGATTGGCAGGCTACTATCGAAGATTCATTCAGGATTTCTCGAGAATAGCCTCGCACTGACAAAGCTAACGCGTAAGTAGGTCAAGTATGAATGGGGTCCAAACCAAAATAAAGCGTTTGAAGAATAAAAGACAGGATTAACCTAAGCTCCAGTTTTAACCTTACCTGAGGGGAACGAAGACTTGGTAGTTTACGCTTAGGCTTCAGGTCAGGGATTAGGTTGTGTATTTATGCAACGAAGAAATGTAATTGCTTACGCCTCACGATAGTTAAAGATTCACGAAGTTAACTACCCGACTCACGAACTAGAGTTGGCGGCAGTAATTTTCGCACTAAAAATTTGGAGGCATTATCTATACGGAGTTTAGTTCACCATTTACTCCGATCACAAGAGACTGAAGTACTTCTTCGAGCAAAAGGAATTAAACATGAGACAAAGAAGGTGATTGGAAGTACTAAAAGATTACGACTACTAAATACTATACCACCCAGGCAAGGTAAACGTACTGGCTGACGCCTTAAGTAGAAAGGAAGAGTCGACGGCTATCCAGATCCAAGCATGCCAACTAATTATCACACCTGATCTGATGACTGAAATAGTAAAAGTGCAAGTGTAGGCTCTATTAGAGATAAATGTGAAACGAGAAATAATAGTGGGACAACAAACAAATCTAGAAACTAATGTGTACGTTGTATGTGACAATCCGACTTTTCAAGTTAACCCCGTTAGTAATTCCGTTAAATCTTAACCAAGTTAACCCAATTCTAAAACCAAGGGATCAATTATGTCAAAGCTGAAGTTGCAAGGGCTGGTTTTGTAAATAACCAGAAACCCTAGTAGGCACGGTCGTGCCTTGTTTTGGCACGGTCGCGCCGAGTGCCTTGGCACGGTTGCACCTCTTGTTGGCACGGTCGCGCCTCTCGTCAGTTGAAACGTAAATGCAGTCTTTAATCGACTTATATTTGATTTCGTAACCGTTTTGCACATTCACGTCATTAATAGACTATCATTGAGCATCAACATCTCCATTATACGCGAATTAATCCCAATTATGGGTATTAATCTCATAACCGTCGACATCCTTGCCATATACCATCGAATTCATCAAATTCGTATACCCATTTCACGCTTTGAGCCTCTGCACTTGATAGACGATCCCCACTGGAGCTTCTGCACGCGTTGAATTGATCGGAGAAACATTCACACTTGCCGAATATCAAACCTGTTAGCGCCCGCAACCAATCTTGTCGGGAACCATCAATTCGGATCGTAATCTGGTAACTTTTTGTATCCTTAGCTTCGTTTCAATCTCTTAATCAAAAGCCCTATCATATTTCGGGCTTGCATTATCGAATTTAACTCAATCAGAAACCTTGGGTTCATACACTTTCGGGTTAATCGAGTACTAATCTAGACATGTTGTTAATCCAATTAAAATACATGGATAGCTTCGCAAATCTTTGCTTATTGAAAGCCCCATAAATTTCAACGTTAATCTTATAAGATTTAATCGATTTTTTTATGAAATTATTTAGACACGGTCGTGCTAATGTAGTAGCACGGTTGTGCCTATCCGAGCACAGTCGTGCCCCGTACCTGACCTGGTCGTGCCTGCTAGCCAGATAAGGTCATGCCTAGAAAACCCTAGACACGGTCGTGCCCGACACGAGCACGGTCGTGCCTAGTGTTCAGCCTTGTTGTGTCTTCTGTTTGATCGACACGGTCACGTCTCCGACCAGCACGGTCGCGCTCGTGTCCGTAGCACGGTCGTGCCTTGCCTTAGGCGCGGTCGTGTGTGAGTAAACCCTTTTGTCAGAATGTTTGATTAATTTATTATATTTTCAAATCAATAATTATTTTATTAATTTATTAACGTGTTTTAGTCCGGGAAGCCACCTGTAAGCTCGGGTTTGGATTTATAACCTATCTTCATTATTAATTCCATTTTTATTAAAAAATAGTATACTTATATTAATTGCAACCCGTGATTAATGTTATAAAATAATATATAAGTTATTTAATAATATAATTGTTATATTATTTATTCGTGTTTATTACCTCCATTAAAAATAAGATATCTATTATTTTTCCACACGAATAAATTTTTATATGTTACTATTCGAAAATAGAGACGATCGATACATAACGCTTTTCCCTTAATAATTTTATATACTTCCGTGGACACGTTCGTCTACTATTAAATCCTTAGAAAGCGTTAAGATGTTCTAACTTCCGTGTCGTCGTAACAAATCTCAGCTTGTCCTTAATTTATGTGTTTATAATTTTAGGACATTCGTAAGTCGTCTGAGACTTACACTCGTGGTTCCAACTTATCTCCTGTGTGATTACTACCTACTACGCAACGCAAGTGAGTTTCACGGCCCCTTTTACTGTTTTTATTTGGGGGAGAAAACATGTGACAACCCTTTTTGGGTTATTGTAATTCATATGATATCACTGTTGAGGCTAAGCGTAACACACTATCATAAAAAGTTCTCACACACATCGGACCGTTAATATGGTATGAGCGAGGTAATTTTGGTAGTACTACTGGGTTTGACAAACCCCACCCGCGTTAGTCGCGCTAACTCGATTGGAGGTCGAACGGGTGTTATATTGACCTTAACACATTACTCAGAGTTGATAGACCTGGCTGGAGGCAAACAAACAAACACACTGTCAGTTTCGGTTGCGAGCGCTTTAGCATAACATGAATATAGGCATGCAACCTATTGATATATATATATTGAATGTACATAATCCGCAAACGCTTTATTTGAAATGATTGAAACCTATGAACTCACCAACCTAGTGTTGACTCGTTTTCTTACATGTTTTCTCAGGTTGTTACGCATGATCACGTTAAGACATGCATGTGTGTTGGACTTCAATTGAAATAATTATCTATTGAACAATCTTTATGTTTCGTTTATATTTGGATTTGGGCGCGTTGTTTTGCGCATTTACTTTTGTTTAACGCTTCCCCATATACACTCTGAACCTTGATCTTCTTTGTTATTACATTTCAAGTCCCATTTAGTGTCGTTTGAAATACCTGATGTCTGAGATCCTGGTTGTCACCATCCAAAACGGTAAAACTCCGTTAGTGGAATTTGGGGGTGTGACAGATTGGTATCAGAGCCATTGGTTATAGAGAACTAGGACTGCATTCTAGACTATAGCCACACACATTAGTTACTTGGCATAGACACTCGAAATAGATACTTACTCCTTATGTTTCAGGAATTATGTCTACACCACCATCTTCACCACCTAACATTCATGAACATGACATTCCTGCCATTGCATCACCGGAGCCCAAGAGACGTAGGCTTGAGCCCATTGATGACTCTATTGTGTATGGAGAGCCCATGTATGTCCGGAATGGGAGTGACTAGGATTGGTACCCCGGCTTACTGAGCAAATGGGTTAGATAGGAACGAGTTCTATCACCGTACTTTGGAACTTCATCATCATCAGGACCACGTTTACCATTACTACCTTGTCACTTGGAGCAATCCTTTGCAGCATTTGTAGCAACTATGGATCGAGAGATCCAGAATATGAGAGAAGCAGTAGGAGCGATCACAGGTCTATTAAGAGGGGAGAAACAGACGAATCACAGGATGGATCTTCTAGTAGCAGAACTGGCAGGCACTGACCACTTGCATAATGCATTAGTGGACGAGGTAAGGGCGTTACAGGCTAGGGTGAATGTACTCGAGGAGACTGAGGTAGAATCTCAGGAAAGAATTGGAGAGTTAGAGATACAACATGCAGCTGCTTTAGAGCCAGCTGAAGTACCCGACTTTGAGCCTGAGGATGAGCCCGAGGAAGTAGAGGAGGATGATGCTGAGTTAGTCATCTCATCCGCCGGCAGTGGAGCTTGATATTCCATTCTATTCTATCTTATCTTATCTTGTCATTTCTTTATGTTTTAAATAAAAACCTAAATGGGTAAGGATGTTCCTATTCCAATAAAATCTTAGTGAACTATTTGCGTTAAGTTATTTATTCTATGGCCTTATGATTTAAGTAGCCTTGTACTATAATCATAAACCCGCATGTCTTTACACATCTCCTTCTATTTAATTACACTTGAATGACGTTAATATGCGATGTATTTACTCATTTCTTGTGTTTGTGAATATGAATAATAATGGCCGGACGTGGTCATGGCGGTCGCAATGGTGGTCGTGGAAATATTAACCTGACACCAGCCGAACTGGCCGCGTTGATTAATGATAGTGTTGCTGAAGCCTTAGCAGCACACATTGCAGGGCAAACGAACAATCCACAGAACAATCAGCATGTCTGTACCTTCAAGACCTTTATGGACTGCAAACCCCACACTTTTAGTGGAGCTGAGGGAGCTGTCGGATTACTTCGATGGTTTGAAAAGATGGAATCTGTGTTCTTCATGTGTAACTGCCCTGTGGCCGACTGAGTTAAATTTGCATCGGGAACTTTAGAGGGTGTTGATGCACCTTCCTGTGACAACACTCTGGATAGAGTCTTAGTTTGTATTTCTAATGTCTGTAATTTGTCTTTGTATGTAAGAGTCGTTATGTAATAGTTTATCGAGTTGTATTTACTTTTACATAGTGTATGTTGCATTTCTTCTAAGTGTTTTGCGCACTTACATGTGCGCAGGAGAAAGCTCCTGCGTACTTAGCTAGTACGCAGGAAGACCCATGCGTACTTGCTAAGTACGCAAGAGCATTTGGTCCTGTGCACTTGCTAAGTGCGCAGGCATCAGGTCTGTATAAACAGGTTTGGTTCACAGAGGATAAGTACGCAGAACTCATATCTTAGACGAACTCAGTTTGTTAAGTACGCAATTTGTATTATCTCTGTAACCGTCGAGTGTTTATAATAGAAAGAGCTTTTATTGTGACTCTCGTGTTAGTTTACTTTGTTTTAGTTAGACTCTCCGCCTAGTCACGGGTATTCCGCACCCGGTCCGACTAGTAGACCACTAGCATGCAACGATCCGACACACACGAAGGGACCTACAAGTGGTATCAGAGCATTGCTCTTGAATTCGAGTGTTGTAAGTGAGTTTGGAGACGTTTTTACTGAGTTTTACAAGCAAAAAGAGGTATTTTTGTTGATTTTTGTGATAAAAAGGGGGTAGCTCTTGAGCACTTTTTTAGAAGCAAAAATCTCTCAAAAACCAATTTTTGTTGTGTATATGAGTTATTTGAGCATCAAAGGTTGGTTAGAAAAAAGTTTCTGACCCTTTGGCTCATTTGCATTAATCATCAGACCAATTTTTACCATCTCCGGCGATTTTCAGGTCACCGGAAAAGGTTGGTGAGAGTTGCTGAAAAGGTATCCTGCGTACTTACCATTTTTGGCAAAAAGTACAGTCTTCTGCGTACTTACTAAATACGCAAGAGTTATCTCCTGCGTACTTACAAGTGCGCAAGTCTGAACTTGTGCGAACTTAAGTCATATCCTGCGTACTTAATCATTTCCTCCTGCGTACTTACAAGTACGCAAGAGGAAATCTAAATGCGCAAGACCATTTCTCAAGTGCGCAAGGCCAAAACCAAGTGCGCAACTGTGTCTGACTTTTCTGAAATTTGACTAAGTGTTCACTATGTCGAATCTTCAGAATCTTGGAAACCTACTGAATTATGATAATGAGATCGGTACACCACAGAAACCACCAAAGTTGCTGAACGTGAACGATTATTCTAATTGGAAAGCACGTTTTGAGCACTACATTTCATATACCGACTCATCATTATGGATACCAATCCTTGAAGGATATAAGCATCCCACACACATCTATCTTGATGATGAATTGCCCAAGCCTATCTCTAAGCTTTCTGACGAAGAAAAGAAAGCTTATGATCGAGAAAAGAAGGCACTTGGTTCGATCACTATGACATTAACTCGGGAATTATTCCACAGTTTCTGAGGGTATGACAATTCTAAGGATCTCTGGAAAGCCTTACAGAAGAGATTCGAAGGAAATAGTGACATCAAGAAGAGTAAGCAGGATCTTCTCAGGAAGCAGTATGAGTGCTTCAGATTCTTTGAGAACGAATCTTTAGATGACCTCATCTCTAGGTTCTATCATTTACAGACTGAGTTGAATGCTTTTGACCTCAAGTATCCAGATGAAGAGATGGTGGAAAAGTTTTTGGATGCCTTACCACCCAAATTTGAGATGTACACATCCCTAATGAGGGAAAATCCTAAATTCTATGAGTTGACAGTTGAGGAAGCAATAGGAAAGATTCAAGCTCATGAAATGAACTTGAAAAGAAAGGACAGCTCTGGAAGACCCCAGATACAAGACCCTTCTATGTATCATGGGACGACTTCTACATCCAAGTCATCTGGCTCTAGAATTGCCCTCTTCACTAGAAATCCTACTGAAGAAGACCACTCAACTGGATGTGGTGGTCATGCTTGCTTTGCTTTAGGATCAGGGTTTGGGTCTCATCATCAAAATACCTCAAGAAATCCTCCTGCTACGTCTTCAGCTAACAACTCAGCTATAGCCAGAATAGCTGAAGATCATGTAGCTTTATTATCATCTTGTATGCTTGCATATGAAAATTTCATAGGTGGCAAGCTTACTGATCCAGATACGATTGAAGAAGATTTTAATCAAGTGGATCCTGATGACATGGAGGACATGGATATTCAATTGAATATGGCCATGCTTTTGAGGAGAGCCAAGCATTTCCTGAACAGAACAGGAGGAAAGTTTATTGGCGGGCATCCTAATGCCAAGGTCGGGTTCGACAAATCTAAGGCCAAATGCTACAAGTGTCTGAACTATGGACATTTTGCTCGTGAGTGTCAGAAAGACAGAGCACCTGCCTCTGGTTATACCCGACCTAGCCAAGGAAACAGCCATGGCTAAAACAATCCAAACCACCACAATCAAAGCCAAAGTGGAACGTCCAATGCACTGGTAGCCCAACAGGACGACATCTTTGATTGGGGCATTCATCTTGAGGATGCCATCATCGCACAAACACAGGTTGGTCTCATGGCTGAGATCATGGAAATGATGGAAGCAGAGAGAAGGGAAGCTTCTATTGTTGACCCAAAAGAGTCTACTACTGCTGCTACAGAGGAAGAGGAGGAAGCTGAAGGAAAGGAAGCTTCGGTAGCTGAGAAAGAGGAATCGACTGCTGTTGCTCTCATGGCCATTGGAGAAGCAATAAGTTCATCTCATGAGGTAGACTCTAATCCCTTTTCTGTTGTTTCATGTTCTAAGTGTCTAGGGCTAAAACTTGAAAACTCTAAGCTCCAAGACAAAATCGAAACCCTAAGTATGGAAGCTCTAAACTATAAAGAAAACGAAAAACATTTTAAAGAATCTATTGACACATTGACAAAGGAAAAACGTGAGTATTCTTTAAAAATGAGCGATCAACAGCTTCACTTGGATATTGCTTATAAGGGGTTAGAAAAACGGAACAATGAAATCAACAAACTGCAAAATGAGATCTTGCAGTTAAAATGCACTAATGAGAAGTTGAAAAACTCTCGCTTTGTGGTGGAACACTACGAATCTGTAGTGAGGAAAATGAATGGTCTAGGTCTTGGTACCAATGCCATTCCTCCACCAGTGAGCGGGAAGTTTGTCAATAGCTTAATAGACATTGATCTCACTTGTCTAGATGAGTCCTCTGATAAGGATGATTCCCCTAAGAAGGATGAATCCTCAAGTAAGGCTAACTCCACATCTAGTGAGGAGTTTGTTACTGCTTCTGAAGATGGGTCGGTTAACTCTTGCCCTGAAGGAGTAGTATCTGAGGAGTTGTTGACTAAACAGAAAGTCAAGAAAAACATTATCACTAATGGTGATAATTGCATTTTAACTGAACCTGATGTCATTGAATCAAATGATAAACTTAAGGTAATGCTTTATGGGGGGTATAAAAACCTTAACCAAGTAAAGAAAGAGGCTTTTCAGCTCACTTTGGTCTTGGTTACAAAGAAAATTTGGAAAAATACTATACTCCCAAAAATCAAATTGCTAAGGTTCAGACTGTTGTTCAGAAACCAACTCCTCCTGCTCATAATGGAGAGTTTTCTAAGGCCAGATCCAATGAGCCTTACAAGAGAACTTATGTAGACAAGAGGAACTGTTTTCACTGTGGCTTGGTTGGTCACATTTTTGTGAACTGTCATTCTAAGAACCAATGGAAATGGCATGTTGTTTCACAACCAGCTGTTATTCCCAGGTCACCACCAGTGAAACCATCTCCCAAACATCCAAAGCAGAATGTGGTGAAACCACCAGTCCAACCAATGGCAAAGCCAAAGATCAAATCTGAGGCCAAACCATCTGTGGCAAGAAAGGTAAAGCAACCTGCTGTACCTCGTGTATCTACATCTGGTAGTACACGTACTGGTGAGAAATCTGTGGCTAGACTCTCTAAGCCACAGAGAAGAAAAAGGAATAAGAGGTTGAGAAAGCTGGAACAGCTGACTAAAGCTCAATCAGGTGAAGCTTCCACAAGTTCACCAGCTGTGGTTGAGACAAAGTCTCTTGTTCTGGTTAAGAATCAAAAGAGATCCTGGAACAAGAAAGTAAAAGGTTCTCAATCTCCTGTTCCCAAATCCTGCAAAGATTCACCAATTTTGAACAGTCATCATGACTGTGAGTTGAAAGAAGTAGTTTATTTTGAGAAAGACGGACGACCCAAGACCACAATGGCTTGGGTCTCCAAATCTAACTAATTCTTTTTGTTACTCGTGCAGGGACGTTCGAAGGGTACTATCTCTAAGCGCTGGTATGTAGATAGTGGATGTTCCAGGCACATGACAGGAAACATGGCCCTGCTTCAAGACGTTAAACCATTCAGAGGAGGCTATGTGGCCTTTGCTAGAGAAAAAGGCGGCAGCATCACGTGTCAAGGCGTGGTTTCAAACGGTTGTGTTAGCTTTGACAATGTCAACTTCTGCGAGCAGCTGAAGCATAATCTGTTGAGTGTCTCCCAAATGTGTGATAAGGAGTACGGTGATGTTTGACAAGTCAGAATTCCTGATTCTCAAACCTGGTTTTGAGGTTCCCGAAGACTAGATTCTGATGAGAGCACCAAGAACGAATGACACATATCAGATCGATATGAGCGTTGCAACAACCACCTCATCAGTTGCTACTTGTTTGCTTACAAAAGAGATAGAACTTGACTCTATCTTGTGGCATAGGAAACTCGGACATATTTCGTATCGTAAAATGAATCATCTTGTCCGAAACGGTTTGGTAACCGGGGTTCCTAAGCTGAGGTTTACCGTTGTAGATGACTGTATGCCTTGTAAAAAGGGCAAACAACAACGGAAGTCTCACAAGCCCAAGCTCCAAAACTCTATTGATACCCCTTTGGAGCTATTACACATGGATCTGTTTGGCCCCATAAGTATCAGGAGTATTGGAGGTAAGTCGTTCTGTCTGGTTGTAACTGATGATTTCTCACGTTTTTCTTGGGTGCATTTTTTAGGTACTAAAGACGAGACTGCTGATATCCTTCAATACTTGATCCTGATCTTGGAATCTCTTTACAAGCTGAAAGTTAGAAGGATAAGGAGCGACAACGGAACTGAGTACAAGAATAATTTGATGGAGCTTTTCTGTCTCAAGAAAGGGATCCGTCACGAATTCAGCGCGCCGTACACGCCTCAACAGAATGGAGTTGCTGAACGGAAGAACAGAACACTGATTGAGATTGCAAGGACTATGCTGTCGGATGCAAAGCTTCCTGTCACTTTCTGGGCAGAAGCAGTTAATACAGCGTGTCACGTCTTAAACAGAGTTCTGGTAGTGAAGAGGCACAACAAGACTTGTTACGAGTTGATCAACAATCGACATCCCAATCTTGATTACCTAGTTTCTTTCGGTAGTCCTTGCTCCTTGTTGCTATAGTACAAAGACCGCCAGTCTAAGTTTCATGCAAAAGCGGTCGAAGGCATCTTCTTAGGATACGTTGCCAACTCGCCTTGCAAGAGAGTGTACAACATAGGAACTCTTACTATCGAGGAATGGTTTGAAGTGGATTGTAGAAAACACAGCATTCCACCCGAACCAACAGGTCCAGCTTGGGGTTTTGATTATGATGCGCTATTCAAGTCATTCAATCTTTCTGATATATCTGCAGATGACGCTACAAATGTCTATGATATATTGGGTGGCAGCGATGACTCCAGCTTCTCTACTCGTGCTACTGTACCGATTGTAACTCCTGATTCCAATGCTGCATCTGTATCTGGAACTCATGACAGTGATAACAGTGAAGATGTTCTTATCGTTGGAGATGATGCTCCAGCTAATCCTAACACAACTGTAGGAAATAAAGCTCCAGCTGATCCAATTAACATTGAATCTTCTTCCTCTGGAACACAGGAAATAGGGGAGTTAAGCACGAATCTTGATCCAGAAATTCAGGAACCAATTGTACCGGAGACGAGAGTGCATAGGAATCATCCAATTGACAACATTATTGGTGATCCTAATGCCGGCGTTCAGACTCGTCATCGAACCATCACTGAGAACACCAGTCTTTACACAGAGATACTTAACACTGGTGTCATGGAAACATGTCTGCATGCTGCATTCGTGTCCCAGTTAGAGCCGAAGAATGTGAAGGAGGCTCTCACTGACAACTGCTGGATTGAGGCGATGCAAGATGAATTGTCTCAATTCCAAAAGTTGCACGTGTGGGATTTGGTTGACTTCCCAAAAGGCTTTCAGCCAATTGGAACCAGATGGGTGTTCAAATGCAAGACGGATGATCGTCATGTTATTGTGAAGAACAAAGCAAGATTGGTTGTTCAGGGTTTTTATCAGCAAGAGGGCTTGGATTACACGGAAGTATATGCCCCAGTTGCTAGAATTGAAGCCATTCGACTGTTCTTGGCTTATGCCACATATGTCGGCTTCAAGGTCTATCAACTTGATGTGAAGAGTGCTTTCCTTTATGGTAAATTTCATGAAGAAGTCTATGTCACTCAGCCTCCCGGTTTTGAAGATCCGCATAATATCAATAATGTGTATAAGCTCGACAAAGCACTTTATGGTCTTCATCAAGCACCGCGGGCATGGTATGAGACATTATCTAAGCATTTACTGTCTAATGGTTTCGACCGTGGACAGATTGACTCGACTCTCTTCATTAGGAAAGCAAGAGGTGACATTCTTCTTGTACAAGTATATGTCGACGACATCATTTTTGGGTCTACCAATGAAGGGATGTGTAGGGAATTCGAGCAGGTGATGAAGTCCAAATTTGAAATGAGTAATATGGGTGAATTGTCGTTCTTTCTGGGTCTGCAAGTCAGTCAAAGAGAGGATGGCATTTATCTACATCAAACTAAGTATGTGCAGAACATCTTATCAAAATACAAGATGAATGATAGCAGTACTTATGGTACACATATCCCAGTCAATCATGGTTTGCATCCTGACAAAGATGTAAAGGATGTAGACAGCAGATTGTACCGTGGGATGATCGGATCACTTATGTATCTTATAGCTTCAAGACCCGATATAATGTTTGCTGTATGTTTGTGCTCAAGGTTTCAGTCTCAACCAAAGGAGTCACATATGATAGCCGTGAAGAGAATTTTCAGATACCTGAAAGGGAAACCCCGATTAGGTCTTTGGTACTCTAAGCAGCAGTCATTCGACTTCAAAGCCTACACTGATTCAGATTATGGCGGTTGTAACCTTGACAGAAAGTCAACTTCTGGTGGATGTCAATTCTTAGGAGACAGACTGGTCTCCTGGCAGTGTAAGAAGCAGTCAACGGTTTCTGTCTCAACTTGTGAAGCAGAATACATTGCTGCAGTGAGCAGTTGTTCTCAGATACTGTGGATTCAGAAACAATTGAGAGACTACGGCTTAAACTTCACTCGAACTCCTCTATTCATTGACAACAATGCCACCATGTTCATCACAAATAACCCGGTGAAACATTCCAAAACTAAACATATAGAGATTCGCCATCATTTCATCCGTGACTGTGCTGAAAAGCATTTAATTGAACTTGTAAAAGTTCACACGGATGACAATCTTGCTGTCCTTTTCACAAAGGCATTTGATCGATCCCGTTTTGAGCATCATGTCAACTTGATAGGAATGTTCAATCCTGAGTGAAAATTAAGTTTTCTTAACTCAATTCAATTCATGAAAGTTAAATTTTTAATTCTTTTAAATATTCTGTATAGTTCTTTTAGTCTTTAAAATATTTTACAAAAAAAAAAAATAGAAAATGGAGAAAATTTCAAAGATAACTTGAGAAAAGAGGAAATGATAGTACATCAGAAATGATCTAAACACCATAGACTGCTCATATGGGAAATGATTGCGTCATGTTTACTTAATTGTTTAAATGATTATGTTTTTAATCTGTTTATTTACAAGTAATTTGAATTGTCAGTAGGCTGTATGCGTCTTTGAATCACTAGTAGTGTGGAAACTAAATCTAAATTACAACTGTGATTTGAACCCATGTTTGCAAGCGTGTGTGCGTAAAAGAATAGAAAAGATCATTATCAGATAAAGGATGTTAGATTTTGGCAATAATTTTCTTTTGAGATCAGTTTCGGGTTATGTCGTTAGCACAATTAATGCGGTTCATCTCACTGCCCATACTCACAAGTATGCAAGGAGAGATTGAATCAAGAGATGTCTCTACATTAACCGTTGAGCATGTATTCACCCTTGAATCACTCCTGATTCATTGAAATCAAATCCAGATAAAAGTTGGATCCCCTTACCAGATAATCAAACACCATATCTATTATCCTGAATCATCATCCCGATATTCAAAGAAGAAAATCACATGAAACCAAGACAAATGAATCACTCGATTCTGAATCTTTTGATTCCCGATAATCCTTATGGATTCTGCTTGATTTTTCCTGTGCTAATAGATGTAGCCTCATTCTGAAAATCTAGAAAATCATTGGGAAAATCTTAGATGCCTTGAGATAGTGCAAGTTAAAATAGCATTTCAGTGGGGTACACGTTTTATGTCTTATAATTAATACCTTAATACACAAGAACATGATACAAAGACGCGTATAGTTTCAAATCTTATAATATTGTCAACTTGAATTACTTGTTTATGTGCTTATTACGTATGAATAAAGAGTAATCCATGACATGATCCCATATTCTTTGATGTTTATTTTGTATCGTTTTTGCTAAAAGATAGCCTGATATGATCCTCTGCTCGTGTGTTTGATAAAAAATAGTTGGTGTGAATACTTTTATATATCTATCTAGAAAAGAACAAAAAGATTTTAAGTTTATGCATTGTTCAAGCTTAATCAGAAAAAGCCAAAAATATTTTATGTTTAACCTTCATGAATTGTATTTGAAACCTCGTGATTAAATACTTTTATCTTGTTCGTTATTTGATCTGAAAATCTTCATAAATCTGAGTTTCAAATTTGCGCACTTAAGGCTTGTGCGTACTTGTCAAGTTCGCACGAAGTAAACCTTGCGCACTTAGCAAGTACGCAAGAGTTAGTCTTGCACACTTGTAAATGCGCAAGAGTTAAGTCCTGCGTACTTGTAAGTACGCAAGAGTTAACTCGTGCGCACTTAACAAGTACGCACGTCCGATAAGTGAGGGGTATAAAAGTGACACTTAGAAAATTCTTTCAGTTTCAAGCTTTCAAATCGATCACCTTCCCTCTGCAAATTTAACTCAAAATCAAGTGTGTCTAAACCATTTTTTCGTCCCGTCTATAGTTTCATCATCTCATTTCATCTCATTGGTGAGAATCTAGGCGATTTCCATCCATTAAATCATGACATTGGACCGATTCTGACTTAGAAATCTTTAGGTTAAATCCGAAATATTTTGGGTAAAATTGGGGTTGTTTGGGTAACTTATTGACATTTCTATGCTAATAGGGTTCTTAATCGACTCCATATTCATCCATTTCGTCCTCGATTCTAGCCGTCGGTGGAATTTTAATCGATAGTGGGATTGGGCGACGTTTTTAAGTCGAAATTGGTCTTGGTTTGGTAGTTACTGGTGTTAATAATGGTCCCATAAGTTCGAATCATTGATTCCGACCTATTGGCGACCTACTTGACCCGGTCTTTGAGCAATCTGTGATTTTCTTAAAAATTCTGAAATTTTTGCAAAGTGTTGTTCTTGCGCACTTAGCAAGTACGCACGAAGCAATTCCTGCGTACTTGTTAAGTACGCAAGAGGAAAAGCCTGCGCACTTGCTAAGTGCGCAGGACCAACACTTAGAAAAATTTTCAAGTCTGAAATTTTTGTTCATAATGTAACTACTATACCGTGTCATGTTTGTTCATCTTCAATAATATACGTTGTTCTGATTATGTTTTCTGTGTGTTTCTACAGACTATGGCTCGGGCATTCACTGATGAGTTCAACTTGTTAGCAAACACTCAACCTGAGTGGAAAGGGGCAGCTTTGCAGTATCGGCAGATCATTGACTTTTTGAACCGATCAAAAATAAGTTATGCAAACTCAGCTGACCCAACCATCTCAAGACCTTACTTGGAGCAATTTTGGGAGACGGCAGAGCACGACTGCACGGTATCCCCTAATGTCATAAGGGCTACCGTTGATGGTCGGACTATTGCATTTTCTGAGGATACAATAAGAAGGGTCCTGCAGTTCGGAGACCTCGCTACCGACCCGACATCCTATCCAGATTACTATGTGGATGGATGTTGGAGGCATAGAATGGGATATGTCAGAGCGAGGGACTATGCTTCTTACAAGAAGATGTGGGTTTTGGATCAATGGCGGTATTTTGCCCACATCATGATCGTGTGCATCTCGTCCAGAAAAGCGGGGAAAGATGCCATGGGTCATGACCTTGCAGCAGCCATGGTGGGCTTGTCTCTTAATAGGGGCTACAACTTCTCTCGCTACATCTTCAAAGCAATCAATGATCAGATTAATACAGCAGAGAAGTTTAGGTTCCTATTGTACCCGAGGTTTGTGCAACTTTTGATTGATGATGCATTGCCAAACCTACGTGCTATCGGGGAGAGACTGCAGGTAAAACGGGTGGACAAGAGAGTATTTGCTCAGTTTCTAAAGCCAGGCAGTGTAGATCCTGCCCTTGTGCATACTAAACTCTTTGGCCACCTGCTTAATGAAGCATATGTCGCACCAGAAGATTGGAATTGGTATAGTCCCAATTCGGCACCAGAGATGAGTGATGATTCTGATGAACAACAAGAAGAAGAGAATGAAAGTGATGGAGGTGATGACGAAGGTGGTGATGGTGGTGCTGAGGTATCCAATTCAGAAGCAACAGAATCAGATTCTTCTGATTCCGATGACGCACCATCCCAGGCACACCCGAGGAGATTGGCACAGGTAACCCTGCCTGCGTCGTCTTCTAAAAGAAAGCGACAGAGCTCGAGCAACGAATATGAGCCGACTTCTGACTCTGACGCTGCTCTATAAAGACAAAGGCAAGAGAGTGCCAACAAGAAGAGGGGCGATAGGCAAGAGCTTGCTATCCCCAGGGTTGTAGAGATCCCGACTGTGCAGCATGTACAACCTGCAGCTGACAGTCCAGAGTCAGAATCTACCCTACCAGCACAACAACTGTACAGAAGGAGGAGAAGGCCACTAGTACAAGATAATGTGGCAGTCATGGCGGTCACAGAGGAGATTCCTGTGACGGTGACCCTCCCTACTCCAACGTCCAGGTGACGGTGACTACTCCACTTCTCACGGAGTCAGTCACCATCACCCCAACCATAACACCCACTCCCATCATTACATCCCCACACCCACCTCACACCACTGAGCCGTCAGGTCAACCCTTCAACTATGGTGATTTCTCACAAGGGTTTGACTTTGACACAATCTTCTCCACCCCCATCCATAATGCTGAAGCCTCATCATTTAGGCATTCTGATCCGTATGATGCAAGGATCAATGTCTTAGAGACCCAAGTTGCTGAACTGTTGAAGACCATTCAAAAGTCAAAGGAGGAGTCTGATGCTCAACAAGCACAGATTAATTCCCTGCCAATGAAGTTAGGATTCTCCACAGCCAGAGAACAGGGACAAATGAGCAACTGAAGAATGTTATGGCACAAAACGAGCTGCTGATGAAAACCAATGAAATGATTCTAGGCCACAGAACTTCACTTGAGCTAAGGATGGATTTGCAGAGAAAAGAGCACGAAGCGATGGTAAAATTAGTTGAAGAACTGACCAAGAAGCTTGGTGCTCAGGGGGAGAAAGAAAAAGAAAAAGAGAAAGAGAAAGAAAAAGAGAAAGAGAAAGAGAAAGAAAAGGAGAAAGAAAATAAATCCACTGGTGCTGAGCCTTGTCATCCAGTCGACTTGACTAAGGATGATGATAAAGACAAGGATCCTGAAGCCGGTCCTAGTGGAGGTGAGCACCAAGCTTTGGCGATTATGCCCATCTCTTCTGTTCCAATGGCTGAGGGGGAGTCCACTCAGCAAGAGGGTGGTGATACATCTGTTGGTGGTGGTGAGAAAGGGAAGTCAGTGGCTGAAGTACTTAAGGACTTATCTGATGATGAGATCCTATATCTAGAGCCTGACTACTCTAAAGAAGCACATATCGATGCTCTCTTCAATCTAGAAGAAGGAGAGATCGACTCTGGTGATGACTGGAATGATTAAGATGAGGATGTGGTGATAGAGATTCCCAAGGGCGACGGGGAAGGAGAGTACGAGTTAGAGGATGGTGAGATCTTTGAAGTACCATCGCTCGAATCTCTGCTCGACACAGGCTCAGTTGACATGGCAAGTAATGTTGAAGCTACAACTGAAGCCTCCCCAGTCGACCCTACACCTGTGGACCCCGAGGCACCAAAAGATAAAGACATGCCTTCTGCATCATCTAAGGGTCCAGCTCCCGTGTGGCAAAAGACGTCCATCACAGACAAGCACGGAGCTACAGGTATGATCTTGGCTGTTAGGTTCGAGGAGGACAAGCAGTTGTTCGCCATCAAAAGATCTAGGGGGGTTCAATACTTGAAACCAACCAGTGAGGTATTCAACTCTTTGCCCAAGTACGACCTTATGAACCTCGCAAACCGCGACCTGCTGAGTCACTCGAGTCATGCAGTAGCAATGGGTTTGTGGGTAACACTACAGCGGGAAGCAAGATCAGGGAAATTTGAATACTTCAAGCCTCAAGTACCCAGAAGAGTCAAGGATAAGCACGATGTACATCCTGTGACTAAGAAGCACATATAGAGATTGGTATACAAGCCAGTGCAATGTGAAACTAAGATTCCCTTGAGCAAGTTATCTCAGGATATTCTTGGTGACATGTGGTACTGGTACGTAGATCCAAAAACGGGCGAGGCTGTGATCATGGGAAAGGTTCGTTCCGAGAGTGGGAACACAGTACCAAAAGAACTGATCAGAATCTTTGATGAAGTCTACTTCATCAACTTTTCTGTGAAAGATCTGGAGGTACTAGCGGAACGCTACTGTGTCCACACAGACGAATGGACAAAGCTCCTTGCTTCTAAATATGACAAGGTGATTAAGTTCTGCCTTGATTACAAGAAGAAGATGGAAGCTAAGGGACCAGTGCTGTGAAGACTGAAGATTGAAGACTGAAGACGTTGAAGATCCCGAGCTGTTGTCAAGGGGGAGTTTGTTGATGCACTTTCATGTGACAACACTCTGGATAGAGTCTTAGTTTGTATTTCTAATGTCTGTAATTTGTCTTTGTAGTTGTATTTACTTTTACATAGTGTATGTTGCATTTCTTCTAAGTGTTTTGCGCACTTACATGTGCGCAGGAGAAAGCTCCTGCGTACTTAGCAAGTACGCAGGAAGACCCATGCGTACTTGCTAAGTACGCAAGAGCATTTGGTCCTGCACACTTGCTAAGTGCGCAGGCATCAGGTCTGTATAAATAGGTTTGGTTCGCAGAGGATAAGTACGCAGAACTCATATCTTAGACGAACTCAGTTTGTTAAGTACGCAATTTGTATTATCTCTATAACCGTCGAGTGTTTATAATAGAAAGAGCTTTTATTGTGACTCTCGTGTTGGTTTACATTGTTTTAATTAGACTCTCCGCCTAGTCACGGGTATTCCGCACCCGGTCCGACTAGTAGACCACTTGCATGCAACGATCCGACACACACGAAGGGACCTACAGAGGGCCCTGCTCTCACATGGTGGAATGAACAGGTCCAGATGCTAGGTCTGGACATGGCCAATGCATCACCATGGGAAGATTTCAAGAACATGATGAAGGAAGAGTACTGTCCCAGAAACTCAAGGGAGAATTCTTGAATCTGATAATGGAGGGTTCTGAAATAGAACTCTACACTACTCGCTCGCACGAGCTAGCGGGGATGTGTCCTCACATGGTTACACCACCCTACAAGCGGATAGAAATGTTCACCAGTGGATTAGTACCATAAATCTAGAGCATGGTTACTTCATCCAACCCCACTACCATCCAACAAACCATCCGTCTTGCTCACAAACTGACGGACCAAGTTGTTACCCAAGGGACACTACCTCCCAGGAAGTCAACATCCAAGTCTACTGACAACAACAAGAGGAAGTTTGACAGTAGCAATTAAAACAGGGGATTTCAGCCGAATCAACCACAACAACAACATCAGCATAGGTTTGAACCTATGAAGAACTTCAACCAGTTGACCTCTTCGGGTTAGCATCAAAGTGGTTATACTGGGAGACACCCCAGGTGTAACAAATGTAATTACCACCACCTCGGTTCTTGTGACAAAAACCGTTGCCAGCGGCGTGGCAAGGTGGGCCATGCTGCCAAAGACTGTAGAGGGGAATTACAAGCCAAACAGCCCTTCCAACAACCGGGTTCTACCAAGGGTTGTTTTGAATGTGGAAAAGAGGGACATTTTCGAAAGGATTTTCCATAGTTAAAGAAGGGTGGAAACGACAACAACAACAACAACCACCAAGGCAATAATAACAACCAGGGCAATAATGGAGGGAATGGTGCAAAGGGGCGAGCCTTTGTGCTAGGATCCGGAGAAGCTCGTTATGACCACCACGTGGTTACCGGTAAGTTCCTTCTAAACAACTATGGGCATCATATTCTTTATGAAGGCACAAAAATGTCTATGTAAAGGACATACTGCCATTTTGGCTCTCGTCGCCGAGCAACCATCTGAAGAAAAGAGGATTGAAGACATACAGATCGTTCGTGATTACCCGGAGGTTTTTCCTGAAGACTTGCCTTGTCTTCCACCACATCGACAAGTCGAGTTCCAAATTGATTTAGCACCCGGAGCAGCGCCTATTGCTCGGGCACCCTACCGACTTGCACCTAGTGAGCTGCAAGAGTTATCGACACAACTGCAGTGGTTGTTAGATAAAGGTTTCATTCGACCAAGCTCATCGCCATGGGGAGCTCTAGTTCTTATTTTTAAGAAGAAGGACGGGACTTTTTGCATGTGCATCGATTACCGGGAACTGAACAAAGTGACGATCAAGAACCGTTATCCTCTACGCCGCATCGATGACCTTTTTGACCAACTCCAAGGATCAAGCTTCTACTCTAAGATAAATCTTAGATCCGGTTATCACCAGTCGAGATTACGAGAGGAGCACATCTCAAAAACTACATTCAGGACTAAGTATGGTCACTATGAATTCATGGTCATGCCATTTGGACTGATCAACGCACCTGCGGTATTCGTGGACCTCATGAACCGTGTGTGTAAACCCTACCTCAAGCAGTTCGTCGTTGTGTTTATTGACGACATCCTCATCTATTCAAAGAAAGAAGAAGAACATGAGGAGCATCTTCGTTTGATTCTGGAATTGCTTAGGAAAGAACAACTGTATTGCAAAAAGCCTTAGGCACACGTCTAGATATGAGCATAGCATACCATCCTCAAACTGATGGCCAGACAGAACGTACTATTCAAACTCTAGAGGAGATGCTACGAGCTTGTGTGATTGATTTCGGTAACGCCTGGGAGTCTCACCTACCATTGGTGGAGTTCTCCTACAACAACAGTTATCACACTAGTATCAAGGCAGCTCCATTTGAAGCACTATATGGACGGAAATGTCGTTCTCCTATTTGTTGGGCCGAGGTTAGGGATAGTCAACTTACAGGTCCTGAACTTGTACTTGAAATTTATGATAAAATCATTCAAATTAGAAAGCGTATAGCAGCAGCTCGTGATCATCAAAAGAGCTAGGCCGATAAGCGTCGTAAATCGTTAGAATTTCAAGTAGGGGATATGGTTTTGTTAAAAGTCTCACCTTGGAAGGGTGTCATTCGTTTTGGTAAATGGGGTAAAGTGAGTCTTCGTTATGTTGGACCATTCAAGATAGTAAAGATAATTGGCCCAGTAGCGTATCAACTGGACCTACCTGAAGGACTTAGTGGTGTACACAACGTCTTTCACGTCTCAAACTTGAAGAAATGTCTGATAGACGAGTCACTCACGGTTCCTCTAGAGGAACTACCCATCGATGAACAATTGCGGTTCTTTGAAGAACCGGGGGGAAATCATGGATAGGGAAATCAAAACGCTGAAACCTAGTAAATCCCTATTGTCAGAGTTCGTTGGAATTCGAAGCGAGGACTAGAATTCACGTGGGAGCGCGAGGATAAGATGATACGCAAGTATCCACATCTGTTCAAGCACTCCTCGTCAAATTCTTAAGGTACTATTCTAATTTTCGGGACGAAAATTCTTTCAACTAGGGGATGATGTGACAATCCGACTTTTCAAGTTAACCTCGTTAGTAATTATGTTAAATATTCTGTTAAATCTTAACCAACTTAACCCAATTCTAAAACCGAGGGATCAATTCTGTCAAAGTTGAAGTTGCAAGGGACGGTTTTGTAAATAACCAGAAACCCTAGTAGGCACGGTCGCGCCGAGTGCCTTGGCACGGTCGCGCCTCTTGTTGGCACGGTCGCGCCTCTCGTCAGTTGAAACGTAAATGCAATCTTTAATCTACTTCTGTTTGATTTCGTAACCGTTTTGCACATTCACGTCATTAATCGACTATCATTGAGCATTAAAATCTCCATTATGCGCGAATTAATCCCAGTTATGGGTATTAATCTCATAACCGTCGACATCCTTGCCATATACCATCGAATTCATCAAATTCGTATACCCATTTCACGCTTTGAGCCTCTGCACTTGATAGACGATCCCCACTGGAGCTTCTGCACGCGTTGAATTGATCGAAGAAACATTCACACTCGTCGAAGATCGAACCCGTTAGCGCCGGCAACCAATCTAGTCGGGAACCATCAATTCGGATCGTCATCTGGTAACTTTTGGCATCCTTAGCTTCGTTTCAATCTCTTAATCAAAAGCCCTATCATATTTCGGGCTTGCATTATCGAATTTAACTCAATCAGAAACCTTAGGTTCATACACTTTCAGGTTAATCGAGTACTAATCTAGACATGTTGTTAATCCAATTAAAATACATGGATAGCTTCGCAAATCTTTGTTTATTGAAAGCCCCATAAATTTCAACGTTAATCTTATAAGATTTAATCGATTTTTTTCTGAAATTATTTAGACACGGTCGTGCTAATCTAGTAGCACGGTCGTGCCTATCCGAGCACAGTCGTGTCCTGTACCTGACCTGGTCGTGCCTACTAGCCAGACAAGGTCATGCCTAGAAATCCCAAGACACGGTCGTGCGCGACACGAGCACGGTCGTGCCTAGTGTTCAACCTTGTTGTGTCTTATGTTTGATCAACACGGTTGCGTCTCCGACCAGCACGGTCGTGCCCGTGCCCGTAACACGGTCGTGCATTGCCTTAGGCGCAGTCGTGTGTGAGTAAACCCTTTTGTCAGAACGTTTGATTAATTTATTATATTTTCAAATCAATAATTATTTTATTAATGTATTAACGTGTTTTAGTCCGGGAAGCCACCCGTAAGCTCGGGTTTGGTTTTATAACCCATCTTCATTATTAATTCCATTTTTATTAAAAATATTATATTTATATTAATTGCAACCCGTGATTAATGTTATAAAGTAATATATAAGTTATTTAATAATATAAATATTATATTATTTACTCGTGTTTATTACCTCCATTAAAAATAAGATATGTAATGCTTTTCCCTTAATAATTTTATATACTTCCGTGGACATGTCCGTCTACTATTAAATCCTTAGAAAGCGTTAAGATGTTCTAACTTCCGTGTCATCGTCACAAATCCCAACTTGTCCCTAATTTATGTGTTTATAATTTTATGGCATTCGTAAGTCATCTGAGACTTACACTCATGGTTCCAACTTATCTCTTGTGTGATTACTACCTACTACGTAACGCAGGTGAGTTTCACGACCCCTTTTACTGTTTTTATTTGGGGGAGAAAACATGTCACAATCCTTTTTGGGTTATTGTAATTCATATGATATCACTGCTGAGGCTAAGCGTAACACACTATCATGAAAAGTCCTCACATACATCAGACCGTTAATATGGTATGAGCGAGGTAATTTTGGTAGTACTTCTGGGTTTGACAAACCCCACCCGCGTTAGTTACGCTAACTCGATTGAAGGTCGAAATGGTGTTATATTGACCTTAACACATTAGTCAGAGTTGATAGACCTGGCTGGAGGCAAACAAACAAACACACTGTCAGTTTCGGTTGCGAGCGCTTTAGCAAAACATGAATATAGGCATGCAACCTATTGATATATATATATTGAATGTACATAATCCGCAAACGCTTTATTTGAAATGATTGAAACCTGTGAACTCACCAACCTAGTGTTGACTCGTTTTCTTACATGTTTTCTCAGGTTGTTACGCATGATCACGTTAAGACATGCATGTGTGTTGGACTTCAATTGAAATAATTATCTATTGAACAATCTTTATGTTTCGTTTGTATTTGGATTTGGGCGCGTTGTTTTGTGCATTTACTTTCGTTTAACGCTTCCACATATACACTCTGAACCTTGATCTTCTATGTTATTACATTTCAACTCCCATTTAGTGTCGTTTGAAGTACCTGATGTCTGAGATCCTGGTTGTCACCTTCCGAAAAGGTAAAACTCCGTTAGTGGAATTTGGGGGTGTGACAGTGTACGAATTCGGTTTGGCCGGATGTGGGTACCCAAGATTTATGAACTTAGGGCCAAAGTCCTTGATGTGGCCTATAAGCCTCGCTACTCTATCCACCCCGGGATAAACAAAATGTATTAGGACTTGAAGAAAGAATACCGGTGGCCTGGCACGAAGAACAATGTGACCGAATATGTGAGCAATTGCCTAACTTGTTCACTGGTTAAGGCCGAGCACCAGAAACCATGTGGAAAAATGCAACCCTTGCCAATACCAGAATGGAAGTGGGAAGAGATCATGAAAGACTTCATTACCAAGCTACCACGAACAGCTAAAGGCAATGATACCATTTGGGTGATCGTCGACCGGTTGACGAAAAGCGCTCACTTCTTACCAATACGTGAGGCTTTTTCTTCTGAGAAGCTAGCAGAGTTATTCATCAACGAAATTGTAAGCAGACATGGTATGGCAGTGTCGATCGTGTCCGACAGGGTCACTCGATTCACATCTAGGTTTTGGAAGAAATTCAACGAAGCAATGGGCATTAGACTGAATATTAGCACCGCTTACCACCTTTAAACCGATGGTCAATCTGAAAGGACCATTCAGACCTTGGAAGACATGCTCCGGGCCTGTATGATTGATTTCGGTGGAAGCTGGGATAGCCACCTGCCATTGGCAGAAGTTTCGTATAATAACAGCTATCACTCAACCATAGGCATGCCGCCATTTGAGATGTTGTACGGAAGGAGATGTAGAACCCTAGTTTATTGGGGGGGGGAATTGGACAGAAAGATTTTGTGAGCCTCGAGGTGGTCAAAGAAACATCCGAGAAGTTCGAACAGATCAAAGCTCGCATGAAAGTCGCTAAAGAAAGACAAAAATCATACGCGGATAAAAGATGAAGAGACTTAGAATTTCAAATAAGGGACATGGTAATATTAAAAGTGTCACCCTGGAAAGGAATCATCCGGTTCAGGAAGCTTTCAAAATCCTAGCAAGAGTTGGTCAAGTTGCTTACCGACTTGACTTGGACGAAGAGCTTATAGGCATTCACCCCACATTCCACGTGCCGCACTTAAGCAAGTGCTTAGCTGAAGACACGGCTCACATACCATATGACAAGATCAAAGTAGATAACGACTTAAACTATGTGGAAGAACCAACAGCTATTTTGAACCAAACGGAGAAACGGCTACGCAACAAATGAATTCCCCTAGTCAAGGTATAATGGAAACTTAGAAAAGGGTCAGAAGCTACTTGGGAAAAAGAGGATGAGATGAAAGAACTGTACCCTGAACTGTTTAACTTATAGCAGGTTTCAAGGACGAAACCTCTATAAGGAAGGTAGACTTGTAACATCCCTAAATGAATGAACGAGAATAAATGTGACGGGATTCAGGATTTATAACATAAGATGGGATAGGCGGATCAGGCTTGGCAAGGGCCGGCCCTGGGCCGAATGCAATAAGGAGGCTCCTCTTAACCAGCAACCATCAAGCCTTTTCCCCATTTCACCATCTTCATCCTTGAAACCCTAGAGAGAGAGAATTCTAGAGAGAGAAAGCACAAAGAAGACACCATCAAGCTTGGATCCTGCTTTCATTCTATTTCTCCATCATCCCACGACGATTCTACATGAAGAAACACGAGTTTTGAGGTAAAAATCGTCCTCAGATTTGAGTTCCTGTTTTAAATGGGTTTTGGAGGTTTTTAACATAAAGGATGGATTTTTTTCATGTGAAAAGAGAACTAAAGCTCAGATCTAGCATCACGGAAGCTAGATGAACATTTTGAACGTAAAAAAGTTCAGGTTTTGAATCAAAATCAGACCTACCATAATCAAATTTCAGGATCCGACTCTCGAGTGTCGGCCACCTGCAAGTGCCGACACTCGGCAAGGAAGAAGATGATGAGAATCGTCCATAAGAGAGAATCGAACCTCAGAGAAATGGCTCCTGAGAGTCAGCCCTCAAAACAAACACGCTGAGTATCGGCTCCTTGCACAAACCCAAAGTCCTGAATGCAAGTTCAGGCGACACTTACGAGGGTGGTTAGTGACTCTCCTAGCCGACTCTCATGTGTGACAGCCGACACTCCCGTGCGACACTCCCATGACTTAGCCGACTCTTTAATTAAATAATAGAATTCGTACTTTGACTTATGTGCAGATCAGTATACGCATTAGCAATAGTTAAAACATCATCTTTGGGTTGAATACTAGTAGACAGGTGAGTTCTATGTGCCCTCTATGTGTAATGTGCAAATGTTTTCTGGTGTTTTGGGGCTGAGGTGTATACATGATATGATTGAATGTTATACATGTAGCCATACATGTTATATGTAAATGAATGAATGATATGAATGTTAATATAACCATACATGACATATGAAAGTAAATGATGAACAAAGAATGAAACGTATGTTTACAAAATATGAAATGAAATGAATGGCAAAATGTATATGGATGAAATCTTGCCCTATATTTACATATACGACATGTTATGAATGTAAACTTTATGGACGGAAATGATGATAACGCTACTTCGGTAGACGGACGACCATTCGACTTTTATGTAGCCATAATTAAAATTCTAGAAAGGTAGACTAAACTAAGGCTACTACGGTAGAGTCAGTCCCTTAATTGATGCACGACTGTACAATTAGTTCGGGTGGGAAACGGATGCCATAGGGCAGACGGGCGAATCACGTAGACTACGATGGTAGGATAGTTAAGACAGACAACCGAAGGTTTGCCGGACGGTTAATGCAGACATACGGTTCTAGTGTCCGACGGTTAATGAAATGGGCTATGACGGTAGTTCGAGGATGTTTGTCTTTGTGACTTACGTAGTCAAATGACGGGTTGATCACCCATATGTGTATGACCAATGAATGTCACCAAGGAATAAGGATGTATGTATTTATGTACGTACTCACTCATGAATGACATACGAAAGTATTGATAGTAAAGGAGTGTACACACACACACACACACACACACACACATATATATATATATATATATATAAATGTATACTCACAAGAATATGATAAAAGAAATGTTATGTTTAATCGTTTTAAACTAGAACTCAACAGCGTTAGCTGATTTTTAGTATGCACTTCATGTAGAAAGAAGAAGGGACGTGCGAAGGCGTGATGGCTACCAAGCATAAGACTGACATCTCATTTTATTTGATTAGGTGTTAAGACATTGTTTCTTTTATGCTAAGACTTCCCCTGTTATGTAATTGAATGATGTATGCATCCACTACTTTTGAACGTTTTAATTTAATTCAGCACTTTGATAAATATGTTTATGAGTAAATCCAACAAGAGAGGGCTCACGGGTTTGAGGCCTTACAAAGATGTCCCAACATTTTCAATTTATCACAATAAAGTGATCTTTAACTCTTATGTTTCAGCTACTTCCATTCTTTTTTATTTCCTGCAAACCATTTGCTAAAGGTTGTTACTTTTAAGAGAAAATAAATTGAAGTACTATTATAAGGATACTTTATGTGGAAGCTTCAAAAATATTCCGTATCTTCAACTGTCCTTTCTAATCCCTTTTCTTGGAATTGTTCTCGCAAGTTGTGACAACCCTAATTTTTTGTTTCAGACAAGTAACGACATTACTCTAATTTTCGGGATGAAAATTCTTTCATCAAGTTGATGAAACCCTAGGTATTTAAATGACATTATGTTAAAGTATAAGGGGTTAGGATGCAATTGGATCAAAGTTCAGGGACTAAATATGAAAAATTGAGAAAGTGGACAGATGTCGGACCGACATCTACAGGGATAGCGGTCCGCTATGTAGGGGGCAAGAAATTACGTGTTGGGTGACTAATCGTTGAAATCTGATACGTGGAGGAGTGATAGTGGACCGATATGGGATCCGTTGCGGTTCGCTGGCCGTAATTCATCCTTGCAGACCGACATGAGAAGTACAACTGTCCGTTATGTACCCGCTAAGCAAATTACGCCGCCACACTTGGATAGCGCACCGACGGGTATAAAGATAACGGTCCGCTATGGAACCATCGGGCAACCTATAAATAGATGGGACATGTGATCAATTTCGAAGCATCCCACACAGCTAAACACCACACAAAACACACACTAAACCCAGGGAAGTGTGCCCCGAGCCCCGGTTCGCATAGGAAAGTCCAGTTTCTAGCTTTTCGATCCCAATGCATAAGAGATTGTAATGAGGTAAGGTTCCAACTAGTTCCTAACGACTTGTTTATTTCCATTAAGCTAGGAACTTATGATTTGGCAATGTTATAATGACTTAGTACCTGATCCAAGTTGTTGTGCTAGCTACATTAGCACCTAAAGGTTATATAATCAAGCAGGAAGTTAAAGGTGAGTTCTATGATGCCCTTTTTAAACGTTTTTAAATGTTTTGGGCATGATGCACGTGTTATGAATGTTTTGATACTGTATACCATTGATTTACATCTTTGGGCCAGTATCCATGATGTTGTAAGGAATATTTTATGTTGTAAATTGAAAGGTAACCTTCCGACCAGTATATAGTTATCTGACAAATGGAATGTTCTGTCTAAGAAAAGAATTGTGTATAAATCCCTCCTGGACCCATCATTCTTTCCTGGGAACATATCTATTGGAGGTACTACTCTGGAAAGATAACCACCTTTTTTTGAAATGAATGAATGTTAAAAGTTTTAAGACTTGTCTAGATTAACCAAGATGAGTGATGATGAAAGGATGTCATTGGCAGTGATTGCAATGACATGAAATGATTTGACCATTTTGGTCTGAAAAGGAATGTTTTGCCATGTATGGTCAATTCCCACATAATATCTTGCAACGTATGGAATGGAACGCGGACCGTAACATTCCTTTGTGGTATGTAACGGGGGAATGACCTTTATATAAAGGGAATGGTAAGTGATGAAGACCACTTGAGACGTTTACTAACCTTAATAAAATATAAATTGTACAATGTTAATGTTATGATGGGCAAGGGTGAGTGTGAAAAGAAAAGATGATATGTTAAAGATATTTTATTTAAAACTTAGAACTCACCAACATAAGATAACCCATGTTTAAGCATGTGTGTCAGGAAAGAATACGGCCTCAAGTAGTAAGGATAAAGAGTCATCATGAGTAGGTTATCTGGCATCAAAAGTTGAAGGCTGGCATTAGGATCATGTTGTACTTTCTTTAAAAATGTACTAAGACAGGTTTTATAAATAAAAGAAATGATGTTTTTAAAAGTTTTCCGCTGTGCATGTTTCTCTCATTTCTATATGTTCATGAGTAAATTCGACAAGTGACCGCCATTCCGGGTGATCCAGGATGTGGGTGTCGCAAGTTGGTATCAGAGCTATAGTTTAAGAGATTTAGATACTTGCCCAAGTATCTAGACTTAAACTAGGATTAAGGGACCATAGGAAGGCCAGCGGAGATGCCAGTTAAGATAACTTGATGCCAAGGGTAAATGGAAAAGGTATGATTAATTAGTGGGAACATAATGGAAGGATAACTAGAGCACCGAAAGTGGCGTAAATGATTAATTTCATTGTGGCCACAGTTATTAACGTTTACAATACACTCGTGTTCTATCTATCAATCTATCATGCGAATACTAAAACACTACATATCTTTTGTAGAAAAATGGTTGGTAGAGGAAAGGGTAAAAGAGGAGGAAGGGTTGATCCCAATACTCCTAGAAGGCAGACATGATCTACCGCCAATACCGAACCTGAAATAGAAAATAGGGATCATGTAGAAATGAATTAAACGATAGTTGAACCTCAAATGCAAAGTGCACTAGATACGGCTGTGGCTAAAGCTTTGGATACGGCTTTTCCTATCCTATTGGCTAGCCTAGAGGAAAGTAGAAAGAAAGGTAAAACGAAGGATGTTGTTCAGAATATAGACAACGATGATCTTTACGAAAACGAATCCGATGATTCTTATGAAGTTAGACCAACGAAGAAAGGAAGGAAGGGATGCTCGTATAAAGCATTCAAAGATGGCAGTCCTCCAAAGTTTGACGGTACAAAGGATGCCACTGCAACTCATCAGTGGATCCAAGAAATTGAAGCGGTAATCAAGATTAGCGAATGCATAGACGATCAGAAGGTGAAATACGCTGCCCACTCATTCATATCAGAGGCATTATGTTGGTGGGAGAACTTGGTCATAGCTATGGGTGAGAAAGCTATTGACTGAACGTCTTGGGAAGAATTGAAAAGACTACTGATTGAGGAGTTCTGTCCTGACAATGAAATAGACAAACTCGAAAGAGATTTTTTCAGGCTAGAAGCCGGTAGTATGACTCAACGATAGTATACTATGAAATTCAACATGATGGCCCGTTTGGTACACCACTTAGTAACTCCGAAAGCCGTACGAATTAAGAGATACGTACAAGGGTTACCATCTGAAATCCGAAGGTTAGTGAAAACCTCAGAGTTGAAAAGATTTAGATCCGTCGTACAACTTGCTTTGACTATGTACGGCGAGGTCTATGGTTCCCGTCCTGTGGAATCAAAAAGGAAATGGTCTGAAAGTCTCAGGGCCAGAAGAAGCAAAACGATGGTGGTTGGAAGAAAATGATAACTACTAGTGGTGTCACCACGTGTACCACTTGTGGTAAGAATCATGCCGGAGAATGTAGATTGAAGTTCGACGTTTGTTTTAAATGTGGCAAGGCAGGACACTTGGCGTTCAACTGTCCTGTCAAGCCTAAATGCTTTAAGTGTGGAGAGATTGGGCATAGAATGTTGGAATGCCCATCACTTAAAATTTCTAATCCCGAGCCTTTAAAAGTAAAGGAAGGAGAAGCCTCTAAAGCCAAGAGTAGAGCTTATACTTTGACAACCGAAGAGGCTATGGCATTGCCAGACGTAGTATGCAGTATCTTTCTTGTTAATCACATACCTGCTACTGTGTTAATCGATTTCGGTGCAAGTAGAAGTTTTGTATCCATAGATTTATGTCCCTCCTTAAATAAACCTACGTTAAGATTAGAAGAAACTTTTGAAGTCGAAACAACCATTGGAAAGACAATGAAACTAGCAGAAGTCATTCAAGATTGTTCTATCGATCTTGAAGGACACAAATTTCCTGTTAGACTATATCCTATTGTAACGAACCAAAATCCGGGTTTAAAGTTATGATCTAAGAATCATAATGGAAACGCGGTGATGAAGTAATGGCCTATGTACCATAATGGAATTGGAAATGTGTTAATCATTAATATAAAATGAAATGAATGAAACTTGTAGGTGATATGCAAGTGATATGTAGCCTATTGACAAATTGGGTGGAAACGGGTCAAATGGGTGAATCGGTGAAACAAGAAGAATTTTACTTGTTTTTTATGTTTTATATTCATTACTAATGGTGATATATGTGGTGTTATATAGGAAAAGCTTTGGGATAGTCAAGGTCAAGTCTATGGCGAATGTTGGATTCTCGTATGCACTTTGAGGTGCTTTCAGGCGTAATTAGAAGTCCATCTAATGGATATAAATGGATACTTGAAATTGTAGTTATTGATGCAAAAGTATGTTATTTTGAATGTTAGAACCCATATTTAAGTGTTGGGAAAATTTTATGGCAAAATGGGTTAAAAATGGAAAAAATTGGTTAAGTGTTAAAAATTGCACAGGTCTGAAAACTTTCTGTTGCTAGGGGTCTTCGCACCACACGAGAACCAAGGACTTGGTCTTCGCGACACGCGAAGACCTAGTTTCCCGGACGTGCTTTCTTTGGACTCCCTCGCAACACGCGAAGGGAGGGTTCATGATTTTCGCGACACGGAAAAATATATAAAAAATAAATAAAAAATTCTTGGGATAAATGCTTCCGCGTGTGTAAAAATGTTTATTATAGCTGGTGTTTAAATTAAGGGTGTTACAACTTGGTATCAGAGCAATGCTTTGAGGGATTTGGTGTGAGTGGCACCAAACTCAAACTAGATGCTCTTGATATGGGGGAAATGATACGAGAATCCAAGAAGGATTTGACTAAGACTCGGAGCTTTCGGAAGTGAAAGGTTAGTAATGTTATGATTAATGTTGTTTCATATGTGTATATGTATATGTATGTATGAATGACAAGGTAATTGTGTGCGCCGAAACTTGTCTTGTGATTTGTTGTATGGATATGATAATTACAATTGGGCATGTTGTATTATTAAACATGCCTGGCAAATGTGATTAATAAGACAATATGTGCAAGGGTCCTTATGATAACCATTTAATAATGAACATTTGCAAGGATTAAGTGAAGGTGATTATATATATATATATATAGGAAGATATATATATACTTGATACATATAAGGGTAAATGTAAGATGGTTACCTAAGGTATTTATAGTATAAGGGTATTAAGGTGTTTTATTCTTAATTCTCAGCTAAGAGATGCCAGATGAGAATGAAGAGCCGTTGGATCCAAGAATACATGAAGCGATAAAGGAAGAAGTGGCCAAGGCTTTTGAGCAAGCCACATCATTGTTGATGGAAGAAATGAGAGGGGCTATTAAACTCACTCTCGAGGATGTATCAAAAGAGAAGGAGAAGGAACCACAAGGTTGTAC
The DNA here is from genome assembly GCA_023525975.1 of Smallanthus sonchifolius. NCBI lineage: Eukaryota > Viridiplantae > Streptophyta > Magnoliopsida > Asterales > Asteraceae > Smallanthus > Smallanthus sonchifolius. The sequence goes on from CM042019.1 coordinate 101,593,882, forward strand.
TATTAAAGTGTTTATGGTAATCAAGCCCAAGGAGTATAACGGGCAAGTGGACCCGATCCTTAGCCACAGGTGGGTGGTGGATATGGAATCGAATTTTGAGACGACAAAGTGCAAACCCAAGGACAGGGTAATGTTTAGCGTGCCATTCTTAAATGGGAGGGCAAAAGAATGGTTGTTAAATCTCCGAAAGGAGAGGGGTGAAATAGGTGTGACCTCCATGACTTAGGAGGAGTTTAAGATGGCTTTTCTGAAATATCATTGCCCATAAGCCGCAGTTGACAGGATGACTGAGGAGTTCCTCCTCATGAGGCAAAAGAATGAGTCAATAGATGAATTGGCTGGGGCTTTCTTTGATTGCGCCAAGTTCTGTTCGGACGTGGTGTCGACCGAGAAGGCGAAGATTGACAGATTTTATGCTATGTTGACTGTGGAGTTCAGAGATAGCATATCTCCATCCTCTTTTACCACACTTGTAGATTTGATAAACAGGTGTTGGGAAAGAGAGGTGGAGTTGAGGAGGCAAGAAGCAAGATGTGAAAAGAGAAAGCGTGAAATTGTGGAACAAGTTGTGAAGAAGATAAAGGGCGGGAGCCCTAGCAAGAAACCGTTTGTCAAGTTTTCTCCACGGCGATGCAAGGTTTATGGAAAGGAGAACTTTGGGGAGTGTAGGAAGGGTACGTCAAATTGTTATAAATGTGGGAAGCCAGGGCATATGGCTAATCATTGTACAAGCCAAATCCGTATATGCTACAATTGTTACAAGCCCGAGCACAACAGGGTGGATTGCCCCGAGCTGAAGCAAGGTGGAAGTGAAAGGAAGGTTGAAATACCAAAGCCAAAGGGTAGGGCTTTCCACATCTCGGTGGATGAGGCGAAGAATAACCCGAAGATGGTGTCAGGTATATTCAAGATTAACTCTTTACATGCACTAGTTCTATTTGATTCAGGGGCTAGTCGTTCATTTGTGTCTTTGAATTTTGTTAAGCATTCTTCTTTTCTAAGTAGAAAGTTAGATGATTAGAAATCGAGGCGGCAAATGATAAGAGTTTCCTAGTGTTTGATATTTATAGGAATTGCAAGCTGAGGGCGGGGGGTGAAACGTTCCCTATTGATTTAATTCCTATGACCATGGGGGATTTTGATGTTATTTTGGGGATGGATTGGTTGTCAAGGAACAAAGCAAATATTTTATGTGGACCTAAGGCGATACAACTCGACTCTCCGTCGGGTGAGTCCATTTACATAGAAGGTGAAAAGAAAGGGAAGGTAAGATTGTGATCTTATGTGAAGGCAACAAAGTACATGGCGCGTGCGTGCAAGGCGTACATGGCTTGCGTTGCTGTTGTGAAAGAGAAAGTGAAAGATATTCGCGATGTTCCGGTTGTGAATCAGTTTGAGGATGTGTTTCCTGATGAATTACCGGGTGTTCCTCCGGAGAGGGAAGTAGAGTTTGGGATTGATTTGATACCGGGTGCTAAACTGGTAGCCAAAGCACCTTATAGGTTAGCACCTCCATAAATGAAAGAGTTACTGGAGAAATTGCAAGAGCTGCTTGATAAAGGTTTCATACGCCCAAGTGTCTCACCTTGGGGTGCACCCATTCTCTTCGTTAAAAAGAAGGACGAAAGCATGAGGATGTGTATGGATTATCGGGAGTTGAACAAGTTGACGGTGAAGAATAGGTACCCATTACCTCGGATTGACGACCTCTTCGATCAATTGCAAGGGGCGTCATGGTTCTCTAAAATTGATTTAAGATCCGGGTACCATCAATTGAAAGTGAAAGAAGATGATGTTCATAAGACAGCTTTTCGCACTCGATACGGTAACTACGAGTTTACGGTTATGCCATTCGGTTTAACCAACGTGCCCGTGGTTTTCATGGATCTTATGAACCGAGTGTGTAGACCGTTTCACGACCGTTCGGTCATTGTGTTTATTGATGATCTTCTCATTTACTCAAGGAGCGAGGGTGATCATGCTTGTCATTTACGTGAGATTCTTGAAGTTCATCAAAGGGAAAAGCTTTATGCAAAATTTCTAACTGTACATTTTGGTTGTGCGAAATCCAATTCTTGGGTCATGTGATTAATGAGAAAGGGACTATAGTCGACCTATCCAAGATAGTGGCGGTAAAAGAATGGTCATCACTGAAGACGCCATCGGAGATTAGAAGTTTCTTGGGGTTGGCGGGTTACTATCGGCGGTTTATTGAGAACTTCTCTCGGATTTCTTTATCGATGACGAGGTTAACGCAAAAGGAGACTAAATTTGTATGGGGTTCCGAGCAAGAATCTATGTAGGTCCCTCGGGTGTGGCAGATCGTCACCTGCAAGTGGGTCTACTAGTCGGACCGGGTGCGAAATACCCGTGACTAGGTGGAGAGTCTTACGAAACAAAGTAAACCGACAAGATAATCACTTTAAACTTTTGTCTTTTATAAACACTTGAACGTTACAAAGAGAAGTATGAGATTACAAGTTGTATGTATTTGCTACTGTGACTTTCTATGATTGCATACTTATCTACTGTCAACCATTCCTATTTATACACGACCTGATGCCTGCGCACTTAGCAAGTGCGCAGGGCAATTTGCTCATGCGTACTTAGCAAGTACGCATAGGTATTCTTGCATACTTGCTAAGTACGCAGGAACTATCTCCTGCGCACATACAAGTGTGCAAAACACTTAGAGAAATCTGCAACAGTCAATATGTAAAATTAAATACAACTCAATAACTAATACATACAGACACTTACAAACAAAGACAAATACATTCATGAAAGTACTACGCTAAGACTCTATCTATCCAGAGCGTTTGTCACAGGAAAGTGCTTCAACAAACTCCCCCTTGACAACAGCTCTGGATCATCTTTGATCTTTAGTCTTCACAACTATGTATCTTTAGCTTCCATCTTCTTCTTATAGTCAAGGCAAAACTTGATCACCTTGTCATATTTAGAAGTAAGGAATTTCGTCCATTCGTCTGTATGCATGCAATACCTGTCTGCTAGTGCCTCCAGATCTTTCACAGAGAAGTTAATGAAGCAGACTTCATCAAATACTCTGATTAGTTCCCTCGACACTAAGCATCCACTTTCTGACCTCACCTTCCCAATCACCACAGCCTCGCCCGTCTTTGGATCTACGTACCAGTACCACATGTCACCGAGGATATCCTGAGATAACTTGCTCAGGGGAATCTTGGTTTCACTTACCACTGGCTTGTATACCAATTTCTTTAAGAATTTCTTAGTCACAGGATGTCTTGCTGTCTTATCCTTGACTCTCTTGGGCACTTGAGGCTTGAACATATCAAACTTCCCAGATCTTGCTTCCCGCTGTAGAATCACTCACAAACCCATCGCCACTGCGTGATTAGAATGACCCAGCCGCTCTCGGTTTGATAGGTTCACAAGGTCGTATTTGGGTAAGGAGTTGAACGCTTCACTGGTTGGTTTCAAGTATTGAACCCCCCAGATCTTTTGATTGCGAACAACTGCTTATCCTCCTCGAACCTTACGACCAAGATCATCCCTGTTGCCCCTTGTTTGTCTATGATAGACGTCTTTTGCCAAATAGGAGTTGGACCCTTAGATGAAGTAGAAGGCATATCTTTATCTTTTGGTGCCTCCGGATCCATAGGTGTAGGGTCAATTGGGGAGGCTTCAGTCGAGGCTTCAACATTACTAGCATGCTCGACTGAACCTGTGTCGAGCTGAGCTTCGAAGGATGGAACTTCAAAGATCTCTCCATCTTCTAACTCATACTCTCCTTCCCCGTCACCCTTGGGAACTCCTATCACTACATCCTCATCATCTTCATCCCAATCACCACCAGAGTCGATCTCTCCTTCTTCTAGGTTGAAGAGAGCATCGATCTATGCTTCCTTGGAATAGTCAGGCTCTAAGTATAAGATCTCCTCGTCAGATAGATCCTTAAGCACATCAGTCGCTGCCTTTCCTTTGTCACCACCACCAGAGTTATCACCACACTCTTGATGAGTAGACTCCCCTTGAGCCATTGGAATAGCAGAGATGGGCACAATTGCTAAAGCTTGGTGCTCACCTCCACTAGGATCGGCTTCGGGATCCTTGTCTTTGTCATCATCCTTAGTCAAGTCAACAGGATGACAAGCTGATGCGTGTGAAACTATATATATTTTAATAGAGATTTATCACATAGTATTAGTTTTAAAAAGGGTTTTCACCAAAGACTAATCACACACACATCGGGCAGTGTACCCGTCGGATAGCAATATAGTAAAGGTAAGAACCGGATATGAATCCGTGGACACGGTGGAATGCGATAATAAACCGGAACTAAAATCCAATCAAGTAAGGGTAAATATGTTTAAGTTGATTTTTGATTAAACTAAAATGCAAGAATATAAAACTAAACTAAGAACACAAATCAAACAATCAAGGAAGGAATATCACTTCGGCCTCGAATCCATTTAGTAAACATCCAACAACAACTATAAATACATGACACGTACACAATATATAAGTTGACTAAATTCTCGTCAAAGACATCTAATCAAATGATTCTTCGGAAAGTTAGAATGAATAACACAAACCAACCACCTAAAATCATACAATGAAGCTCACGTGCTATGAATGTGTAAATGTTTAATAAAGATTGGACTAGCTTCCTGTCAAGGTTGGCTAATTCAATAACTAGTTGGAAAGATTACACGAATCAACACATAACCCACCTCAAGTTGATTAAAGTAAACAACAACATGCACTTCTTCAACATACAATGTTCATATCAAGATTACATAAACTAGAAGATTGCGTCAACAAGTCCTAGATGAACATAATACTAAACATGACACATCATAACAAGCACTTTGTCTTTCCAAACATAAGCACAAGGATGAACATTCAAGAGTTTTCAACCATAAACAAGACTTCATCCACCATTCCTAGTCAAAGGCCATAAACTAGCATACATACATACACTAATCAATGAATACATGCATAGACCATGGGTTTTCCAACATACAAAGTCAATACATATACAAGTCTTGCAAACAATATCAACTCCCAAATACACAATATCATTGAGGAATAATCATGCCATTGTTATAACATTAACATAAACTATGCCAAGGATCCATAAATGTTGTCAAACGTTACTAAACTTCATCTAAACCAAAGTGATGTCAAGAGTTAGCTCATGGTGAGCATAAGAACAAGAACAAAGCAAGGAAAAGTTACAAGACTCATAAATAAATGCCAAGAATCAAACAACTTCCCCAAGCTAGATGATGATGATGATGTATGGTGATCCTCTTGATGTTGTAGTCCTTCCTAGAAGCTTGAAATGTGGCTAGAAACAAGGAAATTCGGAGCACAAAACAGTGCTAAGGGCTTCAACTCTCCAGGTCTCCAGTCTTCTGATGTGAGGAAAACTTCTGATATTTATAAAACAAGGGAGGCACGACCGTGCCTAGTGGGAAGGTACGACCGTGCCAGACAAGGGAACGCGACCATGCCTAGGGTAAAGCACGGTCGTGGGACAGGTGGTTGACCGATCTGCTTCTTTCATTGGCTCTCTTGCTTCGAGGTGTCAGACTCACGGGTGTACACGCGACCGTGGGGTGTCAGGGCACGGTTGTGCCTTGACTTTTGGCTTGGCACGGTCATGCCATGTACGGGGCGCGACCGTGCCTAGGGTTAAACAAGCTTGGCACGACCGTGCCAATTAGGGACACGACCGTGCCTCTATCACAGAAACCCTAAAACTTCACTTTTATCCTGGAAATCCCATGTTTGTTCACTAAGCTTCACAAAAACCTACAAAACAGGAAATGAAGCAAATAAGTGTCTAAACGTTGGAAGTAACCAAGAATTGATCGTTAAATGAGCGAAGTTTTGTGCCGAAAAGATGTGTAATTTCAAGCACATCACAAGCCTCATCACTAGTAGTTTTCTCCTTCTCTTTCTCCTTCTCCTTATCTTTCTCCCCCTGAGCATCAAGCTTCTTGGTCAGATCAGCAATTAGTTTGACCATCAGCTCATGCTCTTTCTTCTGCATATCAAACCTCAGCTCGAGAGATGACCTTTGCCCCAGAATCATGTTGTTTGTCTTGATTAGAAGCTCATTCTGGGCCATTATGTTCTTCAGTCTCTCGTCATTCCCCGTTCTCTGGCTTCTTAGAATCCTAACTTCGTCCACCAATGAACTAATCTGTGCTTGTTGAGCGTCAGATTCCTCCTTTGACTTCCGAATAGTTTCCAATAATCTAGCAACTTGGGTTTCCAGAACATCTATCCTTGCATCATTAGGAACAGGATGTCTGGATGATGATGCTTCGGCGTTGTGAATTGGGGAGGAGAAGATGGTGTCGAAGTCAAACCCTTGAGTAAATTCCTCATAGTTGAAGGGTTGACTTAAAGGATCAATGGTGGTTGTTAGGATTATGGATGTGATGATGGTTGTAGGTGTTATGGAAAGGGTGATGGTGACTGACTCCGTGAGAATTGGAGTAGTCACCGCCACTTGGGCAGATGTGATAGGGAGGGTCACTATCACAGGAACGTCCTCTGTGATTGAAGTGACTGCCACGTCAGGTTGTTCCTGTGGCCTCCTCCGTTCTCTGTATAATTGCTGTGAAGGTGGGGTAGAGGCTGAATCAGGACTAGCAGCTGAAACTTGTACTTGCTGCTGGGTACTGACCTCTACCACACTGGGGATAGCAAGTTGTTGCCTATCTCCCCTGTTCTTGTGAAAGCTTTCACGTCGTTGTCTCTGTATAGCAGCGTCAGAGTCAGAATCTGACTCATATTCGCTGCTTGAAGCTTGTCGCTTTCTCTTTGAGGATGACTCAGGTAGGGTTACCTTTGTCGTTCTCCTTGGGTGTGCCTGAGATGGTGCATCATCGAAATCAGAAGAATCAGACTCAGTCTCTTCCTAGTCGGATCCCTGACCACCATCATGTCCTCCTCCTTCGTCTCCATTATCAGATGATCCATCTTCACTTTCATCTTCCTCTTGTTGTTGTTGTTGTTCCCCTGAATGTTCACTCAACTCTGGCTCTGAATCGTGACTATACCATCTCCAGTCACCTGGTGCCACGTATGCTTCATTGATTAGGTGGCCAAAGAGTCCAGTATGCTCAGGGGTAGGTTCTACACTGCCTGGCTTAAGGAATTGTGCGAACACCCTCTTGTCCACCCTTTTCATTTGCAATCTCTCCCCTGTAGCAGGTAGGTTTGGCAACGCATCGTTTATCAGAAGTTGCACAAACCTAGGGTATAATAAGAACCTGAACCCCTCAGCCGTGTTAATCTGATCATTGATGGCTTTGAATATGTAGCGCGAGAAGTTGTAGCCCTTATTGAGAGATAAGCCAACCATGGCTGCAACAAGGTCATGACCCATTGCATCTTTTCCAGCTTTTCTTAAGGAGATGCACGTGATCATGACGTGGGCAAAATATCTCCATTGGTCCAGCACCCACATTTTCTTATACGAAGCATAGTCTCTCGCACCGACATATCCCATTCGTTGCCTCAACAGCCATCCACAAAGTAGTCTGGATAGGCTGTCGGGTCGGTCGAGAGATCTCGGAATTGCAGGACCCTTCTAATTGTATCTTCAGAGAAAGCGATGTCATGACCAGCCACGGTAGCCCTTATAACATTGGGGGTAACCGTGCAATCATGCTCCGCAGCCTCCCAAAATTGCCCCAGATAAGGTCTTGAAATGATCGGGTCAGCTGAAATAGCGTAGCTGATTCTTGAACGGTTCAAGAAATCAACTATCTCTCGATACTGAAGTGCTGCACCCTTCCATTCCGGTTGAGTATTAGCTAACAGATTGAATTCGTTCGTTAAAGCCTGTGCCATAATCTGCAAAAACACACAGAAAACATAATCAGAACAACAAGTTTCATTGGAAATGAATAAACATGATGCAGTATAGCAGATAATTTTTGAATTGAAATTTCAGACTTAGAAAATTTTCCCAAGTGTTGGTCATGCGTACTTCACAAGTACGCACGAATTTCCTCTTGCGTACTTAACAAGTACGCATGAGTTGCTTCTTGCGTACTTGTTAAATGCGCATGAAACACACTTGTTTAAATTTTTTTCAGAAATCAAAATTCAACAGATGTTCAAACATTAGGTAGATTAGGTCACCACAAGGTCGGAATCAGTGATTACGACCCATGGAACCAACATCAACACCAAATCACTGCTATATGGTCCAATTTTGACCTAAACGAACACCCAGATGAACCGTCGTCCATCGAGGGTCTAAGTTCAAAAACAAGGGATTAAACGGACTGATTAAGGGTCGATCACTGGTTCTAATCAAGTATTAATTATAAGGTTTTACCCAAAAAACCCACAATTTGACTAAAAAGTTCGAAATAAACCCTAAGATTTTCAAATAACCAAATCGGTCCAAAATCATGATTTTTGTGGATGGATTGGCTCAAGATTCTCACCGATTGATTCTTACACGATGATGATACTAGAGATGGGACAAGAAATCGATTAGGAACACTCGGATTTTTGAGTAAAATTGCAGAGGGAAAATGAACAGGCGATAAGTTTGAATGTGATAAAACTCTGAAATTTTCTAACTCCTGTTTATATACCCAACACCAAAAGGTCTTGCGTACTTGTTAAGTGCGCAAGCTTTAACTCCTGCGTACTTGTTAAGTACGCAGGGCTTACTTCATGCGAACTTGTCAAGTACGCAGTAACCCTTAAGTGCGCAAACTTTCAACTCAAATTATGAAGATTTTCAAGTCAAATAGCGAACAAGATAAAAATATTCACTCAGAAGGATTCACAATCAATTCAGGAAGGTTAAACACAAATATTTTTTTGGTTTTTCTGAATAAGATTTAACTATACACAAACTTAAAATATTTTTGATCTTTTCAAGATAGATATATACAAGTATACACACAAACTATTTTTGATCAAAGACACGAGCAGAGGATCATATCAGGCTAACTTATAGCAAAAATGAGACAATATAAACATCAAAAAATATGGGATCATGTCATGGATTACTATTTATTCATACATAATAAGCACATAAACAAGTAATTCAAGTTGACAAAATTATAAGATTTGAAACTATAAGCATCTTTGTATCACGTTCTTGTGTATTAATGTATTAATTATAAGATATACAACGTGTACCCCACTGATATGCTACAATAATGTAAATTGCACTATCTCAAGGCATCTAAGATTTTCTCAATGATTTTCTAAATTTTCAGAATGAAGCTACATCAATTAGCACAGGAAAAATCAAGCAGAATCCATAAGGATTATCAGGAATCATAAGATTTTGAATCGAGTGATTCATTTGTCTTGGTTTCATTTAATTTTCTTCATTGAATATCGGTATGATGATTCAGGATAATGAGTATGGTGTTTGAATAAGGTAAGGGAATCCAACTTTTATCTAGATTTGATTTCAATGAATCAGGAGTGATTCAAGGGTGAATACATGCTCAACGGTTGATGTAAAGACATGTCTTGATTCAATCTCTCCTTGCATACTTGTGAGTATGGGCAGTGAGATGAACCGCATTAATTGTGCTAACGACATAACCCGAAACTGACCTTAAAAGAAAATTATTGCCAAAATCTAACATCCTTTATCTGATAATGATCTTGTCTATTCTTTTACGCGCACACACACTAGCAAACATGGGTTCAAATCACAGTTGTAATTTTAGATGAAGTTTCCACACTACTAGTGATTCAAAGACGCATACAGCCTACTGACAATTTAAATTACTTGTACATAAGCAGATTAAAAACATAATAATTTATACAATTAAGTAAGCATGACGCAATCATTTCCCATATGAGCAGTCTGTGACGTTTAGATCATTTTTGATGTGCTATCATTTTCTCTTTTCTCAAGTTAACTTTGAAATTTTCTCCATTTTCTATTTTGTTTTAGATTTTGTAAAATGTTTTTGAAAATTAAAAGAACTATATAGAAAACTTAAAAGAAAATACTTTCATGAATTGAATTGATTTATGAAAAACAAGTTTTTCACTCAGGATTGAACATTCCTATCAAGTTGACAAGATGCTCAAAACGGGATCGATCAAAAGCTTTGTGAAAAAGTCAGCAAGATTGTCATCCATGTGAACTTTAACAAGTTCAATTACATGCTTTTCAGCACAATCACAGATGAAATGATGGCGAATTTCTATATGTTTAGTTTTGGAATGTTTCACTGGGTTATTTGTGATGGACATTGTGGCATTGTTGTCAATGAACAAAGGAGTTCCGGTGAAGTTCAAGCCGTAGTCTCTCAATTGCTGCTGAATCTACAATATCTGAGAGCAACCGCTCGCTGCAGCAATGTATTCTGCTTCACAAGTTGAGACAGAAACCGTTGACTACTTCTTACACTGCCAGGAAACCAGTCTGTCTCCTAAGAATTGACATCCACCAGAAGTTGACTTTCTGTCAAGGTTACAACCGCCATAGTCTGAATCAGTGTAGGCTTTGAAGTAGAATGACTGCTTCTTAGAGTACCAAATACCCAATCGAGGTTTCCCTTTCAAGTATCTGAAAATTCTCTTCACGGCTATCATATGTGACTCCTTCGGTTGAGACTGAAACCTTGAGCACAAGCACACAAAAAACATTATATCGGGTCTTGAAGCTGTGAGATACATAAGTGATCCGATCATCCCACGGTACAATCTGCAATCCACATCCTTTCCATCTTTGTCAGGATGCAGACCATGATTGACTGGGATAGGTGTGCCATAAGTACTGCTATCATTCATCTTGTATTTCGACAAGATGTCCTGCACATACTTTGTTTGATGTAGATAAATGCCATCCTCTCTTTGACTGACTTGCAGACCCAGGAAGAACGACAATTCACCCATGTTACTCATTTCAAACTTGGACTTCATCACCTGCTCAAATTCCCTACACATCCCTTCATTTGTAGATCCAAAAATAATGTCGTCGACATATACTTGTACAAGAAGAATGTCACCTCCTGCTTTCCTAATGAAGAGGGTCGAGTCAATCTGTCCACGGTCGAAACCATTAGACAATAGATGCTTAGATAATTTCTCATACCATGCCCGCGGTGCTTGATGAAGACTATAAAGTGCTTTGTCGAGCTTATACACTTTATTGATATTATGCGGATCTTCAAAGCCGGGAGGTTGAGTGACATAGACCTCTTCATGAACTTTTCCATATAGGAAAGCACTCTTCACATCAAGTTGATAGACCTTGAAGCTGACATATGTGGCATAAGCCAAGAACAGTCGAATGGCCTCAATTCTAGCAACTGGGGCATATACTTCCGTGTAATCCAAGCCCTCTTGTTGATAAAAACTATGAACAACCAATCTTGCTTTGTTCTTCACAACCACATGACGATCATTCGTCTTGCATTTGAACACCCATCTGGTTCCAATTGGCTGAAAGCCTTTTGGCAAGTCAACAAAATCCCACACGTACAACTTTTGGAATTGAGACAATTCATCTTGCATCGCCTCAATCCAATAGTTGTCCGCGAGAGTCTCCTTCACATTCTTCAGCTCTAACTGGGACACGAATGCAGCATGCAGACATGTTTCCATGACACCAGTGTCAAGTATCTCCGAGTAAAGACTAGTGTTCTCCGTAATGGTTCGATGACGAGTCTGAACACCGGCATGAGGATCACCAATTATGTTGTCGATTGGATGATTCTTATGCACTCTCGTCTCTGGTACATTCGGTTCCTGAATTTCTGAATCGAGATTCGTGCTTAACTCCCCCATTTCCTGTGTTCCAGAAGACGTAGATTCAATGTTAATTAGATCAGCTGGAGATTCATTTCCCACAGTTGTGTTAGGATTAGCTTGAGCGTCATCTCCATCAACATGAACATCTTCATTGTTATCACCGTCATGATTTCCAGACGCAGATGCAGCATTGGAATCAGGAGTTACAATCGGTACAGTACCACGAGTAGAGAAGCTGGAGTCATCGCCGCCACCCAATAATTCATAAACATTTGCGTCAACTGCAGATAGATCAGGAAGATTGAATGACTTGAATAGAGCATCATAATCAAAACCCCAAGCTGGACCTGTTGGTTCTGGTGGAATGCTGTGTTTACTGCAATCCACTTCAAACCATTCCTCGACAGTACAAGTTCCTATATTGTACACTCTCTTGCAAGGCGAGTTGGCAACGTATCCTAAGAAGATGCCTTCCACCGCTTTTGCATGAAACTTAGACTGGCGGTCTTTGTATTGTAACAATAAGGAACAGGGACTACCAAAAGGAACTAGGTAATCAAGATTGGGAAGTCGATTGTTGATCAAATCGTAACAAGTCTTGTTGTGCCTCTTCACAACCAGAACTTTGTTCAAGACGTGACAAGCTGTATTAACTGCTTCTGCCAGAACGTGACAGGAAGCTTTGTATCCGACAGCATAGTCCTTGCAGTCTCAATCAATGTTCTGTTCTTTCGTTCTGCAACTTCGTTCTGCTGAGGTGTACGGGGCGCTGAATTCGTGACGGATCCCCTTCTTGAGACAGAAAAGTTCCATCAAATTATTCTTGAACTCAGTTCCGTTGTCACTCCTTATTCTTCTAACCTTTATCTTACAAAAGGATTCCAAACTAAGGATCAGGTATTGAAGAATGTCAGCAGTTTCGTCCTTCGTACCTAAAAAATGCACCCAAGAAAAACGTGAGAAATCATCAGTTACAACCAGATAGAACGACTTACCTCCAATACTCCTGATACTTATGGGGCCAAACAGATCCATGTGTAATAGCTCTAAAGGGGTATCAATGGAGTTTTGGAGCTTGGGCTTGTGAGACTTCCGCTGCTGTTTGCCCTTTTTACAAGGCATACAATCATCTGCAATGGTAAATCTCAGCTTAGGAACCCCGGTTACCAAACCGTTTCGGACAAGATTGTTCATTTTATGATAAGAAATATGTCCGAGTTTCCTATGCCACAAGATAGAGTCAAGCTCTGTCGCTTTGGTAAGCAAACAAGTAGCAACTGATGAGTGATTGTTGCCACACTCATATCAATCTGATAGGTGTCATTTTTCCTTGGCGCTCTCATCAGGATCCAATCTTCAGGAACTTCAAAACCAGGCTTGAGAATCAAGCATTCATTCTTATCAAACATCACCGAGTACTCCTTGTCGCACATTTGGGAGACACTCAACAGGTTATGCTTCCGCTGCTCGCAAAAGTTGACATTGTCAAAACTGACACAACCATTTGATACCACGCCTTGACACGTGATACAGCCGCCTTTCTCTCCAGCAAAGGCCACATAGCCACCTCTGAATGGTTTCACGTCTTGAAAGGCCATGTTTCGTGTCATGTACCGGGAGCATCCACTATCTACATACCAGCGGTTAGAGATAGTACCCTTCGGACGTCCCTGCATGAGTCACAAAAATAATTAGTTAGATTTGGAGACCCAAGCCATAGTGGTCTTGGGTCGTCCATTCTTTTCAAAATAAACTACCTCTTTTAACTCACAGTTGTGACTGTTCAAAATGGATGAATCTTTAAAAGAATTCGGACTAGGAGATTGAGAATTTTTAGATTTGATAGTCCAGGACCTCTTCTTTTTCTTAACCGGAACAGTAGACTTATGTTCAACAACAGCAGGTGAACTAGTGGAAGCTTCACCTGATTGTTCTCCAGTCAGCTGTTCTAGCTTTCTCAACCTCTTATTCCTTCTCCTCCTCTGTGGCTTAGAGAGTTTCACCATAGATTTCTCACCAGTACGTGTACTACCAGAGGTAGATACACAAGGTACAGCAGGTTGCTTAACCTTTCTTGAAACAGATGGTTTGGCCTCAGATTTGATCTTTGGCTTTGCCATCAGTTTAACTGGTGGTTTTCACCACATTTTGTTTTGGACATATGGGAGGTTTCACTGATGGCGACTTTGGGATGACAGCCGGTTGTGAAACAATAGGCCGTTTCCCTTGGTTCTTTGAAGGACAGTTCACAAAAATGTGACCAACCAAGCCATAGTGAAAGCAAGTTCTCTTGTCTGTGTAAGTTCTCCTGTAAGGCTCATTAGATCTGGCATTAGATGACTCAGCATTATGAGCAGGAGGAGTTGGTTTATGAACAGGAGTTTGACCCGATACAGATTGGTTCTTGGGAGTATAGTATTTTTGCAAATTTTCTTTGTAACCAAGCCCATAGTGAGTTGAAAAAGCCTCTTTCTTTACTTGATTAAGATTTTTATACCCCCCATAAAGCATTACCTTTAATTTATCATTAGATTCAATGATATCGGGTTCAGTTTAGATACAGTTATCACTATTAGTGATAATGTTTTTCTTGACTTTCTGTTCAGATAACAACTCCTCAGATACTACTCCTTCCGGGAAAGTGTTAACTGACCCATCATCAGAAGCAATAAAGAACTCCTCATTAGATGTAGAGTTAACCTTACTTGAGGATTCATCCTTCTTAGAGGAATCATCCTTTCCTGAGGACTCATCAAGACAAGTTAGATCAATGTCTACTAAGCTGTTAACAAACTTCCCGCTAACTGGTGGAGGAATGGCATTAGTACCCAGCCCTAAGCCATTCATTTGCCTTACTACAGATTCGTAGTGTTCCACCACAAAACGCGAGTTTTTCAACTTCTCATTAGAACATTTCAACTGCAAGATTTCATTTTACAGCTTGTTAATTTCATTGTTCCTTTTCTCCAACCCCTTATATGCAATATCCAAGTGAAGTTGTTGATCGCTCATTTTCAGTGAATAATCATGTTTTTCATTTTTCAACGTTTCAATTGAATCTTTAAATCATTTTTCGTTTTCTTTGTAGCTTAACGCTGCAATACGAAGGGTTCGACCTTGTCTTGAAGCTTGGAATTTTCATGTTTTAAGCCTAGACATTTAGAACAAGAAATAACAGAAAAAGGATTAGAATCTACCTCAGTTGATGAACTTGTTGCCTCTCCAATAGCCATGAGAGCAACAGCAGTAGTAGATTCCTCTTGATCAGCTACAGAAGCTTCCTTTTCTTCAGCTTCCTTCTCCTCAGCTTCCTTTTTCTCAGCTTCCATCAACTCCATGATCTCAGCCATGAGACCAACTTGAGTTTGTGCAATGATGGCATCTTCCAAATGAACACCCCAATCAAAGCTGTCATCTTGTTGAGCTACCAGTGCATTGGACGAACCACTGTGGCTTTGATTGTGGTTGTTTATGTTGTTGTAGCCATGGTTGTTTCCTTGGCTAGGTCTGGTGAAACCCGAAGCCGGTACTCTGTCTTTTCTGACATTCCCGAACAAAGTGTCCAAAGTTTAGACACTTAAAGCATTTGGCATTGGATTTGTCAAAACCAACCTTGGTATTAGAATGCCCGCCAATGAACTTTCTTCCTGTTCTGTTCAGGAAATGCTTGGGTTTCCTCAGTATCATGGCTATATTCCATTGAATATCTATGTCCTCCATGTCATCAGGATCCACTTGATTAAAATCTTCTTCAATCGTCTCGGGATCTGTAAGCTTGCCACCTATGAAGTTCTCGTAGGCCAGCATACAAGATGAAAATAGTGCTACATGATCTTTAGCTATTTTGGCTATAACTGATTGGTTAGCTGAGGTTGTAGCGGGAGGATTTCTTGAGGTATGTTGTTGATGAGATCCAGAACCTGATCCAGATGCATAGCATGCATGACCACCACAACCATTTGAGTGGTCTTCTTCAGTAGAGTTTCCAGAGAAAATGGCAATTCCAGAGCCTGAAGATTTGGTTGTAGAAGACGTCCCATGATACATAGAAGGGTCTTGTTTCTGAGGTCTTCCTGAGCTATCCTTCTTGCTAAGGTTCATGTTATGAGATTGAACCTTTCCAATTGCCTCCTCCACTGTCATTTCATAGAATTTTGGATTCTCTCTTATCAGAGTTGTGTACATTTCAAACCTGGGTGGCAAAGTATCCAGAAACTCTTCATCGGGATACTTGAGCTCAAAAGCTTTCAATTCTGTCTGCAGATGACAGAATCTACAGATGAGGTCATCTAAAGACTCATTCTCCAAAAATCTGAAGCATTCATACTGCTTCCAGAGTAGATCCCGTTTACTCTTCTTGATATCACTATTCCCTTCGAATCTTTTTTGTAACTCCTTCCAAAGATCCTTAGAGTTGTCATAACCTCTGAAGCTGTGGAACAACTCCTGAGTTAATGCCATAGTGATTGAACCAAGAGCCTTCTTCCCTCGATCATAAGTTTTCTTTTCTTCTTCATCGAGTTTAGAGAAAGGCTTAGGCAGTTCATCATCAAGATAAATGTGTGTGGGATGCTTATAGCCTTCTAGAATTGGAATCCATAACGAAGAATTAGTGAACGAAATGTAATGCTCAAAGCGTGCCTTCCAGTTAGAATAATCATTTACATTTAGCAGCTTTGGCGGTTTCTGAGGAGTACCAATCTCATTATCATAGTTTAAAAGGTTTCCAAGGTTCTGAAGATTCGACATGGTGAATACTTAGTCAAACTTCAGAAAAATCAGAGACACTTGCACACTTAGAGGAATGGTCTTGCGTAACTATGATTTGATCTTGCGTACTTGATAAGTACGCAGGAGTAAATGATAAGTATGCAGGATATAACTTAAGTACGCACAAAGATTAGTCTTGCGTATTTAGTAAGTACGCAGCAAGACTGTACGTTTTGCCAGATATGGTAAGTACGCAGAATACCCTTTTCACCAACTCTCGCCAAACTATTCCGGTCACTGGAAACACACCGGAGATGGCAAAAATCAGATGGATGAACAATCAAAATGAGCCAAAGGGTCAGAAACTTGTTTCTAACCAACCTTTAATGCTCAAAACACTCAAAATACACAACAAAAGTCGGTTTTTGAGTGATTTTTGCTTCTAAAATAGTGCTCAAGAGCTACCCGTATTTTATCACAAAAATCAACCAAAACACCTCCTTTTGCTTGTAAAACTCTGTAGAAAACACACCAAACTCACTCACAACACTCGAAATCAAGAACAAAGCTCTGATACCACTTGTAGGTCCCTCGGGTGTGGCGGTCACATGCAAGTGGGTCTACTAGTCGGACCGGGTGCGGAATACCCTTGACTAGGTGGAGAGTCTTACGAAACAAAGTAAACCGACAAGATAATCACTTTAAACTTTCGTCTATTATAAACACTTGAAGGTTACAAAGAGAACTACTGAGATTACAAGTTGTGCGTATTTGCTACTATGACTGTCTATGATTGCGTACTTATCTACTGCCAACCATTCTTATTTATACACGACCTAAGTGCGCAGGGCAATTTTCTCATGCGTACTTAGCAAGTACGCATAGGTATTCTTGCGTACTTGCTAAGTACGCAGGAACTATCTCCTGCACACATACAAGTGTGCAAAACACTTAGAGAAATCTCCAACAGTCAATATGTAAAAGTAAATACAACTCGATAACTAATACATACAGTCACTTATAAACAAAGAAAAATACATTCATGAAAGTACTACACTAAGACTTTATCTATCCAGAGTGTTTGTCACAGGAAAGTAATTCAACAATCTGCCTTTCAACTCTTGAAAGAAAAGTTTACTAAGGCGCCTGTTTTATCCTTGCCGGACGAGACCGAAGATTTTGTGTGTAATGATGGAAAGGGGGAAAGTGATTGCTTACGCGTCTAGGCAATTGAAGACTCACCAGGTGAACTACCCTACTTACGATTTAGAGCTTGCAGCCGTGGTTTTCACACTCAAAATTTGGAGGCATTATTTACATGGGGCTAAGTGTACGATTTACACGGATCACAAAAGTCTCAAGTCTTTCTTTGAATAAAAGGACCTCAACATGAGGCAAAGGCGGTGGCTTGAATTGGTCAAGGACTATGACTGTGAGATACTCTATCATCCGGGTAAAGCGAATGTAGTGGCAGATGCACTTAGTCGGAAGACGAGTCATGCACCTATCAAGGTGAAGTCATTCAAGATGACAATTTCATCATCTCTTATTGATGAAATTCGGGAGGCACAGGTGTTAGCACTTGGTGGGGATTTGAAGAAAGAACGGATGGTTACATATGTTGACAAGCTTGGTGAAAATAGTTCGGGGTTAAAGACATGTTTTGATAGGATTTGGATTCCTAGGTTGTCAAGCGTTTTGACAACTATTTTAGATGAAGCGCATAAATCCAAGTATTCTATCCATTCGGGGGCCATGATGTTTTATGACTTGAAGTGTCATTTTTGGTGGTCGGGTATGAGGTGTGATATTGTTAAGTGTGTGGAAAGATGTCTCACATGCTTAAGAGTAAAAGCGGAGCATCAAAAGCCGTATGGAAAGCTTCAATCGCTTGAAATACCGCTTTGGAAATAGGAGAATATAACCATGGATTTGATCACTAAAATACCAAAGACTCGAAAGGGTTATGATGCGATATGGGTAGTAGTGGATCGGTTGACGAAGAGTGCACATTTCTTTCCTATAAAACAAACGTATTCATCGGATAGATTGGCGGAAATCTATGTGAAGGAAATAGTGTCACGACATGGTGTACCGGTGACGATTGTATCAGATCATGATATGAGGTTTACTTCTCGTTTTTGGAAGAAATTCCATGATGATATGGGGACCAGATTGAATCTTAGCACCGCTTATCGTCCACAAACATATAGTCAAAGCGAGAGAATGATTCAAATGCTCGAGGATATGTTACGAGCGTGTGCTTTGGATTTTGGGGGTAATTGGGACGACCATTTACCATTAGGGGTATTCGTATGCCGCCTTTTGAGGCATTGTATGGGAGGAAATGTCGAACACCCATGTGTTAGGGTGAGATTGGTCAACGGAAACTTGGTTGCATAGAGGTGGTCAAGGAAACTATTAGTAGTATTGACCAAATAAGGGCATGCTTAAAGGTGGCCCAGGATCACCAAAAATCTTATGCGGATAATACGAAGCGGGGCGATTGAGTTCCAAGTGGGAGACTTTGTGCTTTTGAAAGTCTCTCCTTGGAAAGGGGTGATACGGTTTAGGAAGCGAGGAAAGTTGAGTCCACGTTTCATCAAACCGTTTAAGGTGATAGCAAGGGTGGGCGAGGTAGCTTATCGTTTGGAGCTACCGGAGGGACTAAGTAGACTTCATAACACGTTTCATGTCTCTCATTTGTGAAAATGTTTGGCTGATGAATCAACTTTTATCCCATTGGATGATATCGAATTGGATGAAAAGTTGAATTATGTTGAAGAACCGATGGCAATCTTGGATAGAAAGATGAAGCGTTTACACAATAAAGAGATTAGCCAAGTTTTGGAGAGGTGGAAACATAAGAAGGGAGCGGAAATGACTTGGGAAACTGAGGAGGAAATGCTCAAATATTATCCGAACCTTTTTATGTGAAGACGGGTTTCGGGGACGAAACCCAAATAAGGGGAGGTGATTTGTAACGAATCAAAATCCGGGTTTCGTTATAAATAATTAAATATTCTAATAAATATTATGGTGAAAATAATATTTTAGAAATAAGTTGAAACAAGTGGGTTTCAAGTTAGTAATGGGGTTATATTAGTTTTTAACTAATTATAGAATGAAATGGGTGAAATGGAAGTTGAGGGGCTAAAAGTGTAAATTGGCAAAAATCAGCCATATTGACTAGTGAAAGTCAAAATTAGTCTCATTTGGGTGTTGGGTCGTTCTTGAGCAAAGGAGAAAAAGGAGAAAACGAGATTGAAGCCTAAATCATGCATTTGAAGCTTGTTTTGTGAAGGTTTTGGCTCACACATCACCTTCCTAACATCAAGTAAGTGATTATCTTCCTTTTGATTTCACCATTAATGTGTTAGTTGGTGGGTTTTGTAGAAATCTGAAATTTATGATGCATGTTGATAATTAGTGTTAGATTGTTGGAAATATAGCTAAACTAAAGGTAAAGAATGGTGAATAACATCCTAGAACCCTTTGATTTTGATTATAAGAAGTTAGGGTTCATATGGGAAAAATTGGGGGGTTTTGGATTATGATGATAAGATGATGAATTAATGATGATTAAGTGTTTATATGATGTTAGACACTTGAACAAACACCAAATTAACCTAATGATAAAAATTGAATGAAAAATTAGTATTAAGGTAAGGGTAATGAAACTCAAGTAGGTGAGTTTGGGGTGAAAGAGGGTGTTTGAATATGAGTATAACTCAAACGGATCAGTTTGGGTTGGAAATAGGAAATTGGGTTGTGAACCCAATTAAAATGTGATTTTGGTGTATGATGGATTACTAAACTAGATGAATGTGTTTAGGTATTCAAATTGCAAAACGTGAAGTGGAATCGGGACCTTCAAATCCACAAGGTAAGTGCTTTTGCACTTACTTAGTAATTGATGATAAATGGTCTTATATGCAATGTTGTATGCATAATGTGTTAAGTTGCATAATGTGTTATGTGGAATGATTGTGTATAGAGGTGTACGAATAAGTGAATGAATGTAGTTATAATATTAATACTATAATGGATATGTGGATTTGAAGTTATGGTCTAAGTATCATAATGGATATGTGGATATGAAGTTATAATCTAAGAACCACAATGGAAATGTGGTGATGAAGTAATGGCCTATGTGCCATAATGGAATTGGAAATGTGTTAATCATGAATATAAAATGAAATGAATGAAACTTGTAGGTGATATGCAAGTGATATGTAGCCTATTGACAAATTGGGTGGAAAAGGGTCAAATGGGTGAATGGGTGAAACAAGAAGAATTTTACTTGTTTGTTATGTTTTATCTTCATTACTAATGGTGATATATGTGGTGTTATGTAGGAAAAGCTCCGGGATAGTCAAGGTCAAGTCTATGGCGAATGTTTGATTCTCGTATGCATTTTTTGGTGATTTCAGGTGTAATTAGAAGTCCATCTAATGGATGTAAATGGATACTTGAAATTGTAGTTTTTGATGCAAAAGTATGTTATTTTGAATGATAGAACCCATATTTAAGTGTTGGGAAAATTTTATGGCAAAATGGGTTAAAGATGGAAAAATTGGTTAAGTGTTAAAAATTGCACAGGTCTGGAAACTTTCTGTTGCTGGGGGTCTTCGTGCCATGCGAGAACCAAGGACCTGGAGACCTAGTTTCCCGAACCTGCCTTCTCTGGACTCACTTGCAGCATGCAAAGGGAGGGTTCATGATTTTCGTGACTCGCGAAAATATAAAAAAAATATATATAAAATTTTTTTGGGATAAATGATTCCGCGTGTGTAAAAATGTTTATTATAGCTGGTGTTTAAATTAAGGGTGTTACACCTATGATCCTAGAAGGATTTAATGTAGTCTTAGGAATGGACTGGTTGGCAGCAAACTATGCCCAAATCATTTGTAATTAGAAAGCAGTCCAGATACAGGCCCCGAACGGCAATTGGATTATGATTCACTGTGATACGATAAGATCAGCCGTTAGAATTATTTCCATGATGAAAGCTATAAAGTTTATGACTCTAGGTAATGAGACCTATTTGGCATATGCAATTGATTCCAAAGTGAAAACTAAGGAATTAAAAGATGTGCCAGTAGTCTGTGACTTTCCTCATATATTCCCAGAAGAATTACCAGGAATACCTCCAGAAAGAGAAGTGGAGTTTCGAATCGACTTAGTGCCTGGTGCTAAGCCTGTAGCTAAGGCATCATATCGTTTAGCTCCATCAGAAATGAAGGAACTAATGTCACAACTGCAAGAGTTGTTAGAAAGAGGTTTCATAAGACCGAGTATCTCGCCTTGGGGTGCTCCAGTTATGTTCGTAAGGAAGAAAGATGGTAGTATGCGTATGTGCATAAACTACCGAGAACTGAATATGCTTACCATAAATGTAACATTTCTGATTTTATTATCTTCATTTCCAATTCAATGTAACATATTTAATTCCAAAATCTAGTACACTGGTTTATTCTATTCGTACCAACAATTAAACCCTAGGTTACAATACAAATTCACAGGTTTTACACGAGTATACATTATTAAAATCATATATATACGGATATATTTTTGTAAATACCAAACAAATACATACATACATACGTAGATGCATTTATTCAACTAACAAGAAATTACTCATTTGCTTGAACCCCAAACCATTTGAACCCTAAATTGGAACCCTACACTCAATTTTGACTTCTAAAACGTCAATTTTGACTTTTCTTGGACTCCATTGACTTTCAAAAGTCAAACAGCCCAAACCGTGACAATTCAAGGCGGCCATCGACGAATTATTGTTGAGTTGGACTCCACATGTTTACCCAAACAAGAATCGACCAAGTCCCGGCCCAAACATCAATTCAATTCAACCGATTAAGCGGGCATAATTCAAATTCAAACGAAGTTGACTCCTGAAAGTCAAACCGAATCAATTTATGTTTAATTCGTGTAAATGACGCGTAATCAATCCTAGAAATCATGCACCAGTCAACCTCGAGTGTACCTGGACTATTATCAGACCCAATTCATTCCCGATTCGATGGATTAACGCGTAATCAGTCACCGTAACCGTTACGGACTAAGATTGAAATCGAATTGTCCATTACTCACAATATTAATCAATTAAACCTCTCTCTCACTCGCGTATACCACCACACAAACTCTCCCAACCTCAGGCGAACCCGCATTTCATCTCTGGAGTCCTATCGATCACGAAGAATAGTCGGAGAGAAACCGTAGCCGTCTACATTCGTGCCCAAACCAACCAAGTAAGTTCTTACATCATTCGGTTCGTTTTTCAGTGCTCTTCAAAAGCCCCTTATCAATTCGCGTTCATATTACACATCGAACTCAATTGCGACTTGAGTTCGTGTCGTGTTCTTGCGTTTTCTGATTTGGGGATTTGATGAATTTAATTTTAGTATTTAAATTTTTGTGTTCCTGTTATAATCAGCGAACCACCCCGTCCGACTGGTTAAGACCACGCACCATCGGACCCGGTGGTGTGGGTTCGAAACCCACGGCCCGCATGACTGTCCGGATTTTTGCACCTCGTTTAAAAACCCGAACCCGGACCCAACTCAGTCGTAGGTTAAAACGTTTCGGAATCCAATTCAATCACCGGACCCGCCTCCTTGTCGAGTGGTTTGTTCGTCCGGCGCACCCAGCACAGACCCGGGTTCGAGTCCCTGTGGTCTGTTTAATTTTTAAAACCGTTATTAAGGCTCCTAAAATTATAAAAAAATTATTTTTATAAACTTTACAATTATTATAACAGAATGAAACCAGTTTTATAAATTTTGAATAAAAATCTCTATTTTTATAAAATAATTTATTGAATACTCAATTTAAATTATGTATTTATTTTGAGTAAATTATTTATAAAATTTGGTTACAATTTTAATAAACACTTTATACA
Organism: Smallanthus sonchifolius; assembly: GCA_023525975.1. Lineage (NCBI taxonomy): Eukaryota > Viridiplantae > Streptophyta > Magnoliopsida > Asterales > Asteraceae > Smallanthus > Smallanthus sonchifolius. Next base: position 101,617,272 of record CM042019.1, read on the forward strand.
AAGTTTTAAAAATTTTAATTATATTTTTAACACAATGAAATCATATTTATAAATTTTCAATATAAATTCATTTTATTATGAGGATATAACAAAAAATTTGTACATTAAATATTTAATGCAAAAATCTAAATATTTAAATTAATTTCCAAATAAAAACAAATGATTTTATAAAATTTATAAAATATTAACGTTATTTAAAACGATCAAATATATTTATTTCTAAATGGTAAATAAATAAATAAAAGTTATTTATTATAAAGGTAAACGTATATTTAACTCTACACATAATTATTATTTACACAACTCCATTTTTACACATCTTTATAAATGAATATTATTCTTACACATATTTATAAATAAATAAATAAATAAAGCAAAATTATTTATTTAATTTATATTTAAGATAATTCACACACTAATTTTATAACTAAATTACTAAATAATAATTATTTAATTTATTTAGTTATTCAAACCCTAATCTAATTATTCTAAGACTATTTATTTAAATTTCTCATTTTATAAAGCACCTCATTCAAGTATAAACCACTAACACCTACAACTCCAACTCTTGATACACACATCCAATTCAATCCTAGACTTAGACATAGACTATTGTACCCACTATTATATCAATATACATTACACACTAGGTTAACGTAGTGAGTTGCAAGAATCCTTTTACTACCTAGTCTCACGTGCTAGCTACACCTTCGAATCAAGTGAGTATTACATAGCCCCTTTTCACACTTTTACACTTTTTGGGGTGAAACATGAACACTATACATACAATTGTTACATTTACACAACCTATACAAACACAAATCCTCTTTACATTCATGTGTGCAAATATGAGGTTTATGTTTGAGTGCTAGGTGTGTTAACTTTTGTGTGCAATCATTAACTATTCAAGCCGACGGTTAACAATGATAGATCTATTGAGTCTGACAAACCCACCCAGATTGGGGTGATTGTTACCGACAACACAATTTGCATGCTAGTTACAAAGGTTTGATTGTACTTTGGTTACACAATAGCTGCTCCCCATAAATGCCTTATTTTATCATGTTATGCAAGGATTTGATTATTTATATCTACACACTATCTATGTATAAACATGTGTATGCTCACCAACTTTTTAGTTGACTTTATTTTATTCATGTTTCAGGTGCTAATATGTGAGTTTGATCAAGACATGCTACACATAGGCTTTGGACTTAGTTAAATTTAAATAAAGAATATTATGTATTTCAATTATGTACTTGTTTGAATTTGGTTGTGTTTGAATCGTTTGAAAGGAAATTTGATGAATAAATTATTGAAATCTAGTCAACCTTGTGCACATGAACAGTCTACATGTCCCGCCCCGACGTATTCCGCCGTCGGTTGGGGTGTGACAGATTGGTATCAGAGCCTTGGTTATAGGGAACTAGGTTATTAGACACCCTTGACCTAGACTATAACTTTAGGACACCCACTTATGCCATGCTTCATGATTATGTGATATATGTTACATGCTATGTGCTACATGCTTACTATGATTAGTTACTATTTCATTTTGATGTCTTACTTATTAAAATTCATTACTTATTAGACTATACTTAAATAATAAATTAAATAAACAATATCCCTACCTATACCCAAAAGCCTCATAACTTTCTTACCTATTTCTCTATCATCATCTTCATAGCATGTGGAAACTTCATGGATCTAAATCTATAGAATTTCTTTATTTTCTCGTTAAGGCTTTTAAACTTTGTTAATTATTTGAGGACACGTGCAATCTGGAATGGTGACACCTGTATTCTGGGTTTTCTGTCTAGGAAAGCATTTCGTATAAATCCCAATCAACCGAGGGACCCGTATGAGTGTTTACTTATAGGCTAAAGCATGTCTCTTTGAAAATTATATGAGTTTAATTAACCTTAATGTGTCATAGTATTCAAGTGATAATATCACTATTTGAGTACAATCCAAAGTATGATTAACTATTTTATTTGCTATCTTATCCTTTTAAATCTAAGCAACTTTCATAAGTTCTTACATTTGTTCTTGTGTTGTGCAAATCTGTAGAATGTCTCCCCGTCGTGCTACCGTGACCACCAACAACACCGACATTGCTGCTATCCTTGCACAACTTGTAACTCAACTCACTCAAGCTAATGGGGCCATAAATGGTAGCCATGTAGCTAATGGTGGTGGTGGTGCCAACCCACCACAATGCACCTTCAAGCACTTCAACTCATGTAATCCTCTTAAGTTCTATGGTACCGAGGGAGCTACAGGACTCCTTCAATGGTTCGAAAGTATTGAGGGCACCTTCCTCAATAGTGACAGCCCCGATAACCTCCGCGTTCGTCATGCCACAAGTGTCTTTCAAAAACGGGCACTCACGTGGTGGAATGGGGAAAAGAGAACTAGAGGTATGGAGGCAACCATGGCCTTACCATGGGATGAGGTTAAGAGACTAATGACCGAAGAGTTCTGCCCTCGGAATGAGGTGAAGAAACTGGAAGCTGAGTTTTAGGATCTTGCCCAAGATAGTGGTAAGAGTCTGGCTTATACAACTCGGTTCCATGAGTTGAGTTGAGTCTCCTTGTGCCCATATGGTCACACCTTTATCCCGCTGCATTGAGAAGTACATTGGTGGATTACCTAGGCAGATTCAGGATACTATCTTAGGGAGAAATCCCACAACACTCGAAGATGCTATCCGCCTATCTGCTACTTTAACTGACAACCATGTGAAAGCAGGGACACTGACTAGAAAAGGCACCAAGAAAGTTCCCGACACTACAACCTCTCCTTCACACATCAAAGAAGCCAAAATTGAACCCTACCACAATAATAAGAAGAGAAAGGCTAGAAATTTTGTTGTAGTCACTCTTGCTATCCCTGTTAACCAAGTTGCTCCCATGGCTCAAGCACCAGTCAAGAAGCCATATGTAGGGATCTACCCACTCTATGCCACATGTAATTATCACCATCTCTAAAATATTCCATGTCGCCTTTGCACTCATTGTGGGAAATATGGCCATACGGTCAATGTTTATGGAGCCAAAGCACTTGCAGGCTAAGTTAACCCAGCAACCCGAACCAACCAACAAGCGGCTAATCAAGGTGTTCCCGCTATTGCAAATGGGCGTGCTTGTTATGAATGTGGCAACCCAAATCATTTCTGTTACAAGTGCCCGAAGTTCATCAATGCTAGACAAGGCGGAGCTCATGGGCGTGCGTTAAACATAAGCGCCAATGAAGCTCAGGCCAACAATGTTGTGGTCAACGGTACATTCCTTGTTAATAGTCGATATGCCTCCATTTTATTTGATATCGGTGCAGAAAAAAGTTTTGTGTCACTTAACTTTGAACCCTTACTTGCAAAAACACGATCCAAATTAGAGAAAACCTTCACTGTCGAAGTAGCAAATGGTGACTCTCTTGCAATTGACTCTGTTATCCATGACTGCTCTCTAGAAATTAATGATAATATATTTCCAATCAACCTTGTGCCAATGCCACTAGGAAGTTTTGATATCATCATAGGCATGGATTGGCTGTCAAATCACCATGCCGAAGTTATCTGTTTTGAGAAGTGCATCCGAATACCCCTTCCGTCGGGAGAAACGTTAAGAGTCTTTTGTGAAAAGCCTTGCAAAGGACTCAAGTTAATGTCATGCACTACTACTCAAAAGTACTTACGAAAGAAGTACGTGGCCTTCGTAGCCCATGTTGTTCAAAAGGATGTCAAAGAGAAGAGTATTCAAGACATCCCCATCATCCGGGATTTCTTGAAGTATTCCCCGAAGACTTATCCGGTCTTCCACCCGTTCGACAAGTAGAATTTCTCATTGACCTTGTACCCGAAGCTGACCCCGTGGCTAGAGCTCCTTACCATCTTGCACCATCTTAATTGAAAGAACTTGCAAGCCAACTCCAAGAGCTCTCCGACAAGGGATTCATCCGTCCAAGTCATTCACCGTGGGGTGCACCCGTCTTATTCATCAAGAAGAAGGATAGATCATTTCGCATGTGTATTGACTACCGCGAACTCAACAAGATTAAAATCAAAAACTGTTATCCCTTGCCTAGAATTGATGATCTCTTTGATCAACTTCAAGATTCTACTTGCTTCTCTAAGATTGATCTTCGATCTGGTTATCACCAACTCCGTGTGTAAGAAGAAGATATTCCAAAGACTGCCTTCCGAACAATGTATGGCCACTACGAGTTTATGGTCATGCCTTTCGGGCTAACCAATGCACCCGTGGTTTTCATGGACCTCATGAATCGTGTAGGCAAACCGTACCTTGATAAATTCGTGATAGTCTTCATTGATGGTATTTTAATCTACTCCAAGACTAAATCCGATCATGAGCAACACCTTAGGTTGGTTTTGGACCTCTTGAGGAAGGAACAACTATATTCCAAATTCTCCAAATGTGAATTTTGGCTAAAAGAGGTTCAATTTCTGGGTCATGTCGTTAACGAAAAGGGAATTCATGTTGACCCTGCTAAGATCGAAGCTGTTAAGAATTGGAATGCCCCGAAGACCCCCACCGAAGTTCGTTCATTTCTTGGTCTTGCGGATATTATCGTCGTTTCATTTCAAATTTCTCTAAGATTGATGTTCCTCTCACCACTTTGACCCACAAGGGTAAACTTTATGAATGGGGACCAAAGCAAGAAGAAGCTTTCCAAACTCTTAAGAAAAAGTTGTGCAATGCTCCTATTTTGACTCTCCCTGATGGGAATGATGATCTAGTTATCTACTGTGATGCCTCCAACCAAGGTCTCGGTTGTGTCCTCATGCAACGAGGCAGGTGATCGCTTACTCATCAAGGCAACTTAAGATCCATGAGAAGAATTATATAGCGCACGACCTCGAACTGGGTGTTGTTGTATTCGCATTGAAGATTCGAGACATTACCTTTATGGCACAAAATATGTGGTGTTAACCGACCAAAAAAGTCTCCAACACATCTTCAACCAAAAAGAACTCAATATGAGGCAACGACGCTGGGTTGAACTCCTTAACGACTATGACTGTGTGATTCGTTACCATCCCCGCAAAGCGAATGTTATAGCCGACGCTTTGTGTCGAAAGGACCATGTCATGCTTCATTGTGTCCAAATTCAATCTGACATTCAAAATCGTATCCTAGAAGCTCAACACATCTCGGTCACCGAGGGTAATATGTACGAGGAAATGTCATGTGGTGTCGAACTTCAGCTCGAATCGAAACATACTGGCTTACTTTATTACTTGAACCGTATTTGGGTTCCCGATCGCGATGATCTCCGTACGTTTCTCATGAACGAGGCCCACAAGACTCGTTATTCTATTTATCCTGGTGCGGATAAAATGTACCAAGATCTTCGCCAACAATATTGGTGGCCCGGTATGATGAAAGACATTGCTCTCTATGTTGCCAAATGTCTAACTTGCTCCAAAGTCAAAGCCGAACACCAACGTCCTTCCGGGTTACTTGAACAACCGTAAATTCCCGTGTGGAAATCGGAGAACTTAGCTATGGATTTCATTACCAAACTCCCTCGCACCTCAAGTGGTTATGATAGCATCTGGGTGATCATTGACCGCCTCACCAAATCTGCTCATTTCTTGCCTATCCGTGGACTACCGGGTTGAGAAATTAGCCCGAATTTACATTGATGAAATTGCGAGCCGTCACGGTGTTCCCTTAAACATAATCTCCGATAGAGATGCCCGGTTCACCTCCCGTTTCTGGCAATCTCTCCAAACTGCTCTTGGTGCGCGATTAGATTTGAGCACGGCTTACCATCCCCAAACTAATGGTCAGACCGAGCGTACAATCCAAACTCTTGAGGACATGCTTAGAGCTTGTGTAATTGATTTTGGTGGTAATTGGGATTCACATCTATCCCTAATTGAGTTCTCTTACAACAATAGCAACCACACAAGTATAAATATAGCTCCATTTGAAGCTCTCTATGGCCGTAAGTGTCGATCTCCTATCTGTTGGAACGAGATTGGTGAAGCACAGATCACCGGTCCTGAGCTAATCCAAGAAACATCCGACAAGATCATTCAAATCCGTGACAACATTCGAGTGGCGAGGAGTCGGCAAAAGAGCTATGCCGACAAATGACGAAAACCCTTGGAATTCCAAGTCTGTGATCTTGTCCTTCTAAAGGTGTCTCCATGGAAAGGCGTGATCCGTTTTGGAAAAAAAGGCAAACTAGCACCTTGCTATGTGGGTGCATTCAAGATCCTTGAAAGGATTGGGAAAGTGGCTTACAAACTCAAGTTACCTCCATCACTTGGAAATGTGCATCCTACATTTCATTTCTCCAACCTAAAGAAATGTGTTGCTGATGAAAATCTCCATATACCTCTTGATGACGTGCGCATTGACGAAACGATGCACTTCGTTGAGAGACCTTTAGAAATCATGGATCGCGAGATCAAACAACTCAAGCGAAGTCGTATCCCTATTGTCAAAGTTAGTTGGGAATCAAAACGTTGTCCCAAGTTTACTTGGGAACGTGAGGACCAAATGAAGATCAAGTACCCGCACCTCTTTGCCGATTCAGCCGCCTCGACTAGCTAAATTTCGGGACGAAATTCCCTCAACATGGGGATACTGTAACATTTATGATTTTATTATCTTTATTTCCAATTCAATGTAACACATTTAATTCCAAAATCTAGTACACTGGTTTATTCTATTCGTACCAACAATTAAACCCTAGGTTACAATACAAATTCACGGGTTTTACACGGGTATACATTATTAAAATCATATATATATACGGATATATTTATGTAAATACCAAACAAATACATACATACATAGATGCATTTATTCAACTAACAAGAAATTACTCGTTTGCTTGAACCCCAAACCATTTGAACCCTAAATTGGAACCCTACACTCAATTTTGACTTCTAAAACGTCAATTTTGACTTTTCTTGGACTCCATTGACTTTTAAAAGTCAAACAGCCCAAACCGTGACAATTCAAGGCGGCCATCGACGGATTATTATTGAGTTGGACTCCACATGTTTACCCAAACAAGAATAAACCTAGTCCCGGCCCAAAGATCAATCCAATTCAACCGATTAAGCGGGCATAATTCAAATTCAAACGAATTTGACTCCTGAAAGTCAAACCGTATCAATTTATGTTTAATTCGTGTAAATGACGCGTAATCAATCCCAGAAATCATGCACCAGTCAACCTCGAGTGTACCTGGACTATTATCAGACCCAATTCATTCCTGATTCGATGGATTAACGCGTAATCAGTCATCGTAACTGTTGCGGACTAAGATTGAAATCGAATTGTCCATTACTCACAAAATTAATCAAATTAAACCTCTCTCTCACTCGCGTATACCACCACACAAACTCTCCCAACCTCAGGCGAACCCGCATTTCATCTCTAGAGTCCTATCGATAATGAAGAACAGTCGGAGAGAAACCGTACCCGTCTGTATTCGTGCCCAAACCAACCAAGTAAGTTCTTACATCATTCGGTTCATTTTTCAATGCTCGTCAAAAGCCCCTTATCAATTCGCGTTCATATTACGCATCGAACTCAATTGCGACTTGAGTTCGTATCGTGTTCTTGCGTTTTCTGATTTGGGGATTTGATGAATTTAATTTTAGTATTTAAATTTTGTGTTCCTGTTATAATCAGCGAACCACCCGGTCCGGCTGGTTCAGACCACGCACCATCGGACCCGGTGTTGTGGGTTCGAAACCCACAGCCCGCTTGACTGTCTGGCTTTTTGCACCTCGTTTAAAAAACCAAACCCGGACCCAACTCAGTCGCAGGTTAAAACGATTCGGAATCCAATTCAGTCACCGGACCCGCCTCCTGGTCCAGTGGTTTGTTCATCCGGCGCACCCAGCACAGACCCGGGTTCGAGTCCCTATGGTCTGTTTAATTTTTAAAACCGTTTTTAAGGCTCCAAAAATTATAAAAAAAATATTTTTATAAACTTTACAATTATTAGAACAGAATGAAACCAGTTTTACAATTTTTGATTAAATCTATATTTTTATAAAATAATTTATTGAATACTCAATTTAAATTATGTATTTATTTTGAGTAAATTATTTATAAAATTTGGTGACAATATTTATAAACACTTTATACAAAGTTTTAAAAATTTTAATTATATTTTTAACACAATGAAATCATATTTATAAATTTTCAATATAAATTCATTTTATTATGAGGATATAACAAAAAATTTGTACATTAAATATTTAATACAAAAATCTAAATATTTAAATTACTTTCCAAATAAAAACAATTGATTTTATAAAATTTATAAAATATTAACGTTATTTAAAACGATCAAATATATTTATTTCTAAATGAAAAATAAATAAATAAAAGTTATTTAATATAAGGTAAACGTATATTTAACTCTACACATAAATATTATTTACACAACTCCATTTTTACACATCTTTATAAATGAATATTATTCTTACACATATTTATAAATAAAGCAAAATTATTTATTTAATTTATATTTAAGATAATTCACACACTAATTTTATAACTAAATTACTAAATAATAATTATTTAATTTATTTAGTTATTCAAACCCTAATCTAATTATTCTAAGACTATTTATTTAAATTTCTCATTTTATAAAGCACCTCATTCAGGTATGAACCACTAACACCTACAACTCCAACTCTTGATACACACATCCAATTCAATCCAAGACTTAGACATAGACTATTGTATCCACTATTAATTCAATATACATTACACACTAGGTAAACGTGGTGAGTTGCAAGGATCCTTTTACTACCTAGTCTCACGTGCTAGCTACACCTTTGAATCAAGTGAATATTACATAGCCCCTTTTCACACTTTTACACTTTTGGGGTGAAACCTAAACACTATACATACAATTGTTACATTAAACACAAATCCTCTTTACATTCATGTGTGCAAATTTGAGCTTTATGTTTGAGTGATAGGTGTGTTAACTTTTGTGTGCAATTTATGTGCAATCATTAACTATTCAAGCCGACGGTTAACAATGATAGATCTATTGAGTCTGACAAACCCACCCTGATTAGGGTGATTGTTATCTACAACACAATTTGCATGATAGTTACAAAGGTTTGATTGTACTTTAGTTACACAATAGTTGCTCCCTGTAAATGCCTTATTTTATCATGTTATGTAAGGATTTGATTATTTATATCTACACACTATCTTTTTATAAACCTGTGTATGCTCACCAACTTTTTAGTTGACTTTATTTTATTCATGTTTTAGGTGCTAATATGTGAGTTTGATCAAGACATGCTATACATAGGCTTTGGACATAGTTAAATTTAAATAAAGAATATTATGTATTTCAATTATGTACTTGTTTGAATTTGGTTGTGTTTGAATCGTTTGAGTTGAAATTTGATGAATAAATTATTGAAATCTAGTCAACCTTGTGCTCATGAACAGTCTACATGTCCCGCCCCGACGTATTCCGCCGTCGGTTGGGGTGTGACAATAAAGAACAAATATCCATTACCTAGGATCGATGACTTGTTTAATCAATTACAAGGAGCTAATTGGTTTTCCAAAATCGATCTAAGTTCGGGATATCATCAATTGAAGGTTAGAGACGAAGATATTCCCAAAGCCGCCTTCCGTACAAGATATGGACATTATGAGTTATTAGTAATGTGATTTGGTCTGACTAATGCCCCTGATGCATTCATAGACCTCATGAATAGGGTTTGTCGACCAATGTAGGACCGATCTGTGATCATATTCAAAGATGATATTCTAATCTACTCAAAGAATGTAGGAGATCATGCATGTCATCTCAAGGAAGTGCTGGAAACACTTAGAAAACAGAAATTATATGCAAAATTCTCTAAATGTACATTTTGGCTCCGAGAAGTCCAGTTCTTGGGTCATGTGATAAATGCAGAAGGAATTCTGGTAGATCCTTTAAAGATAGAGACCGTAATGAAATGGAACACGCCAAAGACACCTACAGAGATACGTAGTTTCTTAGGTTTGGCCGGTTACTACAGAAGGTTTATTCCGGATTTCTCCAAGATTGCAACCCCATTAACAAAACTCACAAAGAAGGAGACAAAGTTTGTATGGGGAGTAGAGAAAGATAATGCTTTTCAAAAACTAAAGGGGAAATTGACACAGGCCCTGGTGTTGTCTTTAGTAGAAGGAAATGAAGATCTGGTAGTTTACTCTGATGTTTCATATCAGGGACCGGGGTGTGTATTAATGCAAAGAGGAAAAGTTATAGCTTATGCTTCACGGCAACTCAAACCTCAAGAAGCTAACTACCCGACTCATGATTTAGAGTTAGCTGCTATAGTATTTGCACTTCAAATATGGAGACATTATCTGTATGGAGTTAAGTGCACAATCTACACCGATCATAAAAGCTTAAAGTATTTCTTTGAGCAAAAAGATCTGAATACGAGACAACGAACATGGTTAGAGCTGATTAAGGATTATGATTGTGAAATCCTATATCACCAAGGGAAAGCCAATGTAGTGGCAGATGCCCTAATTCGTAAGGAAGAGCATCCCCCTATTAGAGTAAAGTCATATAAGTTAGTTGTAACTCCCGACTTTATGACTCAACTCAGGAATGACCAGATAGACGCATTGAAAGCATAAAATGTTAAGAAAGAGAGGATGGCTGGACAAGAGAAGTACTTGGAAGAAAATGAGCATGGAATTAAGACTCGATTCGGCCGATGTGGATACCACATATGGGTGAATTCAGAGTTAAAATTCTGGATAAAGCTCACAAGTCATGATATTCAATTCATCCAGGTACTACAAAAATGTACCAAGATCTGCGCCAAGACTATTGGTGGCCCGGTATGAAATTCGATATCATGAAATATGTGGCTAAATGCTTAACTTGTTCTCAAGTTAAAGCAGAACATCAAAAGCCTTGTGGAAGATTGCAGCCACTAGATATTCCAAAATGGAAATGGGAACATATCACTATGGACTTCATAACAACGCTACCAAAAACAGCTAAAGGTTATGATACCATATAGGTGATAGTAGATAGGCTAACTAAGAGTGCTCACTTTTTACTGATACGTGAGACTTACTCTTCTGAGAGGTTGGCCGAAGCATTTATCAAAGAAATTGTTTCAAGGCATGGAGTGCCAGTTTCAATTGTATCTGACAGAGACACACGTTTCACGCCGCGTTTATGGAAGAAGTTCGATGAAGAGTTGGGGACTAAGTTATTGATTAGCACGACATATCATCCTCAAACGGATGGTCAAAGTGAAAGAACGATGCAAACACTTGAGGATATGCTGCGTGCTTGCATTATTGACTTCGGTGGAAGTTGAGATAGTCATCTACCTTTGGTAGAATTCTCGTATAACAATAGTTATCATGCAAGTATTGGCATGCCGCCATATTGGAATGACCACTAAATGGTTTTCAAAATACATGTTTTATGCATGACTCGAACGAATCCAAAATAAAGTTTGACATGGTCCAAAGTAACAGTGCGAAAGCAATGTTTGAATGTTTACAACATTTGAAAATAAGGATGATAAAATATTGTTTATCAAAATAGGATGCCATGCATGATGAGTGTGTGACTACAGTGGGTGCATCCTAGCCACATATCCTCTGCATTCAACGACCTGAGATAAACATGCTAAAATGGGTCAACATAATGTTGGTGAGTTCACAGGTTATATGAAATTTAAATCATACCATGAAATGTTTTGGAAATCATATATTGACAATGCATGGGAAAGCATATATTGAAAATGCATGGAAAAGCATATGTACTCTACACAATCATTGTTGATCAGACAAAACCAAAAATTATCATAAGTCCGCCAACCGAAGCTCAACTGTTGCCACTGAAAAAAGGAAAAGTGGTTCACCTCTTTGGGCCATGCACATGATTGGATTAGGTCAATTATGTACCCGTTCGACCTCCAGTCGAAGTTAGCGCTACTAACCTGGGCAGGGGTTGTTAAACCCAACAGTACTGTTTATGATCACCTCGCTTGCGGAAAAATTAAAGGTTGACTCTGAGAGAACTTTGTACTCACCAGTACAACTTATATAATTAATGTAACTATGTAAGCATTGAAATATGATTCTTAAAAAATGTACTTGAGCATGTATCTCACTCTAAAATGGAAAATGAGTAAAATGGGGATGTGAGAACTCACCTGATAAAGCGGTAATGGTATGCAAGTTTAGCAAATACGGCTAAATGAGATGACCTACTCGTTCCCTATAAAACATTTAGGACTTTAAGGTCTAAGTATTGTAAATGCTTGACTATGAACTCTATGCATCCAAAGAGTTGTTTGAAAAGTGACTATGACGTTTCAAAGATGTTTTGACTTGACGACCCGTTGGTGACACGTTGGACCTAAGCATTCAAATCGTAACATAGAATTCAAACCTCCTATGAAAATAGTCTATTATCGTCTAATAAACATATTGTCACATTCGATTGAATTTAGGACTTGAAACATAACTTTTGATACATTCAAAGTTTCCTTAATAGGAAAGTCAAGTTTTTGAGTCCTAAACATGGCAACTATGCAAAGTTGATGTTCACACGTGAAATTAGGCATGCTATAACTTATATAGAACATTTAAATGTTTACTTGCTAAAAATAGACAAACATGCGAGTTTCGGATAATTAAAGCATCCTATTATAGCAAGATCATGTCAAATTGTCAAGTTCATGGATAATCATCATGTATTATCATACAATGCACTTAGTTACATGTTACTAAGTCATTTAGACCTTCGAATCATGTTAATAACTTGAAATCATAACTTTTGAAAGAATAAAGTTTCCTTATTTAGAAACTGGGATCTAAAACTCATACACATGCATTTTAATCCATCATTTTGGTCAATCATTGTAGATGCATAATATGTCCCTAATCCCTTGTAATATGTATTTCATCTATGTTTAATGTAATTATTTGATGTAGTAATGAAATTACATGTTTATCCTTAATGTTTACTCATATATAATGACTGCATAATATGTCCCTAATCCCTTGTAATATGTATTTCATCTATGTTTAATGTAATTATTTGATGTAGTAATGAAATTACATGTTTATCCTTAATGTTTACTCATATATAATGACTGTGTATTAAACGATCTGATAAATAGCGATAACGTTGATCAATCGTGCTAATGAAAGGCCCATTCGCACGAATGGATCATGAGAATGATCCATTCGCGCGAATAGCTCATGAGAATGATTCATTCGCTAGAATAAGTCATGAGAATGATTCATTCGTACGAATGAACCATTCTGATGATTCATTCTTAAGAATGAACCATTCTGCTGATTCATTCGCACGAATGAGTCCATTCACATGGCTCATTCGTACGAATGGCCTCTGCACTATATATATAACTTTCACTTCATGAGCACATATAACACGGAAATACAACAGATATACCTATAGAGAGACTGACCAGAGCAGAACCAACAAAACACAAACTCTCTGCACCTGTATTGTCGAATCTCTGTCCGTTGAGAGTTTCCAGGTCTTGTATCCAACTTCTCTACACCAAAGGGTTGATAGAAACCTTCGTCTCGACATCTAATCCGCTCGTTTCTTAAGACCCGATCCGTGTCATAGATTGGATTGCCAATCAAATCGGATTCCGCACGATTTGGTTCGGTTAATGTGTTGAATCATTGGATCAAGGTAGATCCCGATCCAACAAAGTGGTATCAGAGCTGTGTGCTCTAGATTCAACATAGAAAATCTGATCTTGCCTTTAAATCTTGCTTTTTCTATCCTCTTGAATGTTATAAAGATCACTTGATCGTTGTTTAGCCACATTTAAATCTTGTGATTATTGTTTCTGAGTGATCTGATCATCTCAATTTCCAGATCTGATAAAAGGATCAATCATTGGTGCTTTTTGGTGCAAAAAAGTCAAACTGCTCTCTGTCGTACGAATGGCTACTATGATGAACTTCATTCGCACGAATGGCTCCTACCATTCGCACGAATAGATCAAGTCTCCCGCTCATTGTTCAAACTTCCAAACGCACGAATAGAAATTCCATTCGCACGACTAGAAAATTCCATTCGCACGAATAGAAAATTCCATTTGCACGAATAGATAATTCCATTCGCACGAATAGATAATTCCATTCGCACGAATAGACCCATTCGCATAAATCTCTTCTGAAATTTTTTCAAGTGTCGAAAAACTTCGTTTTTTACAATGTCGGACTTAGCCTTTGTTGCCAGTCAGAACAGAAAAATCCAAAACTTGTTATTAATCGATAATGAAGCTGGAAATGCTAACAAGGCTCCAAAACTCATGACAATGGACGAATATCATCACTGGAAAAACAGGTTTGAGATACACATTAATGGAGTTGATACAAACTTATGGATGATGATAGAGAGTGGATATCAAAAGGTGTTGAATGAGGATGGAAGTACTGTTTTTCTTTCCCTTTTAAGTGAACAACAAAGGAAAGATTATGACTTAGAAAAGAAGGCATATGCTATCCTATCTCAGGCCATGTCAAGAGAAATATTTCATCAATTCCGGCAGTTTACATCTTCAAAATCTCTGTGGGATGCCTTAGAACAACGTCACGAAGGAAATGCTTCGTTGAAAGCTATCAATGCTAAGGCCATTAAGAAGGAATTTGAAAATTTCATGTATATTGGGAATGAGTCCTTAGATGATCTATTTGAGAGATTCTATCACTTGTTGAGTGAATTGCATGCCCATGGGGTCAAAACAACAAAAGAAGAAAAGGTTCAATGCTTGGCAGATGCGCTACCACCAAAATGGGATTCATTCTTGATGGTTCTCAAACAAAACAATACTCTTGAAACCATTGACATAAATGAATTTCTTCAGAAATTGAGAGAACAAGAGGTGATGAATAAGTGGAAGTTAAAGAGAGGCGTACAAGCTCAGGATCCTTCATTGTACTATTCTACATCAACTCAACAAAATGCTCCTTTGCAGACTGCGTTTGTATCAAACACGTCAAATGTTTCAGCCAGCCAGTCTTCAAAAGCTCACGCTTCAGTTTCTTCAAGATCGGTTCCACAGCAGGGAAATACTGCTAGTACTCCTCAACCAAGCCCCATTAAATTGCAAACAGACAACTTCGACAAAGTTACTATCGAAGTGGCCAAGGAACACATGGCGCTGTTGTCTACCGTTGTCAATTCATATGACAGTCTTGTTGCTGGACAGGTTGGAAACAGTCATCTGACAGCAGAAGACTATGCTCAGATTGATAAGGATGAAATGGATCGAATTGATATAATGTGGGCTCTTGCAAGTGCAGTCAGAAGAGCGAGAGATTATGTAAAAAGGACTGGTAAAACTCTCGAAGGGAACAAAGACACTACTTATGGATTTGATCTGTCTGCTGTTGTTTGTTTTAACTGTGGTGAGAAAGGGCATTTTGCTAGGCAATGTGAAAAGCCTAAACAGACTGGAAACCGCAACCCTTTCAACAACCGTCAAAGCCAACCGAAGCCACAAACTCAAAATACAGAAACAAACATTGTTCCAGTTACTCTTACACAAGATAAAGGCACTTCAAGTGGAACAAAAGCTATGGTTGTTCAAACAGATGAGACTATTGATTGGTCTTTTAAATTTGGAACTGATGGCAGTTCAGGGGATGGAGCTTACATGGCAAAGACTGTAGAAATCAATGAAGAATCAGATTCTGATGCTGAGAAAGAGATTGCTTCAGAAAGTTCATCAGCTGCAGACGACACATCTTCAAACAGTTCTGGCTTCACACCTGAGAATGAACATAAATCATCTGTCGTCTCTTCAGGTCAATCAACAGCTGATGTGGATACTAACAATTCCTCTTCTGAATCTACCTGTAGCTGTGCTTTTATGGTAAAAACATCCACAGGCATTCAGGTAAATTCTGAAAGTTTTGAAAGTGAGTCTGAATCTCAACCGTGTTTAAATTGTGATGAACTTGAAAAGAAAATTGAGACACTTAAAAGTCACAACACAGATTTAATTGCTGATTTAACTAATTGTCTTGAAGCAAACCGTGTTTTAAAGGGAAACGAACTTGCCTTCAAAAACAAAATTGATCTTTTAAACAGGCAAGTTCATGAATTAGAAATCTGTGTTATCAACAAACAAAATGCTATCACTTTTTATTTAAACACGATTGATGAAACAAAGAAAAAGCTGGTGCTTGTCGAGTGTGATTATGAAACTCTAAATCAAAAGTTGAAAAGTTATTCAAACTCTTCTTACCTTCTTGATTACATGATTTCACGGTCCACTCCAGGACAGAAAAATGCTGGGTTTGGGTATAAAAATTGTCCTCCACCGGTGTTGAATACCATGGTAAACACACCGGATGATAACCCAATCATTGACTTTAAGGTCAAAACGCCACTTGTCGTTGATCCAAGCGAAAACAAAATTTCTCAACAAAAGGTTGACGATAATGGTGCTTCGACCTCAAAGTCCCAGTGTGTTGATGGAATAGTAGAAGAGTGGGATGAAGACGACGATGAGTGCCCTACTCGTGGTTTGGGACACAATAGCTCGTCTGCTCCTCAGAATGACAGCATTGGTATTTCAAAATCTGCTTCTAAAACTGTTTTTAAAATTAAACAAACCAATTGCCGTCCAGCTTATCCCACTACTTCTAATCAGAAGAGTCAAGTAACCAAAGCCTCAATCAAAAAGGTTAATTTTGTTAAAGCTGGAGAGTCTGTTAAATCAAACAAGTCACTCTCTTCAGCTGAACAAAAAGAAACTAAGGCTGGTGGTTCAAAATCTCACCAAAGTGAAAATCAATACAGATCTTCGAGGATGGTTGAGCGGAGATACTGTTTTGAGTGCGGTACAAAAGGACACATTGTTGTCAACTGTCCTTATCTTCAGAAGCCAAGTAAAAGAGTTAACAATTTTTCAGAAAATAAACAAAAGGTTTTAAAGTCAAAATCTAACTCTTTTACCCAACAACAAGTGCATCAAAAGAAAGTTAAACAAAAGATGCATGACTTGTTGGTCTCTGATTCGAGTTCCACACCTGTACAAATCGTTAAGCAATCCACTGTTTACCACAAACAGTCGTTGCACAAAGAACATGTGTGGAAAGCAAAATCAGATGATGCTTCTGACGACGGTACTTCAAAGTCAGGTGGTTGTTCCAAAAATCCACAAGGACAATGGATGGATTGTACGGTTGTAGATGAGTCTGGAAAATCCAAGACCGTAAAGGCTTGGGTTCCTAATCTAAACTAATTTTTATCAATTACGTTCATGTATATATTTTCTTTCTTGCGTTTATTAAAAATCTCAAAAACTCAAAAAGATTTTTCATTTTGAAATTTTAGGGCGAGAAAATGTCAGTAAGAAAATGATCTCTCACTGAGAAAAATGATAGTACACAGACGCTAGTTTTCTGAGACTCCAAAAAGATTTCTATTTTGTGTGCAGTTTGTTAAAAAAAAAAAAAAGATTTTCCATTTTTGTACAGTCTAAAACCCAAAAACATCTGAAAAACTCAAAAATGAGAAATCGTATCCAACCTTTGGGAAGTGATGGCACACTAACCATATGTATGAAGCACATTGCATTTAATGTCATAGTGAATAGTCACACTAAGTCGACATGTGATGCATTGATAGGCTTATCTTACTGAATCTCGACCATTGATGATAAATCAATACCATATTAGATATTGTCTTGTGAGTCACATAATGGTGAAAGGATTGACGAAAATCAACAATAGAAACTGAAGGTGTTTCTCATTCTGTGCACACCAGTTATCATCGGTTTAATGAGATATCAGAAAGTAGTTATAAAATTAAAAATTAGATTCTGAAGTCGTATACGTGCCATATTGCCTTGTAAATACCTGGCTGAAGCCGTCCATGCGATTAAGAATAAAATAAAAGTATGAATCCGAATCCGTATATGTGCCATATTACCGGGTTGCAGCCTGGTTGAAGCCATCCATGGGATAAGATGAACACAAACACCGTTAGCTGTATACGTGCCATATTGCCTTGTAAATACCTGGCTGAAGCCGTCCATGAGCTGATGGCTGTCACTGTGAATACTAAAAAAAAAAAAAAAAAAAAAAAAAAAAAAAATTTGGTCTAGTAAAGAAGCAACAGGGAATAACTGAGATCTCATGAACTTATGATGATTGGTTAAGTAAGTTGTGCTGATTTGAAACATTAACATGTTTTGAAAAGTAATTCAAGTCAATTCTTAACTAGTGTGGGACACACAGATAATGGACTTAATCCTTCAAGATCATCTTGTAAGTGTTGAGAAAAGGTCTGCATAAGTTTAAGATGGACAAACATATCAATGATCGCATTTTGACTAAGTGTACTTAAAGCTCAGATAATTTGCAATGTTGCTGATTGCTATGAGTTTAGTACTGATCCTATGTTCGGATCTTTCTCACAAAAAGATGTGTAAATACCATTGTATAGTTGTATCTACAAAATTCAAAATGTCTCAGATCATTAGTCACTAACTCTGTATGATTTCTCATAAGGATCATTCTTACTAAGACATGCGTGTATATATCTTGTTGATATTATTTTCAGTATTACATATTCAAAAAATCCAAAAAGATTTTAATTTTTCTGAATTTTAGATTATCTGATAAGACTCGAACGACTGTTATCAACCAAATTTGAAAACCGCTTGACTCCCTGATTGATCAAATCGTTCCTGTATTTCATAAACTATTCCAAAACTTCATAATTGATCCCTCACTTCATAATCAAATTGTTGTCAAGACCAATGTGGTCGGATACCTCATTTAACCTGAAAAGTTTAATTTACTAAATGAGGTTATCCATTCGTACGAATGGATGAGCAGAATGGCTCACTCGTACGCATGGATGAGGAGAATAGATCATTCACACGAATGGACTGACCAGAATGGTCCATTCGTACGAATGAGTGGCAGAATGAATCAAATCTGGTTCACTCGCACGAATGAGAGTCCACTCGCACGAATGAACCAGGCCATCCTATAAATACGCCATTCATTCGCATGTGCAGCATCATTCGCACAATTCAAAATCTGCATTCGCACGTCTGTTCGATCAATTTCTGATTTTGAACAAAACTCCGTCAAATCACGATATTCGATTTCTTTTTACAGGTATAAATCTACAAGTATTCATCAAGTGTATACCGATTCGAGGATGTTCGACTAGATTTAGGGCTCAAAACGAAAACCAAACCTAAAATCTTAAAATCTGACTTAATAAACCAATTAAAATGTCGAATATTGGTTGAAAACCATAGTCGAGTGTGTTGATGTCTTTTTCGACAAATCTTTTCATGTGTTGGTTGATTTTTGGACAATTTGGATCGCGACCCGTCTGTCATACGAATGGACATTCTTCATGATCATTCGTACGAATGAATGCTCATTCACACGAATGAATGCTCATTCACACGAATGAATGCTCATTCACACGAATGAATGCTCATTCACACGAATGAACGCTCATTAACACGAATGAAGACTCATTCGCACGAATGAATACTCATTCATATGAATGAAACTCATTCGCACGAATAAATAAGCAGAATGATCCATTCGCACGAATGAACCAAAAGTTCATATTTCCAAAATCTTGCATGTACTGATCTGATGTGCTTCATGTTTTTGTGTTTGCAGACTGATCGTTATGGCGCACAGAGCTCCAGTTGTTCTTAAAGCTTCAACAAAAAGCAACATTTGTGCTTACATGATCCCAACTTCAAAGAATGCAAGACCGTTTATTGGAATGATCGAGTTCTTGTCTCGATCCAGGATAGCCCATGCTATATCTTATATCTGCACTCCCTATGCTTCTCATCAACGGGAATTCTGGGCCACAGCTGAAATAGACTGTGAAGTTTCTCCAACTGTGATACGGGGAAAGATTGCAGGACAGGAGGTTATTGTATCTGCCTCTCACATTCGCCGATTGTGTCAATTCGGTGATCATCCTGAAGATCCAGTGACACTGGATAAATATCTGGTCCGTGGATGCTTCATGAGAATAAAGTACGACGGGAATGTCGCCGAAGGCGTTCTCAACAAGGCGAACCTCTGTCCCCAGTATAAATATCTAGGACACGTTCTTCTTCACTGCCTCGGTTCCCGTCGTGGCGGATTTGATGATATGCGCGAAACAATACAGAGCGCATTTGTGGCACTAGTGTTGAACATACCGTTCAACTTTTCAGAGATGGTGTTCACACACCTGAAGGAAAACATCTCGCTAAAAGGGGACAATGCGTATCTCATGTACCCCCGATTCTTACAGATGATAATCGATGACCAACTTCCTCTACTGCCACGATCCGATATTGACATGATAAGGCTGGAGCATATGACTGATGTCACACTAAACCGGGTACAGACTTATAGGGGAAGACCAACAAAGCCTCCACATAAACGCCTTATTGGACATCTGGCAAATTCTGATTATATGGCACCTGCAAACAGAAATTGGCGTCACGATAATAGTGATTCTGACAGGGAGGATATTGTTGTGCCTCCAGCTGACGACCAAGATGGTCAGGGAGGTGGTGGCAATGCTCCTAATGTTCCATCTACCGCTGCCACCACTCCTACTGTTACTGCTATCGATTCATCCCTTCCAACTAACCCAGAAGACGTTAACCTGGACACCGTCCTGTTTACTGATTCTGAGGAAACTGAAGATGAATTCGAAATCAGTCAACAAGGGGCAAGATTGGTCGCCACAAAACGAAAGAGGGGAGCAGATCAAGGAAGCTCAAGGGTTAATGATGATGACGTCAGGGATGCTGACTTTGTCCCTGACTGTCCACAAGTATCTGCTGCTCCTTCTTCCCAATCTACCCCAGTCAAGAAAGGAAGAATGAAGAGAATGGCCAAACGCCAAAAGTTCAAACTTGTCAGAAGGACGGAGAGCACCTCTGCTACAACAGCAACTGCCACCAGGTCTGAGGCTCCAATGTCAACATCCATGCCTCAGACACAAACTGTGCCTCCGATTCCTCCTCCCATCTACACGACTGCTCATACATCACAGCCAGCCACTACTCGAGCTGAGTCATCAACATCATTGCCGACTATTTCGTTGAACGATCAAATCATCACTCTAAACAGCTTGGTACTGCAGCTTCTGGCTCAAAATCAAGAACAGTCAAAGCGTTTAGATCTTCAGGGCTCGCAGATCAGTCAGTTGACTCTGCAAAATACTGAACAAGCCCAAGCCATCACAAGTCTTTCCAATAGATGCAATGATCAACAAGCCCTCCTTCTCACTGCTACAAACCAGAATCAACAGTTGTCTAAAACTGTTGATGCACATGCTCAGAGAATACAAAGGATAGAGGAGGAAAATAAGAGACTGTTGGAAGACTTAGAAAGCAGAAGGGACACGACACCCAGAATTGAGGGTGCTCGCAAAGATGGTGATGATGGTGACGATGATGATGATGATGATGATGATGATGATGATGATGATGATGACGAGGATGATGATGGTGACGATGATGATGATAATAATGACAAAGATAAGGATGATGGTGCCAATGCTGGTGCTGCATCAAGTGCTTCAAAGACAGCAGAAGCAGAGGCACGCACTAAGCAAAAATCAGACAAATCAGAAGGCCCATCATCAGATACACAAAAGGGTACTGAAGGTTGATAGTTTTTTTGTTTTAAATGTTTTAAGTTGTCTTTTTGTAAATATTAGATTATTATGTAAATAATTTCAGTTTTATTTTGATTAAATCAATGAAATTTAAAATTCTCACATGTTTATTTTTTGTTTGTTTATGAAAATAGTTTTGGATGTGATGCCTCTCAAGCAACAACCTTCAAAGTTAACTTATGTGCTTGACATGCAAGGGATCATCCAACATTCAGTTATTTATGACAAAGAGGAAGGGGAAATCGTGCATTGCTTGTCAAAAGAACAGATTGCCGAGCTATTTCAAATGAATCCTGACGAAGTCATTACTGAAGAGGCATCTGTTTCAACAACTGATTATCCCTCTTCTGACGAACTAGAAGACGTTGATGAGGTTGAAGTCGAAGACATCACTGATCAAGAATATCCAAAGTACACATCAGTAGATGGTGATGATCTTCCCTCCTTCGTGGACTTATTCACTCAGCAGTCCGACGAGGAGGTCAACCGCATTATCGACAACAAACAGGATGAAGCCGGTCCCTCCACTATTGACATTGACGAGCTGAATGAACGTAAAATTCAGTGGATGGAATACATGGCCGAATTAAAAAAGATCTCAAAGTCCTTTCCTCCAACCAAGTACACTAAAGTTTATCGACTCAAAGGACACAAGTCTGATGGTCGTATAATCAGTTGGGCATACTTCAACGACTTAAGCTGCTATGCTATAAAAAGAGAGAAGGGCATACAATATTTCAGGTACCCTCATGATTTCAAGACGCTGCCCGCATTTGAAGTAAATCAATTGGCGCGTCTAAAGCTTCTATACAGCGAATCTTCCGGTCTATCCGAATGGTTTGAACGTCAATTACAATACGAATACCGGAAGAAGTGGGTGAACTTCAAGCCACAAATGCCTACACGTTACATTCATAAGGAAAAGGTTCATCCAGTCACCAAGAAGCCCCTAATTGTCTTAAAGTGGAAGCCTCCAACGATCATGAAGAAGATTCCTTTAAGGAAAATGATCCAGGACTTCTCAGATCAGTTCAAATGGTGGTACTATGATGGGCGTACTGGTGAAGCTGTTATAGTGCTTTGTAAAGAAGGGTCATGGGAGACCATCAGGGTCTTTGATCCCTTGTGGCTGACCAACTTGTCTGAACAAGATGTTACAACTCTATACAAGTGTCAACCGTTTTTTGAAGTTGCAGATATAGACCAGGCGTTGCAGTATGTGAAAGTAATACGTATATGCTTTGCTTTTGACATACACGCCGGAGTTAACTGGAAAACTCGTACAAAAGAGATGTTGAAGACCAACTAATGTTAGTTAGGTCATTTTGAAGGGATCTAGGTCCAAGGGGGAGTATGTAGATGCATAATATGTCCCTAATCCCTTGTAATATGTATTTCATCTATGTTTAATGTAATTATTTGATGTAGTAATGAAATTACATGTTTATCCTTAATGTTTACTCATATATAATGACTGTGTATTAAACGATCTGATAAATAGCGATAACGTTGATCAATCGTGCTAATGAAAGGCCCATTCGCACGAATGGATCATGAGAATGATCCATTCGCGCGAATAGCTCATGAGAATGATTCATTCGCTAGAATAAGTCATGAGAATGATTCATTCGTACGAATGAACCATTCTGATGATTAATTCTTAAGAATGAACCATTCTGCTGATTCATTCGCACGAATGAGTCCATTCACATGGCTCATTCGTACGAATGGCCTCTGCACTATATATATAACTTTCACTTCATGAGCACATATAACACGGAAATACAACAGATATACCTATAGAGAGACTGACCAGAGCAGAACCAACAAAACACAAACTCTCTGCACCTGTATTGTCGAATCTCTGTCCGTTGAGAGTTTCCAGGTCTTGTATCCAACTTCTCTACACCAAAGGGTTGATAGAAACCTTCGTCTCGACATCTAATCCGCTCGTTTCTTAAGACCCGATCCGTGTCATAGATTGGATTGCCAATCAAATCGGATTCCGCACGATTTGGTTCGGTTAATGTGTTGAATCATTGGATCAAGGTAGATCCCGATCCAACAATCATTCTTCCATAATGTTCACTACACTAGTTTAATGCTTTGAATACACCCAAACACCAAGTTTTCATACATGTCAAGAAATAAAGTTTCTAAAAATGGAAAACGAGCCTAAAAGCATCATGGACATGTGCTTTTACGAAAAAATAAATCATACAATCTCTATATCTAGTGTTTACCCATCATTTCCACCAAACAAATCACATCATATCTTCTTTTAACAAAAAACCAAAAATTAAAGTTACTATAAATAAAACCTAGCATGAAATCTCAAATGACCAAAAGTTCTAGATAGCAAATCTACAAATATTATCTATTCTTTATGCATATCTAACTATTTTCCATCATCAAATCACCCTAAACATGGCATCTAACATGAAACCCAAAATTAAAGTTTAATAAAATAGCAAAACCGAGCATGCATGTATCATCCAACACTTTTAATAACAACGTTTGCATATATTATCCATCTACAACTATTATTACAACATAATCCATCATCAAATCAACAAAATCTCACATCTAGCACATGCACATATAATAAAGTTTCCTTAAATGGAAACCGAGCCTATGAACAAAACCCGAGTCCAAAACCACCAACAATATGTACCTTTTTAGTTTTAAAACACATTTCCTTCAAGAATCTATGGATAATCTTTCATAAAAACGGGTTTTCTTTGGATGCATGTTCATATGAACATGAAGATGAAAATGGAGAAAAAGTGGGTTTTGATCTTACCAAACTTAAAGATTATGATGAAATGGGGGATAAATCTTCTTGTAAACTTGATAATCTTCACTCAAAGCTCGATTTGGATGGAAGAACAAGATCAAAGCAACAAAAAATGATGAAGATGGGGTGGTGGTCGGTGATCTCGGCTCAAATGGGGAAGAAGACGAATGGTTTTGATACCGGGTGGTGGAAAACGAATAGTCACTGAATTATTGACGAAAATCACGAATATATGAATGAAATTATTTAAAAATAATTTGACTCATGTTGGAATGTTTAACGTATAAAATTTTTAGTTTCTTATTTGGAAATGTCGGTACATACTGCAGACTGGCCGGACAGCGTTAAAACAGAAAGTTTCTCACAAAATTCCCGAAAAATTCACGGAGTCTTGGTATAACATATCACAGTACTACATGTAATTTTTGCACAGCAAATATATGTCTAAGTGTCTGCTTAGAATTATGGATATAGCTAGTGCATACTGCGTGTATACCGGATTGTGCTGGAAATAAAAGAATTTTCATAAATCACCAAAAAATTCATATAGGAATGATTAGTTAAATCACAGTGTTACACATAATTTTCACACACAGATTATATGTCTAGGTATTTGTTTTAAATTGTCACCAACGATCGTGCTGTAGGACGCTTGTTTGACCCGGTAATCTTTCGGATTACCGTCGTGTGCAAATGGATTGACTTGCTAAGTGTGAAATGGACTAAATTACTATAAAATTAAGTGTGATGCATGTCTAATAATGTATTATGTATCTCAGCCGGGAATGGGTATCAACCAGAAATTTGTTGGGTATCACATTATCCCCCGATTGAAAGGAATTTCGTCTCGAAATTCAGCTTGCGGTAATAGCTGATGGTGTGGTCTGAAACAAGTGTGGGTGTTTGGGCTTCATCTGATCTTCGCACTCTCATGTGAACTCTGGTCCGCGTCTGTAATTCCATCGGACCTTGATTTTCAAAATGCGACTTCGTTTCAGTTGGTTATCCTCGCGGTCCATGATTTCCACAGGTTATTCGACGAAATGTAGTTGTTCGTCTATTTGTACCTCCTCGAGAGGTATTGTCAGTGTCTCGTCGTGTAGACACTTCTTTAGGTTAGACACATGAAATACATTGTGGATATTATGTAGCTTTTCCGGTAGGTTGAGTCGGTAGACAACAGGGCCAATCCTTTGCAGGATTTCGAATGGTCCTATGTAGTGGGGGTTCAGTTTCCCACATTTGCCAAATCGAATTACGCCTTTCTAAGACGCAACTTTCAGTAACACTTTGTCACCTACTTGAAACTCTACTGGCTTACGCTTTTGATCAGCGTAGCTTTTCTGTCTATCTTGAGTGGATTTTAGTCTATATCGGATTTTGAAAATTTTCTCGGTGGTCTCATGGACAAGCTCTGGTCTAGTGAGCTGACTATCTTCGACTTCAACCCAACAGAGTGGTGATCTGCAATTTTGTTCCATAAAGTGCTTCAAATGGTGTTGCCTTAATACTCGTGTGGTAACTGTTGTTGTATGAAAATTCAACCAATGGTAGGTGAGTATCCCAGCTGTTGCCAAAATCTATCGCACAAGCTCTTAATAGGTCTTCTAGTGTTTGGATGGTTCGTTCACTTTGACCATCTGTTTGTGGGTGATAGGCAGTGCTCAAATCTAAGCGTGTTCCCAATGCTTCCTGTAATGATTGCTAGAATCGGGAAGTAAAACGACTATTCCTATCTGAGATGATGGAGATCGGCACTCCATGCCTTGAAACTACTTCCTTTAGGTAAATCCGGGTCAACTTTTCCAGTTTGTCATTTTCTTTGATTAGAATGAAGTGTGCGAATTTGGTTAAACGGTCAACGATCACCCAGATGGTGTCGTATCCGCTAGGAGTTTTGGGTAATTTCGTGACGAAGTCCATTGAAATTTGTTTCCATTTCCATTATGGAATTTCCGGCTGCTGTAGTAACCCTGATTGAAATTTTTTTCCATTTCCATATGTGGCAATCTCGGCTTTCATGTTTGGCCACCATTAGTTTGTCTTGAGATCTTGGTACATCTTGTCAGAACCAGGGTGAATTGAGTACCTCGTCTTATGTGCCTCATCCATCACTAAGTCCCTTAAGTTCCCATGGTTCGGTACCCATATCCGATCCATGTAGTAATGCACATCATCAGATTTGATCTCAAACAGTTTCTCCATGCCTCGTAGGCCTTCATTTTCCAAATTTTCCTCCTTGAGTGCCTCGAGTTGAGCGTCAGATATCTCGATAGGTAGATTTGTGTGGAATGTCAAGGTTAATGCTCGCACTCGACATGGTTTGATTTGTTCTTTCCTACTTAGGGTATCAGCCACTACGTTTGCCTTTCCCGGATGGTGACGGATTACGCAGTCGTAATCATTAAGCAATTCGACCCATCTGCGATGTCGCATGTTCAACTCCTTTTGATCAAAGATGTGTTGGAGACTTTTGTGGTCAGTGAAAATCGTACATTTGGTACCAGACAGGTAGTGTCTCCAGATTTTGAGTGCAAAAAACCACGGCTCCCAATTCCAAGTCATGGGTGGTGTAGTTCTTTTCGTGCACTTTGAGTTATCGTGAAGCATATGCGATAACCTTTCCTCTTTGCATCAGTACGCAAACGAGTCCTTGGTGTGACGCATCGCAGTAAACTACGAAGACGTCGTTTCCTTCAGGTAGTGCTAAGATCGGTGCGCTGCAAAGTTTTTGCTTAAGTAACTAAAATGCTTCTTCAGTTCTTTCATTCCAATCATACTTCACATCTTTCTGCGTCAAAGCAATCAATGGCTTTGCAATCTTTGAAAAGTTTTCGATAAACCTTCTGTAATATCCGGCAAGTCCCAAAAATTATCGTATT
Source organism: Smallanthus sonchifolius (assembly GCA_023525975.1). Lineage (NCBI taxonomy): Eukaryota > Viridiplantae > Streptophyta > Magnoliopsida > Asterales > Asteraceae > Smallanthus > Smallanthus sonchifolius. The sequence goes on from CM042019.1 coordinate 101,644,680, forward strand.
TCGGTTGCGGTTTTGGGTCTTCAATCTTGGTTGGGTCAACGTGTAAGCCCATCTCGTTTACCACGTGACCTAGGAAATGCACTTCTCGAATCCAGAAGTCGCACTTTGAAAACTTAGCGTACAGCTTCTCTGTTTTCAATAATTCTAGAACGAGTCTTAGATGTCCAACGTGTTCCTCCTCGCTGCGAGAATAGATCAAGATGTCGTCAATGAACACAATAACAAACTTGTCTAGGTAGGGTTTGCACACACGGTTCATAAGATCCATAAAAACTGTGGGTGCATTGGTCAAACCGAATGGCATAACCAAAAACTCATAGTGTCCATATCGAGTTCGGAATGCCGTCTTGTGTATGTCCTCCTCTTGGATTCTCAACTGATGGTATCCTGATCGTAAGTCAATCTTGGAGTAATAACTCGATCCTTGTAGTTGGTCAAACAAACCGTCTATTTTGGGTAGAGGGTATCGGTTCTTGATGGTTACTTTGTTCAATTCCCTGTAGTCGTTGCACATACGAAATGATCCGTCTTTCTTTTGGACAAATAAGACAAGTGCTCCCCAAGGCGAATGACTTGGTCGGATAAATCCTTTATCTAGCAACTCCTGTAGTTGGTTTGATAACTCCTGCATTTCTGACGACGCCAGTCGGTATGGTGATCGCGCTATCGGAGTGGCTCCTGGGATAAGGTCGATTCGGAATTCTACTTGTTGCAGCGGTGGGAGTCCCTGTAAGTCTTCAGGGAATACTTTAGGAAAATCACGGACAACTGGTATGTCCTCGACCTTCCTTTCTTCTGTCCGGTTCTCCGTTAGGTGTGCTAAGATGGAATAGTATCCTTTCCGTAGATACTTCTGTGCTTTCATACATGAGATGATATTCAGAGGAATCCCGCTTCTTTCTCCTTGTATTGCAATTGCTTCTCCATCTCTTAGGGGTAATCTGATAATCTTTTCGCGACATATAATCTCCACCACATTCTTTGACATCCAGTCCATACCAATAATCACGTCAAAACTCCCTAGTTTAACGGGTAACAAATCTATTTCAAAAGAATGATTAGCTAATTCTAGGACACAGCTCGGAATAATGTGGTTGGTTTTGATTAATTTACTGTCAGCTAGTTCTACGGTATACTCGTTATCTAGAATGGTAGGTTCGATACCAAGTAATGGACTAAATTCATTAGACACGAAGCTTCTTTTAGCATCGATATCAAATAACATAGATGCATAATGGTTGTTTAGAAGGAACGTACCCGTGAAGGTGTCGGGGGTTCTTTTTGGCTTCTCCTGCTCAAATCACAAAAGCTCGCCTTTTGGCGTTGTTGTTGTTGTTTCCTGGCTTCCTTTTCTTTGGGAAATCCTTTGAAAAATATCCATTCTGCCCACAAGTGTAACAAGCATGGGTTGCTCCAGTGTTTGGAACTGGTCCTCTCATTCTACAATCCTTGGCCGCATGGCCAATCCTTTTGCATTTCTTGCACCTTGCTTCCTCACAAATGTCATTGTGGTGAAAGTTGCATCGATTGCACTTTGGTAGGGTTCCTGTGTAAGCTCTCCCCGGCTTATTGTCAGCTTGACCTGCGGTGTAGGCTCCAGTAGTTTCTTGCCTTTTCTGTAATGGTGGCAGATTAAATGACCTTGAAGAACTACCTTCGCACTTTCTCTTATTATCAGCAGGTTTGTCAAAGAGTCCCTAACGAACGGCCTAGGATGTCAGGTTATGTGCTAACCGGATTACTTGTTGGATGGTTGTGGGTTCAGAAGATGATACCATACCCCGGATTTGCGGGGCCAGTCCCCCAGATAATGCTCAATACGCTTCTCTTCGGGTATTACCATATGAGGACACAATCCTTCTAAATCATGAAATTTTTATGTGTAATCCACCACATCCAGTCCATTCATTTTCAGGTTCTAGAACTTTTCCTCGAGATCATGGATCTCATTTCGTGTACATTACTCATCCCTTAACAACTTCTTAAAGTCTGCCCATGGCATAGCATTCGCTGCTTCCAAGCCCATCGCTTGGACATTGGATTTCCACCAGGTGAGGGCTTGTCCCTCAAAAGTTCCAGTAGCGAATTTCACCTTTGAAATTTCCGGGCAGTTACACATCTCGAAAGTAGACTCTACTTTCTCAATCCATCGTACCAAGTTAACTGCTCCATCTCGGCCATTGAAAGAGAGCAGTTTGCAGTCAAGGAAAAGCTTGTAGGTGCATAATATGGGATTTTGTCCTTGTCCTCTTGCATTCTGGTTATTAGGTAAGGCTGCTACAGCTGCGGCTACTCTTTGGTTAATCAGGGCCTCCATCTGTGCTGTCATTGTTGCTTGGCGGAGCGGCATGTCTCTTCATATTATAATGTTAGGAGAAGTTAGATTATATGTAACATACAACCAACACATGTACGCAAAATAACACATCACATCACCAATCAACCACAAAATATAAAAAAGATAGTAAACTTGATAAAATAGATTGTAGGTGGTACAAAATATTCCAGGAGTCTCCGCTCCTAAAAAATGAGAACAAGTTTAAAACTTCAAATATTCTGTGGGCACAGCCCGCCCACAATAGGTTGAATAGGAAATGAAATAAATCAAGTAAGTGTGCCGTTTCGCACATCGGACGAGAGCAAAGTAGCGCAGAACACAGCAAGAGTACTAGTAGCCTCTAGCTGCTCCCCCACCGCATTTGCCCTGAGCTCCGCTGCAACGGCTCTCTGGGTAGCAAGTGTAGCTCTCTGCTCTACCATGGTGGTCCTCTGTCTCTCGAGGCTCAGGTGCCTCTCAGCCTCAGATACTCGGTCAGATAAAATGGTAATCCTGGCAGCATCCCTCTAGCGATCCTCCGTCAGTCGGGACACCTGCTCATGTAGGGTCTTTAGTGCGTCTCGGACACTTGCGCAGGCACATGCTCAATCCTCTGCTCATTCGCTTTCCCCAAATCTTCTAGGGACAAAACCTTCTTCTTAAGGTTCTCCACTTGCTTCAGGTTGCCGCATACCTTCTTCTGCTCCCATCGCAGATTCCCTAGCAGTCTATCGTACCAGTTACGTCGGGCTACCAGGGTCAGGATCGGCTCCCCGGTAATCTGTAATATGCGTGGTCCATGTGAAGATTCTCTGATATCGGTCATTTGAAGTACTCCTTCCTTCTTAGCCCAATCCCTCAAGGTATCAGAAACGAACGTCCACTTTCTCACGTCAAATGTAGATTTCTTACGCTTGGGCTCAGGGACAGGAGTGCTCGTAGGAGAGGGTGTTGCCCGCTTCGTCGGGGTATGCTGAACTAGTGGCCCATAGGGGCGATGTCGGTGCGGGTAGGCGATGTCACAAGTGGCCATCTCGTGGGTCTCTTCAGCTGATTGAGTCTCAGACACCATCTTTGACTCAACTTCATCATCCTCTGTCGGTTCTTCTCCCGTCTTCTCAACAGTGGTGTCGTCGGAGACAAGGTACTCCGGTAGTGTCTCATTGGATGAAGTGTCCACTGGTGTCGATGGCGTGTACACGTAATCGTCCCTAGTGTCCGTAATCTCGATTGGCTAGTTTGTAGCTGACATGTTCCTGTAACTGGTCAACCACAATTTCTATCTTACGTAAGTATTCTAAGTGTATGTGCAAAAGTGAAATGCATATGAGACATCGGTTACAGTCTAAGTCCACTATATGCAACCTAGTTCGCTGCAACCAATGGCTCTGATACCAGTCTGTCACACCCCCAAATTCCACTTCCGGGCTATACCCGAGCGTCATGACTTGAGAGGATCTTTACCATTGAATTACTTTGAATGACCACTAAATGGTTTTCAAAATACTTGTTTATGCATGACTCGAACGAGTCCAAAATAAAGTTTGACATGGTCCAAAGTAATAGTGTGGAAACAATGTTTAAATGTTTACAACATTTGAAAATACGGAAGATAAAATATTGTTTATCAAAATAGGATGCCATGCATGATGAGTGTGTGACACCAGTGGGTGCATCCTAGCCACATATCCTATGCATTCAATGACCTGAGATAAACATGCTAAAATGGGTTAACATAATCTTGGTGAGTTCACAGGTTATATGTAATGGAAATCATATCATGAAATGTTTTGAAAATCATATATTGACAATGCACGGAAAAGCATATATTGAAAATGCATAGAAAAGCATATGTACTCTACACAATCATTGTTGATCAGACAAAACAAAAAATAATCATAAGTCCGCCAATCGAAGCTCAACTTTAGCCACTGAAAAAGGAAAAAGATGTGGTTCACCTCTTTAGGCCATGCACATGAATGGATTAGGTCAATTATGTACCCGTTCGACCTCCGGTCGAAGTTAGCGCTACTAACCCGGGCAGGGGTTGTTAAACCCAACAGTACTATTCATTATCACTGTTGGTTGACTATGAGGAGACTTTGTACTCACAAGTACAACTTATATAATTAATGTAACTGTGTAAGCATGGAAATATGATTTTTTAAAAATGTACTTGAGCTTGTGTCTCACCCCAAAATGGAAAATGAGTAAAATAGTGCTATGAGAACTCACCTTAGAAAGCGGTAATGGTATGTAAGTCTTAGCAAATCTGGCTAAATGAGACGACCTACTCGTGCCCTAGGAAACATTTAGGACTTTAAGGTCTAAGTATTGTAAATGCATGACTATGAACTATATGCATCCAAAGAGTTGTTTGAAAAGTGACTTTGACGTTTCAAAGATGTTTTGACTTGAAGACCCGTTGGTGACACGTTGGACTTAAGCATTCAAATCGTAACATAGTATTCAAACCTCCTATGAAAATAGTCTATTATCGTCTAATAAACATATTGGCACATTCGATTGAATTTAGGACTTGAAACACAACTTTTGATACATTCAAAGTTTCCTTAATAGGAAAGTCAAGTTTTTTAGTCCAAAACATGGCAACTATGCAAAGTTGATGTTCACACATGAAAGTAGGCGTGCTATAACATATATAGAACATTTAAATGTTTACTTGCTAAAAATAGACAAACATACGGGTTTCGGATAATTATAGCAAGATCATGTCAAATTGTCAAGTTCATGGATAATCATCATGTATTATCATACAATGCACTTAGTTACATGTTGCTAAGTCATTTAGACATTCTAATCATGTTAATAACTTGCCATCATAACGCTTGAAAGAATAAAGTTTCCTTATTTAGAAACCGGGCTATAAAACTCATACACATGCATTTTAATCCATCATTTCGGTCAATCATTCTTCCATAATGTTCACTACACTAGTTTCATGCTTTAAATACACCCAAGCACCAAGTTTTCATACAAGTCAAGAAATAAAGTTTCTAAAAATAGAAAACGAGCCTAAAAGCATCATAGACATGTGAATTTACCCAAAAAAAATCATACAATCTCTGTATCTAGTGTTTATGCATCATTTCCACCAAACAAATCACATCATAACTTCTTTTAATAAAAACCTGAAAATTAAAGTTACTATAAATAGAACCAAGCATTAAATCTCAAATGACCAAAAGTTCTAGATAGCAAATCTACACATATTATCCATTCTTTATGCGCATATCTAACAATTTTCCATCATCAAATCACCCTAAACATGGCATCTAACATGAAACCCAAAATTAAAGTTTCTTAAAATAGCAAAACCGAGCATGCATGTATCATCCAACACTTTTGATAACAAAGTTTGCACATAGTATCCATCTATAACTATTATTACAACATAATCCATCATCAAATCAAAAAAATCTCATCATCTAGCACATGCACATATAATAAAGTTTCGTTAAATGGAAACCGAGCCTATGAACAAAACCCGAGTCCAAAACCACTAACAATATGTAATATGAACATGAAGATGAAAGTGGAGAAAAAGTGGGTTTTGATCTTACGAAATTTGAAGATTATGATGAAATGGTGGATGAATTTTCTTGCAAACTCGATTTGGATGGAAGAACAAGATCAAAGCAACAAAAAATGATGAAGATGGGGTGGTGGTGGGTGATCTCGGATCAAATGGGGAAGAAGAGGGAGGAGAGAGATGAAAGAATGGTGGAATGAGAGTGATTAGTGGGGGTATTTTTATTGGGGGTTTTGATACCTGGTGGTAGAAAACGAATAGTTACCGATTTATTGATGGAAATCCCGAATAGGTATGAAAGAAATTATTTAAAAATAATTTGACTCATGTTGGAATGTTTAACATAAAAAATTTTCAGATTTTTATTTAGAAATGTCGGTACATACTGCAGATTGGTCGGACAGCGTTAAAACAAAAAGTTTCTCAGAAAATTCTCGAAAAATTCATAGTATCTTGGAATAACATATCACAGTACTACATGTAATTTGTGCACCCCAAATATATGTCTAAGTATCTGCTTAGAATTATGGAGCTAGCTAGTGCACACTTCGTGTCTACCAGACTGTGCTGGAAATAAAAGTATTTCCATAAATTACCGAAAAATTCATATAGACATGATTAATTAAATAACAGTGTTACATATAATTTTAACACACAGATTATATGTCTAGGTATTTGTTTTAAATTGTTACCAACGGTCGTGCTGTAGGACGCGTGTTTGACCGGGTAATCTTCCGGATTACCGTCGCGTGTAAACGGATTGACTTGCTTAGTGTGAAATGGACTTAATTAGTATAAAATTAAGTGTGATACATGTCTAATAATGTATTATGTATCTCAGTCAGGAATGGGTATCAACTTCAAATTTGTAGCGTGTCACACTACTTATTCGAGTAAGTGTCTGGTTTCGATGACGAAACCTTTATAAGGGGGGTATATTTGTAACACCCCAATTTTCAAGAAAATATAAGTATAAGGGTTAAATTTGTCAATTGATGAAACCCTAGGTATTTAAATGACATTATGTTAAAGTATAAGGGGTTAGGTTGCAATTAGATCAAAGTTCAGGGACTAAAAATGAAAAATTGAGAAAGTGGGCAGATGTCTGACCGACATCTCTAGGGATAGCGGTCCGCTAAGTATGGGTCAAGAAATCACTCTGAAGGTGACACGTGTCGGGTGACTAATCGCTGAAATCTGACACGTGGAGGAGTGATAGCGGACCGATATGGTATCCGTTGTTGTCCGCTAGCCGCAATTCATCCATTGCGGACCGACATGAGAAGTATAACGG